>CM042159.1:76886140-76927184 GCA_023376005.1 Doryteuthis pealeii | reverse complement strand
TCGACGAGATTGCTAAAGGACGCGTCATACGTTCCCTCCGACAGTCCTACGCCATTGCACCCACTACACCTGGTACCGAAGCCTGCAGCCACGGAGTATAGGATATGCGCTAACGACGATTGAACGCAGCGGACGATCCCGACCGTTTACCCTGTACCTCACTCCATGATTTCACGTTCTGGGATTACAGTTAGCACCCGGTATTTTCGAAAGATCACCTGACGAAGGCGTACACCAGATCTCGTGGCACCAGAAGACATTCCGAAAACAGCATTAACAACACCGTTGGCCTATACGAGTCGTGAAATGCCATTCGTTTACGAACGCTGCCCAAACCTTTTCAAACGATTGATGGGCGAGGTTCTCGATGTCTTATAACCTGTTGGTACGCGTATATTGATGACATTCCTGGACGAGTCTTAAGAGTCCTGAATTCCCACAAGAAACACTTCACGCAGTGTGTCCAGCCGACATTCTCGCACTACGGTTTAAAGCTTAAACCTCACAAGTGCGTTTTCGGAGTGCCCGATCGACTTCCCTAGGGCACCACAACCGAATCCGATGGGATCACCCTCTACAGCTAAGTCACGTGCTGATTCAGGACATCATATCAAACGCATACGTCGACTTAAAACAACTAGACTTTTATCGGAATGAATAAACTTTTACCGACATTCGTCCCGAACTGTTCCAGATTCTTCCAGCCACTGACGAACTCTTACAGAAAAGAACAAAGGCATTACTTTGAAGCGACGCCTGAACGATTCACGCCAGCGAGACGCGCTAGTGAACTTCACAACTTTCGTTCATCAACGACGACCCAAAGACACGTAATTGCCTTGACAACACGACGCATCGACACAGGGAAGGACAGTGTCGAACAGCGAGATCGATTGCTGTGCGAAAAACCCATTGTTTCTTCTCAGGACCAAAACTGACGTCAGCCCCACAACGAGGTAGCACCTTCTCCCGGGAAACTACTGGCGATCTACTTGGCTATTCAAATCACTTCCGGACACTTACTGGAAGAGAGAGATTTCACATTTTACCGACCATTAAGCCCCTGACGAACGCATGACAACCAGCTCGACAAATACACTCCCGTGAATCAGGGCCCTGATACCTGTCGCAGTTCTAACGACTGACATCCGGACACGTGAGAAACGACAAACCTTGTCCCGAAACGGTATCCCGCCCTCAAGCAACGACCCCTTGAGTCAGGACTTAATAGCATAAGAACAAAAAGTCCGACCCCAACGCTACAGACTTTACAAACCGGTCCTGGAAACTTCAGATTCCCAGCATCTTCAGTGACGACAATCTACTGCGACATCACTAGCATCCCTAGCCCTACATTCCCCCTACGCTACGAAAACAGGTTTTGAACACCTCCACGGACTATTCTCACCCGAGTAAGCGAGTACTCTAAGCTCATTCGGATCATTCGTATGCGGCCGAACAATAACGCGACATCCGAGAATGATTTCGACTGCTGCCATGCCAAAAATGCAAGATCCATCGCCACACCAATCCGCCTGTCGTACCTTTCAGCAACCGCTGACGCACGTTCTCACACTACACATCGACCTGGTGGGACCGCTTGCCTATGTGTCAGGATTACCAGTACCTCTTACAGTGCGTGGATCTTTCTTCCCGATGGCCACCGCCTGCCCATCAAGACATTACTGCCAGCACCGTGCCAAGACCATCCTGAAGAGTGGATCGTTTCTCGGCACCACCTCAGTCATTACTTACTTGACCCGGGCGCAAATTCCAATCGTCCCTCTCAGGGAAATTTACCCAAACATTCTCGGAGTCAAAAGACATCAAGACGACGCATACCACCCATGCGCTAATGCTGTGGAGAGATCCACCCGAATCTCTCAAAACATTCCCTTGGCACGGAAACCGAACTCAACAAACTGGAGTTGACAACCTTCCTCTGAACCCTCCTCGCCTGGAAAAATTACGTTAAGGACACCTTGGTTTTCACCCCCAACTCTTGTTTGGCACGCCCTTTCTCTACCCGGGAGTATTTCAACGACTCTCTTAGAGCACAAAGCAACGACACATTCCGTCGAGGAACGTCGCCCACAAGATGGCACGACTAAGATACACCCTCCACGACAACAATACGAGCTTCGACATCGTCCCTAAACACAGCAAGACTGTGAGTCGTTTTTCATCAGAAACGACACGGTTGAAAAAACACTCACACCTGCTTACCAGGACTGTCAAATTATTCCCTTTCGAACAAGCACCTTACGATCAAGCTAGTAATAGACTGATCCATCGCATTGATCGAACTAAACTGCTTTTCTGAACGACTCGTTATCAAAACGCCGAAGAACCGCACCCCGCGACGATCGAAGACACCCCAGCGCCTTCGTACAGCGAAACCAAATCAGCCGCGAGTCACCTTTCCAAAAAAAACTCTGCGACTACGATTCTTTTAATTGATACGATCAACCTTTTCTAGGAGGGGGCCCTGTCGGGGCCAAAACAGCTTGACCCCTCCTGAACGAACACGCACGTAATCAGAGCACGCGTGTGCATTTTCGCACAAGCAAACCCCTTTCCCATTTTACCAATATATCCAGTTTTTGCCCAGCTTTAACCCCTTTAAACGCCACCCCCTTTCCGTGTTATTGTCACGAGCCAAACTATGTTCTCATTCATTAGTCTAACGAACTTTCTCCCTGCTCATTTGATATTTCCGGCAAATTTCGGTATTTAAAGAAAGTTCGTTGGCGATGAACGAGTGGACACGTTCCAGCCCAGCACAACCGACAGTTAAACGATCTGATTCCTATTCTGAACAAATGGCCTTTCCTGATTCCTGCCGCCCTGCCTCTCTACGCGCGTGAACGACCTGCCTGTCTTTGAACGCAGACGACCGTAGACACAAACATTTCCATCCAGCAACTATCAGCTTTTTTCAAGGCTAAACAAACCCAGCTCTTTTCAGAGCTAACCAGTCGGCCCTTTCACCTCAGTCTTCCTAACCACGAATTGCGATCTAGGGCGAAACCCTAGAAGATCTGGATCTTACGACCAGATAGCGTCCCTCGCCGACAGTACGCTAGGTCCTAGCTTGGTAGATCCGACTCGATCTTTCCGCCGAGCAAACACCTAGCTACTCGAGGCATTTGCCTGGTCTGAAATCCCGCATAACCGCGGCCATCAGACGCCCCAAGCACGCACGTGCTAGCGAACGGTCCGTCGCTGTTACGTTTCACGCTCGTACCCGAACAGTCCTCGACGGACTACGACCGGAGCTCGCAGCCGATACAAACCGCAGCCGAGACCGTTACCGACCGACCACGACGTCGTCAACCGAAACCCGTAGACGCACTGTATCCCGATTCCGGATTCCAGCTGCCTATCCGACAACGACGACCCTATCCACCCAGATTAACGAAAGACTGACCGAACTTGAGCGACCAACCTCGAGCGACGAAACTCAACTTGCCGATTTAACCTTGTCAATTCTCGTGAATAAATGACCACCTGGTACTTCCTGCATCTTAAATCCTCTGCCTTTGTCTCTTTCATTGCCTCCAGTCGTTCACTTATTCAAAAGTCTGTCGGGTCGAACATCCTTATCGGCCCCGCAACAAGGGGGGAGAGAAGAATAGAAAGTAAAGAGAGGGAGGAGAGAAGGAGAGAGAAAGTAAAAGAGGGGAGAGAGAAGAAATAGAAAAAAAAGGAGGAGAGAAGAATAGAAGTAAAGAGGAGAGAGAAGAATAGAAAGTAAAGAGGGAGGAGAGAAGAATAGAAAGTAAAAAGAGGAGGAGAAAGAATAGAAAGTAAAAGAGGGAGGAGAAGAATAGAAAGTAAAAAGAGGGAGAGAGAAGAATAGAAAGTAAAAGAGGAAGAAAGAAGAATAAAAATAAAAAGAGGAGGACGAGAGAATAGAAAGTAAAAAAGGAG
The DNA here is from genome assembly GCA_023376005.1 of Doryteuthis pealeii. Taxonomy (NCBI): domain Eukaryota; kingdom Metazoa; phylum Mollusca; class Cephalopoda; order Myopsida; family Loliginidae; genus Doryteuthis; species Doryteuthis pealeii. The sequence continues at coordinate 76,923,251 of CM042159.1, read as the reverse complement.
GGAAGAATAGAAAGTAAAAGAGGGAGAGAGAATAGAAAGTAAAAGAGGGAGGAGAGAAGAATAAAAGTAAAAGAGGGGAGAGAGAAATAGAAAAGAAGAGGGAAGAAGGAGAAAGTAAAAGAGGGAGGAGAAGAATAGAAAGTAAAAGAGAGGAGAGAGAATAGAAAGTAAAAGAGGGAGGAGAGAAGATAGAAAGTAAAAGAGGTGGAGAGAGAAAGAAGTAAAAGAGGAGGAGAGAAGAATAGAAGTAAAAGAGGAGGAGAGAAAGAAAGTAGAAAGAATAGAAAGAAAGAGGGAGGGGGACGAGGAGAGAAGATAGAAAGTAAAGAGGAAGAGAGAAAGAATAGAAAATAAAGAGGAGGAAGAAGAATAGAAAGTAAAAGAGGGGAGAGAAGGAATAGAAGTAAAAAGGGAGAGAGAAGAATGGAAAGTAAAGAGGAGAAGAAGAATTGAAAGTAAAAGAGGAGGAGAGAAAATAGAAGTAAAAGAGGAGAAGAGAATAAATAAAGGAGCATGCTTTTAAATGATTATCATTTTAATTATATTATAGTGGTCGTCAATTCGTGGTGGTTGTTTTGGGTGAAGTAGTATATATATATATTGATAATATAATATATAAATATAAAATATTAATAATTATAAACAAAACACGCTATAAGTTTATAGAATTAATAAAAGAAAGCAAATCATTTGAAGAAGGAAACGATATGCCTTGTATTTAAAACATTAAAAGTTACAGTAATAAGAGTAAATCAAAATATTAATGTTCAAAGTTCAGCAGAATATGCTTTTTTAAAAAGTTCAGTCTTTGCAGAGAGGAAAGGGTAAAGTTCTATATATCAGCAGTGAAGTAATTTGTAGAGAGGGAAAGATAAAGGCTTGTACCTCAGTGGAAGGCAAATAGTTTTAAGTCAGCGACGTGGATTAGTCAGCATGTGTCAGTCTCTCTGAAATTCCACTCGAAAACCTTCTTTATATCTACAACTAGGCTCCAGACTCTTTTTGAAAAACTTTTTTTTAGGTGCGAAGGCCTTTGATTGGTCCAAATTATCATTTTATTATTTCTATTTTTGCTTTATATCCTTTGCCAGATTGCTTCTTTGGTCATTTTATTTTTGCTTTCAATGCATTAACTCTGGTTCTCTTCTTATCACATCACTTACAAATAATAGTGTAGCGAGATCGAACGGCAAAACCCACAACAACAAACGTCCGTCGGTCGAAGAGACAGCAGTGGCATGTTGTACGTGTGGTGAAATATCAGAGAAGGTGAAAGTGGACGAGTTCGAGGCGGGCACGAGACGAGTTGTGAAGAGGTGAAAGCGTGAGTGTTCTTTGGTCGCGCATTTGTAGTGTGTGATATCCATTCCCACTCTTTCCCAATTGTTCGTCCACTCAGATGCCCTCGGCCCAGCGCACCGTGGTGGTTCGATCGACTGACACATCTTGCATTCTTTCATCACCCTTCGCACATCCACCTTGGTAACAGTAGGGCGAGTCTACCGTGCGAAGTACAGCGTGCGCCTAATGCCCGGATGACCACTTTGAGCGTGAATGGCAACCAACTGTTCTGGACTCACCACAACCCACAGGTTTGGTTCACAGGTTCCACGTTCTTGTATACTATGCAGCCATTTCTGGGCACCCTCGTCAACTGGCCAGCTATTAGTATCATATTTAACGAGCGATACATCCACCGTTAACCTGTATTCCCGCACAAGACTCAGAAACGTGTCTAGCCGTCGTCGAATTAGCATCTCACTGGCGGCTTCGTAGTTAATTCGCGCTTTTCCAGTTAACATGTCAGAGAGCCACCGATGTACACACGCCGAGTCTGTGAAAAGATGCAGCACCCTCGCGTTTAACTGAGAGCTAGGTTATAAAGAAGAGACAAAGAATTCTCTAGGTGTGAAGTAACCACAAATGTGCAGACAGGTTAAGAGTTAAAGAATAACCAAACAACTAGAATTGGAATAAAAGACATGTATTACAGACATAAAAACAATAGGTTAGCAGACTTTTTGGTTTATCTGCCACAAATGTTTACAATTTGTCCACTAACTGAAATCCTGAGGTAGGGTTGGTTATCGAAGCCCCTTAGCTACGGCCATCTGATAATTCGCTGGATATGATAGACGTTCTATTTTGACGTCTGACTCCGGTGATGGTTGATCAGAAAGAGCGAGAGAGACCCCTTTTTTCTTTTTAGGTCTGTCTCCGTTGAGGACTGAATCAGAAAGAGGGTGAAAGAATTTGCCTTTTCGGCTTTGTCGCCAAAGTATGCTGGCTCGTGATTGGTTTGTTCGATACAGCGACTCGTAGACAAGGACGATAACCCTACCTCAGAATTCTTAATAAGGTTAATGCCTCGCACGACCGCATCTAATTCAGCCAAATTTATATGTTGACTGTCGTGTTCTGATCGCATCCAACTTGCATCCTCGACGACCATCCATTTACTTCCACTACGACACCAATTGCCAGCGAGCTCGCGTCTACCTACACGGCATATGCAGGTCCGTTCACACACCAATTTCCACGTGCCGGGTCGTTCTGATGTAATCTACTCATGACGTCGGCCATCATCTGTCTTAGGGGAGCATCGTGACTAGTGTCGTCCCACCCCGACGTTACTGCAATGCACGGGGTTTAATAAAACGAGGTCGCTACTCGCAACCACCCACAGACTGGGTAATGACTTTGTTAATTTCCCACATACCAAGAATACGTGTCGTCGGGTAAGAGTGGAAGGAACATCAGGAACTTTACTGCTTCGCTCCCATTCTAACGTACCCCGCGTTCCTGAACACGTAAGCCCAAAGGCTCGCACTCCATCTCTAAGCCGTTTGGGAGACGTACAAGTCAGCCTGTGATCCTCCCAAGTGTTTCCTCACTCTTTCTGCCGACGCCACTTTTTCATTTATTCGTACACGTCGTCGACGTATTCTGATGTTGCTTGATTAATTGTTGTGTCTTGGACAATGTAGCAGTCATGATTGACCGCATGATCATGGGGCCACGTTCAGGCAGAATGCCAGGCGTGTAAGGCAATATCGCTGTCCCTTCTAGATCACGGTCTGAAACGGCCATAAACGACTTGTGAACCCTAACCTGCTGGTAGGCCCTTCTCAAATTAATCAGTGCCACTTCCGCCCTTGCTGCCTCCACTCACGCAACTTCTGGGCGCATACATCAGCACTGGAGGTGAAGGCGTCCACGTGATTATTTAGCTCCCTGTAATCGAGTACGGGACGCACTTGTTTTTATTGGCCTGCACGACTGCCATAAGGAATGAGTCCTTTCGGTGGACCAAGTTCCTTTTCGGGGTACGGTACTAACCAAACCGTTATTCAGCCATTCGCTTAGTTCAGCATCGTATTCCTGGCGTACACCAGCGAACACTTCTGTATTCAGGGATGTGTTGTTGAGCTGTACGGGCGGGTGCCCTTGGCCCACATCCACGACGCAACCCAGATCTTCTTGCTCTGTCATATTCCACATGGAAGTTTGGCTCGTTGATGGTGATGGCCACGCATAAGGGTCAGTCAAGTGAGGAAAGCTCACTGTCCCGTTACTGGTCACACATACTCCTCCCAACTTCTTAATGATGTCAAATCCCAGCAAAGGTCGAACCCAGCAACTTCTCGCCCACAACCAGAACCTCAACAACGATAGGACAACTGTTGTTCACGTCAAGCTGATACGACCGACTCCAGAGCACCTGAGAGATCTTTCGCCAACAGTGAGAACGTCTACTTTTTTCCTCTTCCAGGAACGACAGAACTGTCTACACACGAGCGACCATGAACAGCCTATGTCCAGTAACGCTAAAACTCTTTCATTCCATCGATGCGTACGGTAATTGCGGGCAGTGCCTCATTCATACGGGACTCAGGGAGCAGACTGGCACTAAAGCCTATTCCCCTAGCCCGTTTCCAGGACTGTTGGGACACATGACCCACTACATTACACTTGCAACACCGAATTTGATGTGGTCGCCCTCTGATGCGTGGTTCTTTACAATCTCTTGCTAAGTGATTGGGCCCGTTGCAACGATAGCATGTTATGGCGCTGTGCGGAGTCCCGGTGGGAAGCTTTTTGCTCTCATCCTTCTTGGTCTCATCCCGTGAAACTTGCATGGCAGCAATTGCCAGGTCCTTATTCATTACATCGTCTTTCATGATCGCTCGCGCTTGAGCCAACAGCTGGTCGGTGGTCATAGTCTCCATCCTGGATGTGGCCTGAAGAATCTGTCTAACATGTTGTGTAATCCAGATACGAACGCACACACCAGCCAACGTTCGGGCTGCGAATCCCCAACCAGCCGACCAGGCGACGTTTCATTTTGTCGTAGTCGTCGTGCCACAATTGGTCGAATGCATCAAATGCATCTGTAGCGTAAGCAGTCATTAGGGCTCGGTTTGATCTTTCTGGGTCTGCCTTCCGCTCCTTGCTCAGTTGGCGATACATGGCGAGAGCACTACCTCGCAGTCGTAGCGGCAAGACACGCTCGACTTTGTTCATGGCACAGTTCGCAGACCAACTCGACATTTTCGACCCATTCTACAATCGCATATCAGTCGCAGCTCTGCTGAACTCTGGATTAGTCTAATGTCGAAGGCCTTGTCCGTCATTATGGAAAATAAGGAAACAAGCCGAAAAGCCAAAGACAACGTAACACTTGGCCTAAATAAGCTCTACTGCCAACACCCAAGCTTCACCTCTTTATTCTACAAAAATACGTCAAATTTACGTTTCGCAACCTTGAGAAGAATTATGACAAACTAATTCCGTCGTGTTCGCTCTTCGCCACGTTGCCCGCTCTGTCCAACCGTCTCCTTTTAATATAATCAACACGTGTTACGGAGAAAATACTTATAAATAAAGTCTGCAAAAAAGGAATAGCAATAAATTGTAAATTGCATAAATTAAGAATCTTACCCGGACGTCTAAATCATAGGGTTGACTGGGGGAGATAAGGTCATATCTTAGACAAAAAGAAAGGACGCCGGAATTCCTGTACTGGTGAAAATTTTAGGGTTAGTACACTAATAAAAAAGGACCGCTAAGGAAGAGAACTAACATAATCCCAATAATAATCACTTATTATCTAAGATGTCATAGAGCCGATTGTCATTGAGAAATCATATCTCTTCCTCCTCAGTTAGTCATACAGGTCTATCTTAGTGACCATTTCCCACTATTTATTTAATAAATGTCTGTTTTATTTAAGATGCCAAAATATTGTATGATTTAGATTTTTCGGGCTGTTTTTTTAAAAATCTTTATTATTATATACACCATATTTCAGCTAATGTGCCCTCTGGCTTTTTCAGGTTTTTTCTTGTTGAACTATGACCGAAACAGTTCAAGCCATGTTTAGTAACATTGTGGTAATTTGATGTGTTGATACATTGTATATTGTTTCACTCTGTGTGTGATTTGTAAATTGCAAAGATGAAAGTGCAATGTAGTCTAATCTATGAAGTTGTGCTCTATAAGTTCAAAAATGGGCCATAACGCTGTGGAAGCAATCAGAAACATTTGTTGTGTGAAAGGTACAGCAATCAGATGGTTCAAGAATTTTGTTTCAAGAACCTTGATAATCAAGCAAGGTCAGGTAGGCCTAAAACTGTCGATTCTGAGGCTGTGCTCCAAGCCATAGAGGCAAATAACAAAAGTAGCATTCTGAGAGTATCAGATGAACTCGGCATCTCCTAGTTAAGTGGGGTTTGTCATCTTCATGATCTTGGCAAAAGTATCTGAAGCTGCTGACTTGTCCCTCGTGTTACCAAAAATATAGTTAAAAAATTGATTCAGCCTAGTTTATATATATATATATTGGTAGAGAGAGGTATATATTCTGATATGTAAATATGTATACATGACTATGAACTCAGTATACATGTGAATAATGTAAATATGCAAGTTCTGAATGTTTTGCTAATACTTAAAGTGTTATATATTGATAAACCATTGTTTTTTGGACGGTTAGTATAGCTAAATTTTGAATTAAAAAAGTAGGTGAAATTCCAAATCTGTAGGATTAGATGATTGGCATCAGGTAACCTTGGGAAAGAAGGCTCAGTTAGCTTAGTTAAGCAATTAAACGGGAGACGCCATGATCGTCTCTGCTTTACTCCAGTTGAGAAGTGTGATTCTAAATAAAGAAAAGTGATCACTTAAATATAAGCCTCGTGTTGTCTCTGTTGATGGCGAACCAGTCAGATCAGTATCTTGAGAACAGAAAGACCAGTTAGAATGATGTCTCCGCAACGCAAGAACAGAAATAAGGTACTAGCCGAGCTACTCTAGCCAGAAAGTAAGCAAGATAAAGACTTTAAATATGTGGGAGAGCTTATAAGAATGCCTCCCAATGCCTATCCTCATAAGAACTCTGTCTCTGTCTCTGTCTCTCTCTGTCTCTCTCTCTCTCTCTCTCTCTCTCTCTCTCTCTCTCTCTGCACATATATAGCCCGACTGGATTGCTATATAACAAAAGTATATATTAAATCCTTTTAATTGGGGGAGTTTTAATAATATGCATAACTGAAAATGAATGATTCAAAATGAGAAGGAATTGAGGAAACCTGGAATCACAAGGAGAGGGCTGTAATCTGGTATTCTGAGAAGCACTGCTCTACTCTTTGTTAGCAGTACAATGCTCCATATTTCAAATAATTTGTTGAACACTGTATACTGCTTTGAAGATCGTTTATCTTACACATGAATATGAAAAGAGCTGTACAAAAATAGATAAGGAAGAGATATGATATAAAAGAAAAAACAAATACATCTTGGAAGAAAGAAAAATATGATAAGTGGAGAGAATGAAGAGAAGAGAGTTTGTAGATCACTTTATAAACAATGCATTTCATTGTAGAGTTAATGGTTTTAGAACTCACATTAATTATTTTCAATATTAATACTCTCCAGTAATGCAACCACTCTTTGAAAAAATGCAAAAATAAAAACAGCAATTACATGTTTTGCAACCTTTGATCATTTCTGCAGCTGAATGGGAAAAATCTTTCTACCTAATACATGATATTCATCTCATTCCAACTCTGTTTTTCTTTTCTTTTTTTTTTTTCATTCTTTCATTTATATATTTTTAAACAAGTTGATGAAAATATAGTTATGCATAGACATTATCATGATCCTGGTATTTATAGTTTGATTCGTGTAACAATTACCAAAGTTCAAATCTTGTTGGATGACAGATTTTACAGATCAATTTTTTATGGCTAGAAATGAATAAATTACACCAGTAAATAAATAAACACAGAAAAAAGCTAAGAAAATATCCATATTTTATTTCTTTATCTCTAGTTAAGCTTTATTTTATCTGTATTGTATCAGTTGTACTCTTGACCTAAATGTCATCACTTGGAATATCATTTTGCAGTTATCATTATTCTTACAATGATTGGTTAACAAAAGCCACTGTCTAAATAGGCATGAAAGAGCAAAACCGTGACAAATTAATGTTAGGAGGTAATAGAGAAAATGAGTTGTTTTTAGATAACGATTGGAATTGTGGCCAAATGTTCAGCTTGCCTTTCGGAAATACATGAATCCATTTCTTCTTCACTCAGCAGTAGAACAGACTCTCAAGCATTGGTAGGGAAATTATTATTGGATAAGGATGTCTTAAACCTCGTTCTAGCAATAATATTGGTGCCAAACTATATCGACCTTTAACCATCTCTTAGACAACATTGAAGGTATAGAGTAAAAGAATTTGTTGCACGGGCAACTGCCTGTTTTCTGACATAAGATATTGACCAGGCTTGTACTCACAAGATACATTCACACACCATATAAGCTGTATTTATACTTCTAGTCATACTAGAAGTCACTTTTCATATATAGAAGTAATAGATAAATAAATAAAATGGAATTTTGAATACAAAAGATCTCTCTCTCTCTCTCTCTCTCTCTCTCTATATATATATATATATATATATATATATATATAGTGTACAATATATTTAAGGTGGGATTTAAACAATAGCGTACAATATATTTAAGGTGCATATGTCAGGGCCAAAAGCCTTGACCCCTTTCTCTGAACGTACGCGTGCTGATGCAAGCACAGCGTACGTGCGTAACACACGCAGATCACCCCTTCCACGTTCCGAACACGCGTATTTTCGCACGTACGCACACCCTTTTCAGATAAATTCAGTTTCGCTACCTAAGCTTCTCCCTTTTGGCCGAACGCTACGCGCGTTGTGTCACATAGCCACCTTCCTTCTCCACTATTTCATCATCGCTGACGAACTTTTACCTGACGTCATTCGATGCTTCCGGTAAATTTCATGTATATAAGAAAGTCGTTCTGCAATGACAACAACACTTCCAGCCAGCTGACAACCTCGACGATCCTGATTCCTGTTCTGGACGAATCACCTTTCCTGAACGCCTGCCTTTTGCCGCCTGACGACTTGCCTCTTCCTTTTGCTGTGATGACACGAACCTTGTCCCAGTTCCAGCAAACAGCCTTTTTCAAGGCTAACAAACCCAGCTCTTTTCAGAGCTAACCAGTCGGCCTTTTATACTTCAGTCTTTCCTTAACCACGAATGCGATCCTAGGGCAAAATCCCTAGAAGATCTGGGTCTTCCGACTGGATAGGCGTCCCTCGCCGACTACGCTAGGTACTAGCTGGGTAGATCCGACTCGATCTTCCGCCTAGCTACTCGAGGCATTTGCGCACACGTGCCCGCCGGTCTGAAACCCAGCATAACCGCGGTCAATCAGACCCAAGCAACACACGTGCTAAGCGAACGGTCCGTCACTGTTACGTTTACGCTCGTACTCGAATAGTCCTCGACGGGACTACGAGCAGCCGAATCCAACCGCAAGCCGAGACCGTTACCGACCGACCACGACGTCAACCAAGACCGTCACCGACCGACCACGACGTCAACCGAGACCGTTATCAACCGACCACGACTTAGACGCACTGCTATCCCGATTCTGGATTCCAGCTGCCTATCCGACAACCGACGACCTATCCATCCAGATCGACGGAAGACTGACCGAACGTTGAGCGACCAACATCGAACGTCGAATCCTCAACTAGCCGATTTACCTTTGTCAATTCTCCCTAATAAATTGACCACCAGGTTACTTTTGCCATCCAAATCCTCTGCTTTTGTCTCTGTCATTGTCTCCAGTCGTTTTACTTATTCAAAAGTCTGTGGGGTCGACATCCTTATCGGCCCCGCAACACATACATATACACATGCATACATGTATAAATAACAAATAAATGCCAATTAGCCAGCCCAAACACTTACAAAAACATTAAAGATGAGGCAAAACGGAATTCAACAATAGACCAACTATGGGAATTAAAACTGTAAAAGGATTAACTCTCACTTGTGGGGGAAATTACTGCAACTTTCAAGTTCGGACACTGAATGAAAAGACAAGACAAGTTTATTTAACAACAAATTTAATATTTATTTATAAAAAAAAAAGGGGAAGATAGATTTAAGCATAGTTTTTGCAAATTTTGGTGTGATTTGCGGAGAACTTAACTCAGAGTCCGGTTAACAAAGTTTTTTGAAGTGAAGTGTGACCCACCAACCTATCGACAGAGGCGGGTTGAAATTTCGTATGTTTTGTTGGTGACGAATTTTAGAGGTTGATTTTAGGGAAGCTGTCTTTGAGTTGCAAACCCTAATTGAGTTGAGATGATTTCTCTATAATTCTTTTAAAGTTGAATTTGTTGAATTTCAAGGTTTGCTCCTGGAAGCGAGTGGTAACTTATTTACCAATTCAGTCTGAGGGAGTTTCAGGTCCTTACAGGTTTAAGCCGAACCGACCACTGACTGTTTTCTCGTTAACAGTGGGGATCGATGACGTAGCAGAAGGGCACTGGAATCTGGCGCCTTACAGTCCCAAGGCTTTCAGGTTAAGAAATGGGACATATCTTTAATAGACACGTCATCTTTAATCAAGTTTTTATTGTGATTTTTAAAGGAAATTTTCATATACGTTTAAATTCGTGTTTTCTTCTTTTGACATATACTTTAGTCATTTTTGTTTTGATTTTTAAAGGAAATTTTCATATAACACGCAGACTAATAAACCCAGCAAACGATGGATTCTTTTGATAGTGCTAACATCTGCGACCTAGTCGGGCTATTCATCCTCAATTCTCTTAAAAACAACTTCCTGGAACACCAATTCGGAATTTACAACGACGATGGCTTGTGCTTATCCCTAGATAAATTGAGTAAACATTTAACAGAACAACCGCACAATATGGGCTTAAAAAGCACAATAGGCACTAACCTGACAAACGTCAACTTCCTAGATATTAACTTAGACCTAGATAGCGAAACACACAAACCATACCACAAGCCAAACGAAAAATTAAAATACATACTCATAGATTCATGCCACCAACATATAGTCTTCAAAAACCAAGTCAAAATAGAATACATGACAAATACAAACACCGCAGAACTACATCCAAAAACAGAAAAAGAAAAATTATCGGCACCACCCCTATATTCGTTTAATGTCCGTGTATCAATAAGTGAACACACACCGACTTGAGCAAGCTTTATTCTACTTAGAATACATTTGCAGTTTTCTTGGGAGTCTATATAGTTCCAGAAGGCTAAAGATTTACACAAAGGGGAGGTAACTGCTAATTACTTATTACATTCTCCTCCATATTATTTCAATCATACGGGATGAAGTCGCTCCATCACCCAGGCTTTTTGCGGGTTCTGTTGGAACGTCGTGGTAGTTCAATATTGGGAGTAGAATCAAGACCCTGGGTTTCCTGGTCTGAAGATACCTCGGGCTGGGTTTCCTCTCTCAGATCCGAGTTGGTAGAGATGCGTCTCCTTCTGCGTGCAGGTAGTTGTTATTCTGAAAACAGGGGTTCCGAATCGGTTTGGGGGGTGGGCTCGTTTTTGAGCAGTTGAACACTCGTTCACATCTGGCCCACTGTGGGCATTTTGGGATTCCAGAGAAAATATGGAATCCGTATCTGATGCTTGCATGGAGTCTGTAGAGGAGTCATATTGTGCAATGCCGGCAGGTTGACCTTCGGCTGATGTGGAAGGGTCTTGAGATGTAGGTACCTCCTTGCAATTATATTAGGTGCAGGTAAACCCCCTTCTGGTGCAATGTGTCTGAGGGAAACTAGATTCTTCTCCATCGGAGTGACATACGAGGGCATAATGAGAATTCGCCTCAATCAGTTCCACTTCATTCTTACTATGACGGACTATGTCTCAGAAGAACCGTTCCTGGTTTCGAGAGCCAGGAAGGAAGCGAGGTTCCCGCCGAGCTTCTTCGTTGAAAGGAACCCCTACTGAGGTGTGATATTTATGGCTGTACATAGTAGTGTTCTAAACGCGTACAGAGATTCGGGGAGAAGTTCTTCCCAGTGGGAGATTGGACATTTACGATTTGCGCCGGCGAGTTGTATGGTTTTGCATATGATGCTATTATACCGTTCACATTGGCCATTACCCTAAGGGTGGTAAGGTGTCTTTCGACTAGTGGCCACTCCTCATTCATGAAGAATTGTCTAAGTTGTTCGGACATGAAAGAGGTTCCACGGTCTGAATGAATGTAAGCTGGGACTCCAAAAAATGGCAAATAAAGAGCATAAGCACTGTATCACCGAATTTGCTGATATATCTGGACAAGGAAATGCAAATAGAAATCGCAAATATTCGTCAATGATGGTTAACATATAACTATTCTCATTTTTTATGGTAGTGGACCCTTAAAATCAATATTTAACCTCTTGAATGGTTGAGTTGCTTTTATCAGCGTCCCGGTTTTAGGTCTGAAGAACTGTGGTTTGTGTACTGCACATATTCTACACGATTTTATCAACTTTTTTTACATCGTCCGAGGAATATGGTAGATTTCTGGTTCGTACTACATGTGTCATCCTTGTTATACCTGGGTGGCACAGCTCATTGTGTAAGGTAGGAAGCTCATTTTTGTTTGGTATCGAGTTACATACCCTCGATAGTGCGTCAACTGCCACATTCTCTTTACCAGGTCGGTAGATAGCATCAAAAGAAAAACAGGAGAGTTCTATTTCCCATCTAGCTATTTTTTCATTTTTAATTTTACTTGTTGTCCTAGTGTTGAACATGAATGCGATGGATTTTTGCTCAGTAATTAGTCTGAAATGTCTTCCGATCAAATAGTGCCTCCATTTTCTGAGTGTCTCTATTATAGCATCAGCCTCTTTCTCAATTGCTGAGTGTCGTTGTTCTGAACGCGACAGGGTCCTTGAAAAAAAAGCAACAGGGCGCCCAGATTGCCTTAAAGAGGCAGCAATTGCATAATCGGATGCATCTGTCTCCACTACTAGAGGAACAGCAGGATCTACAGTTGTAATCGCTGACACTATCAAAATCGCTGACACTATCAAAATATCTTGTCTCTCGTCCACTCGTCGCCACAGCCAAAAAGGCTACTGCAAGCTTTTCTCTCAGTTTGTGAGGGCTGGTCAATAAATATACAATTACAGTGTTCATCCGGGCTCCTTACTCTGACCTGCTCGTGCAGTACGTGCGACACTAATCAGCACGCGTCAATCCTTCACATCCGGACCACTCTGGATAGTTTAGCAATTCCCATGCGTCAGGCCACGACTCACGATCAGGAGAATGCGAGTTCAATCTCCCCACTCGCCTCTGATCTCATTGTGCATGTCAAACACAGTCGTGCAAGCTTCGAACTACTACGTTCGTGGCTTCTCTCGCCACAAGGGCCACCATAAATCGTTTTAGATTGTGATTATAGTTTGCAAAGTTATGACCACATACCGTTACATTATAAATATAGGCAAAGGTACCTTCCAATTTTTCATCACTAATTATTTTGTTACTCCAAACGATATCCTCTTAAACTGATAAAGGTGACCATTTGCCTCAAAAGCTGTATAAGGTCGATTTACTGGTTTGATAGCTACTTGGTGATAGGCACTTCTGCTATACACTTTGTATTTGGCAATTTCACTTATAATATCGTCTATCCTTGGCAGTGGGCAAGCATCTAGCAAGGTAAACCTATTTATGGTTTGAGAGCAGTCAATTACTAGTCTCTTTTTGTGGTTCTCGGAAGATGTTACTAATACCTGGGCCCTCCATGGAGACTCACTCGTTTCAATGATTCCTTCCTCAAGAATTCTCGTAATTTCGGTTTTTATAAGTTTTTATATCCTCGAGTGAGTACCGTCTTGACTTCATTGCTATAGGTTTGCAGTCTGGAGATAAATTATTGAATAGTGACGGGTACTGGACCTTGACTGCTAAGGGCTGGTTTGGGTCCCCCAAAAGGAATCTTGATACGAGAATGATGCCGAAGAAAATCGTGCCCTAGTTATTACGTCACTACAAAGGTTTTTCAATACCGAGAGTTTGATGTTTTTATATGAACTATTTTTAAAATGTTAGCTCACCAGACAGTATCCGATCACCTGGGATGATAGAGCAGCATTTGCCATGAACACCCGAGTAGAACAGGGAAAAATTTTCCATTGGTTAGCTTTTACAATTTTGTGATTAATATAATTACCGGATCTGTCGGTGTTAATCAAAGCATCAATAAGAACGCCATTAATTTCAATTTGTATTATGCTTTTCCAAAAGCAGTGCGGAGCAGCCGCTGTAATAGTAGCTAACATAAAAGAAGTAAAGGTTTTAGACACACTATTTTTATGGGATGTGGACCGACAAACCTTCAGAAATGTCCCAATTTCCCGCATTTTCGACACCTAGCATCTCTGGCCGAACAAGAAAAATGAAGATGTAGACCGAACCCACAAAATGACATTTACGCCTTGTGGAAGCAGCGGTAATAGGTAACTCTGAAGGGTTTGAAATGTCCAGAGTTTCTTGGTTAGAAAAAGAAGTCACAGGGGAGGGACCCGGAGAATTATGCAGAGAGGGAGAACAAGACGAATGTGTGTTTAAAGCAGCACTGATCGTATCAGACTGTAAGTAGAACACAGTTTTTGGGCAACCTCGAACGTATGGGCCTGTTCGTAAGCTGTTCTTAAATCAAGATATTTGTTCTCAAGAAGACGCTGTCTTACCTGTGCATTCTGAAGCCCGTTAATAAAGGCGTCCATTATGTGTTCGTCTCAAATTTCTTCCGCATTCATAGACCAGAAGTTGCTGTCCTTGCTTAAGGTCCATAGTTCCATTTAAAAGTGCTCCAGCGACTCTCCATTCTGTTATCATCGTGTAGCAAGAAGGTATCGCGAAAATACTTCGTTTTTGGACTTTTTGTAAGTAGATTGTAATTCTGCAATTGCTTCTTCATACGTAATGCAATCGATAATAATTTAGTGTATCATGTGAGATTGTTTATTGGCCGCTGTGGGTTTTCAGTATATAGTGTTTGTAGAAAGTTTTCAAATGTGACTAGCCAATGAGTCCAGCGTTTTTCAGCATCTAGAGTTTCTGGTTCCACTTCGAATCGCTGTGGGCGCATTAATTGTTCCATGCTGATTTTAAGTAGAATAAATTGTAGTAATAAGGTCGATCGGACTTGAGTAAGCTTTATTCTACTTAGAATACAGTTGCAGTTTTCTTGGGAGTCTATATAGTTCCAGAAAGCTAAAGAGTTACACAAAGGGGAGGTAACTGTCAATTACTTATTACAGTCAATCAGAACATATAATATAAGTAAAAAAAAAATCATAGAATTAGTAAACACTTCTCACCCAAACACAGATACCATAAGATCTTCAATAGAAATTGTAAAAGTTTTAAGAGAAAAAGGGTCATTAGAGTTACGGCCCTTTGAGTCTGCCTGTTGTGGCAGCCGATAGATGGGAGTTTTGACCCTTTGTGATCTACCGGAGCTGCTGCTGCTTCCTTGGTAGCAGGGACGTATAGGGAGGCACATTATTTAAGCCACTGTAGACTAGGATTCCCTTTTTTTCTCGCATAGCTGGAGTGAGTGAGGTCTCACAGAGACATTTTTGATTTTAAGAGACCATGCATTTTGTACGCGTGATACCCCGCATTCGGCTAGTTATGGAGATAGTCTAAGCTTGATAATCTTGCTAGTCGGCGCAAGTTATTCATTTTAGGTTCAGAGTATGGAAAGTGTTGTGCTCAAGTCATTGGACCTTGCAACGACTACTAGTCGAAATGACTTCGCGGAAATATGACACAGACGGCAGAAAGCTTCGTGTTTTGTTCCAAGAAAGCGAAGAAAGATTTTCCGGACGAGTCAGTCCTTATAAAAACAACCCATATTGGAGAGGTTTTCACTACGGCATAAAGAACGTAGAATTTTCGGGTCGAGTTTAGAGCTGGCAAGAACACTCACTAAGAGCTTTATTAATTACAAGTTTATCTCCCCTTGTCGTCTCACTATTTTGCGAGAAAGATAGACCACGAGGAGAATTCCCCCAAGAATTCTGGAGGTTCAACTCCTTTCAAGACATTATATTTTGTATGCCTACATGAGGCTACGTAAAATTTTCGTAACGAGTTTGAAGCTGGCAGTCAAGGAAGAAAAAAAGGAAAAAAAGTGCGTTTTAAGTTTTTCTTTTTCTTTGTATTTGTCTTAGCTTATTTTGTTTTATCATTTGAAACATTGCATTGTATTTTTTTCGGTTATTTTGGAGCTTGTAAAACTCCATAAGGAGGGAAATTCTTGCAACCACAATGGTGTCTTTTGCTTGTAATAAATTCATAGTTTTAGGCTTACAGCAGTTGTTTTGTCATTTTGTCTGAGTAACCATTTTAAAAAAAATATTTTTAGACCTAGTAGTTTTATTTAGAGGAGTCAACCTCGAGTATAAAATTCCGATGAAATACAATAACAACTAGCTACTCATGCGAACCACGAATGAAATAAAAAAAATAACAACTAGGGTTAAACCCAACGACATCCAAACCTGCACATGCAGAAACAAATAAGACGCAGCGTAAAATCAGTGATTTACCATGCGACAATTACACCCACCAATATAAACCGTTCAGCAACCAGCGAAAGTTATGTGGGAATGGTGCAAGGTAGCTTCAAGCAACAGAACAGCACTATCAAACAGATTATAGGCATACAAAGAACAGGACGAACCCTATAACATAGAATGGAAAGTATTAGACCATCCGAAAACTATACGCAAACTGATCAAAAAAGTGCTCAACAGAAGAAAAATAGCGAATTCTCCAAGGAATAACATCCCCAAACAAATTTCTGAACACCAAATCGGAAATTTTCAGAGCCAGCCCTCACACGAAAAAATTCCTAATATGGTCTTGGGTCAGCGAGGAAGATACATAAAGACAATCATAATAAATACAAGAAAAAAAAGAACAGGAGCTCACAGGTACGAATACACGAACACATAAGAATCCAAGAAAAAGCATCACCAAACACCAAACAGTAACAGAAACATGCAAATATGCACTTGAATAAGCAGAAAAACCACAACGGATATATCTGAGATGAGCAAAAGATACCAGCGATTCAAAATTCGACAGGAGTAGACGGAACCAATGAACCTAACAAAGCAGAAATACTGGAGCTGCCAAAAACTAACACCATAAAGATCTCATCAAGATCCTCGCATTCTCGCATCCAATTTGCACTCATATATTCCTATATGTTCGCGCGCGCATATACATACAAACGCATATATATGCACATGTACAACAACGCATACGCGCATGTTCACGTGGACTTGCTCATTCATACTAGTATATACACAGACACACATGCAGATACCAACGCATGCCCATTTTTTTATATAATTTTTAGTATTCAATTTTCTATTTTGTGTACACACACCCTCTTATTTGGGTATCAAGATACCTGAATAAGCGGGGTCACAAGGTGGGGTAGGAATAAGCGAAGTGACAAGAAGGGTAGGAAAACATGAATGCTTCGAAAAGATGAACCAGGTGTACGTGTATGAGTGTGTATAGATGTGTGAGCACATATGTGTGTTCATGTGAGTGAGTGTATATCTGTAGTTGTATATGAAGGCGGTGAGGACAAAATAGAATAGGTGGGCGTATGCAGGAATAGAGCGCGGGTGGGCGTATACAAAATTAAAAATTATAAATTAAATATTATGTCATATAAAAATACACACACACACACACATGTATATATATGTGTGTGTGTGTGTGTGTGTGTGTGTGTATCATTTATTCATGTATGTGTATGTATATTTATGCATATGTGTGCATGGGTGTGTATATGTACGCTTGTGAGCACGTTTATGTACCTGCATGTGTGAGTATATATGGATACGTAGGAGTGTAGAGATATGTGTATGCGCATGTACGTGTGTGCGCATATAGGTGTGTGTGAGAGTGTGAGAGTGTATGAGTGTGTATATACGCGTATGCACATGTGGGTATGAACTCTGATAAGGATTTTTTTATAAATTGAAATATTGTCAATATTAGCAATGAAAAAGATATAAAAATATATTCATTTTAACAACAAAGTGTGTTTTTCATAGCCTTTTATCTATCTATCTATCTATCTATCTATCTATCTATATATATATATATATATATATATATAAATCGTAAAGATTGTTCATATGTTAATAAATAAAAGCTAAACCTTTTATTTGTTCACTTATTTATCTATCAACGCTCTATCACAGATATTGAGCACTCTTCTAATAACACTGTACGTTGGATTACTACCGCTTTTTCAAGTATAATAGTGCCAACCATACACATTAATAATCAATCTCCCATACCGGTTGAGCACTCTCACAGAAAATATTGGATAATATGGAACGGACCAACTTTGCATATTCCCTCAAAAACATACCCATTCCATCAAAGTCGGAATACAAGCTACTACTAACAGAATAAATAGAAAGCCTTTTAAAGAGATGGAAGGCACACTTCTTTCTTAAAGGCATTGACAACACCGAACCTATTGATAATTTCAACCTAAAATTTAAAAAAATGTTCTCCGATATGCAAGGATATGCAACCTTTGGAAAACAATCTTATAGATATGGTCAAGAACATTAAAATTACTAAACATCTAAACCATTTCCAGAAAAAAATCACAAAAGATGCAAAGGATATACGCAACTCAAACAAAATATACATATTTGCGGATAGAACAACCAACATATACAAAACATACCTCAACAACTACAAAAAATAACAACAAACCACATAACGCAAACATATAAAAAAGCTTCCGAAAATATAAACAAGGAAGCCAAAGAAATAGCCAGCAAATTAAATATAGATGGAAAAATAAACTCGATGGCAGAACAAGCATTCATAACAACCAAGGATCACAAGCCAGACTTCCCGAAAAAAACTACATACCGACTAATAAACCCCACAAAATCAGAAATAGGAAGGATAAGTAAACTCACACTAGACAATATAAATACACAACTCAAGGAGAAACTACATATTAATCAGTGGAAGAACACCAAGGCCGTCACAAACTGGTTTACAACAATAACAAACAAAAACAACGCAGCCTTCTTCCAATTCAACATCACCGATTTCTACCCCTCCATCACCGAAGACACACTGAACAAGGCATTCGAATTGGTAACCAAACACGTACGAATATCCCATCAAAGTGATAAAACACTGCTGCACTTCACTACTCTTCCATAATAACATTCCATGGATAAAAAAAAATTCACAGCTATTCTACGTGACCATGGGTAGTTTTGACGGTGCAGAGGTGTGCGAGTTGGTTGGCATTCTAATACTCTTCCAGCTATTCCACATAATCGACAAGAGAGATATGGGCCTGTACAGGGACGACGGCTTAATTATGATAAAAAATCCCGATGAACCCAAACTAGATAGACATAGAAAAATATAACCAACATACTAGGATTTAAAATTAAAATAGATATAAACTTAAAAATAGTAAATTGTTCTTAGACGTAACCCCAAATTTAGAAAAAGGAACATTTGAACCTTATAATAAAGAAAATGACACACCTCTCTACATACACACTTCTTCAAACCACCCACCATCTATAATCAAACAAATACCAAAATTAATTAGCCGCAGGCTATCTGATAACTCCTCTAACTTCAGCATCTTCAACAAAAATAAAAAGATATACGACAATGCATTAAAAATCAGCGGTTACAAACCAAAATTAGAATACACACCACCAAAAAACAAACCAAGGCATAGACAAAGAAATATTATCTGGTTCAACCCACCATACAACAAATGTGTAACATCCAACATTGGTAAAGATTTTTTTAAACTCATTAACAAACACTTCCCAATACACTAGCCAAAACTTTTAACAAAAATACTTTAAAAATCAGCTACAGTTGCACAAGAAATATATCACAAATCATAAAAAGCCACAACAAAAAGTTAGAATACCTACCAAACACTACGCGAACTAACAACCAGTGCAACTGCAGGGATAAGGATTCGTGTCCTTTACAAGGAAACTGTCAACAAACAAATGTAGTGTACAGAGCCACTGTAAAAACAAACACCTCATATATAGGAGCAACAGAAGGAACCCTAGAACAAAGAATTTACAACCATAAACTTCAAACAGGAATTATTCAACAAATACATCCCTATCCACACATATTTGGAACTTGAAAGATATGCACATCTCACCGAACATAAGCTGGGAAACCCTGAAAGTCACACCCGCATACAGCAAAACATCAAAAAGATGCCTTCTTTGCCTCCACGAAAAACTCTCAATTATCACCCATCCACCACAACACGCCCTACTAAACAAAAAATCAGAAGTTTTATCTAAATGCCGACATGAAAATAAACACTTACTATCACACTTAGATCCATATACATAACCCCCACCATCCAAATATTCTATATATATATATAAAAAATTACCAAACCACAATAGTAAATACCGCAATAAATCCACCAAACCGTAAGTATATTTCCCTCTACCACATGCATACACAAGTAGCCTTAATATTGTACATCATTCATTGGCATTTTAGTCAATGAATTACGCACAATACAATTCCATGATCATCACAATCTCCACTCACTGTAACACACCAACTAGCCATTTATTCATCACACCGTACAATAATATTATACAAATATAATGTTCACATTGCATCAATAATACACTACATAACACGGTCATTGCATACACACATAATTATTATTAACAGCGTACTAAAAATACACTCTATTAATCGCACAAAATATACGTAATCAAGGATTCCAAACACAAATACGCATATTCATACTCACACACGCGCAAGGATACGATCATAACATCACAGTCTATACGCATTTTCATGTGCACGCACATGACAACATACGCACACGTAAAAACAAAAAGACACATCCGACATCACGTAAATACGTAAACATGCAACACGAGAATACAGTTAAAAAAACGCACACATTTAACCATTTGTACCATTTCTTTCAGTTTCAAAAGCTATTTCGTTTTACCTGACTAATAACACTGTACGTTGGATTACTACCGCTTTTTCAAGTATAATCTTCATACAATGACTGCTATTTACACAGTAGCATTGCAACCAACAAAACCTTCATCAGATGGTGACTCTGGTTTCAGGCATGGTTTCGGGGCCGAAGCATCATTACCACTAACCCAGAGCGCCCCAGCAGTATCTCACGATACCACCAGACTTTGTCGGTTTGATGTCACAATATAGGACTGCCATATTCCACGCTGATGCGGTTAGAGCTTTCTCCTGAATCTTTTTTTAAGTATTTCCTCTTGTCTGGTGGAGAAAGTCCAAGTTTAGACAAAAATGCCGGGGTTGAGTTGATAATAAATCCTCGACATCCGACTTCAATGGGAAATACATCTGTTATCCATCCGTTTCTGATGCATTGTTCATGTAGGTCTTCATATTTTTCCAACTTCCGCTGATGGGCCCAATCAAGATTTTCTTAAAATGGAACTATCAATTCAACGATAAAAACTTTATTTTGATTAACAGATTATTTGAAGTGAGCACACTCGTGCACTCACTCCAAACAAACTTTTTATTTATTCGGAAATTAGGTACAGCGCATGTGCACACAACTCGGCATGTAGCCGGAAGTTTGGTTTTGGGGGAGAGGTGATAAAACTGGTCATATCACTACACGGATCTATCTAGTTAGGCTCACTCACCGACCGATTCATTCAAAAATAAAAAATAAAATTCTTGCATTCTCTCCTTGCGCAGCTCCCTTCCACCAAAATACCTCATTCGCTCTATGCATGTATCCTACTTAAAAATTTCCAATATTGATGATTGGCGATGGAGGGGTGGGAAAAAATTGAAAATAAAAACCCCAAGAAACTGAAAAACACATGTAAACAAAACAAAAATTGTGGGTCATTTTGGTTTCCCCCTTTCCCTCAGCTATTGTTGAAAAAAAATTAACAGATTATTTGAAGTGAGCACATACGTGCACTCACTCCAAATAAACTTTTTCTTTATTTGGAAATGAGATACAACGTATGTGCACACAACTCGGCATGTAGCCGGAAATTTGGTTTGGGGGGAGGGGTGATAAAACTGGTCATATCACTACACGGATCTATCTAGCTAGGCTCACTCGCCGACCGATTCATTCAAAAATAAAAATAAAATTCTTGCATTCTCTCCTTGCGCAGCTCCCTTTCACCAAAATACCTCATTCGCTCCATGCATGTATCCTACTTAAAAATTTCCCAATAATGACGATTGGCGATGGAGGGGGTGGGAAAAAATTGAAAATAAAAACCCCAAGAAACTGAAAAACACATGTAAACAAAACAAAAATTGTGGGTCATTTTGGTTTCCCCCTTTCCCTCAGCTATTGTGTAGGCCCGCCGATTGTCTTCCGCACTTTGTTGTTTGAAAGCAAGCCGGTCAGTGCCTCTAATATGGGAGTGGGTGTCCTTAGTGGGTGGTCGGTAAAAAATTGGATTCTGTAGGCCAGGCGGGTTGGGTTACTAGAAAAATTGACTTTCCAGGGAAAATATTAGGGTGACTCGGGTGGTTTTATAAAAAACTTGGGATTGGTGTCCTGGATATGTCCTATAAGAAAAAACTGGGGTTGATGATCATTCAGCCTCCTAACTAAAAGGATCTATGGTGTATGCAGTTTTGGCTTTTTCTTGTTTTTTCTTTTGTTTATTTTACAGACTTTGTTTGTCTATCTAAGGGATGGGGTCCCGAGATAGGATCCCCGTCAGTGCTGGCCATGATGGACAGGCAACAATGTCTCTACTCCTGCCCTCGTTCTCACACACAAGCTTGCGGCATTTATCCACCTTTCGTTGAATGTCATGGGTTCGAGCATCCTCCTATCGCACCTAATCTTTATTTCAAGCTGATGCTTGAAATAACAGATCAGATCCTGACAGGAGAATTCCCCGTCCTCATGCAATCCCTTGTTTCGCGTCGACCATATCACCATTCTAGCTACGGCTAGTATAGCGAAAAACACCTTTCGTTTTTCTCCGGCGAACGGCGGACTGACATTGTCCACGACGTAACCAACGTCGAGCGGCACCCACTGATTGGGTGCGATACGGGCCGTAACCTCGTTCACGTACTTCCAAAACGAACGTACCCCGTTACAGTGGTAGAAGGCGTGCTCAGCCGTTTCTTCTAAGCCACTGTTGCAACGGGTGCAAGATGGAAAATCAGCGGCGTGCGCTTTGTATTGTACGCTTGCGAGCGGCAACGCATTCCGAGCTAGTCGCCAGGTGAGGGAGAACTCGGAGTTGTTCATGAACCCAACACCTGGCGCCCAATTCCACTGTGAGCGGACCTCCTCTAACGACGAGCCGTGCCGCTCCACGAGCGGATCCGAGACGGACCCCTCCACTAATGCCCGATACAGTACCCTCCGAGGCCATGAGACGTCACTAGACTCAGGTAGTCTTCGAAGGGCTTCACGACACTCGAACAGAAACCGCTCTTTCCGTCGAATTTTATTGAGCCGTAGCTGCCAGTCCGGGAAGATGTCCCGGATTCGCCACGACCAAGCGGTTTCGGTTTGCAACGATCGATTCAGAAATGCCAGCCTCTCAGCGTCTCGATGAGCCGCCAAGTTCGGCATCCCCAAACCTCCATTACAAGGCCGCTGGAAACAAACCTGCCTGCGTACCATTGGCCGGCGCCCTCTCCACAAAAAGCGGAAAAGGGCCCGTTCTAACGCCAATAACCGAGCCGCGGGCAGGGGAAGTACTGACAATCGGTAAAGGATCAGAGGGAAGATGTAGGTAGCACAAACCTCCGCCCTGCCCTTTAAGGACAACCTCCTTGGAAACCATTTTCGGACCCGAGCTTCCACCTTTGACTGTACTTCCGACCAATTTTTCTCGACTTGGAGATCAGGCCCAAACCACACGCCGAGGATTTTGATGGGACCGTCACTCCAGCGGAAGGGACCGGGCAGAGTATCGGATCCTGCCCAGGCTCCCAACCGCAGACCTTCGCTCTTTTCTAAATTGATCTTTGCCCCAGTGATTCGTTCGTACCTTGCAAGCGCCTTCTTCACCGCTTCTATGTCCGAAACGCATGACACGAACACGGTGATATCATCGGCGTACGCGGATACCTTGGCTTTCACGGGGCCAGGGACAACAATTCCGCGCAGGACCGGACATGCCTCCCCGTCTCTAAGCCTATGGAGCAAGGGCTCCAAGGCGAGGATATAGAGAAGAGGAGACAGGGGGCAACCCTGTCGCACAGATCGCTCAATCGGAAAGACAGCCGAGCGCTTCCCATTTACTTGTACCACTGCCGTAGGAGATTGGTACAGCATCTTGATCCATTTGCGGAACTCCGGTTTGAATCCGGTGGTCTCCAAAACAGTCTCCAGGAATCGGTGGTCCACCCTGTCGAATGCCTTGGACTGATCTAAATTGATCAGCGCGGCACATTTGTCGTCTTTTATCCCTCTAGGATCATGCGAACCAAATGCAAATTGTTTTGGATCGATCTTCCTTTAACAGCGTAGTTCTGTTCTAGTCCGATCAGATCACCGACAACATTCCGCAAACGGTTCGCTAAGACCCGGGCCAAAATCTTTAACTCTGTGTTTAGCAGAGTTATGGGCCTGTAATCATCTAAGCCCTCCCAAACATTCCTGCCACCTTTCTTCAGCAATGTGATCACGCCCTTGGTAATGCGTTTTGGGATTGCTCCCAAGGCAAACCAATTGTTGAACACATCCGTCAGAATAGGGACAAAAATGTGCGACAACCTCAAGTACAATTCGTAGGGTAAACCGTCCAGTCCTGGAGCTTTGTTGAGGCCGACCTGCTTCAACGCATTACGGACTTCAGAGTCTGTAATCCTCCCTCACAACTAGCCGCTTTCGCCTCCCTAAGGTGGGGAAAGTCGGCTAAATAGTTGTGGAACTCCTGCACCGGGAGGTTCGGCAACCGGGTAAATCGTTCCTGGAAATGCGCACGGAAGGCTTCCCGCATCTTACGACCTGCACGAAGGCTGTGCCCGTCCGGGGTTACAACCATGTCGATGTATCGTTCCGGGAACCTTCTGAACTCTTCCTGACGCAATCCTGCGTCCAATTTCACGGCTTCGTTGGACACTCTGTCTAGCCTAGATCTAACTATACAACCTTGATAGCGTTCGCTAGCCTCACGCTCAAGGTCCCCTCTGGCTAGACCTAAGGCTAGGGGATCCCCCCCATCCACCGCCCGGGAAATTTTATCTTCTATGGCCTTCACTTTCGCTGCCTTATCTAGGGCAAGCCGTTGGCAATATTTGATAGTGAAGTCCCTAATTCTAAACTTAAGGTCAGCCCACCATCTATTCCCAATAACTAACGCCCGCTTAATGAGTAAAACCAGCCTCTCACGGTAGTCACATACCCCCAGCACTGAGGTATTTAACTTCCAGTAAGAGACCAGCCTAGGCCTATCGCTTAAGCGAAGAGTGACAGTAAGCAATTTATGGTCACTCTTCGCATATAGGTGGAACACAGGACAATCTAAAAAGTCAACATCGGCTCTTCTAACTAACACTCTGTCCAAATATGATTTAATTAGAGCAGAGGGCGAGCTATTCGTCCATGTCCACATCTCCTGCCCTGGATGTGATTCCCGAAACCGGTCGACCAGATCGAACTCGGCCATTAGATCGCACAGGGCGCTGTCACACCTCGCCAACCCGCTAGCTCCCCGTCCCGTCCGGTCTAATTTGGGATCAAGGATCGCATTCCGATCTCCCATTAAGATTAATCGTCCAGGATACGCCATGTACTGCCCAAACTGCCGAAAAAAGGATTTCCTCTCCACAGCGCTATTAGGCGCATAAACCGCGATTACCCGGAATTTATTGCTTGATACGGCAATATCGGCCACAATCAGCCTGCCACTTGCGCCAGCATAAACAACGTCAGTCACCGCCCCCAGACTGCTTTTAACTAGCAGGGACACACCCCGACTGCCTGAATCACCGAATGCTGAATAGACCTCATATAAATGATTACCACCCAGCACCCGGCCATCCACGCTTGAAACGAAATGTGTCTCCTGGACCGCGGCAACATCCACGCGAAGACAAATGACCAAATCAGGACGCTGGGTCGTTAAGGTTATTTCAGTTGGAAAAACGAGTTGATGTTCCAAGTCGCACGCAATGCGCTAGCTCGTGGAGCCGTCAAATATATTTGACAAGTGCCTATTTTTACGCGAAGATTTCGAAATGTTTCCTTCTTTAACAAAATGTATTGCTTTGTTGATGTTATCATCAGCTTTATTTGCAGTCTCACAACCTATCTTCGACGCCTCCGCAACAATCTTGAGAACTTCATTGTGTCTCCACGTGTAGCTTCTTAGAGCATACTCGCATCCCGTGAGAATATGTTTCAGGCTAGCAGTTTTCCCACATGCTTTGCATAGGTCTGACGTAGCTAACCCCCAGATTGAATGGTGTTGGCAATATATCGTAAACTGCCTTTATCAGGAAACTTAATTTTTTAGGCTCCATATGTCTGATGTCGCTCCATGTTACAACCCTCTCTTTTGTACTCTCCCACCTGGTCCATGCGCCCTGTTTACTTTGTCCCACAGCTGTAGCAATACGCTTGACTTCCTCAAGTTGGTGGATTTCCTCCGAAATCATCATCCTTTTATTTGACGTGGATTTTTTCGACCACCAACGCTGTGAAGACCTAACCCTGATCTTCCCTTTGCCACAGTTCCAATTATTTATTTTATCTTGAGGGATGATTCTGCGTTTTCTACAGCCTTCCATTTTCGACCAGTTATTACGGAAGGCTGTGCGTTCTTCACCAGTGGGTCGCGAGAGTTACGCAGCATTTGGGAAAGTCGCGCTTTACCTAATTTGAATTTCTCAACAAGTGACACCATCGGAAGTTTTAGCTTCGTTGATGAACTATATAGTGCCACGTTTGTTAAGGAATTAGGTACCCCTAACCATTTCTTTACATAATTACTGATTAAGCGCTCTATTTTTTCAACCTTTGTCAGTGATACCTCATATATTTGCATGGGCCATGATAATTTAGGAATTAATCCAAAATAGATGCACCATATTTTGTCTTTATTTATGAGATCACATTTATCAATCGAGCGAAGGCCATCCTTTAGTTTTTTCATAATGTCCTGCCAACGATGTCGATCAGTAATTGGTAGGCAGTAGCAGCGACCGAGGCTCTTAACACTTTTTTCGCGGATTGTGGGGATTTCATTTCCATCGACGAAAAACCTGACTTCTTTGCAGGTTCCTTTCATTATGGAAAGACTGTGGCATTTAGAAGGCTTTATCTTCATCGCAGCCCATTTGAAGAGCTTCTGTAGGCGATTCATGAGTTGTTTCATATGGGATCCGGATTCTGCGACGAGGTTTACATCATCCATAAAAGCCTTCATAGATGGGTAGATGGTTTTCTCATTGGTGTGGTTTTCAGCATTACGCAGTATCATCTCCATTACCAGTACGAAAAGTAATGGAGAGATAACGCATCCAATCATAATCCGAACTTTTGCCAGTTAGTTGAATATTTATTATTAGAAAATCTCATATATGTGCATTTAAAATACGCTGAAATGAGATTTCTAATGTCTTCTGGAATCCAAAAGAACTCCATTGCTTTCTCAAGTAGTTGGTGTCTTACTGAACCATACGTATTTTCTAAGTCAAGCCAAATGACGTGAAGTTCGGCTGACTTATCATTTTTTGCCGTTTTTATGGCGTCCCACAACATAGTGGTATGTTCAATACCGGAATTCCAGCTTTCTGTATGGATGTATTAACATACGCATTGTTCAGTATAAATTTAGTCATTCTTTTATGACACCGAAAAAGATCTTACCTTCTACGTTGAGTAAGGAAATTGGTCGAAACTGGTCAGGCCTTTTGGAGTCTTTTTCTTTCGGAATATGGATTACATCAGCTAATCCCCAATCCTCCGTGATAAATTTCTTTATGTGGGCTTTCCGTAAGAGCCTCAAGAGAAGTGTTAATACCTTAGGGCATCTTTTATAGAGCTTATAGGAAATACCGTTAATCCCCGGTGAGCTCTTAGCTCTTGCTTTTTTGACAAAGTCTCTTATTTCACCTAGCTTCAGAGGTGAATTGTCAAATTTTTCCTCCGGTGGATGTGGACGGTTTAGTTCATTAAGTTGACCCAGAGGAATCTTGGTGAGTGGATCAGTGTATTTTTCCCGAAGATGTGCTTCCAAATCTTCTTTTGGAACGTTGAGAACTCCATTTTTTCTCCCTCGAATAATTTTTTGGTGAAATCAAATGTTTTTTTTTCCAAAATCGCGCCTAGCTTTTCTTTTCTTTTGTCACCGTTTCCTCGCGTTTTCCGCTCGTGAAATGGCAAGAATTCTTCCCTTCACTTCTGATAATTATTTTCTCACCGACACTCGGTCCTCTGGTATTTCTTTAAGCCGCTTCTTAAGAAGCCTTTGCTCAGCTCTTACTCTCGCTGTCTTCTATTGGCTGTACGCACGGTGTTTTCTTTTTTCTTTGCAGCTCCAAAGTGATCAATGCACACTGAGTGTGCGATTTTAGTGAAAGAATGCAATTTTACTCCGATAGTTCCCTTCAAGTTATTTTGGAGAATGAAGGATAACTCTTCGTCAAGGGCCTTCCATTTATTATCGTTTGATCTTGGCCAGTTGATCCTAGTTGCATTTTCTTTCACATTGGGTGCATTTGGTTGCCAAACAAAGGGAACCTGTGTTCTGTGGTAGTCCTCCTGACACGGATTCCCTTCAATCGATTTATTGATCTCTGATTGAGATTTACGTTTTTGTCGATCAAGGCATCCCATTTTAGTGCGATGGATTTGCATTCCCTTGGTGCTTGCAAAACTGCATCCGCAACAGCATTATGTGCATAATAGTGCCAACCATACACATTAATAATATAATAATAATAATAATAATAATAATAATAATAATAATAATATATATATATATATATATATATATATATCTAATCAGTGGGGGGGTCACAGTCAAGTCTGACGCAATGTTCTTCCAACTGTATCACGCTCGTTTCACCAACAATATTCAAAATTATTTCTCTATCCCGCTTGTCTCGACAACAAATTGCTTCTGCAGTTGTTCTCTCTGTTATGTGAGGGTAAGTCCTTTAAATACATCTCAATCTCACCACATCCGGGCTCCTCACTAATAATTGTCCGTGCAGCACGTGCGACACTCGTCAGCACTGCAAGTACGCGTCAATCCTTACAGCACGACCACCTACACCCGGGCCACTCTTCTATTTCCCATTTAACTACTCGTCCACAGCGCTCTCACATTCTGAAGGACGCGGGTTCGACTTTAGGTCAGTCCTACACGCCAGGCAAAGCCTAGCCGGCTTCCTTCGAGAATACGGCAAGTCTTCACGCCCGCCACTCTCTCTGTCACACCGTGTTGCATGAGGTAGGTCTCCTCTCTCACCACACACACACACACACACACACACATATATATATATATATATATATATATATATATATATATATATGAGGCCTTTTTTATTTTATGGTATCCAATGATGTTCGCTGTATATAGTCGGCATATCATAAATACATATGGTACTAATGTATCTACTTGTAGGAATCCAACGGCTATGCCAAAGAAATCTGTCACCATCAGGTGAGCGTAACATTGTTTAGTGTCTTTGTAGAGCATCATCATAGCAGTAACCGTTTCTTTGGGGAAACCGTATGCTAGTAGTATTTGCTAGGCAAGAATGTCCCACACAGACTATTACGAATGTGGACTACGCAGATGACATATCACTTCTTGCAAACACACCTGCACAAGCGGTATCACGGCTGCATAACCTGGTGAAGACACCACAGTATATCGGCCTCTATGTGAACTCCGATAAAACTAAGTTCATGTATTATGAAAAGAAAGAAGGAAACTTCCACACTTGACGGCAAGCCTCTAAAGCCAGTAGAACAATTCACATACCTAGGTAGTAATATTTCATCCACAGAGATCGATGTTAATGCACGCATTGGGAAGGCATAGTCTGCTATAAACAGATTATCAGTCATGTGGAAGGCCGATCTCACTGACAAGTGAAAACGACAATTCTCCCAAGCCGTAGTTGGATCAGTGCTACTGTAAGACTACTCCACTTCAACTTTAACGAAACTCCTAGCGGAAAAGCTAGATGGGAGCTGCACGATTGCTCCGTGCGATCTTAAACAAATCGTGGAAACAACAACCAGCAATGAAGCAGCTGTACAGCCACGTTCCCCATATGACACAACGCATGGATATAATATGTGTGGGCATAAATATATAGAGAGAATATTAGTTAGTTATGTAAATAAGTAGTATATCAGATCAAGGCCCCATATAGGTACATATATGTATATACATGTATATCTGTGAGTGTGTATATGTGTGTACGTATGTATATATATGTATATATGTGTGTGAGTATATGTGTATGTATATGTATATGTGAGTGTGTATATATGTGTATATGGTCTTGACGATCTCAGGGGCTTGATGTATGTGAATGCTCAATCAAGAGGACCATTAAAATAAGTCTGGCTTTAGGCAAAGCTGGAAATTAGTTAAAGGTTTAGTAAGCTATAAAGGCAGATAGGGGTCAATACTGGGGTTATCTTCAAGCAAAGACTTTTCAAATCATGCGGAGGTTGACAAAATCCCGAAGGGTGTGATTTGGAATGAGATTTGCAAGCGAAAATTGGGAATGGGTGAAAAATTTGAAAAGAGAATTAGTTTAGATCCGACAGTTGACAAGGAAAGTCAGGATACAGGAGCCGAAGAAGATATATAACCTTTTAGAGCAGAACAGATCAAAAAGTAGAAGTCCTGACAGTAGCTCCACACAGAAGGTAGCAAAAGAATGACCGAATGAGAATGAATGCGAGTCCTATACCATCTCTCTAACGATTTTTGAATGTGAAACCTATCCTGCCTTTGTCTTGTCTTTGTTTGTTCCTCTCTCTTGTTTAGTAAGTGTGTACCTCTTGGAGAGGGATCCCCGAGGCAGTATTATAGACAAAAGGGTCCAGCTAGTAGACGACACAGATGATCACGGTCAGCGAGATGAGAAAGACAAGGGTGCAGAGATATGCAGTAAGATGTGCAGCAAAGAGTCTGCAGATAGTTGTCGGCCCGCCAAGAGAGTATAACACCTATCACACAAATCATCAGAGTGAGACGAACAAGACATGCTGGACACTGCTGGAGAAGCCGGGACGAATTCATTCAGTGGAAACCAGCATATAGACATGCCAGTGCAGGCCGTCCAGCAAGGACCTACATTGACCAGCTCTGCGTAGATACTGGATGTTGTGCAGAAGACCTCCTGAGGACAGTGAATAATAGGGACGGTTGGCGAGAGATTGTCATAGATATCCGTGCTACTTGCGCGATGTGATGATGATGATGATGATGATGATGATATATATATATATATATATATATATATATATATATATATATGGATCCAAATAATGTTTGGTCAAGCTTTAGATCAAAGCTTTATAATCCTTCGCTTGGTGTACTGGGACACATAAATAAAAAAACACCAATACTGGTTTGATGACAACGACACCAGCATAAAAAAGCTACTTGGGCAAAAGCAACTTCTCGTCAACAGATCGATTCTGAACAACATCTCTATCGCTGAATGATCTGCAGCTCAATTAAAACTCAAAACAGTAAAAACCCAGGTTCAGAGACGTTTGAGGGAAATTCAAGATCAATGGTGGAAGTACAAATCAGCTGAAATCCAACATGCTGCTGATTCACGGGGCCTCAAAACCTTCTACAGTCTTCTGTCTGAAATCTATGGCCCGAGGTCATCCTCTAATACCCCAGTTCGCTCAAAGAATGGCTCTAGGTTGCTTTCCAAACCAGAAGATATTCGTGATCGCTGGAGAGAGCACTTTAATGAACTCTTGAATCGACCATCTAATATTGATAATGGCTTCATAGACCAACTCGATCATTAAGGATGAGCTAGATAATCAACCAAAAATGTATGAAGTTTATAGGGCTGTTGCACAAATGAACCGGGGAAAAGTCCCTGGACTGGACAGAATTAATGCTGAACTACTTAAATGTGGTGGCTCCAGACTGAATGACATGCTGTGAATGACATGTTATTACACGCTTGGACTAAATTAGCGTCTCAGGATTGGAGGGATATGCTTATCATTCCTTTGTTCAAAAACGGTTCTAAAAGCCTATGTGACCAACTATCGAGGAATTGCTTTGCTCTCCATTGTTAGAAAGGTTTTTGCAAGAATTCTTCTAAATTGCTTGGAAGAACATATATCACCAACTATTCTTCCAGAATCCCAATGTGGTTTCCGCTCTGGACGTGGCACAACTGATATGATCTTCTCAGCTTGCCAACTGCAAGAAAAGTGCATTAAGCAGAATCTTGACCTCTACCAATGTTTCATCAATCACACACAAAAGCCTTTGACACAGTCAACTGTGAGGCGCTCTGGAGGATTCTTGGGAAATTAAGAAGTCCGTCACATTTTATAACCCTTATTCGGTCTCTTCATGATGATATGAATGCTTTGGTCACATATAATGGTACTCTTGTAGAGCCTGTCTCAGACATGAATAGTGTGAAACAAGGCTGCGTTCTCGCACCACAACTATTTGGAATATTCTTTGTAGTGTCGTCTTAAGATTGCTTTAAAAAAACTAGTAACATATTCAATATAAGACGTCTAAGTGAATGTTCAAAAGTGTTCACAGCCATTGTGCGGGAGCTACTATATACAGATGACTGTGACCTGGTAACACACAGAGAGGATGAGATGCAGAATCTTATGGATTGTTTCTCCGAAGCAATTACAGTATTTGGATTAACCATAAATATAAAAAATTTCCCTTAGGTTGCAAGAAAGCAACGAGATCCTTTGGTTTGCTTGAAAAGAGGGTTTGGAGCCAACATGGCATTAAGATCTCCACCAAACTGAGTGTATACCGAATCAGTATGCTCACTGCCCTTTTGTACGCCTGTGAGACTTGGGTTGTTTACAAACGACATTGCCGTCGCAGGATTTTAGGGATAGAATCGTTGTTATTTACACCAACACCACAATACTTGAAAGATGTCACCTGCCTAGTATTGAGAGTTTAATCCTTAGATCACGTCTTCGCTGGTCTGGTCATCTAGTTTGCATGAATGATTGCCGAATTCCAAAACAACTATTTTACGGGGAAATCACAAGTGGCAAATGTCGTCAGTGCAAATCCAAATTGAGGTTTAAGGACTGCCTCAAGGACACTCTGAAGAATACTGCTATTGTTGTGGAGGACTGGGAGAAGCTAGCTTGTAATAGACCTGGCTGGGAGCCACCATCTATCTGTCTGTGGAAGAATTTGAGTCCAACCGAATTAAACACCAAACATTGAAACGGGCTATTAGAAAGGGCAATTTTCTGCCCAGCAACATTCAAAGTGGAGAAGTTCCAACATGTAGTTTATATGGAAAAGCATGTCTCTCCAGGGCTGGCCTGGTGAGTCATCTGAGAAAACACAAGTATAGAGTGTCAAATGCTACTGGAACCCAACTATGATGATATAAAACAAAAAACAAAAACAGGAAATGGTCTTACTCGAACACGAGTTGACAGCCATTATATATATATATATATATATATAATATATATATATATATATATATGTGTGTGTGTGTGTGTGTGTGTGTGTGTGTATGTAAGTTTAATATCATTCATCATCATCATGTCGCGCTGTCAGCGCGGATATCCATGACAATCTCTCTCCATCCGTCCCTATCTCTCATCATCTCAGGAGGTCCTCTATGCAGCATCCTGTAACCGCACAGAGCTGATCAATGTACGTCTTTGCTGGTCGGCCCACACTGGCGTGCCCATGTGCTGGCTTCCATAGGAGGACGTCGCTTATGAGTTCGTCCTTGCTTCTCCAGCAGTGTCCCGTGTGTCTTGTCCGTCTTACTCGGATGGTTTGGGTGATATGTGGCAGGTGGTCGTACAGCTGTTTTCTCGTGGGGTGTTGTTTCCACGTCTTGTTCAGGATGACCCGCAGCATCTTGTGCAGCTCCCATCTAGTTTATTCGCTTCATTAGGGTCCAGGTGGTGCAGCCATACAGCAGTACTGACACGACAACGGCCTGGAAGAACTGTCTCTTTAACTTGTCTGTGAGATTGGATTTACATATTACCGATAATTCATTTATAGCGGCCCATGCCTTTCCTATAGGTGCATTAACGTCGTTTTCTGTGGAGGAGATGTTACTGCCTAAGTATCTAAATTGTTCTACCGAGTTTAGGATTTTACCATCGATGGCTGAGATGTCGCTTTTGTTTTTGAAAGACATGAACTCAGTTTTATCAGAATTTACGTATAGGCCGACATTTCATATATATATTGAAAGGAAAAATGAATAAAGGAAAGAAAATGTTGAATAGATAAAATAGATTTACTAACACGTGTTTCTTACATGTTTTGTTCATGTACACATGTATTCTATTTATTATCATTTTAAATACAAAATAAAATAATAATAATAGAAAATTATAAAATCTTTAAGTATACAAAGAATAACGGTATTCATTAGAGTAAAGAGTTTAAGCGGTCAAAATACCGAAGTGTTCGAAAAAGGAATTTTTTTGAAATTATTTGACAGCAATAGAAAATAGTGATGTTTGTATGTGGAATATTTTTTAGAGTAATGTTAGGTGGAATTTTAATTTTTAATGTCCCCCCCACCCAGATTAAAAATTAAAATTCCAAATTTGTTATTTAATTTATGAGTATGTGTGTTGTGTTGGTGGTTATTTATTTATTTGTTATTAATATCATCATAGTGATTAATGTTAAAAAATTTTGTGTTTTGATAAAATAAAATAAGTGTGTTATTAAAATATGTAATTCGATTATAAATTTAATTTAATAATTAATATGTTGTTAATTTAATAATTAATATGTTGTTAATATATGCTCAAATAAATAAATGAATACGTGTATTATTATTGGTAATTTAAGTGTTTATATATTACTGATATAATTTTGGTAAACAATGTTGAAAATTTGTGTCATATAAGTAAAAGTGTGTTGGTATTTATCATTTGGGGTAAAAGGATCAAGAAATGTAAAGACACTTGCGGTCACACACACACACACACACACACACACACACACACACACACACACATATATATATATATATAATATATATAGGGATGTGCAGAGAAGTACAAAAGGGAGGTAATTTATTATTATTATTTTTTTTTAAATTTTAAAACAATTACCAAAAATCAGGGAATTGTCCGATTTTAATGAAATTTTCACCAAATTATTTTCCCACGACTTAATTTTATAAGGATTAATTTATTTTATGAAGAAACTTGAAAAAATACTTTTTTTTATCAATTCAGAATATAGGGGAGGGGTTTGACCTTTGAGCATTTGAAGAAAAAAAAATCCCGGTCCCTAATTTTTACATTTCTTGAAAGATCATATCCTGAAGAATATATTATTAAAAAATTAAAAAATAAAAAATAAATTCAATAACCTAAAAAGTGATTTTAAAATTTAAAATTCATTTTCTTGAAACTCAAAAATAGATAATGTAGCAAGTTTTTTTTTCATAGTATTAAAAAATGTAGTTTTCTTTAAATTGATGCAAAAAAAAATTATTCTATCTAAGTTAAACTAGTTTTTCACTACCTTAAAAATTTCAAGGTCCATTATATATGTGCAGTATTATTAATGACTAACTAGCAATTTTAACCAAAGATAGCCCAGAATTTTATCTTTGAAAAAATCTAAGTTAAAAACCATGCATAACCTGGCAACATATTTTAAAAGAATTAAAACGATTTTTAAAAAATCGTCAATTTAAAGTATGGAAGCCTAAAAGAGTTGATTATCTCCCACGTTCTTTACAGCTTGGTTTTAGAACGAATAAACAAATAAAACTTTGACTTGAAGTTTGTTAGACGCGTGACATTTTGGTTGTTTTCATGTAAATTTTCATTCGCGTTAACAGAAATTATTGGCAAATGAATTCTCTTTTTGTTTATGAAATTATTTGCTATTGAAATTTTTAAAGTTTCCTAATATCGTTTATTCTGTAATTGGAATTTTTTTCCGGTACTAAAACCATAATTTTTATTTTGAATACTAAATAAATATCAATTTACAATTTTAATTTAGGCCGAATTTTTTAAAAGTTAAAACGTTTTCGGGTTAAATCGAACTCAAAGAATCTAAATTTAACCATCGTTTTTTCACCTCGCAGAAAGAAATAAAAAAATACTAAAACTCAGGAATTAATAGAATTTAATGAAATTTTCAGGGTTTATATATTTAATGAATAAAAGAGAATGGACCAGTTATTTTATCTAAGAACCTTTTTACAATTTTTAAAGTCTGTCACGTATCTTCGAGGCGTAAAACAGTTTCTGAAAGGTATGTGATTAACTTACGTGAAAAATGCAAAAGTCTTTAAATGAAATAAAAAATGCATTATAATATATTTTATTAATTTATATATTAACAATTTTATTAAATTCGGTTAATTTCTTGACTTTTGGCAGGGTGACATACGATGATGGAAACTTTTTTTTCAAGTCGCGTGTTTAAATTTGCACTTTCCCATCGCGTAGCTGGATATTTATTGTTTATGGTGATAGGTAGGGCTGTTGATGTCAATTATCAATAAAAGTATTCAAACATTTAAAGACCATAAATAAATCAAGCCAAGATGGTAGAGAAGACAAAACTCTTGATTAAACAAACAAAATTGTATTAACAGAAATGTACAAAAAAGTAGTAGTGAATACCTGGCGAGGTTACGTCCCAAAGTTCTTTTTTTAAAGTTCAAATGTAAACTGTAATAAAATATTTTACAATTCACACAATAAGAATAAACATTAAAGTTTGTATGTCCAAATAATCAGCAGTCAGACTGTAGTTGTACTGATATTAAGATTATCTGTTAAAGCGATGATTATTTAAAGTGAGAAAGATAGATAGATAGTTCGTACCTTATGCGTTAAAATTTCTATAACAAGTGACAAGGATCTCTTTGGCAGGCAAAATCTTTCTGGTTAGAATCCGAAATTTCCGTTATTTATAAGAATCAAGTAGGCTCCAAAAAGGTCTAGATGATAAATTTTCTTATTAGGAGGGAACGCCTCTGATTGGTTGAATTTTACGAATTTTATTTTAGATTTATTTTTTACTAAGGTTGCGCGATCCATATGCGCAAATCTCTTATTTTTGTCATTCGACTTCCGTCTGTTGAAACAATAACTTCCGGCTTCACCACAGTTTACAAGAATCAGACGATAACAAAAAAAAAAAAAAAAAATGATTTACGTGTTTTTTTTTTAACACTTAGCGCTTCTTTCTTAAACTAAAAATGAATCTTTATTTTTTATCATAATTGACGCAATGCTTTTAAAATTCATTATTCAACAATGTTTAACCCAAGTTCAAATCTGGGTATTTGAAACATACGAAATAGAATTATGTCACTCTAAATAACATTGAGCCTCCATATCTTTTTTCACCTATCGTAAAAATAAAACAGGAGAATTATCATCTTTATGGGTAGCGTTCTAGTCAATCTTTGC
>CM042159.1:76744803-76885940 GCA_023376005.1 Doryteuthis pealeii | reverse complement strand
TACGCATTTGCGACTTGGACTCAACTCGTTTTCAACTGAATAACCTTAGCGTTCCTGATTTGGTCTTGTTCGCATGTTAAGGGACATCGTTTCAACGCGTGGAGGTAACTCATTTATATGTTACTTAGCAGGGAACAGATGCCTGAATCACCGAATGCTGAATAGACCTCATATAAATGATTACCACCCAGCACCGGCCATCCACGCTTGAAACGAAATGTGTCTCCTGGAGGCAACACCACGCGAAGACAAATGACCAAATCAGGACGCTGGTTCGTTAAGGTTATTTCAGTTGGAAAAACGAGTTGTGTTCAAGTCGCACGCAATGCGCTAGCTCGTGGAGCCGTCAAATATATTGACAAGTGCCTATTTTTACGCGAAGATTTCGAAATGTTTTCTTCTTTAACAAAATGATTGCTTTGTTGATGTTATCATCAGCTTTATTTGCAGTCTCACAACCTATTACGCCTCCGCAACAATCTAGAATTCATTGTGTCTCCACGTGTAGCTTCTTAGAGCATACTCGCATCCCTGAGAATATGTTTCAGGCTAGCAGTTTTCCACATGCTTTGCATAGGTCTGACGTAGCTAACCCCAGATTGAATGGTGTTGGAAATATCGAAACTGCCTTTATCAGGAACTTAATTTTTTAGGCTCCATATGTCTGATGTCGCTCCATGTACAACCCTCTCTTTTGTACTCTCCACCTGGTCCATGCGCCCTGTTATTTGTCCCACAGCTGTAGCAATACGCTTGACTTCCTCAAGTTGGGGATTTCCTCCGAAATCATATCCTTTTATTTGACGTGGATTTTTCGACCACCAACGCTGTGAAGCCTAACCCTGATCTTCCCTTTCCACAGTTCCAATTATTTATTTTATCTTGAGGGATGATTCTGCGTTTCTACAGCCTCCATTTTCGACCAGTTATTACGGAAGGCTGTGCGTTCTTCACCAGTGGGTCGCGAGAGTTACGCAGCATTTGGAAAGTCGCGCTTTACCTAATTTGAATTTCTCAACAAGTGACACCATCGGAAGTTTTAGCTTCGTTGATGAACTATATAGTGCACGTTTGTTAAGGAATTAGGTACCCCTAACCATTTCTTTACATAATTACTGATTAAGCGCTCCTATTTTTCAACCTTTGTCAGTGATACCTCATATATTTGCATGGGCCATGATAATTTAGGAATTAATCCAAAATAGATGCACCATATTTTGTCTTTATTTATGAGATCACATTTATCAATCGAGCGAAGGCCATCCTTTAGTTTTTTCATAATGTCCTGCCAACGATGTCGATCAGTAATTGGTAGGCAGTAGCAGCGACCGAGGCTCTTAACACTTTTTTCGCGGATTGTGGGATTTCATTTCCATCGACGAAAAACCTGACTTCTTTGCAGGTTCCTTTCATTATGGAAAGACTGTGGCATTTAGAAGGCTTTATCTTCATCGCAGCCCATTTGAAGAGCTTCTGTAGGCGATTCATGAGTTGTTTCATATGGGATCCGGATTCTGCGACGAGGTTTACATCATCCATAAAAGCCTTCATAGATGGGTAGATGGTTTTCTCATTGGTGTGGTTTTCAGCATTACGCAGTATCATCTCCATTACCAGTACGAAAAGTAATGGAGAGATAACGCATCCAATCATAATCCGAACTTTTGCCAGTTAGTTGAATATTTATTATTAGAAAATCTCATATATGTGCATTTAAAATACGCTGAAATGAGATTTCTAATGTCTTCTGGAATCCAAAAGAACTCCATTGCTTTCTCAAGTAGTTGGTGTCTTACTGAACCATACGTATTTTCTAAGTCAAGCCAAATGACGTGAAGTTCGGCTGACTTATCATTTTTTGCCGTTTTTATGGCGTCCCACAACATAGTGGTATGTTCAATACCGGAATTCCAGCTTTCTGTATGGATGTATTAACATACGCATTGTTCAGTATAAATTTAGTCATTCTTTTATGACACCGAAAAAAGATCTTACCTTCTACGTTGAGTAAGGAAATTGGTCGAAACTGGTCAGGCCTTTTGGAGTCTTTTTCTTTCGGAATATGGATTACATCAGCTAATCCCCAATCCTCCGTGATAAATTTCTTTATGTGGGCTTTCCGTAAGAGCCTCAAGAGAAGTGTTAATACCTTAGGGCATCTTTTATAGAGCTTATAGGAAATACCGTTAATCCCCGGTGAGCTCTTAGCTCTTGCTTTTTTGACAAAGTCTCTTATTTCACCTAGCTTCAGAGGTGAATTGTCAAATTTTTCCTCCGGTGGATGTGGACGGTTTAGTTCATTAAGTTGACCCAGAGGAATCTTGGTGAGTGGATCAGTGTATTTTTCCCGAAGATGTGCTTCCAAATCTTCTTTTGGAACGTTGAGAACTCCATTTTTTTCTCCCTCGAATAATTTTTGGTGAAATCAAATGTTTTTTTTCCAAAATCGCGCCTAGCTTTTCTTTTCTTTTGTCACCGTTTCCTCGCGTTTTCCGCTCGTGAAATGGCAAGAATTCTTCCCTTCACTTCTGATAATTATTTTCTCACCGACACTCGGTCCTCTGGTATTTCTTTAAGCCGCTTCTTAAGAAGCCTTTGCTCAGCTCTTACTCTCGCTGTCTTCTATTGGCTGTACGCACGGTGTTTTCTTTTTTCTTTGCAGCTCCAAAGTGATCAATGCACACTGAGTGTGCGATTTTAGTGAAAGAATGCAATTTTACTCCGATAGTTCCCTTCAAGTTATTTTGGAGAATGAAGGATAACTCTTCGTCAAGGGCCTTCCATTTATTATCGTTTGATCTTGGCCAGTTGATCCTAGTTGCATTTTTTTCACATTGGGTGCATTTGGTTGCCAAACAAAGGGAACCTGTGTTCTGTGGTAGTCCTCCTGACACGGATTCCCTTCAATCGATTTATTGATCTCTGATTGAGATTTACGTTTTTGTCGATCAAGGCATCCCATTTTAGTGCGATGGATTTGCATTCCCTTGGTGCTTGCAAAACTGCATCCGCAACAGCATTATGTGCATAATAGTGCCAACCATACACATTAATAATAATAATAATAATAATAATAATAATATATATATATATATATATATATATATATATATATATTCTAATCAGTGGGGGGGGGTCACAGTCAAGTCTGACGCAATGTTCTTCCAACTGTATCACGCTCGTTTCACCAACAATATTCAAAATTATTTCTCTATCCCGCTTGTCTCGACAACAAATTGCTTCTGCAGTTGTTCTCTCTGTTATGTGAGGGTAAGTCCTTTAAATACATCTCAATCTCACCACATCCGGGCTCCTCACTAATAATTGTCCGTGCAGCACGTGCGACACTCGTCAGCACTGCAAGTACGCGTCAATCCTTACAGCACGACCACCTACACCCGGGGCCACTCTTCTATTTCCCATTTAACTACTCGTCCACAGCGCTCTCACATTCTGAAGGACGCGGGTTCGACTTTAGGTCAGTCCTACACGCCAGCAAAGCCTAGCCGGCTTCCTTCGAGAATACGGCAAGTCTTCACGCCCGCCACTCTCTCTGTCACACCGTGTTGCATGAGGTAGGTCTCCTCTCTCACACACACACACACACACACACACACATATATATATATATATATATATATATATATATATATATATATATATATATATATGAGGCCTTTTTTTATTTATGGTATCCAATGATGTTCGCTGTATATAGTCGGCATATCATAAATACATATGGTACTAATGTATCTACTTGTAGGAATCCAACGGCTATGCCAAAGAAATCTGTCACCATCAGGTGAGCGTAACATTGTTTAGTGTCTTTGTAGAGCATCATCATAGCAGTAACCGTTTCTTTGGGGAAACCGTATGCTAGTAGTATTTGCTAGGCAAGAATGTCCCACACAGACTATTACGAATGTGGACTACGCAGATGACATATCACTTCTTGCAAACACACCTGCACAAGCGGTATCACGGCTGCATAACCTGGTGAAGACACCACAGTATATCGGCCTCTATGTGAACTCCGATAAAACTAAGTTCATGTATTATGAAAAGAAAGAAGGAAACTTCCACACTTGACGGCAAGCCTCTAAAGCCAGTAGAACAATTCACATACCTAGGTAGTAATATTTCATCCACAGAGATCGATGTTAATGCACGCATTGGAAGGCATAGTCTGCTATAAACAGATTATCAGTCATGTGGAAGGCCGATCTCACTGACAAGTGAAAACGACAATTCTCCCAAGCCGTAGTTGGATCAGTGCTACTGTAAGACTACTCCACTTCAACTTTAACGAAACTCCTAGCGGGAAAAGCTAGATGGGAGCTGCACGATTGCTCCGTGCGATCTTAAACAAATCGTGGAAACAACAACCAGCAATGAAGCAGCTGTACAGCCACGTTCCCCATATGACACAACGCATGGATATAATATGTGTGGGCATAAATATATAGAGAGAATATTAGTTAGTTATGTAAATAAGTAGTATATCAGATCAAGGCCCCATATAGGTACATATATGTATATACATGTATATCTGTGAGTGTGTATATGTGTGTACGTATGTATATATATGTATATATGTGTGTGAGTATATGTGTATGTATATGTATATGTGAGTGTGTATATATGTGTATATGGTCTTGACGATCTCAGGGGCTTGATGTATGTGAATGCTCAATCAAGAGGACCATTAAAATAAGTCTGGCTTTAGGCAAAGCTGGAAATTAGTTAAAGGTTTAGTAAGCTATAAAGGCAGATAGGGGTCAATACTGGGGTTATCTTCAAGCAAAGACTTTTCAAATCATGCGGAGGTTGACAAAATCCCGAAGGGTGTGATTTGGAATGAGATTTGCAAGCGAAAATTGGGAATGGGTGAAAAATTTGAAAAGAGAATTAGTTTAGATCCGACAGTTGACAAGGAAAGTCAGGATACAGGAGCCGAAGAAGATATATAACCTTTTAGAGCAGAACAGATCAAAAAGTAGAAGTCCTGACAGTAGCTCCACACAGAAGGTAGCAAAAGAATGACCGAATGAGAATGAATGCGAGTCCTATACCATCTCTCTAACGATTTTTGAATGTGAAACCTATCCTGCCTTTGTCTTGTCTTTGTTTGTTCCTCTCTCTTGTTTAGTAAGTGTGTACCTCTTGGAGAGGGATCCCCGAGGCAGTATTATAGACAAAAGTAAGGGTCCAGCTAGTAGACGACACAGATGATCACGGTCAGCGAGATGAGAAAGACAAGGGTGCAGAGATATGCAGTAAGATGTGCAGCAAAGAGTCTGCAGATAGTTGTCGGCCCGCCAAGAGAGTATAACACCTATCACACAAATCATCAGAGTGAGACGAACAAGACATGCTGGACACTGCTGGAGAAGCCGGGACGAATTCATTCAGTGGAAACCAGCATATAGACATGCCAGTGCAGGCCGTCCAGCAAGGACCTACATTGACCAGCTCTGCGTAGATACTGGATGTTGTGCAGAAGACCTCCTGAGGACAGTGAATAATA
Source organism: Doryteuthis pealeii (assembly GCA_023376005.1). Lineage (NCBI taxonomy): Eukaryota > Metazoa > Mollusca > Cephalopoda > Myopsida > Loliginidae > Doryteuthis > Doryteuthis pealeii. Next base: position 76,880,413 of record CM042159.1, on the reverse strand, counting down.
GGGACGGTTGGCGAGAGATTGTCATAGATATCCGTGCTACTTGCGCGATGTGATGATGATGATGATGATGATGATGATGATATATATATATATATATATATATATATATATATATATATGGATCCAAATAATGTTTGGTCAAGCTTTAGATCAAAGCTTTATAATCCTTCGCTTGGTGTACTGGGACACATAAATAAAAAAACACCAATACTGGTTTGATGACAACGACACCAGCATAAAAAAGCTACTTGGGCAAAAGCAACTTCTCGTCAACAGATCGATTCTGAACAACATCTCTATCGCTGAATGATCTGCAGCTCAATTAAAACTCAAAACAGTAAAAACCCAGGTTCAGAGACGTTTGAGGGAAATTCAAGATCAATGGTGGAAGTACAAATCAGCTGAAATCCAACATGCTGCTGATTCACGGGGCCTCAAAACCTTCTACAGTCTTCTGTCTGAAATCTATGGCCCGAGGTCATCCTCTAATACCCCAGTTCGCTCAAAGAATGGCTCTAGGTTGCTTTCCAAACCAGAAGATATTCGTGATCGCTGGAGAGAGCACTTTAATGAACTCTTGAATCGACCATCTAATATTGATAATGGCTTCATAGACCAACTCGATCATTAAGGATGAGCTAGATAATCAACCAAAAATGTATGAAGTTTATAGGGCTGTTGCACAAATGAACCGGGGAAAAGTCCCTGGACTGGACAGAATTAATGCTGAACTACTTAAATGTGGTGGCTCCAGACTGAATGACATGCTGTGAATGACATGTTATTACACGCTTGGACTAAATTAGCGTCTCAGGATTGGAGGGATATGCTTATCATTCCTTTGTTCAAAAACGGTTCTAAAAGCCTATGTGACCAACTATCGAGGAATTGCTTTGCTCTCCATTGTTAGAAAGGTTTTTGCAAGAATTCTTCTAAATTGCTTGGAAGAACATATATCACCAACTATTCTTCCAGAATCCCAATGTGGTTTCCGCTCTGGACGTGGCACAACTGATATGATCTTCTCAGCTTGCCAACTGCAAGAAAAGTGCATTAAGCAGAATCTTGACCTCTACCAATGTTTCATCAATCACACAAAAGCCTTTGACACAGTCAACTGTGAGGCGCTCTGGAGGATTCTTGGGAAATTAAGAAGTCCGTCACATTTTATAACCCTTATTCGGTCTCTTCATGATGATATGAATGCTTTGGTCACATATAATGGTACTCTTGTAGAGCCTGTCTCAGACATGAATAGTGTGAAACAAGGCTGCGTTCTCGCACCACAACTATTTGGAATATTCTTTGTAGTCGTCTTTAAGATTGCTTTAAAAAAACTAGTAACATATTCAATATAAGACGTCTAAGTGAATGTTCAAAAGTGTTCACAGCCATTGTGCGGGAGCTACTATATACAGATGACTGTGACCTGGTAACACACAGAGGATGAGATGCAGAATCTTATGGATTGTTTCTCCGAAGCAATTACAGTATTTGGATTAACCATAAATATAAAAAATTTCCCTTAGGTTGCAAGAAAGCAACGAGATCCTTTGGTTTGCTTGAAAAGAGGGTTTGGAGCCAACATGGCATTAAGATCTCCACCAAACTGAGTGTATACCGAATCAGTATGCTCACTGCCCTTTTGTACGCCTGTGAGACTTGGGTTGTTTACAAACGACATTGCCGTCGCAGGATTTTAGGGATAGAATCGTTGTTATTTACACCAACACCACAATACTTGAAAGATGTCACCTGCCTAGTATTGAGAGTTTAATCCTTAGATCACGTCTTCGCTGGTCTGGTCATCTAGTTTGCATGAATGATTGCCGAATTCCAAAACAACTATTTTACGGGGAAATCACAAGTGGCAAATGTCGTCAGTGCAAATCCAAATTGAGGTTTAAGGACTGCCTCAAGGACACTCTGAAGAATACTGCTATTGTTGTGGAGGACTGGGAGAAGCTAGCTTGTAATAGACCTGGCTGGGAGCCACCATCTATCTGTCTGTGGAAGAATTTGAGTCCAACCGAATTAAACACCAAACATTGAAACGGGCTATTAGAAAGGGCAATTTTCTGCCCAGCAACATTCAAAGTGGAGAAGTTCCAACATGTAGTTTATATGGAAAAGCATGTCTCTCCAGGGCTGGCCTGGTGAGTCATCTGAGAAAACACAAGTATAGAGTGTCAAATGCTACTGGAACCCAACTATGATGATATAAAACAAAAAACAAAAACAGGAAATGGTCTTACTCGAACACGAGTTGACAGCCATATATATATATATATATATATATATATATATATATATATATATATATGTGTGTGTGTGTGTGTGTGTGTGTGTGTGTGTATGTAAGTTTAATATCATTCATCATCATCATGTCGCGCTGTCAGCGCGGATATCCATGACAATCTCTCTCCATCCGTCCCTATCTCTCATCATTCTCAGGAGGTCCTCTATGCAGCATCCTGTAACCGCACAGAGCTGATCAATGTACGTCTTTGCTGGTCGGCCCACACTGGCGTGCCCATGTGCTGGCTTCCATAGGAGGACGTCGCTTATGAGTTCGTCCTTGCTTCTCCAGCAGTGTCCCGTGTGTCTTGTCCGTCTTACTCGGATGGTTTGGGTGATATGTGGCAGGTGGTCGTACAGCTGTTTTCTCGTGGGGTGTTGTTTCCACGTCTTGTTCAGGATGACCCGCAGCATCTTGTGCAGCTCCCATCTAGTTTATTCGCTTCATTAGGGTCCAGGTGGTGCAGCCATACAGCAGTACTGACACGACAACGGCCTGGAAGAACTGTCTCTTTAACTTGTCTGTGAGATTGGATTTACATATTACCGATAATTCATTTATAGCGGCCCATGCCTTTCCTATAGGTGCATTAACGTCGTTTTCTGTGGAGGAGATGTTACTGCCTAAGTATCTAAATTGTTCTACCGAGTTTAGGATTTTACCATCGATGGCTGAGATGTCGCTTTTGTTTTTGAAAGACATGAACTCAGTTTTATCAGAATTTACGTATAGGCCGACATTTCATATATATATTGAAAGGAAAAATGAATAAAGGAAAGAAAATGTTGAATAGATAAAATAGATTTACTAACACGTGTTTCTTACATGTTTTGTTCATGTACACATGTATTCTATTTATTATCATTTTAAATACAAAATAAAATAATAATAATAGAAAATTATAAAATCTTTAAGTATACAAAGAATAACGGTATTCATTAGAGTAAAGAGTTTAAGCGGTCAAAATACCGAAGTGTTCGAAAAAGGAATTTTTTTGAAATTATTTGACAGCAATAGAAAATAGTGATGTTTGTATGTGGAATATTTTTAGAGTAATGTTAGGTGGAATTTTAATTTTTAATGTCCCCCCCACCCAGATTAAAAATTAAAATTCCAAATTTGTTATTTAATTTATGAGTATGTGTGTTGTGTTGGTGGTTTATTTATTTATTTGTTATTAATATCATCATAGTGATTAATGTTAAAAAATTTTGTGTTTTGATAAAATAAAATAAAGTGTGTTATTAAAATATGTAATTCGATTATAAATTTAATTTAATAATTAATATGTTGTTAATTTAATAATTAATATGTTGTTAATATATGCTCAAATAAATAAATGAATACGTGTATTATTATTGGTAATTTAAGTGTTTATATATTACTGATATAATTTTGGTAAACAATGTTGAAAATTTGTGTCAATATAAAGTAAAGTGTGTTGGTATTTATCATTTGGGGTAAAAGGATCAAGAAATGTAAAGACACTTGCGGTCACACACACACACACACACACACACACACACACACACACACACACATATATATATATATATATATATATATAGGGATGTGCAGAGAAGTACAAAGGGAGGTAATTTATTATTATTATTTTTTTTTAAATTTTAAAACAATTACCAAAAATCAGGGAATTGTCCGATTTTAATGAAATTTTCACCAAATTATTTTCCCACGACTTAATTTTATAAGGATTAATTTATTTTATGGAAGAAACTTGAAAAAATACTTTTTTTTATCAATTCAGAATATAGGGGGAGGGGTTTGACCTTTGAGCATTTGAAGAAAAAAAAAATCCCGGTCCCTAATTTTTACATTTCTTGAAAGATCATATCCTGAAGAATATATTATTAAAAAATTAAAAATAAAAAAATAAATTCAATAACCTAAAAAAGTGATTTTAAAATTTAAAATTCATTTTCTTGAAACTCAAAAATAGATAATGTAGCAAGTTTTTTTTTCATAGTATTAAAAAATGTAGTTTTCTTTAAATTGATGCAAAAAAAAATTATTCTATCTAAGTTAAACTGAGTTTTTCACTACCTTAAAAATTTCAAGGTCCATTATATATGTGCAGGATTATTAATGACTAACTAGCAATTTTAACCAAAGATAGCCCAGAATTTTATCTTTGAAAAAATCTAAGTTAAAAACCATGCATAACCTGGCAACATATTTTAAAAGAATTAAAACGATTTTTAAAAAATCGTCAATTTAAAGTATGGAAGCCTAAAAGAGTTGATTATCTCCCACGTTCTTTACAGCTTGGTTTTAGAACGAATAAACAAATAAAACTTTGACTTGAAGTTTTGTTAGACGCGTGACATTTTGGTTGTTTTCATGTAAATTTTCATTCGCGTTAACAGAAATTATTGGCAAATGAATTCTCTTTTTGTTTATGAAATTATTTGCTATTGAAATTTTTAAAGTTTCCTAATATCGTTTATTCTGTAATTGGAATTTTTTTCCGGTACTAAAACCATAATTTTTATTTTGAATACTAAATAAATATCAATTTACAATTTTAATTTAGGCCGAATTTTTTAAAAGTTAAAACGTTTTCGGGTTAAATCGAACTCAAAGAATCTAAATTTAACCATCGTTTTTTCACCTCGCAGAAAGAAATAAAAAATACTAAAACTCAGGGAATTAATAGAATTTAATGAAATTTTCAGGGTTTATATATTTAATGAATAAAAGAGAATGGACCAGTTATTTTATCTAAGAACCTTTTTACAATTTTTAAAGTCTGTCACGTATCTTCGAGGCGTAAAACAGTTTCTGAAAGGTATGTGATTAACTTACGTGAAAAATGCAAAAGTCTTTAAATGAAATAAAAAATGCATTATAATATATTTTATTAATTTATATATTAACAATTTTATTAAATTCGGTTAATTTCTTGACTTTTGGCAGGGTGACATACGATGATGGAAACTTTTTTTTCAAGTCGCGTGTTTAAATTTGCACTTTCCCATCGCGTAGCTGGATATTTATTGTTTTATGGTGATAGGTAGGGCTGTTTGATGTCAATTATCAATAAAAGTATTCAAACATTTAAAGACCATAAATAAATCAAGCCAAGATGGTAGAGAAGACAAAACTCTTGATTAAACAAACAAAATTGTATTAACAGAAATGTACAAAAAAGTAGTAGTGAATACCTGGCGAGGTTACGTCCCAAAGTTCTTTTTTTAAAGTTCAAATGTAAACTGTAATAAAATATTTTACAATTCACACAATAAGAATAAACATTAAAGTTTGTATGTCCAAATAATCAGCAGTCAGACTGTAGTTGTACTGATATTAAGATTATCTGTTAAAGCGATGATTATTTAAAGTGAGAAAGATAGATAGATAGTTCGTACCTTATGCGTTAAAATTTCTTATAACAAGTGACAAGGATTCTCTTTGGCAGGCAAAATCTTTCTGGTTAGAATCCGAAATTTCCGTTATTTATAAGAATCAAGTAGGCTCCAAAAAGGTCTAGATGATAAATTTTCTTATTAGGAGGGAACGCCTCTGATTGGTTGAATTTTACGAATTTTATTTTAGATTTTATTTTTACTAAGGTTGCGCGATCCATATGCGCAAATCTCTTATTTTTGTCATTCGACTTCCGTCTGTTGAAACAATAACTTCCGGCTTCACCACAGTTTACAAGAATCAGACGATAACAAAAAAAAAAAAAAATGATTTTACGTGTTTGTTTTTTTTAACACTTAGCGCTTCTTTCTTAAACTAAAAATGAATCTTTATTTTTTATCATAATTGACGCAATGCTTTTAAAATTCATTATTCAACAATGTTTAACCCAAGTTCAAATCTGGGTATTTGAAACATACGAAATAGAATTATGTCACTCTAAATAACATTGAGCCTCCATATCTTTTTTCACCTATCGTAAAAATAAAACAGGAGAATTATCATCTTTATGGGTAGCGTTCTAGTCAATCTTTGCCCATCCCTATATATATATATATATATATATATATATATATATATATATATATATATATAATGTGTGTGTGTGTGTGTGTGTGTCTGTCTGTCTGTCTGTGTGTGTGTGTGTGTGTATGTGTGTGTGTGTGTGTGTTTAAGATCGTGCGCAGAATTCTCATAACACCCTGCAAGAAAACAGCTATACTGCCACCTGACCCTTATCACACAAACCACCCGAGAGAGACGAATAAGATATGCTAGACACTGCTGGAGATGCGAGGATGAACTTATACGTGACGTTTTCCAATGGAAACCAGCACATGTGCACGCTAGGGTGATCGTCCAGCAAAGACCTACATTAATCTGGTCGGCGCGGAGACTGGATGCTGTACAGTATGTTAAATACATTTTAAACTAATGAGACACTTAAACAAGAAACGCCAATACAAACGCCGCTCGATCCACATGCCAACGTAAAATGTAATAGATGCACGAGTAGATGAAAAGAGCGTGAAGAAGCACGAGCACTCTCATCTTAAGATATGAGTTCTCTTAAAGAAAGATAACTCATCTTTCTTTATTCCATGACATCAACATTAATTACAATATCTTTTTCTTCTTCTTTGTCTTTTGTATCTAAAACTAAAAACTTGATGTTTATATGGAAAAAAAGAGACCGTCCCAGGGTTAGACTGCTCTTGGGTCATAGGGGATTATTCTGCCCTATTTTTTTAACGGTCATATAAATTCCTTTGGTATTCTTCCTTTTTTGTAGAACATTCAACAGTTCAATGCCGTTAATGAATTGGCCAGTTGTATTTTTCCAGGACACAATTTTACAAAGACTTAGTTGTTACGTTGCATTTCATTAATTGCAGCAACATCAATCCTTAAACGCATGTCATCCACAGGTTTGGTTGATTGCAGTGCTTCAACAATACTTTTGTTGTCAATGAAGGCAGTTACTGGCATCTCTACTGGTTTTAGTATGTTCATAGCTACAATAGGTTCCCTATTATATATTGCAGCCTCTAGTCCTTCTAATAAATCCTTCAGCTGCGATTGTAGATCGCAACACTCTCGATCTTTTTTGCCTACCAAGCAATGGGACAACAGTTTCCTATTCGACCCTTTGCCCACAAAATATAAGCATCAACACTACCTTTTCCTTCATTTATGTTCATAGCTCCATAGGAAGCTGGTCTGTTTTCTGCCATGTCCTATCAGGTTCAAGATGAGTATGCTCCAAGTTTTCCATATATCTAGAGTGGTCTAATCTGATACCATAACCCCTCTGCACTACCCGGAAGTCCCCATCCTCTACTTTTCCTGCTATAAACCGTTTGCGCAATTTTTGCATGGTGATTTCAAAAGATTCATCACCTGCGTGGAGAAAATAATCAACATGGTTACATATAATACCAGTTAGGTGTCCTTCTTTTATCATGAGGAATACAGCGGGGTCAAATTTTGATTGTGTGCATCCCAAACGAGTGAGTTCATTATGCACACTTAAGTAAAACTGTATTAAGCCTTAAGGTCATATAGTCCGTGTCTCAGTTTCCAGATAAGGCCATGTGGAGTTTTACTTTCAATAGGGATTTTTATATAGACATCACGGCCCAGTTGTTATCCTTGCAGGAATGCAGATTTTATATTTGTCGTTTTTATTTTCCATTTCTTGTTTGAAGCAACTGTGAGGAACACTCTCATTGCTTTTTTGTTTACTGTGGTGCTATCTGTCATGATGAAGTAGTTTTCCTCAAAACCCCTTGCAACCAGACGTGCCTTGGTGGTTCCCTCTTTAGAGGTGATCACCCACCTAATTGATATTGTCTTCTGGCCATGGTTTTCCACTTCATCATTGGTTCCAAAGTCAGAGAGCCTCCGAATTTCATCCTGCTTAGCTATTTCATGGTTAGATATGGTGTCATTTTCCGTCAAATTAACATGTTCATTGTCCTCCGGATGGGATGGATGACTCTTCTGTTTACCAACAGCAGTATGATCTAGGATATTGAACCATGTTTTATTTGTTCCGATAGTTTTACCGACCCTCACTAGTATAGTCGCTGTTATCCACTCCTCCTCTCCTGGTAACTTGTAATGGATTTGGTCTTTCTTCTTCAGATTCAATTCTTTGGGGTTGCATAACTCTGTGTCAGGGTTCGTTCGTTTTGGGAGTACGTGAACGAGGTTACGGCCCGTATCGCACCCAATCAGTGGGTACCGCTCGGCGTTGGTTAATGTCAGTTCGCCGGAGAAAAACGAAAGGTGTTTTTCGCTATACTAGCCGTAGCTAGAATGATGATATGGTCGACACGAAATAATGGATTGCATGAGGACGGGGAATTCTCCTGTCAAGATTTGATCTGTTATTTCAAGCATCAGCTTGAAATAAAGATTAGGTGCGATAGGAGGATGCTCAACACCATGACATTCAACGGAAGGTGGATAAATGCCGCAAGCTTGTGTATGAGAACGGGGGCAGGAGTAGAAACATTGTTGCCTGCCCATCATGGCCAGCACTGACGGGGATCCTGTCTCGGGACCCCATAACTTAGATAGACAAACAAAGTCTGTAAAATAAACAAAAGAAAAAACAAGAAAAAGCCAAAACTGCATACACCATAGATCCTTTTGGTTAGAAGGCTTGAATGATCATCAACCCCAGTTTTTTTCTCGTAGGACATATCCAGGAACCCAATCCCAAGTTTTTTATAAAACCACCCGAGTCACCCTAATGTTTTTCCTGGAAAGTCAACTTTTCTAGTAACCCAACCCGCCCGGCCTATAGAACCCCAATATTTTACCGACAACCCACTATAAGGATGGTACAAAGTTATTAGAACTTTGCATACACATAACTCCGACGAAGGTTAATAGACAAACATTTAATATACACAGCACATGGATAACAGTTGGTACAACGTTCATAGTAAAGAGTACATATAAAAAGGGGTACACAAATAAAGATGCAGACACATTCATGAATGATACAGATATACATATATGAGTACAGACATGAGACTAGCGATAGTCCATGCTGTGAATAACTTACAGTAATGTAAGGGGGCGGAGCCCCAACGAGAGGGGTTAGCTAAAATCTACCCCATGTGGCTCGTAGTTGGTGAAACCGGCAAAGAGAGCGAAAGGTTTTGAACCCGGCGCTTAAATACTCTGGTGCCCTAGCGGGCATCATCAAACTAAAAGGGGCTTACAACTCCACCAGGCGAACACAAACTAACGCTACACCACTAAGGACACCCACTCCCATATTAGAGCACTGACCGGCTTGCTTTCAAACAAAGTGCGGAAGACAGTCGGCACACCGATATACTAGCTGAGGGAAAGGGGGTAACCAAAATGACCAACACTTTTGTTTTGTTTACATGTATTTTCAGTTTCTTGGGGCTTTTTGTTTTTAATTTTCCCCACCCCCTCCATCTCCAATCATCAAACGAATATTGGGAAATTTTTAAGTAGGATAGATGAATAGAGCGAATGAGGTGTTTTGGTGGAAGGGAGCTGCTCAAGGAGAGAATGTAAAATTTTTATTTTATTTTTGAATGAATCGGTCGGCGAGTGAACCTAGCTAGATAGATCTGTCGCGGAGGTCGATACGGGCATCGACTCCGCGGACTTTTGTTTAAAAGCGATTGAATGACACAAACCAGGTAAAGGAGGACAAACGAGGAGATTTGGTTAACAAGAAAAGAAATCTTTATTACCGAAGTACACAAAGATGAAGGTTGAAAGTTGAAGGATATTGGCCGGGTCGTTGGTATCTTAGTCCGGGAAGAGGTCGGTTGCGTCAGATGGTCGGTTGCGTAGACGATCGGGAATGTGCGCGATGGGCACTGCGGGTTGAAGGTCGATGTAGATCAGAGCTGAACGTGATGGGTCTTCCGGAGGCTGGAGATATGTTGATGATCCAATATGAAGTAATGCTGGTAGACAAAGGTAGTAGCTGGTCGCTGAAGGAAGAGTCGAATGAGAAGGCTGGTTCGAGGCTGGATCGGCGGTAGTCAGGGTCGTCGGTAGCGGGGAAGTAGAAACCTGGCGGGGCCGAGTCGAGGCAGGTCTGGTCGTCGGTTAGCTGGGACGTGTGCAGTTTGCCATTACGTGGGATACTGCAGGATGCGTCGGCAGCGAGGGGCGAGAAGCGGGATACCAAGGCGTAGTCGAGCCGAGGTAGGTCGGGTCGGTCGGTAAACTCGATACTGCGGGAATCGTCGGCGGAGAGGGTCGGAAATCGGAGCCAAGGCGTAGTCGAGCGATGGCAGCGGACTGGTCGGTGGTCAGTCGGAACGTGTACGGTTTGCCGGTATGTTGGGATACCGTAGGCACGTGTGTGCGGTTCACCAGCGAGTAGGTGATAACGTGTGAGGTCGGCGGGGGGCGTGGACCGAGACGAAACCGAACGAAAGGGCCGAGACCGAGGTAGCCACGAGCGGGTACCGAGGGACCCAGGCAGAGCCTAGGTGCAGGATCAAACCGGAGCCGAAGGTGGCCAGAGGAGAGACCAGAGGAGAAGAGAAGTGGAAACGACTAAGAAGGTCCTGAAAATGACCGTTGTAGAAGAAGAGGCTGGCGCATGGAGCTGGTCGAGCAGGGTCGCACTGGAAGGGCAGGCATAGGTCGTCGGGACTGAAACGTCAGTGGACAGGAACGGAGTAGTGAACAGCTAGCTGGAGGCAGGAGACTGGAGGCGAGAACCGGGAGCCGAGATGTGTATGCGAGCCAAGCCGAGGTCGAAGAGAGAAGAGAGAGAGGGTTTTGCCAGGAATGGAATCTTGCCCTAAGGCTCACCAAGCTGGACTTGCTCTTTAGCAACTGGAGGCAACTTGGGTCGGTTTGATCGAGTCACCAAGAGGTGACGACCGCTGCAGCGAGCCCAAGTGCGCATGCCCAGCGCAGGGAAGCCGGACAGAATCCGGTCAGCCCGACCCCGTAGGGTCGCTGTCGTTGCCCTGAAACTCATTTCTTAACTGGAAATTCTCGACGCTAACACATCGAGTTTCGTGGTGGAAATGCGTTTGCTGGCAGAACTAATTATACGCAAGTGGTCGGAACCGGACTTTGGCAAGGCAGAAAGCCGTGACCATCTATAACCTCTCGTTGAGGTCGTTACGGCCTGGTGCAGGTTGTAATGCACAAAAAGCGCACATTCGTGCAGGAATGTGGGTATTTTGGTCAGTTTAGCGACGGAAGTGGGAGAACAAAGTCTGTGAGGTGGACTTGACCTTGCTTTGAAATTTGGCCGGCTGTCGACCGCCTGCTTTGACCCAGTTAAGTTGGAAGTCTGAGAGAGGAAGGAGGTGAGTAAGGAATCGAGTAATTTGGAGCGTAGTAGTGGACGCGACAGATCCGTGTAGTGTTATGACCAGTTTTATAACCCATCCCCAACTCCAAACTTCTGGCTATATGCCGAGTCGTGTTCACACTCGATGTACCTCATTTCGAAATGAATAAAAAGTTTGTTTGGAATGAGTGCACGAGTGTGCTCACTTCAAATAAAGAGAACGACTGCAGTAGTATTTTGTTATCGAGACGAGCGGGACAAAGAAATAATTTTGGATATTGGATTTTGGAGCGTGATACAGTTGGGAGTGTTTAGACTGTCGATTGGAACCTTGCGTCAGACTGTGACCCCCTTCCCCCCCCCCCACACACACATTTATTAGAATAATTGAAATATCACTACCTGTGTCTAACAAACATCGTACCGTTAGTTCATTAATTTTAATTTCAACGTATTTTCTTTTTCGGTTGTCTTTTATTTCTTTTGTGGATAAAACAATATTTACCCTATTTTCGTCTTTTTTTCTTCTTCTTTTGCGACATTTTTCGGCTTTGTGGCCTTTCAGCCCGCATTCAAAACATGGCGCATTTTTAAAATAACAGTCACTTCTTGTGTGATTTTTACCACCGCAAACTTTGCATTGATAATTTTTTTCTTTACTTTTGGGGACTCTTTTGGGCTGTTTTATCCTTTGTACAGGCGAGATATTTTTTTCGATACTTGGTTAACTGCTCTTTGAAGTGGGCGGTGGATGGAGCCCTTGTTAAAGTGACTCCTCAGGTCGACAGCCTTCAGATAAGTGCTGGAGTTTGGTTTTGCCGACAACATCGCATGTTGACGATCTCCCCCTAGCAGCAGGGGAAGGTAATTCTATTATCGGTTTTCCGATACTTTTTGAAAAGATTGATTCGTATCTCCAAAAGTATACTGGAAACGTCACGCGTTTGTCGGGGTCTAACGAAATTCTGAGAGAGAGAGAGAGTTTGAAATTCCCTCCGCAGAGAAGATTCTTGATCCTCTTTCTTGCACTACTTGATTTGTTAGTAGTTTCTCAAAATTCTGTTGTTTCAATAGTTGGTTTCGCATTCCTTATGCAACTTTTGTTGTTGCTGCATAGACGTACATATAGAGTTCGTAATTTGCACCAACTGCTCCATTTTGTTTTAAAAGGTATTAAATTCCACAAAAATACCCCCAAACAACTGTACCAGATCGTAATAGTAAAACCACAAAGAAAGTCTTTTGCTTTTTTTCTATCAGACAAGGTAAAAAAATACCAGAAGAAAAAGCCATTTTTATCAAAACGTAATGAAAACGAAAATCGACAAGATTTTGCAGATTGCTTTTGTTTAAAAGAAAGTTCTACCGAAAAAAAACAAAAAACTTCTTTTAATTTTTTTTACTTTTTTTTTTTTTTTTTTGGTAAATCCGTTTTCTTGCGGTCCAGGTTCAAATCAGTGTTGCAACCTGCTACACAATTTTTTTTATGAGTCTCATTTGAAAAGATTCTTAACTTTTGGCATAATATTACGTTAGCTTGTATCCTTGAAATTTGTTAACGAAACTTCAATGATGTGTTTTTTCGGTTTCGATTGAATCTTCGTCGCCACTTGTTATATCGTAAATGACCAGTTATACCGAGTGGTCGATCACGGGAGTATTATGAGGAGAGTCCTTCACATGAGTCCCACACAATTCCTTTCTTAGAAAGCTAACAACATGATTTTAAGGTTTTGTCCGGTCGTATTTATTTAAAAAAAATGTTTATTCTCTTTGCTAACTCCTTTTTCCCTAATTTTAATTATCTGCCCAGAGCTGAATGGGTGACCAATGGGTCAAGTTTTATTTAGTATATATATATATATATATATATATATATATATATATATAAGGCTGCAATTTGTTGATTTTAATCGTTCGTACTAGATGTTCCTTGTAGTCTGCTAGGGGTGGTGGTGATGGTGGTATTTTGAAAATATTTATATGCTCTGAGAGATCCTGTATCAGTGTTGAGGATGTGAGTTTTTAGCTTAATTATCCATTTTATTTTTGTTTGTTTTCTTTATTGAGTGGATGGAAATCCATGATCAATCAAGATGCATTTGAGGTTTTCCAGGTTGTGTGATGGGGTGCTGAAGTGCTGTGCAATTTTGCTTTGTGGTGATTTAAGTTTTATTGTTGACTTGAGGTTATTTAAATGTAGTCTAAAAGGTGTTAATGTTTCTCATACGTACCCACTATTTTTGCATTTTGTGCAATATATGTAATATATAATGTTTGCACTGTCGCATGTGAGTTGTGGGGGTTGGATTATTATGTTAGTGTGTGGTATTTAGATTGAGGGTTCGGTGTTTAAGTACATATTTGGCACCTAGACTTTGGTTGCCTTTTTGTGTGGTGTTGTGTAAGTGTTTTTTAGATGCTGTGAGGATGTTACGTAGGTTGGGTGATTGTCTTTTGGCGTTGATGGTTTTTTTTAAGTGGATTTTATTGTGAGTCGGTTTATAGGGTTTTGTATTCTTTAGTAAGTTGTTTGGTTAATTTATGCATGTGTTAACCGTGGTGGGGATTCGGTCGTTGACCTCCTACCAGGCAGAATTAAATTAAGATCGTTTTTACTCAGTATTCAGTAGTAATAGATCTGCAAACGATTATTAAACCATGTTTTTATTTCCACTACCCAGACTTTGCTGGGTAGCCGCTGCTAGTATTATATATATACTAGCAGCGGCTACCCGGCAAAGCCCGGGTAGTGGAAATAAAAACATGGTTTAATAATCGTTTGCAGATCTATTACTACTGAATACTGAGTTCGGTCCTCGAAGGAGGACCCATAAAAATCACCACGTAAAAATGATCTTAATTTAATTAAGTAGTAGCTACTAGTATTATATATATACTAGCAGCGACTACCCAGCGAAATAGGCGAGAAAAAAGAATTTGCTTTTATTTTCTTAAAATTTAGAATGAAAATAAATCATACAAATCAGCTCTCTGGAGCCATTTTTTTTTTAACTCACTGTAAAAAATAATTCAATTAATAAAAACGCATAAAAATTGCATATTCAGAAATATTATATTATATTCTTTTCAACAATATAAATATTTTAAAGATTGGACCAAGAATAGGTGATAAATTCCTAGCAGAACGGCTTAGACTGCGAAATTTATTCGCAAAAAATATACATTTCTGCTGTAAATCGCTATAAATCGCTGTAACAAAATTCAGTCAGCGGACAATATTTTATTATCAGCAGGTTCTAGTATATGAACAGTTCCACAATTGGGTGATTTCGGCTTAATCAATTGATTATATCCCTTAATTAGTAAAAAATCAATAACCAAATTTGACGTGTTTCTTAGTTAGAAGGATATTAATCTATATGCAAGATTTCAAATCTGGGTGACTTCTCTGTTCTTTGTTATAGATCGACACGTACATACCAAAAACTTACTCTTATATATTTAGATATATATATGTGTGTACTTTATATGCTTTTGGTATTTATATGATAAGTAATCTTACAGAGCAGGATAGTTGTATTGATGTATGTATTTGTGTCTGAATGTTGAGGATATCTTTTAGATCAACCCTGGCCACTATAGTTGAAATAATATAAATCTATTACATCTCATGTATGTCTATTTGGATATGTCTATTTGGATATGTTGTTTTTGTGTGTGTACGTGTGTGTGTATGTGTGTGTAGATACATGCATGTGTATGGACTTGTGTGTGTATGGATGTATTGGTGTATATATATATATATATATATATATATATATATATATATATATATAAAATGTTGTTCTGGTTCCAACGGGAGAAAATTCAATATTTTATAAAAAAAGAAGGTCTGCAAAATGTATTTTGTTCTCAGAAAAAAATACTATAAAAATAATGAGGCCCTGCTCAGGGACATTGAAATAAAGATTTTTTTAAAATTATTTTTATAGTGAGTTATTTTTATTTTTATTTTTATAAATTATTTTTATAGTGAGCAGGGCCTCATTATTTTTATAGTATTAAAAAAAAAGAATATATATTTATATCTGAAATCATTTTCAAAACATCCCGCGAAACAAGACGCCGCACGGCACATTCAACGGATTAACATCACAGTTGAGTTTAACAAATACAGATGAAATTTAAAAAAAAAATTTTTCAACTCTCTGAAGATAGGCATAGCCTGAACATATTAAGGGAACAAAAAAAAAATTTTTTTTAAATTAAATAAATATGTTTTTAAACATAAATTTGCATTATTTCGCCTTCAAAAATATATTATTACATTTTAATTAATGCTTCTAACTCACTATAAAAATGATTTAAAAAAAATCTTTATATATTTGTTTTTGATTTAATTATTAAGTAGATATAATTGTTTTTCTTGGATCTTCATATAAGTTTGTATGTAGGTGTATGTATGTATATGTATGTAATTGTTTATGTACGATTGTGTGTGTATATGTGTGTATGTATATATATATGTATATGTCACTTAGAAAGAAAAATATATTAAAATAGATTAATTTACATTTCACTTTAGATTTAAATTTCACTTTATCCTAAAAATTTAAAAACTTCACATTCTTTACTCTGTTACTTTATATATAATAAAAAATATATAGATATTAAATAATTTTATTACAAAATTTTAAAAATCCTTCCTAATTTCCGTTGCTGGCCTCCGTCAACGGTTTATTTTCATATTGGCTGAATAGGTGAATTCGTCTGGTGACGAATTTGGAATATGTCTTTCTTTTTCTAATCTGTCAAAATAAGGGATACATTAAGAGATACATTTTTTGCTGACCGAGTTTTTTGTGGCGGAAGTGAAACTACAACATAAATTTTTTTTTTTTTTGCAACATCAAGGATTTAATTTAGAATTCATATCACAGGACTATAGAATTTTTAAAAAATAAAAAAAATAAAAAATAAAAATCTGTTTTCAAATGCCTTTAAAGTAATAAAGAATTCATCATTCGCATCTGATGATTTGTCTAAGCTCCCTGAAATAGACTATAATCTAAATCTCTAAGTCTTTTGTTATTTCTTTACTTATATATTTGCTCTGTGACTCTAACATTAAGAGCACACATTGAGCTCTCAAACTGCGACAGATTTTTTTTAGAATAAAACTCTTGTGTCGTAAGGAAGATCTTTTCTCTTGACTTTTGGATTATATATATATATATATATATATATATATATATATATATATATTTTTTTTTTTTCTTGAAGTGACAAACAACACATCCGATTTGTATTACAAAATGTGTATTACAAAATCAGACATTACTACACTTCGTGTCCTCCACTCATAACAAAGCAGTCCTATTTAGGAATAACACTGAGAAATGATCAATAAAAAGCGACCCAAACATTGCCTGTCTGAACATGACTGTGTTATAAGGTGTATATGGCTAGGCATCCAAATATTGCACCCGAAATTTCAGAAAATCTCAAATTTAGAAGTAAAGAGTCCATTTGTTCAGTGAAAAACATCTTTTTGTTAAATTTGTTAAATATTTTCTTATATGTTAGGAATTTTTAAAAAGTTGTATATATATATATATATATATATATATATATATATATATATATATATATATATCAAACTGAGCATCAATTTGCAAAATTCCATTAACAGGAATGCATATATTTTACACGAATTTCACTTTCATTTTTTTATAATACAATAAACTTATCAAATTTTTGATTGTGTAAAAATATGACATTAAAATAGAATTTACACAATAAAAAAATTACAATAATTTATTTGAATGTATTCTAAACACTCTTCTACTTAAAAAAAAAGAAGAGAAATCTCCTCCATTTTTCATACTGGTTGTACATGGTTTTGCTGAAATCAAGTGATAATAACAAAAACAATAAAAATCAGGCTTAAACGCAACTCTTCGGATGATAATGACTCATCTCAAAATTACAGAAAGTATCAAAACATAAAGATTGATACTCAACTTGTTATTTAAAAAAAAAAATAACAAGTTGTAATTTTTTTATTGTGTAAATTCTATTTTTTCAATAAGAAGAAATTTTTACAATTCAAAAATTTGTTTTTGTTGCGTTGTTCATTTAGAATTAAAATCTAGTTGCTTTTTGAATAGAAATACAAATTACAAAATAATTTTGTGAAGATTTGAAAAAGTTGATAAAATTTGATTTATTTTTTTTTAAATTTAGAGATGATATCACTGACAGAATTTAAGAATAATTATTAATCAGAATTTTATGAATAAAAATCTTAAGCATAATTTGCAAAATTGTTAAGATTATATAAAACTGATTTAGAGAATATAGAGAATCTATATTTGATACAAAGAAAATGATGCTTTCCTTCTTAAAACTTGTGCTTGGTCTGATGCATATGTCTTAGTACCTGTTGTTTGTCAGAATTCAACCATTTAAATATTGAGCAGGCTGCTTAACTCCAGTAATCTAGTAAGAATGAGTACTTTAAATATATCTTCAAACAAAGGGAGACAACGATTTAGATTTCACGTTAACATTTCATAGCCAATATTCAAGCAGACGTATAAACCAGTTAAAGTTAATTGTCTGTATCTACATAAAAAAGATTGTATTCTAAGATAGCTAAATATGTTGATGTAGAGCTACCAAATTTGTGAAAGTAAAAAATATGCTGTTCTTCATGGGGAAAATAGAGTTTTTATCAAAATATGGTTATTTCCTATAACTCCAACCTAAAAAAGGGGAACCACTCTGATTGACTGATAAATTATTTATTTATTTATTAAACTACTAGGAAAAAGAAGACGGAGTTAGGGTTAAGGTTAGGGTTAGGGTTAGGGTTTAGGGTTAGTTTAATTGGGAAATAATGGGCAGATTAATTAACAGATAAAATTAACTCAGAGTGGTTCCCCTTTTTTAGGTTGGAGTTATAGGAAATAACCAAATCACTTTTCTGTTATATAGATTTAGCTTTATAAAAGATAAAAAAATACAGTTTGTTTCCTGTCAATTATAAATTGAAATTAATTTCTTTCTTTTTTAAATTAAGTTGAAAAAAAAATCAAAATAAAACAAAAAAAAAAAAAACAACAAAAACGCCGAAGACGCCATCATAGTATCTACAAACACCAATTTTTCTGGTCTATTTTCGAACTTTTCAGGACTATATATACTCAGAAATGTTGACTAATTTGACTCTGACCAAAACAATACTTAACAATTCACTATTATTATAAAGGAATTATTTTACTGTTAATATAACCAGCTGTGATCGAAGTCGAACCTGGTATAGACATGTACTTCAGCTCTTAAGTAGTTCAACAAGTATATAAAAAGGAAGTAAAAGATATTTGAAATTTATTATAAAGATATTTTATGTTTCAAAGTTATCCTATCTTCTAGAAGACAATCACTTTAGGCAGCACTTTTCCCATTTTTTGAAGTCATTAAAGAAATTTTACTCAAGGGAAGTTACTCAGTATTTATTCAATTGAGTTATGTCCCCTAAATCCGTAAGATGCAGATTTTTTTTTAAAGATATTGCTAAAAAAAAAGATCTCTCTTCTTTTTATCTTATCATTTTTTTATATAGAAAAGTTGTTATCAAGATGTTTTTCTGAAAAATTATTTATATTTTTTCTAAGTTGATTGGCAAAATTTATATGGACAGTACATTAGTCTTCTTCCATTATAACGTCACCAATAAGCATCCATGCAAGTATTGTGTACCCAGAAGAGAAAAGGGTGTGTTTTGATCCACCCACTCACAAGAGAAAAGGGTGCGTTTTGGTACACCCACTCACAAGAGAAAAGGGTGTGTTTTGGCCAAATAACTCAGTATTTCCGATATCGCTTTGTGGTGGAGGTAGGAGTCTCACTTTGAATGTTTTGTTTACCTGCCTATTCCAGAAACACCTTTACAATTACCCCCCCCCCCCATTGTGGGAGTGGGATTAATCAAGATGACATTCCTTACATTTTTCCTATGTTTTGTGTCTCTGGTTTTGCATTCATCAATAAAATCTAAACGATGATAAATTTGAGAATGTTAAAACAGCTTTTAACATCAAAATAAAAAGAAGATATACGATAAAAGTATAACATTAACTAACATATAACAAACGAACGTATTTTTACATTTACACACTACAAAAAAAAAATACTTTCATTTTTTTTATGTAACATACCGACAAATATTGATTGCGACTACATCAACGAATTGTCAAATTGCTGAAAATCAATAAAATATTTTGGTTACTTCAATCATTTAATTAAATGTCATTTTCATAAATGTATGCGACGAGTAAGTTGACTATGGAGTATGAAATCAAATATACCAAGTTACTAACGAGCAAGAAAAAAGATAGGCAGGATAGTTTTCGAGAAAGATAGATGGGAAAGGGTGGACGAAGAGTGGACGAGAAAATGCTGACATATTGTTAGCTCCCTATTGACTGACGTGATTTTAACTAAAAAAGAACCTCAACAAACTAATTTACTTTAGGTAGTAACATGTTTGACTTCATAGATGTATTCTACAAAATCAAATCAATACAAAAATCTACCCAAAATCAGGGAATTATCCGATTTCAATGAAATGTTCAGTGTTGATTTATCAATGAACGAATTTTATAATGCATTAGTTATTTTATCTAAGAACTTTCTGTTTTTTTTTTCTGGTCATTAAACTTTGACCCCCCCCCTTGTTTTGGAGACACCAAATATCTGTGGGGCTATATCTAATTGAATTTTTTTGAGATCTTTTTTTTTACTCTCTTGTTTATGATATATAATTTTGTTTTAGATTATCAGTGACAAAAATTATACATCGATATTTGTTCTGTTTAAAAGGGTTAGAGCCTAACTTTTAAACTCAGATTTCTTATGTGAATGAATCTTATACATCAATTAGGTATATAAATTGTTGCTCTAAAGGCTCATATGGATAGAGAGAACGGTAATATCTATTCTGAAGAATTTCAGAAATTTAAAAGAAAGAATTCGTTGATTAATAAGTCAACGCTGAAAATGTTATTAAAATCAGATAATTCCTTGATTTTTGGTAATTATTTGTTTATCACTGTATTTTAAACATATTTCCCGCTGATTTTTGTAAACAAAAATAAATATAAATAAATAAAAAAATAGACAGTCGCTCACACTGGGACAGAAGGAACCAGGCAGTGAACGGAGAGAGTGGTGTTTAGTGTGTAACCCCCCGGGCGGGCTGCGAAGCCCTTTTGCACACTCCTGCATCTCTCTGGCATTCTGCATCTTCGCTGCACTCCTAACTCTGGCCAGGATTCGTTTCGTCTGCTGGCTATTTCTAGGACCTGTCCACGTTGCACATGTGTGCTCAAACATCTCGCAGGGGCCCCCCGCCAAAGGGGTGTACAAACAAACAGTATCACAAAGAGAAAGAGAGAATAAACAACAACAAAGAGAAACCAGTCAGGTGAACTTCAGATGGCAAAGATGAGGTGTATAATTGTCTGCTGCTATCTCCACTGGTTGTCGAGATGGGGGAGGGTTTTCCCCGTTCCTTTTGGGGACCTCTGCTAAGGCTAGCGTCTAGTGGGCATCTAACATCCTATCTCTTCCGTGTTCAGGGCTCATGTGTTCCCTTCGCTGTCCCAAGACTAACTCCTAAACTTTTTTTGAATTTCCCAGAGATCCTCAGATCTCATATCAAATCTCGTATGAAATCTCATCCTCCTAGATCTTATCAACCCTGTGGGATTTGAAAGGGTTCTTTGTCTAAAAGACCACCCTCATGATTTTTATGATCAACTAACCTAAGGTCAACTCTCAAAGTTATTGAAAACCTAGACTTCTTGTCTCTAATCTGGGGAGTTATCACCCTCTTAATCTTCCTTGAGTTTTAATGGTTTCTCTAACTTATCATTGACCCTACTTTACACATACTATATATGTAGACACACACATGTATATATACACACGCACATATATATCTATATCTATATATACATACACACACATGATCCACACTTATCTTATATATGGGTTTTACTACTACTTATTCGGTCTACCACATACACACACATATATGTGGTTTGACTTACTACCTATGTATCATAACTACCTAGAATTATATATATATACACACCTACTGTGCAGCCACATATGCATGCCCAATGCATAGTATTACAAGTGTTCATATGACCAAGGGCTTGATTTTTTTAGTTGCCTGTTCATGTCCGACAGCTCCTATGAGCTTCTTCTCGAGTGGAGTAAATGAACATTTCTCAGCTTCTGACTCGAACGAAATATGACCGACCCGGGTCCGCGTTGATTACGGCAGCCGTGGGTCCAGTGCATGCCAAGGAAGGCAAGACGAAAAATACCAGGATAAGGTGTTTCAAATATAATGGAATTAACCACTTAGACAGAGATTGTCTCGCTCGGTCCGATAGACGGAGAGCTTCGGACCCCTTACCGCGGTGCTCGTTGCTCCCGATGTGAAGGGCTAGGCCACACTTATCTGGATTGTCCGGGAAATGAGTGAGGGGACGGTAGCTATGCACCGGCTTCTTCCCCGGACAAGATGTGAAGTCGAGCGCTGCCGTAAGAATAGCTGTGAACGGGAAAGAGTTCATCCATAGTGAGCAAGAGGGTGTGTCAGACGTGGCAAAAGCAGACCATCGAGGTGGTTACTATCGGCGGGTGAACGCAGACATGAGAAGTTGGACTGTTAGCCTCCGACTCGAGAGTGGGAATGCGGTTGTAATTGAGATCCTGGTAATGGTGGGGGACCCGGTTGGGTTCGACCTTTTGATGGGAAGAGACGCGATAAAAGCTCTAGACAGAGTATCTATCTTGAAGTCAGGGGAGGTCCAATTTCCTGATGAGCCAGTCTTTGCTTGTACAGCTGCGCCGGCACTTGTTATCGAAGAACCCGATTTTTGAGCAGAGTTTGACCAACAACGAAACGAGTGGACTACGACGTAGAAATGGGCTGAGGACAAGGCGCCTGGCATGCTGAAAAAACATGTCACAGAGTATTCGATGCCGGCAACAGTCAAGAGACTGTTCGCGGATGAAGTGAAGCAATGGATCAAGAAAGGCTGTCTTGCTCCCTATGACGAATATACCCTCACGAGGACCGCCATCCAACAGAATAAATCAAAAGTGCGCTCTGTAATAGATTACTGGGAACTGAAACCTTCATGTGGACACATACACCACGGACGCTGATGTTTGTGCTGGCAAACAGAGGTAATGGAGACGGCACGGATCTTCGATCTGCTTATCTTCAAGTACGCGTCGGAAAGCCACTTTGGTTCTATCAGACCGTGGCTTTCCAAGGTCGGAAGTATTGTTTGAGGTTGGGATTTGGGATAAACGTGACTCCCAAATAATGAGGTCCATAGTGAACGCAGTCTTATCACAGGACGACCAAATCAAAAAGGTAACCTCGGCTTACATCGATGATGTATATGTGGATGAAAGTGTCTCATCCGCATCCAAAGTTGCTGAACATTTGTCGCGTTTTGGACTGGCCAGCTAAACCCCGGAGGGACTAAAAGATGGAGCCCGAGTACTTGGCTTGACTGTCTGGGCAGTAGACGATGCCCTGCTTTGGAAACATGGGAACGAATTGCCGGACGTCCCAGACAATATTACCAGGAGGAAGGTTTTCTCTCTCTGCGGAAAGCTCGTGTGACATATCCCAGTGTGCGACTGGTTGAGAGTAGCGACCAGTGTCATCAAGCGAAGGGCAATCGCGGTGACAGAAGTATGGGACGACCGGACCGACTATGCCTCATACGCCTTGTATGCTAACGGAAACCGTCAACACAGTGAGACAGGCCGACCTTTGCAAAGAGAAATAGTGCGTCAATGACAAGGAGCTTGACGTGTGGGTTGACGCAAGTTCCCTGGCTACAAGGGTCCTGCTTAATCGCATGGGACCGTAAATGAAGATGTGTGTTGGATGCGGTCAGAATCGAACACACGACATATCAACCTCGCGGAACTGGATGCGATTATAAAGGGAATAAATCTTGCTATACACTGGATGGCTAAACCTCTCCACCTAAACACTAACTCACCAACAGGCTGACTGACAAATCCAGAGTGAGCACTAAGGATGCTACTGAAATGCTTATTAGGTGACAGCTACCTTTTCAGAACTTGTCAGAGAGTACGCGCTGGGGGTAGACGTTGCGCTAGTCAAAATAAAGCAGATAAGATCACCAGAGTCCCGCAGAGGTGGCTAGAGGCAATGAGGGGGAAGCAGAGCCTGCGTTTCGCATGTGCCGCCACTAATGGCAGCATGGAACCGAACCAAATACGACAATTCCATTCGAACAGCGGCCGCCCCGGAGTGAAACGGACAACGTATTTCGTCAGGTGGATCGCCCTTCTTACAACGAAAATAGCTGTGAAATCTGCAATTAGACCCCGTCACGAGTGTGTATCCATTGATCCTGTACCAATACGATGGCAACATGGGAAACGTGAATCTTCAAGCGTATGGCAAATGGTGGGAATGGATGTCACCCACTATGGGGGTGTTCACTACCTGACCATCATTGATTGCGGGCCTACCCGGTGTGCCATCTGGCGACCCTGTCGCTGTGATACAGTGTCTCAACTCTATTTTCCTTGAGAGGGGCCCGCCGGAAGAAATCTTGACCGACAACGGAATGGCGTTTAGCAGCAAGAGCTTTTGAATGTTTGCTGAGAGTTGGGGTGGCCGACTGCATTTCCGGTGTGCATACACACCGTCGGGGAATGGCATTGTGGAGAGGTCCCACGGGTCAATAAAACGGATTGTCGCTATAAGAAGCGATGCACTGCCGAAGAGGAGGTTTATTGGTACAATATCACGCCGAAAGACGGTGTCTATAGTGCGACGGCTCCGGCGAATGCACTGTATCCGTATGAAGTCTGGGTGAAAGGCATCGATGAAGCTCTTCCGCTGCTACCAGAACAGAGTGGTGTTTAGTGTTCATCTGACCAAGGACTTGATTTTTCGAGTGTTGGATTTTCTTCAGATCCCTAAGAAAAACTGTTAGTTTTTTTTTAAACTTTTGATAACGTGTTTTGTTAACTTTACATACAACGTCGGATTTCGTAAGTTTTCGGGCTAAATTATTGTTTAAAATAAACTATCAAAATCAATTACATATGTAATATTGTTTGTCTGAAGTCAGCTGGTCTGTTCCGCTCTTTTCTCTTCGTTATTACTCTGACCACTGTCTGATTGAAGCCGCAAAACACCCAACTTAAAAAGATATTTCACCAGGAACTGGGTAGATTCTGATTGGCATGGAAATATCAGCTATTCCTGGGAGTTTCCAACCCTTTTAGTGGCAGTAAGAGGGTTACCCCCCCCCTTAAACTTTCGTTCTTCAGCATCTCCGACTTCCACTTCTATGTGCCACCGATTTGTCCTCCTCCTATTGGTCATAACAACCTTCTGAGAAGCCACCCAAAAAACTCTCAACAAAAGAGTTTAAAGTCTTTAAAAAACTGTAGTCTAAGTTTATGCTGTTTCCTTAAGACATAATATCACAAATAGTCAACAATAAGGATAAAATTTGATCCATCAAAGTGGAACAAGTCAGTGGCTATTATTTGCCATGGTCTTACTGTGGCATGGTCTCATGTGGCATCAAGATTTTAGCGCTTTGTATTTTTGATGTTCTTGGCACGCATCCCATAACTGTATTAACCAGTCAATGTGTTGGTTGATGTTGTACCAGAACACACAGCTTTTCGTAACCAACTTGCACTTTTTGATTCCCTGATGACCATAGTAGATCTTGTGAAGTACCTCTGTTTGCATAGATTTTGGGATAATGATTCGCTCACCCTTGAGCAAAATCCCATTTTATCATGGCTAGCTTATTCCGATAGGGCCAGTATGGTTACACATACTTGCCAACTTCTTTGAATGTGTCGGGCTAACCTCGCAGCATACATTGTTGAGTCAGCATTAGTTGCCTGTTGAATCTATGCTAACTTTCACGCTGAAAAATGGACAAAATCAACTTTAATGTTCAGGTCGATTACCTCTTTCACTCTCTTATTCGGGAGCCTGTAAAAACCATCGGTTAGTGTCATTTCATTCCTGTTCGATAAATCAAGTTGCCATACTTTTGAGGCCAATGCATTCAACTACTTTGGTGAGGCTGAAGTGCGCTATAGGTTGTACATCTCTTTGATTCTCACTTAATCATTTCTCCTTAATTTTCAATATCCCATAGAGTTTCTGGAAATCCTCATCAAAAAAAGGAGTCTTGTGATTATTTCGCATAATAGCTCTGTTTAGATCCTTTGGGGTCTAAGCACAGATGGATTTTGCTATTACTTTGGGAAAATACACTAATATTACTTTGCGAATGATGCACTGTTTCATCATGTCATCTAAGTCGGTCTTAATCTCATCTCTCATATGGACGGGACATTTCCTGGGTGCGTGGATGACAGGATGGTTGTCTGGTTTTAGGACAATGAGAAACTGTGTATGCGGTCGAACTGATCCGGGTATATGATTCTCAGGTCTTTCACAGAGTTGATCTGTGATTCTCTTGGATGATGCAGTGTATCGTAACAAGTTCCGGGTTTCTGTTATAGTAGGTTCCTCTGAGTTTACCACGAATAACTTGTTTTCTACTCTTCTTTGTAGGTACACCCTATGTTGATGGACCCATGTTGTGGGATGCTAGATCTATTATACGCAGTCAACCTGGTAGGTTGGGAAGCTTGATATCAAGGTATGCATAAACTTCAGTCCTAGTGTCTCTTTAGCTTTGCCGCTTAATTGCATCGAACAACATTTACGCAAATTGTTCGTACAGATTGTTACGGTCCCCAAGCATTTAGTGACTAAACACGGTTGCTACGTTTCTTATCCTGGTGTCTGTATTGCTACGTTTCCATGGCTTTCAAATCTTTGATTCCGGCCAGTTGCTTCATGTGGCTTCATTGAAGCTTCGTGGACTCTACACATTTATGGCCTTTCTCAAGTGTCAATCCTTCTCCTTTTGTCAATTGCTGCTCCTTTTGGAGATCTGCATGGTTTTAGAGGTGATCTGTTCGTATATCTGAACTTGCACTTTTTCGCCTGAAACATACACCTTGCTAAAAAAATCGTCCATACTTTCTGTATCTCTGTGTATAGACGAAGGTATAAACGAGCAATGTGAAAGTTTACTCTTTACGCCCTAATTGCTCCTCGAATTTCCGCCAAATAAACTGTGCATTATTTTTATCGGCTTCGTTTGTGAAACTCCAGGTGTTGAACATTCTAAGGTTTTCCTCTCCAGATAACAACAGAATCTAGTCAACCTGTTTGTCGGCTAAAATGTTTTTCACGGAGAAATAAAGCTTACAACGATGTTTGAAAAATCTGAACGAATCTACGAGATATGTTGACGTCCAGCACATTATTGGCTCGCACGCGTTATTATCCTTTTCGAATACAACCAAAACAATTGAAACAAGTGGAATAAAGTACGATAATATGTGCAAAACACTTGTTTTGTTCCAGTGAAAAATTTTTTCTGCAAAAACTCTTTTTATTTTCGTTTTGGCCGGAGCTGTGTTCAGAGATACCAGTTCTTCCATAAAGTTTTAAAAGGGGCTTAAGGCCCCCTTTAAAACTTTATGGAAGAACTGGCATCTTCGACTTGAAATAACCTTTTTCTTGTTTTTATTCGGTAGCATAATCCTTTTTCCTTTTATTATTTTAATTTTACCGCTGCTACTATGTGTTGATATTTAAAGAAGACATGATACACTTGCTCAATACGTTAGGACTGTTCAGCCATTTCTTAATTCTGGGTCTGTGTGAGTGTGCCTGGGGGCCAAGGGCAATAAGGGTTATATTCGGCGTTCCGATATCAAAACCTTCCTCTATTTTTCAGTCAAATTACTGCTGCTTCCGGACGAGGGTGGTGAACTTCACAATACTTTTGACTTAGTATTCTTTTTTCGTCTTTTTGAAAGGCTCTTTTGCTAGATAATCGTCAATTATCCGGTCAACATTGAAAGGACATGGACACCAGGAATCTCTTTCCAATGATCCCTGATTAAGGGTCTTAACTATATATTCTACCAAAATCTAGAATGATCTAAACTACAACGGGGCTGTTCCTTTCTTTTCTGTGTTTTTAATTCATCCATCAGCCTCCCATGTGCCTCCCTTTTTGAAGGATCCTTAATTTAGAGGTTATTTCGTATTCGGTCTACTGGGTTGGGTTTTCTAGAATGTTCCACTGTCAATCTGCCAATAAATCGACTTTTTGCGCCTTTTAAAACATTGGCATGTCTCAATTCTGAGGTCAAATTCGTTTTTGGTCATTTAGTCAACCCTTCTAGAATGTACCAATGTTGTGACTAGCAATCGACCTATCTTGTTACAAACGCAACGCAGTATGAAAAGTGGATAATATCAGCCCACAAAGCATGATTAACATAAAAAGGGTCTTGTTAAAACTTAGAAACTCTAAAAGCCGAAGTACAATTATATATATATATATATATATATATATATGTGTGTGTGTGTGTGTGTGTGTGTGTGTAGGTGTATGTGTGTGTGTGTCTTTCAGACATAAATCGAATTTATATTTTATGCTGGAATGAGAGAGTGGTTTGGATCATGGTAAAATTTTAGATCTGTTTGTCCCTTAATAGCCAACACGAGGGACCCGATCGATATCCTATAAATTAGAAAGAAATATAAAAAAAAATAAAATAAATGTTATTTTTTGTGTCCATGCAGAGATTTTCTTTTTAATAAGAAATTTAAAAGTTGAGATAAAAAGATGTTTGTTGTGTTTCATTCACTGTATCTTAACATATATATATATATTATTATCCGGCCAGATTTAGTCGTTTTGTTTTGTTATGTTAGTGTGTCTATGTGATTCTTGTGCGACATGTTTGGCATGATGATTGCAAGTTTGGGATGGTGTATTCACTATTTTTGTTTGATTATTTTGTGTTAGGTTGGCTTCAACTCTGGACGTTTTGATCTCTGGTGGGTACCTAGCTGTTGTAGATGGATCCTCAGTTGATTTTGGTTCCTGTGGAGGACCCGTCCAGATGGGGTTTAATGATATAGGACCCTGGTTCCGTACACGTTTGCGTGACAACTGCAGGGCTCCATCTATTTGGATATAAGGGAGATCTTTCGCATGATGATCATAGTATGCTTTTTGTTCAGCTTGTCTCTTGTACAAACGGGCTGATATTTCCGCTTTTTGGTATTGTGATTAGTACATTTTATTGGGATGTTCCTAACCAATTTTCTGTTGAATAACAGTTCTCCTGGTCATGGTATTGTGTGGTGTATCAGAGTTGTCTGAAGGCACAGCAGTACCATATCGATGCCACGGCTGCTCGATTTAGCCTTTTTGCTGATGGATTTCATCAACTGCACACAAAGTTATGCAAGTCCATTACACTGTGGGTACTTCGGAGATGATGTGCGATGCTCAAACCCCCATTCTTTTAAAAACGTCTTAAATGCAGCTGAATTGAAATGCAGCCCATTGTCACAGATCATTCTCACTGAAATGCCATTCTCTCCAAACACTTGCTTAGTTGTGTTTATGACTTCCTAGCAATTATTTAACTTCCACACAAAGTATTTCGAGTAGTAGTCCGCATAAAATTCGATCCATCAAAATAGAATAAGTCGGTGGCTACTACATACCATGGTCTTACTGAGATCTCATCTGGTATCTCAAGGTCTGCTAGTGCCATTTCTTTTCCTAGGCAATAGACAAGGGTTATGTCATACCCTTGCAGGCATAACATTCGATGGAGGCAAGGCGGGGTTGCAATCAGGTTTTTTAGATTGATCATCTCTAAGGGGTTTGTGATCACTTTCTACATGGAAGGCACATAGATGTACGTTCGGAAACGCTCACATCCGAAGACAACTGCTAGGAGTCCCCGCTCAATGTTTGCATATCGTTGTTCTGTTTCCGTCAGCGATTTTGATGGAAATGCTATGGGTTTTACCTCCTGTAGCAGGGCTGCACCTAGGCCTCTGTTGGATGCATCTTCCTGGATTACAGTTTCTTTTTCAGTGTAGAAGTATGTCAGCAACATTTCTTTACAAATCAAGTCTTTTATTGTTTGCAAAGTCTTTTTGTGACTTTCTGTCCACCTGTCCATCTTTTTGGTGATGTGAGATGCGGAATGAACGGTGCCATGTAGGTAATAATTCCTAGCACTCATTGCAGGTCCGTGATGCTATTTGGGCTGGGTAACATTTTGATTTCTTCCACTTCCTTGGGGTCAGGGCGTACACCATTTTTGTCATATATGGCCCCAAAGAAGTGTATCTACTTCTGGTCTATTTGGCATTTATCGCTGTTAAACCTGAGTCGTTCAGCTTTTGCTATCTTCATCAAGTTGTGCAGATTTCGTTCATGTTATTCTTTGGTTTTTCCATAAACTATGACATCGTCTATAAGTCCTATTGTACCAGGGCATTTCTCCAGAATCATATCCATTTTCTGTTGGAATATAATCTGTGGCATAACCAGGTCAAAGGGCATTGTCTGGAAGCAATACCTTCCAAAGGGAGAATTACGTGTGGTCAGTATCGAGCTTGATCGATCAGTATCCATTTTTAGCATCCAGTTTGGAAAAGTACTTGGCATCCGGGAGTTTGTGCGCGAGCTCCTCCATTGTGGGACTCTTGTGATGCTCCCCCACTGGCCTGTCTGTGGTTGGAAGGTTTGAGAAGGCTGAGTGCGTTTGCAGGCTGTGCAAGATAAAGGAGCCAGCAGAAACTGTTGATGTTCATCTGTCTGATTTAAGGAATCTATCGGTTGCATAAGTGACCTAATACTGAAATGTGCGTTCGTGGAAAGACAGCCGGCTCCTGTGAGTATCGTCAAAACCAGGTGAGATGGGCGGAACTGGATGCCACGCTGAAAGGTATTAATCTCGCATTACAATGGCAAGCTATAGTGAAGACGCTGTCGTCTTCACTACGCGAGTGAAATGCTTGTGCGCAGACGATTATCGACACTCAAATTGATCACGTCGGAGAGCAATCTGGCTGATAAGTTAACTCGAGTACCAAAGAGATGGTTTAATATGCTGAAGCAAGGATAAGAACCACCGGCGTGCGTCGCTCTAAAGAGCTAGTTAACCAGCGAGCAAACCTGCGCTATACATGAAAAGAGCGGACATCCGGGCATTTGGTGCACAACTTACTTTGTCCGAAGAGTGTGTCTCACAATCACTAAGTCGATAGTAAGATCGGCCATACAAGACTGTGAGGAGTGCTGTGCGGTGGACTCTGTCCCAATCCGGTAGAAGAAGGGTAAACTCGAGGCGGACAGGTACTGGTGGCAACTGGGCTTGGATGTGACCCATTACGACGGTAATCATTTCCTGTCGCTGACAGATTGTGGTGCGACGCGTTTCACTGTGTGGCGCCCACTGGTAAAAGCTCCCCCCCCGCCCCGCTATTGAGATACTGACGGACAATGCCCCGACTTTCTGAAGCCGAGAATTTCGGGACCTCGCAGCCGAATGGGGAGTGCGAGTGCGGTACAGAGGCGTGTACGCTCTGGATGGTAACGGGATAGCGGAACGGTGTCACAGCACCGTCAAAAGAATAGCAGCCAGGACGCAGTGCTCCATTAAGGAGGCCGTGTAGGGGCACATCGTCACACCCAGAAATGATGTAACAACGTCAACCGTGCTAGCCAACAGAATCTACAGATACAAGCAGAGGATAAAGGGGATAGACCATGTGTCAGAGATTCCGGGAGACACGGAAGAACCGTATAAGATAGTTGATCACGTCTGGGTAAAAATCCCAAACGTACGGTGTACCACCAGATTCAGCAGAGGACGAGTTGATGGAATAATCAACTCCCAAACCATCCAGGTCAATTTCATGCCATGCTATATGAAGAGTCTTCGTTGTGGCAAGAAGTGACTGCTTCGAGAGAAAACCATCACGAAGATGCATCTTCGGATAGCGAATCGGAGACACCGATGCTATATGTGAGGCAGTCGGACGACTCGCCCCCTGTATCAGAAGATGCAGGGACAGAGTCAGACAATAATGACGACAGTGATGACACCAGGAATGACCCGGAGCCACAGGCTTTATACGCGGAAGTGTTGCCACCGGAGGAGTACCCTCCGCGCCTACGAAGTGCTCGTTAAAGGCGATCGACTTCTCATTGTCATCCGTATGATGAGATTAGGGGGGAGTGTGGTAATTTGTCTTCGGCAAGGCGTGTCTGTTTGGTTTGTCAGGTTTTGCTTGAGCCGGACTAAAGAAAACATAGCCGTCATACGGTCTCGTTCTGTCTCGTTCGTGACGTGAGCATGCGTTACCCATGGGGAGGAGGCGGAGAAGCAGCAGGGTAGGAAGGGGGCGGCGGTAGCAAACGACAGAGGAAAAGATGGCGTGCAATGTAACTGGACGACTGTTATAGGATTACCTTGTTTGGAAAACTGTTATAGGATTGCCACGGCTGATTACGAAGATTTAATTGCCTGAAACGGAAGTATATTTTGAGGGATAAAAGGGTAATTAAAGTTACGGCCCTTTGATTGAGTCTGTCTGATTTGGCTGCCGATAGGTGGGAGTTTTTACCGGATGTCACTCCTGCTGCTTCCCCAGTAGCAGAGAGTGGTGGCAGGCACATTATTCAAACCCTGTTTAGGCCTTTTCGCGCTCTCTTTAGAAGGAATTTGTTGGACGTGGCAGCAGTGACGAAAAGTTGCAGGCGTAGTTCGCCAGCATGGCGATTTCCCTCTACTTTACCTACTTGAGAGTCTGCATTCGGCAAAGAGGATGGTTAAAATTTCTAAAGAAGAAAGTTCCTTTAACCGAAGTGCAGATATTTGAGTCTCACAGAGACTTTTTTTATTTTAAGGGTGCACGCATTTTGTACGCGTACTACCTCGCAATCGGCTAGCTATGGAGATTGTCTAAGATTGATAATCTTGCAAGCCGGCGAAGTTATTCATTTTTGGGTTAGAGTATGCAGAGCATTGGGATCTTGAAACGACTGCAAGTCGGTTTCGAAGAAGGAATTCTAGGACGAGTTGCTCCTCAGAAATACCGAAAAGAAGAATTTCCTATTTTTCGAGCCGATAAATTATTTCAGGACGAGTGAGTCCTAAAGAAAAATTACTTGCAAGAAGTAAGAATTTTTTTCAGAGACTTTTCTGGAATCTCAACCTTTCGACAGCACAGGGCCGCCTTTATCTCCCTCAAAGAACTATTTTTCTTCTTCAATTTGGTGATTGTCGCCTTGTCTGGTCGATTTGAACTACATTTCAAATGCAGTAACTCTATCTTTCACTTTGCGAAGAGTCGAATAGTTCCTTTTGGGGAAGATCTGTATAATGCATTTCCTCGATCGCACGCTTTTTGTTAGTATGGAGTGTATGGTGGCAAGGAAAAACAAACACAGATTTTAAGTTTCAAAATTGTATTGGAAAAAGGAACATGAAAAGCGAGGAAAAGATAGAAATGAATTTAAAGGATATTTTTGGTGATAGTTGTGTCATGAATAATAAAGTCAGTGAATGTCCGGTGGCCAAATCAGTTGTAGTATAGGTGGAGAAGTGGGCAGATGAACCAGTGGTAGTGGTTAGGTGTTGATTAGGTGGGCAGAGTCTTGTGTTTTTAGTAGTCGTTTGCGGTTGGTATCGCGTATCAGTCGGCGTAGTCTTGTTGTTGTAGGAGGTTGGTGATGTAGGCAGAATTTTGTGTTTTGGTATTCTGAAGTCGATAACTGGTTGTGTTGTGTATGATAGTTGGCGTATTTTGGTTGTTGAAAGATGCTTGCTCCTTTAACTTGTCGGTCGGTCAGAGTAGGGGTCGGGGGGATAGAAGTAAGTCCGCCGCCTTGTGATGTATGTTTCGTTCTGCGAGGTCAGCCCTCGTTGAAGTGTTCGACGCTGACGCCTGGATCTTTCTGACTTGTCGGCTTTTCAAAGCCGACTTTAAATTGAATGTCGCAACCCAAAATCGGATCAACTGAAGTCATTTTCATTTCACCCGGGAATCGTTTTCATTTGATGAAAACGCGAATTTTATTTACAAATTTGTTTTATTTATTGTTTAGGAATTCTTGTTTTCCAAACGGAAGTTCATCTCGAGCCTATGTGTAGAATCGTGTTAATTTGGTCACTTCGTTTTAGGCTACCACCGAGTAAAATTCCGTTTTGGCGTCAGCAAGTTATGTTTTGTTTTGTTGGCGAGTGTGTGTATCTTTTTATTGTGGTGTGTGCGCGAATTGCATTGCTAATTAGTGAATCGAGAGATATCTATTATTGTTTATGTAACATGATGAAGCGATTATTTTAGTGTAATGTATGAAAAATATGGGTTACCCTCCCCTAACACCAACCAAACCTGGAAGAAAGTGAACACAGGAGTAAGAACAAGCACGGACCAGAGCCATAAGGATTTTTCAACAGAACAGAAATAGACCCATAAATGCTCAGCTGAAAGAATATAACAGAACAGATATAGCACCTTAACTACTCGACTGAAAGAATATAGCGTCGCTAGGATTAGTTAGGATAGTTTAGAATGTATGGTCATTCGTGGTCGTCGATCTGTAAAAGGATCGACGACCACTAGGGGCCACCAATCAGTTTAGGCCATCTTGAATAAAACGGAAATAAGTATTTCCGAACTTTGTTTATCAAAAATCTCGTAAAAACCAAAGATCGGACAGGGTTGTTACAAAGAAAAATAGTTAATTCAAAGATCAAATTATCTGATTGGGAAAAATTACATCGTTATCTTACAAAATAAACAAACCTATCCATATTACATGCGAAAGGGTAATTTTCAGGCCACAATTTAGACAGAAAAAAATACATATTATTACCCTCTTACGGTTATGGGTGTAACGGACAAACTTTTTTTAGCCAAAATTTTTCTATTAAAATGAATAAAATCTTTAAAAACTTTAATATTACAATTTACTATTAAAATGAATAAAAACTTGAAAAAATGTAATCTTAAAATTTTGCAGTGAAATTGACGTTAAAAAATGTCTTCAGTTTTAGTATTAATTCTTAAAATCGAAAATAAAATGAAAATTTGAATATTTTTTCTAAGAGAAAAACTGATAAAATAATCAATATATTATTTTTATTCTAATTGGTCGAAAAAGTTAAATAAAATAATTTTTTACGCTAAGAAAAACAAACTTTGATTACTGAGAAGCGTCTCGTCTCTTTGTATAAAAACAAAACAAATATGTCAGTTTTGCTCTTCCGTATATTCTAAGAATCACACATTACTATTCAACAATAAAAATTACAAATTCTTTTAAAAATATTAATCGAGCTCGGATCGGACCAACTTTTAGTTCACCTGAATTCTAAAATTCATATTTTTAAATATCCGTGAAAAATTCGATTTTTTGACGCAGAAAAAAAAGAAATATTTAATTTATTTCTTGCAGAAAATAAAAATATCTAAGCACACAAAAGATTGAAAATCTCTTAAAAATTAATTTAAAAAAAAAAAAATTTTTTTTGACAATTTAATAAAATATAGTACATACCAATTACATAAGCAAAAAAAAGTTTTTAAATATTAATATTATGACATTCTTTTGCACTTTTTATTTCCGATTTCATTAATTTTTCCTAAAAAAACTACACCTCGTACATTCATACAATTTAATTAATATAGTTATTCAGACTCTTATCTTTATAGAAAAAAAAGTACAAAATTTTTCTGACGCGTCATTTTTTTTATCACATATAATAAAATAGGGGGGTGATAGGCCTGGTAAAAAAATATTTCCCCTAATATATTTTAGAAAAAAAAACTATTACATCCAATGGTAAACATTTATGGAAATTTTCGTGAAAATTAGATAATTAATTGATTTTTCATAGAATTAAAAAAAAAAACTCTTATCGTAACTACGTTAAATTTCAGTTGATTTAACAGTGCAAAAATGAAAACATTGTTTTTCAATCATAATTTTCATTATTTCCGTAAGCTGAAAAAAAATGTTAAAAATTTAAAAAATCATCAGGAGTTTATTTAATGTTTTTTCTTTCGAATGGAAAAAATATTTTTAAGAAAATATTAATTTTTCTGCAAGTTTCATAGTGTTAAATATAGGGGGGGGGGAATTTCACAGGGTAAAATTGGTGGTACCTAACGACCACGAATGACCATACATTCTAAACTATCCTAACTAATCCTAGAGACGCTGTAAAGAAAAACTTTACCGCACCAGATAAGTGTTTAATGTAATTTAAAATGTTTGCCTTAAATGATTTACGACGAAGTTGAAAGTGCGTGGTATAATGGTTAGAGTCGAGTTCAAATCCTGGACGAAGCTGTTTGCATGGCACATGGCACTAATACTCTTGGGAATGGTATGCATCCAACTACTCACCTTCCAGCTATGGGTAACTAGTAAGGTAGGCTGGGCTCTTTAACATAGGCTAGGTAACCAATCTATGAGAAGGAAAATGCTGAATTCAAACCTAGTAAACCCCGCTTAAGAAATTGACCTGGTGTTACACCCTATTCATGCGGAGTGGTTGGTAAATATATATGATTTATGACCGCGAAAAGAAATATGTTTTAGCAATCTGTTGATACGCATGAACTAATCCTACCACAAAATTTTCTAAACTCCGCAACATATTGGTGAAATTCGATATTATAACTCAGTCCCATAAAATAAGCAACATTCTGACATGATATCGTCAGTGTTTGCTTCACTTTTTAAAGGAGTGAAGGAATATTCTTAAGAATAAATAAATAAAAGTGGCATGAAAGTGTGCAGAAAAGGTTAATAGAAATGAATGAGATAGGTTGAAGTAAAAAAAAAAAAAAAAAAAAGGTGAGGTAGATCAAAGCAGGAATCAAACTAAACTAAAATACCATTTTTACAAAAGGAATTTTAAAAAGATTCCCGGGTTTCGTACAGAAAATATCCCGAGTGATAATAAAAACAGTTTCAATTTAACAAATACAGACCACTATGTCTTAATTAATGATTATTAATCAACTATTGTTAATGTGAGGTGGAATTGAAATAATACTACCCTTTACGTTGAACACTTTACCTAACTTTAAGTAACCAAACAAACATGCAATAAATATACCTACCCACTATCAAAAACTTACAGATAACAAAAAAAAAGGACATGTACTTATTTTCCGATAGTTTTAAGTCACGACAATATATCTTATATTTCGACGGCAATTGGTCTTTGTCAAACATTAGTAATTCAAGACACACCTTTAATGCATTGATGCGTTGGCGGACGTTTGACTGTGAAACGTGATTTTCTGTTTTCACAATAAATATATACCGTCAATTTTTTCTCTCACTTTTTTACAGGAGTGTGGGAACATTCTTAAAAATAGATAAATAAAAGTAGCATGAAATAGTCATTATGCGTTCAAGTTGAGAAAATAAACAGGTGGTAAAAGATTTGATAAACAAAATTAGAATTTATCTTGTTTAATAGAAAAAATTGTACATTTAGATTGTATGATAATCCAGATTTACATAAAGTGTAATTGATTAAAAGTACACGTTTCTTGTACATATCTAGCATGAAGTGTAATTGCTGACACATGCACACACAGACACAGATTGAGTGATGTACACACTTGTCAACAGACGCACATTCTCTTTAAATGCTGCTTATTCAGTTATGAAAGAAAACAGGTTTTCATATAATCAAAACTGATGCACAAGCACAAATAATTTAGTGCATGACCCTGTATTAAAGATACTATTTATTCAGATGCTAGTGCGACACTTGCAATCATTATTTACTAAAAATAAACACACATTCCATTCAACATTCATTTGCATTATATTCTTGGGTGTGTGAAAAGGTGTCGTTATGGCGAGGTGTTTAGCATCGAGTCACAATTTTATGGTAGTAATTAAATAAAATTCATTTAGTTTTGTATTAGACTGAATTGAGGCTGTTGTGACCTTAAAAAAATAATAGAGATAAATGAAAATAAAGAAACAGAACAGAAATTACAGAATAAGATGTGCTAATCTTGGAACGAAAATCAAACTCACACGGATATAGTTGTAAACAACGTACTTGATTCCAAAAGAGCATGTTTTAGCCAATGTTAATGAATTATAGAAATAGGATCATTAAAAAAACACAAACAAAATCTTCTTCAGCAGTCACGAAAAAAGACACGGTAACAGAATACTGAGTTGTTCACAGTTACTCTAACGACGTGTATTAACCTGAATTTACTATGAATGTATCAATTGTAGCCGACAGGTGAACTACAGTTCGCTGCCACACATACAAGAATACCGACATACATTCACTCATCGACTGACCATACAGCAGAACAAACAAAGCAAGATTCTCCATAATATCTCCAACAAAACACAGCACAACAGAAAACTTTCAGTATGTAAAAACTTTATCTTTAGGACATAAGCTCACATTTGTAAAGGGTTATGAGATGTGTTCAATAATACAGGAAATGACGATAAAATAATAAGACACATTTTTAGGCAGAAAATACGGAGAAATGATAAAAACAATGCATGTATTTCTAAAATAACAAATAAATTTATTCGGAGAATGAATTCGTAATTAACAACAAATATGTAAATGTGACATGTGAAGTTTAAAAGTTCGTCAAGAAATCTGTAATGTCACAATGCAAATGTTTGGTTTGGTTTGTTTTGTTTTACGGCATATCAACCTCAGTGGGTCATTTAATGCCGATAAAGTTTTTGAAATAAATCAATTCTTAATGGATAATACAATTTTTTTATAAATACATTTTTCTATTTAACCCATAGATAGGACCCTAACAGAATGGACCAGAGAGCAATTGTGATGAAGTGGTGCTCCACATTCCCCAAACCTCCAAAACTGGAACCTCACCATCAGATAGAGTTTAACGTCATTCCCAGGACATGTAGACCCGCAGCCACCGCCTTCTAGCACCCATATGATAAAAAGGGGTTGGGGCTTGCCATAAGGGCAATAGGGTTGGGAAAATCATATAGGTGCTAGGGCTTGACGTGACCAGCCGATCGCCCGTCTAGCCCAATATAGGACCAAAGTGGAGTATTGCATGACATGAACTGCTCATCCACCTGGGCTCTATCCTTAAGCATCACGGGTCGCCACCCACGGCCAACTCCATTGGGGGAGTCTTACCCCTCTGCAGAGGTGCAGTCGGTGCATTCTAACGCCCCAGCCGACAGGGCGACAATGCAAATGTGTATGCAGATTCATCAAAGTTCGATAGGGAGAGTGTAATGTTTATAATGTAAAATATGTATGCAGAATTAGAATTGACAAAATAGAAAATTAAAGTTTGGGAATAGGACCTGATGAAATGTATTGGTAATATTAATTGCTGTGGTGAGATCTTTGGTAGTAGTAAGCTGTGACTCAGAAGGTGTGGTGTTTGTTTTGGTGTTGGTGAGTCGCTCGGACATCTGTTTCTTGTTATTGTCGGTCGTATGTTCTATCTGGCAGCGAGATGGAATCTGTCTGAATGTTGATTTTTTCCTCTGTTTAAATAATTCTAAGTTGGCTCCGATGATAATTAATTTTTGGGCGCGAATGTGCGGACGTAGTTAAAGACATTGCTAATCTAGACAATCGAACTCTGACTATTGTATAAACATTTGTTTTAATCTCTTTTCCTAAAGTTTGGGAAAAGGATTCTGTTTGTGTGTTTATTTTAATCTATTTTCCTTAAATTTCGGAAAAGAAGTGTGTTCGTGTGTTTGTTTTAATCTCTTTTCCTTATGCTTGGGAAAATATATGTGTTTATTCTGTTACGTTGTAATACTCACGGTACTAAAACGATACATGCACCGTAGTCCTCTTTTCTTTCTTGGTACTAAAACTCCGATAAAAAATCATAACCCGAGAAACATGTCGTCACAACTCCCAGCCTTTATTAACGTGCTCGTCTAGTGGCTTCTACCAGGGAGGAGGGGAGGCAGAGAGAACGAGAGAGAGAGAACACTACTAAATTCCTGGGCTCTAATCAGGTCTGTCCCCCACGACGGACGCCGGCAAAAAAGAGGACGAACCCTTTCTTCCTTCCCCCACGTCACCACGTGACTTCCGGTCAACACCCGACTTCCGGTCAACACCCGACTTCCGCTTGCCCCTCAATTCTTCGTTCGGGGTCACGCTACGGTCAAAACCATCGCTCTCCTCTTTTGGGTCATCACTATTTTTTAATTTATTCCTCCTCCTTCCATTAGCAGTTCTAGCTCACACAAGTCATCCTGCTACAATTCCTCCATTACCATCCATTCTAAAATTTTTACCCGTAAAAATTTTCAAAAGTATCTCTTTTTTTTTTCAAGAATATGCGTAATTATTCATTAGATTTTTTTTTCCTTCTATCCGATATAGACCTTCCTCTCTCCGATAGAGCCACACGAGCATTCAATTTTACAATAATACAAAAAAACACATACATATATAAAGTAAAAAGAACATTTACAAAATCATTAAAGCAGGTGATATTCTCCTCTTTGTTCCACAATTGTGCTCTGACCTTACCTACTTATTTGTTCATTTTTTCTTTCTTTCTTTTTTCTTTTTTTTTTTTTTTTGAAATACTCTCTCCAATTTGAATTTTAAAAAAAATACTCATTTATTTTTCATTCTTATCAATTGCAGACCTATACTGATTTATAGCTTTTTTTTCAAGCAACGGCGTTATCGTCGCCTTCTTCAGCTGGTCAATAATTCTTTTCTCTATTATTCCTTCTCTTTTTGTATCTATTCATTTTAATCCCTTTCAGTTTTTCATTTATTTATCTTTTCTTTTTCCGTCATTATTCCATCTCATATTCCGTGTGATTCATATTTTCATTTACTCATTTTTCTTATCCTTTTTCTTTTCTTTTTTTTTTTTTTTTTTTCATTCATCTATCTCTAATTTATTTCCGAGCGCCAAAAACTAGGTTTTTCTGGAAGGTATTTGCTGTGTAAACAAACACTTGAACCACAGGCCTTTAAAGCTATCTTCATAGTCGCTGTCTGGTGGGGTATCATGTTTCCTTGTGGGCAGCACTGGTTGACCCCGGGTGAGCTCGCTGCTACTACCATAATCATTTGTACTCCCAGCGTTTTCAATACTTTCTTTCATTGCAACTCTAAGCATAGCTATTTTCCTTTCCATTAGGGGAACATATTTTTTTATTTCTTCGTAGGCACTATCTGACGGTGTGGTTTTTACTTTAGGCCTTATTGTTTTAGGGGAATCTTTCGTAATGCTATTCACTGTTGGGGTTGTTTTGTGGTTTACCATTTTAGCCATTTCTCCAAAATTATTTTTATTATTATTAACGTCCACCTGTCTGTTCAATTTCTCTTTCTTTTTCTTTTTTCTATTGGGACATAGTTGTTCATTGTTCCTATCACCTTCACCCGTGTGATTTGTACCCTCGGTATCCACATCACTGTGAAGTATTAGTATACTTATCGGAGTTTTCTCTCTTAATAGCTGTGTATTTATCCTTATTTTCTGTGATATGTTCAGAGGTCGTAGAATGGACTTGTGTGCCCTCCTTAGTTTTGCCATTCATTTTAGACAAAGCGTGGTGCTGATTTTTGAGGGCTATCCCATGCTTGTCTCTATTTTTTTATTTGTTCGGATGTGCTTTTAGGGGTAGGTGCCATCCACTTTTTATTAATTTTTACGGGACAATTTCTAATGAGGTGATACTTGCTATTACACCCCCAACAACGTCCAGTCTGGTCTCTATTACCTATCTGAGGATGCACATTGCAATTCCTCACTGTAGGTACGTTTCTACTCTGCTTGTTAAATTTTTTTCTATTGTTACTCATTCTTAATCTATCATCTAAAAGAGTTCTTTGATAGGCCCTATCCAACCCCTTTTCAACGCTTTTTAAGGCACTCGTTACAGAATTTAATGCATCAACCAAGCCTGCGGTGAGATTCTGTAAGAACTCTTTAATGGTCTGAGACTCCATTTCGCATAAACAATTTCAGTCACCAGATAATAGAAAAACTTACACTAATACGAATGATATCAATAAACAGTGAAGAGAAGAAAAAAAAAATACACAACTGCAGAGCAAGAGAAAAAAAAAATTATCACCTACCTTGTCACTTCTACGTCTATTTTTCCTTTTTTTAAAAAAAAAGTTCTTTTTTTTCTGTAAAGTTCATTAATTCCGTCTTTTCTTTTTTTTTTTTTTAATTCACACGTGGACGTATATTTTTTTTTCTCCTCGTGGGTTTCTCCTCCTTCTTTTATAAGTCTTTTTCTTCTTCTTTAAATCTTTTTGTTTTCTTCACACGTGGGTCCTTTCTTTTAAATTCTTTGTTTTATTTACACGTGGGTCCTTTTTTTTTTTTTTTAAAGTTCTCAATTGTCTGTTGACGCGTTGTTGTCGTTCATCTCCTTTAATAAGATTTTAAAGGTTGCTCCCTTTTCTTTTTTTCAAGGTGGCTCTTTTTCTTTGTTTTTCTTTTTAAGCCCTTTTTTCTCTTCAAATGCTCGATGTTGTTGTTTTTTCTTTCTTTTTCTTTTACTTCTGTTTTTTTTTTGTTTTTTTTCTCTCTCGTTTCTCAACAGGTCACTCCCTTTTTTTTTTCGTCACACGTGGGTCCTTTTTCTTTGTTTGTTTGACTCGCTCTTTCTTTCGTTTACGTTAGTTTCTGTTACAATTACGGCCGATGTCTTTTCTTTTTTCGTATCCCCTCGTTGCGTCGTGGTAAACTGGTTCCTTATGAGTCCGTGTTTGAACTCCGTGGTCAACGGGCACCAAAACGATATATGTTACGTTGTAATACTCACGGTACTAAAACGATACATGCACCGTAGTCCTCTTTTCTTTCTTGGTACTAAAACTCCGATAAAAAATCATAACACGAGAAACATGTCGTCACAACTCCCAGCCTTTATTAACGTGCTCGTCTAGTGGCTTCTACCAGGGAGGAGGGGAGGCAGAGAGAACGAGAGAGAGAGAACACTACTAAATTCCTGGGCTCTAATCAGGTCTGTCCCCCACGACGGACGCCGGCAAAAAAGAGGACGAACCCTTTCTTCCTTCCCCCACGTCACCACGTGACTTCCGGTCAACACCCGACTTCCGGTCAACACCCGACTTCCGCTTGCCCCTCAATTCTTCGTTCGGGGTCACGCTACGGTCAAAACCATCGCTCTCCTCTTTTGGGTCATCACTATTTTTTAAGCCTTTGTTATTTATTCCTCCTCCTTCCATTAGCAGTTCTAGCTCACACAAGTCATCCTGCTACAATTCTTATTTTGATATAAAATATAGGATTTTATCCTATACATTCAAAGACTTTTCGTAGCATTTTAAACATCTCATCGATTTCCACGGGGATAATACATTTCCATTTTATAATTGTTATAGAGAATTTATTTCTAACTTTATTCACATAATTTCCAATTTTATTTGTATTATCTGTGTCGCTCACATGCCCTTTTCTATTTCACCGTTCGTTCATTCTCTTACTTCACTCACTTGCACACTCGATGAATAAGGCCGAACTAATCCTACCACAAAATTTTCTAAACTCCGCAACATATTGGTGAAATTCGATATTATAACTCAGTCCCATAAAATAAGCAACATTCTGACATGATATCGTCAGTGTTTGCTTCACTTTTTAAAGGAGTGAAGGAATATTCTTAAGAATAAATAAATAAAAGTGGCATGAAAGTGTGCAGAAAAGGTTAATAGAAATGAATGAGATAGGTTGAAGTAAAAAAAAAAAAAAAAAAAGGTGAGGTAGATCAAAGCAGGAATCAAACTAAACTAAAATACCATTTTTACAAAAGGAATTTTAAAAAGATTCCCGGGTTTCGTACAGAAAATATCCCGAGTGATAATAAAAACAGTTTCAATTTAACAAATACAGACCACTATGTCTTAATTAATGATTATTAATCAACTATTGTTAATGTGAGGTGGAATTGAAATAATACTACCCTTTACGTTGAACACTTTACCTAACTTTAAGTAACCAAACAAAACATGCAATAAATATACCTACCCACTATCAAAAACTTACAGATAACAATAAAGAAAAGGACATGTACTTATTTTCCGATAGTTTTAAGTCACGACAATATATCTTATATTTCGACGGCAATTGGTCTTTGTCAAACATTAGTAATTCAAGACACACCTTTAATGCATTGATGCGTTGGCGGACGTTTGACTGTGAAACGTGATTTTCTGTTTTCACAATAAATATATACCGTCAATTTTTTCTCTCACTTTTTTACAGGAGTGTGGGAACATTCTTAAAAATAGATAAATAAAAGTAGCATGAAATAGTCATTATGCGTTCAAGTTGAGAAAATAAACAGGTGGTAAAAGATTTGATAAACAAAATTAGAATTTATCTTGTTTAATAGAAAAAATTGTACATTTAGATTGTATGATAATCCAGATTTACATAAAGTGTAATTGATTAAAAGTACACGTTTCTTGTACATATCTAGCATGAAGTGTAATTGCTGACAACATGCACACACAGACACAGATTGAGTGATGTACACACTTGTCAACAGACGCACATTCTCTTTAAATGCTGCTTATTCAGTTATGAAAGAAAACAGGTTTTCATATAATCAAAACTGATGCACAAGCACAAATAATTTAGTGCATGACCCTGTATTAAAGATACTATTTATTCAGATGCTAGTGCGACACTTGCAATCATTATTTACTAAAAATAAACACACATTCCATTCAACATTCATTTGCATTATATTCTTGGGTGTGTGAAAAGGTGTCGTTATGGCGAGGTGTTTAGCATCGAGTCACAATTTTATGGTAGTAATTAAATAAAATTCATTTAGTTTTGTATTAGACTGAATTGAGGCTGTTGTGACCTTAAAAAAATAATAGAGATAAATGAAAATAAAGAAACAGAACAGAAATTACAGAATAAGATGTGTTAACGAATCACACAAGCTTATTTTGAACTCCACAAAAAGATCGTCTTATTTTCTAATAGGTCAACGGTGTATTCGATAGGATAATGCTGCTTGTTTCTGTAATGTGAAGGCCCCCCCCCTCACAATGTTGATATCCTTCATTTTGCCACCGCTCTTATTCCCTCTAACTCAGACATTCTGAAACTACATTCCATCTCTAGACAATTTATCCTTTTCATAAACTGAAATCA
The DNA here is from genome assembly GCA_023376005.1 of Doryteuthis pealeii. Lineage (NCBI taxonomy): Eukaryota > Metazoa > Mollusca > Cephalopoda > Myopsida > Loliginidae > Doryteuthis > Doryteuthis pealeii. Next base: position 76,835,656 of record CM042159.1, on the reverse strand, counting down.
TGCTTTTTTGGCGCAACCGATTGTGTCAGTCTTATGTCCTACTAAATCTGCTGTGATGCTTATATATTTTCATTAGCGTTCAAATTGAGGATCCAATTTCTCACAAAGTTGTTGGAAATTGAAGTAGAATTGTCACTGTTTTACTGTTGCAGTGTTTAGTGCTCTTTCTTGATTCACCCTATATCACTCCTCTCCATAGGTGAGATCCCTGTCGGCCGAGACTGTAGAATACACCGACTGCACCTCTGCAGAGAGTTAAGATTTCCCCCAAAGAGGTCACATGTTGGTGGTGCCTGGCAGCCCATAATGCTTAAGGGTGTAATCCTCGTGGCTTAGCAGTCCATGACTTGCGACAATCCACTTTGGCCCTTACTTGGGCTAGAAGCGCGGTTGGAGAGGCCATCTCCCATAAATCGGTTAGTCATATCAAACCCTAGCACCTATAAGCTTGGAGAGTCTATTTAGTTGAAGAAATTCGTGGCTAATAAAACAAACTTTGATAGTTTATAAACTAAATTGACAATCGGCTTCCTGCTACATTTTGAAGAATACCTCAAAAGCAAAAACTTCCAATCATTTCGAGTAAATGCTTTTAGAGACCCCAACAAATAATATACTTTGCCTTCGTGGTACATGTAATGAAGAGACAATTTCAGCTCCACAATAGATTTTTTTTACATCACCTGCTTTGAGGATTGGCATTCCGTAGTCTACAGCTATTGACATTTCCCTAAAGACTTCAATACCCTTAGAGTAGGGATGCCCATTTTTTCGTCTGCTTTTCATTTTAAAAACGAATTAAAATGAATTAAATCGATTATTTAAGGTCAAATGTTTGTCTAAGTCGAAAAGTAGTAACATAATGGGCATCAGTGAAAAAATAAAAAAGCAAGATAATATTACACATGTAATTTATTTTTAATACGTTTAAAACTATTTTTTCGGTCAATTTTGATCCAATATATCCGTTGGTGCCATAAATTCCGTGTTTACAAAATAAATTTAACACTCAAGATTGAAAAAAATTACCAAATTTATTATCCGATTTTAATGAAATTTTCAGTAAAATCAATGTATTTCGTAATGCATCACTTATTTTATTTCAAAACTTTCTAATTTAATTAGGTATTTCTGCTATGAAAAATTAATATATAAAATTCATTTAAAATATGAATATCATGATGTTAAGTTTAAAATGTCATATTATTAGATTCTAAAAACATATTTTTTAATAACTGCTTTACTTTAGTATCAATCTCTAATAATGTTTGTCGAAAACTCTATTGAAAATTCAGCGCCCCCCCCCTTTTAAACGGAACAAATATTGATGTATATTTTTTTTCTTTTATAAGATAATAGCCAATTAAATGATTATTGAAATAAGTAAAAAAATCTAATTTTTTATTTAAAAATTTTTATTTTTATTTTCGGTATTTATTTTCTACCAGAGTAGTATCCATAAAAACTTTTTTCTTCTATTAACACCTTCGGTCTTTTGTTTTTATTTATGCAGAAATTAGTATCAATCATATGTAACCCCGCCAATATTTTGCCCCCAAAATAAAGGGGTGCCAAGTTAAGTGACCTGAAAAAAAATCAGAATGTTTTGAAATAAAATAACTAATGCATTATGTAATATGAATGTTCTCTGGGGGGCACAGTTAAGTCCGACGACAATGCTGCACTCTTCTCACCAATACTATCAAAAGGTCTTGTCTCTCGTCCACTCGTCACCACGGCCAAAATGCTACTGCAAGCTTTCTCCGAGCTGGTCAAATATATACACAATTACAGTGTTCATCCGGGCTCCTTCCTCTGACCAGCACGTGGGACACTAATCAGCACGCGTCAATCCTTCACATCCTGGCCACTCTGGATAGTTTAGTCATTCCCATGCGTCCGTCCACGACTCACGATCAGGAGAATGTAAAGGCAGGTAAAGGCAGGGCTATCCTCTTCTTTACCTAACCAAAGCGGCTCTAGCAGAGCCGCAAGAGGAAAACTAAAGATCAGGCTGCATCGTCACATGCAGGGACCTCTACATAGTCCTCAGGCAAAAAATGGCTTGGACTAACGGGCAGCAAACCACTATCGAATCCCCCCACCCCCGGTAACACCAATAACCAACCCCAATTCACCAAAAGCAGGATGTCCCAAGTGGAAGCTGGGCTTGGTCAAGCAATCACCCGAGGTCTACAAGGGGAGTTTGGTAGGAACTGGAACCTCGTGTGTTGCTTCATGTGCTTCTGCATACAAACTTTCCACTTGGGACGTTCTGAGGCTCCAAGTGCTAATCTCAAACCCTGGTGATATACAGTTTCTAGCACTTTCTGTTACAATTTTCAGGCTGAACCATAGATAAAGCAGCCATAGTCCAATTTGGAGCGTATTGATGTTCGATACAATTTTAATACAGTGCTTTTATCTGCTTTCATCAGCTGGATGGATGTATTGCTTTTGTCTTTGGGCTGCTTCATATGAGACTCAATTGATAGTTTTGAGTCAAAAAAAGGCTGAGGAATTTATTCTGCTGTATCAAGGTTATTTCCATGCCATCCGACTTCAGAAGTGGATCACTTGGTAGGAGTGCATACATTTAGTTTTATATTTGAAGAATTCAAATCCATTTTCAATTGTCCACAGATTAATTTTATTCAGACACTGTTGCAATTGGCGTTTGATTGTGGGTGTTTTGGATCTATAACAAATCACCAGGTATTTGAGGCCTTTCACAATATTTATCTTTATATCAAACAGTTTCACTGACAGAATACTTCCTTGTCGTACTCTCATCTCCTGTACCTACAAGTCACAGAGAGAAAGCGTCACTAAGCCGTGTTTTAAAACTTCTGTCCTTTAGGAAGTTACCTATGAGTCCGTTCAGATCTCTCATAATGACGTATCTCCACGCTGTGTTCTATGCTTTTTCTATGTGAAAGAAAATGACTGACAAGTGATATTTTTTATAAAGGCATCTTTTTCTTTTTTTTTTAAGCCATCAACTATTTTCTTTTCAAGTTCCATGTTAGTCTGATATTTTTACAAATGCAACTTGTCAATATCAATAGTTTGTTAAATCTGAAGAGGAATGTTGGCTTTTGGCTATGGGGATTATGATGACGTGTTTCCATAGTACAGGGACATTGCCTGTTGTCCATATATTGTTGTAAATGGACAGCAAATACTCTCTTGATTTTACATGTTTTTTTTAAATGAATTCATCATTTATCTCATCCGGGCCAACAGCTGTGTTATGAACTTTTGCTAGGGAGTTTATTTCTTTCATTGTGAATAACTGATTGCAATGTAGGGAGATTTTAGTTTGGAAATTAATTCGTTCTTCTTTTTTTTTTTTTTTTTTTTTTTTAATCGACTGTTGGCGTTTTTTGAGGAGGAATTTAGTTCGAAAGTTTCTGCCAAAAGGTTTACTAATCGTTTTTTTTTCTTTTTTTTTTTAATTGACTGTTGGCGTTTTTTGAGGAGGAATTTAGTTCGAAAGTTTCTGCCAAAAGGTTTACTACTCGTTTTTTTTTTTTTTTTTTTTTTGTGGCATCAATATTATTGTGGATGATGTATTTTAATGGGTACTGTTTTTTCCAGATATTTTCTTTATTTCTATATTATTTTGATTTTCGTATTAATATTTATTTTCGATACATAATTTCTCCAGGTTGTTCTTTTGGATTCTTTACATGTTCGACGGGCTTTTGCTCTACATTTTTAAACTCATTCAGGTTTTCACTTGTTGGATTTGTTATTAATGATTATTGATGTGCCACCAGAAGTTCTATCAGAATGTTGATGTAATTGTATGAAGTGAAGTCGTTTTATCTTTATGGTACTATTTTCTTCGTTTCTTATAGATCTCCCGATATGTCCATATGTTATGATATGTTTCCTGCAAATTTGAGGGTTATATTTAGACAAAAGTAGCAGAAGGTTTTTATATTTGACCTTAATTCCTCTGCAATTCCATGAGAATTGCGTTGTGCATGTTTATTGGATTTATGTTTTATGAGACTTTGAATTTTGTGGTTATAGCTTCCATTTTGTCTAACAAATTGAACTTGTTTTTTGTTTTAATTATTGGTTGGTCGTGTTTCTTTAGTGATGTTTCCCTTGGGTCTTTTGGAGTATGCTCCGTTGGTCTCAGTGGACATATCGGGGGATCTATAGGGAACGAAGACTGGCGTCGTTTATGCAGGTGCCAATGGCAGGTTGGTTGTTGCCGATATTGTAATGAAAAACTACATATTCTAGGTAATTGCGGTTCATCTGTCCAATTGCAGTCCGGAGTGGAAAGACTTCTTTCGCTGTTAGATCTGTTCATGGTGGATTTGGACTGGATAGTTTTAATGGGTGATTGGAAGGCAATCATTGTAGGGAGTAGAGGGTTGGTGAGATGTGAAAGCAACCTGATTGATGATTATGAGAAAAGTGACCATAACTTGCTTTAACACTTCGTTTAGGAGATAGACATAGTCTGGCACCCTACTGGAAGTTCAATACCTCCCTACTGGAGATATGGGACTTCCAGGAGCGGCTGGAGTTAGCAAGCAAGTGGGGGTGTTTATTGGAAAAGTGGGGAAGGGGTAACTTTAAGCATAAGATTAGGGACTTCACTATCAAGTAAAGACAACAGGTCGCCCTATATAAGACTGCAAAAGTAAAGATAGAGTTTCATAAATCCTACGGGAATCGAAGCGTGAGACTCACGAGCGCTTACCATGATTTTGTTGTCAGATCTAGATTAAATAGAATATCCAACGAGGTCATGAAGCTCGACGCTGAAATGCACAAGTTACGAAGGTTCTATGATCGGTATATTAAATGTGTCAATTCTCCGGATTGGTACAACTTTCAATCGACTCGCGATATCTGTGAAGCCTTTCGAGTTCATTTTCAGGTACGCTTTGCCAGATTGCCGAACCCCACAATGCAAGAGTTCCATATCTATTTAGCCGACTTTCCCTGCATTGATGAGGCTGAAGTGTTTGTGAGGTGAGAGTGACGGATTGCGAAGTAGGTCATGCGCTGAAGCAGGTCGGCCTCAACAAATCGCCGGGATTATATGGTTTACCGATGTACTTGAGGATGTTGAACATTTTTGCACCTATTTTGACGGATGAATTCAACAAATAATTTGTTTCGGGTCGTTATCCATGATCAAGAGTGTGATCTCATAACTGAAGAAAGGTGATAGAAATGTTTGATAGAAATCATTACAGGCCCATAACTAGCTTAACACAGTTAAAGATTTTGGGCCGGGTCTTAGCGAATCGCTTGCAGCTTGTTGCTGGGGATCTGATCGGATCGGAGTAGAGTTGTGCTGTAAAAAGAAGGTCCATCCAGAACAACTTGCATTTGGTCCGCACGACAAAATCTGTAATTCTCAGGGAGAGTGGTACGTGGACACGAAGGAGCTAGACGTGTGGGCGGGCGTGAGTTCACTGGCTATGGGAGTGGTGTTTGACGCCAAGGGAGCAATCATCAAATGCTGGCTGTTGAAATAAGTGTACTCACACAGATATACGGGTTTCGTAAATATATTTATTTACATGAATAACAAGCAACCTTCGATAGTCTTAGCCCGTTCAGAGTGGGGCTGGACTGATGTAAACAAACCCTACTCGAATGTTTCGGGCTTAATGTGGTTAACAGTTTTGCCCACTAGCTACAGTGGTCAAAACTGTTCCATCCCCCCTTTGTGTGATTGAATTTTTTTTAAGTGGGGTATGTGATTTTGTTATCATTGACTTTGTGTATATATATGTATGCACACATTTGTATTTTCTTTTTCTTTTATTTATTTAATTTTTTTCTTTTTCTTTTATTTATTTATTTATTTATTTTCTTTTATTTATTCATTCATTTTTAAAAAAATCTATTTTATGTCCATTTGTTGGTTATATCGGTGTTGTTTCTGTTATAATGTATTCCTTGTAGCGTGTTGGGGTTCTGACATGTCTTCCTGATGAGGTCTGATTCTCGGCATGATCTTCATATGGTTTTACTTTATGTTGTGTGTTTGTTACTAGATCTCTCTCTTCCCTTATGTATGGGTGCGTATGTAGGTGGCACCAGTTTCTCGATATGGTGTTGCCATTTTCCGTGGTAACGTTGTAGGATCTAGGCTCTTTGTTCATGCCCGTAACTACTGCCTTTTCCCATGTAGCTGACTGGGGATTTATCACTGTTACATTCTGATCGTTGTGGGGTGTTGGCAAATCTTTTGCACCCCGGTTGTAATATTTTTCTTGTTCCTGTTGGCATTTGTGTAACTCCTGTAGGATTTTGTCCTTTTCAGGTTGTGTGTTCCTGATCCTTATTAGGAGGTTTACTCTGATCAATTTTTGTACAGCAGATGTGCTGGACTTGGTAGGCTGTGATTGATTGGTGTTGTTCTCAAACACAGCAATGCCATGTCTATATCTGTGTTGCTCTCTTTAGCCTTTTTTTAATGTATGGATGGTTCGTTCTATAAAGCCATTTGACTGAGCATATTTTGGCGAAGAGGTAACGTGGTCAAATCCCCAGTATTTGACAAATTGTTTGAAAGCATAGCTGTCATATTGGGGACCATTATCACTTATGATACGTTCCGGTATCCCGTGTTCCCCGAATATGGATTTCAAAGCACGTATCACCTCTTGGCTTGTGCATGTGTTATGCATTTTCCTGATGAATGGAAACTTGAAATGGTAGTCGGCCACAAGCAGATACGTTTCCCCTGCTACGTGGAAAAGATCTGAGCCAATTACTTTCCATGATCTGGAAGGAATTTCATATGGCATCATGATTTCCTTCCTTTGTTCATTTTGATATGTTTGGCATTTAAGGCATCCTTTAACGATGTTTTCGATGTCCTCATTTATTTCTGGCCAGTACACACATGTTTTAGCTCTTAGAATAATTTTTTCAATGTCTTGATGGGATGCATGGATCTTATTTAGGATTTCATTCCTCTTGGTGTTAGGAATTAGTATTCTCCCTCCTTTCAGTACTAAGGAGTCATCCACAGATAGCTAATCTCTGAATGTCCAATATGGTCTGAGTGGTGCTGGGGTATCTTTGGCTTTGTCCGGCCATCCGACATATATTTGTGCATTGGAGTTTGATGGTGCCAATTTGTGGTATGATGGTCTTATTGTATGTTGTTAGAATGGTGTTTGAGTGCTTCACTAATGTTGCTGGTGGATTTAGACACCTTTCTTTATAGATCCGTAATGGTAATATATTTCCTTTTGACCCAGTGTGTACTTTTACCAGTAGTTTCGCTGGGATCTTTTCTTTTCCTGGTACTTGGATTTTTATTCTTGTTGTAACTTCAGTACGGCTATCAAAATTGTTTATATTGTTGAATTGTAGATCATCATAATCACTATTGTCAGTGTCATTGTCTACAGCATCAATATTTTTATTATGTTTCTGGTCGTATTTTGACTTGTATCGTGTAGCTGTCACTGTTTTAGGCTGATTCCAGCAGTAAACAAATTTTGCCTTGTCATTGGCATCATGTCCGGTTTTAGGCCTCCCCTTCCCACTCCCTCCTCCAATCCCAAATAAAGTACTCCATGACCCTGATCACCCTCCTGGTAAAAATGGTTACCTTATAAAAAATAGTTCTTGGGTTTTTAATAACCCCTATTATATGTGTAAGTGCATTTTCTGAGATTGTTTGGAGTGCTTATTTTGCCTTTGTGTTTTATGATGAGTAACTCTCTGCTGTTTGTGCAGTGAAATAGAAAAGGGTTTTAAATAAAAGATAAAGTCTTGGATTGAGTAGGAATTTTTGGTATTGTCTAGTCTAAAAGAGTGCTAGCAAATATCTTTCTTTCCGTTGAGATGGTCATTTGAGCAAGTCAAGCTTTGGAGGCTCCGATTGTGAGCAACTTTGGCGGTAGTTTTGAAACCGCAATTCTTAGAACCACTAAGATATTGGTCCCTTTAATGTGCAAGTCCCTAAGTGCCAACAAAGGTATTTAAGTCCTCCATTCTCTTCTCTGAAACTGCATTTATTTACATGTTGTTATTTTGTTTTAATTTGTAATTTCTCAAAATGAGAAATATCCTTTTCCCCTGTTAAATTATTGTTTGTGCTTTTTTGTGGCATTTGAGTTCTAAATACCCCAAACCCCCCTTCATATGTGTAATTTGTAATTCATAGTTTGTGCTTTAAATGTTTTTATAGTTGGAATTTTCTGTGTAATATTTGTCTATTTTATTGTATTTGTATTTCATTGTATTTTGTGTGATATTGTGACTTATTCGAATTTTCGTTTAATTCACAGTTTTCACGGCATTCACTGTATGAAAAAATAAAGAACTATTTTGGAACTACGGTGTTGTCTGTACGTCCTTGAGCGCACGGTGCGAAGCAACTTCTTTGTAAAGACACGGAAAGCCAAATTTGTTGTCAGCAAAATTGTGGGACTGCCATTAACAGTGAAAACTTTGTTTTCTAAACAGAAAGAAGGAACGTTTTCACACAGTGAAGACTTTGTTTTCTAAAGAACGAACGTTTTCATAACAGTGAAAACTTTGTTTTCTAAACAGAAAGAAGGAACGTTTTCATAACAGTGAAAACTTTGTTTTCTAAACAGAAAGAAGGAACGTTTTCATAACAGTGAAAACTTTGGGCTTTTCTAAAGAAAAGTTAAAGACGTTTTTTCACAGAGAAAAAACAGAAGAACGTTTTCATAACAGTGAGAACTTTGGCAAAAAACGTTTTTTCACTTAACAGTGAGAACTTTGGTACAGAAAAATTAGTAAAAAACTTATTTTTCAAAGAAAAAAAAAAACAAAACATTTTCACACAGTGGAAACTTTAAAATTTAAAAATTAAAGACGTTTTTTCACGGAGAAAAAACAGAAGACTTCTTCACATAAAAGTGAAAGCTTTGGTACAGCGGAGACTTTGCTTTTCCAAAACCAAGAACAAAGTCAAAAACTTTGAGTACGACGAAAGTCAAGATTTTTGAGAACATTTGACAAAAAAAAGCAAAAAACCTGAAAAGCCGTAAAAAATTTAAGTCTATGAAACGGACGTAAAAAAGAAAAGAAGAAAGAAAGAAAGAAAGAAAGAAGTCATCTTCTTGCTAAAGAAAATAAAAGGCGAAAGGTATTAGCCCACCTCTAACATTGTGTGCGACTACTAGAAGGGAAGGGAAGGTGAACGGATTGAAGATTTCCCTTTCTCACACTCAGTGTCAGGCGGAGTGACGGTCACCCAGTTCAAAAATAGGAGACACCCCTTTTAGTTTGTGTTTGTTTCTTCCCTCCCACCGTCCCGTTAAAGTTGTGCCGGCAAGGTTATGGAGATTCCACAAAGTAAGCGAACTCCTCCACCAGAAGACGGAGAAAAAACGAGCGTCTGCGACGAAGATATCGCTTATATGGAAACAAACTTGGAAAAAACTCCTTCAGTAGCCCGGTCGAACGAAACCGACCAGCGAGGCCGGCGGAGGTCGGACAGGGAAAGAAAGCTAACCCTGAAGGCCAGAGAACATGAGATGATGAGATATGAGAGGAATACATATAGAAAGCGGAGCGCGTTACATCTGCTGATGCGACAAATTTCAAAAAGGGGCTTGAAGACACAGCCAGTCACTGAACTCCAAAAAATGCAGAAATGTCTAGAGGAGGGAAGTGCAGCGATGGTCTCCACATTCAACTGCCTTCAGGATCTGGCAGGCGAGGACTTGGAAACAAGCATGATAGAGGAGGTGAAACAGACCAGCGAAAGAAAAAGGGAGTTGGTTTGCAAGGTCCGTCAAGCCATCAACCGAGTAGAATTCGACACAAAAGAGTCCGAAATTTATGTGGCACCTGACTCTGTGTCTGAAATTTCGTCCCTTCCCTCATCTGCATCTAGTCCATCCGCCTCTAGGCCCTCGTCAAGGAAAAGTGAAGCGACGCAGGACCAAACAAATCTACAAATGTTTGTGAAACACAAGGAAGGGAGCTTGTCCTCAGAGCAGAAGTGGAAAAATTCAGAGAATTGGGCAAGGATGGCTAGGCAGAAACTGGACACATACAACAGGTCGGGAGCAGTAGACCAGTTGAACGCCAGTAGGCACCAGGGTCTAAGAGGTACATCCCCAGGACCGTCAATATCCGGAGTCCCCGAAACATCCAGAGTGGAGATAGAGAGGCCTCTATCACTAGCAAAAAGGGATGGCTCCCGCAGTGGCCTGGAAAGGGACGATTTGGCGGAACTTATACGAGCCTATACCACGTCAATGTCTTTAAATAGACTTCCTGCCCCTGAGCCTGACGTTTTCTATGGGGACCCACTGGAATACCCAGATTGGATTGCCTCCTTCACCGCCCTGATAGGATCTAAAGATATATCTCCCCAGGAGAAAATCCACTACCTCAAGCGATACCTCGGTGGACCAGCTCGAGAAGCTGTCAGGGGGTATTTCCTGCTAAAATCAGAAACTGCCTATAATAGAGTAAGGGAAGTTCTGGCAGAACGGTATGGATGTCCATTCATGATAGCGGAGGCCTTCCAAACAAAATTGGACTCCTGGCAGAAGATCCAAAACAAGGACTGTAAGGGACTGCGAAAACTTGCAGATTTCGCACTGCAGTGCAAAGTGGCGATGGAGGATAACGCAGACTTATCCATCCTGAATGACAGTCGCGAAATTAAGAAAGTCCTGGTGAAGCTACCAGAATGGATCACAAATCGCTGGGGGCGCATAGCAGCAAAGGCTAGAACCAGCCGCGGAAGTTACCCCCCCCCTTTTTCTGAATTTGCGGATTTTCTGGCTGAAGAAGCGAACATTGCGTGCGACCCAAACATATCACTGGCTGCCTATCAGTGTGTCCCAGAAGTTGATGCGAAAATGCAGAAGAGGAAGTTTGGTGCAAATGTTTTTCTGGCCGGCACCCAGGCTGATGGTAAACTATGCAAATTCTGCCAGCGAAAAGGCCACACCCTACATGAATGCTGGACGTTCTCAAGCAAGAGTGGCGAAGAGAAAAGGATATTCATCCAGGAGAATGGGCTGTGCTTTGGATGCTTGGAAAAGGGGCATATGGCTAAGCAGTGCCCTAAGAGAAGTGTTTGTCAGCACTGTAAACAACGACACCCTACTTGTCTTCACCGGAAAAGGGACGAGAAACCAAGCATGTTGCCAGAGTCTACGCAGGACCCAAACCCAAAGGAACCACAACAGAAGGAAGGAGATTATAAGGAAGCATGCTGTCGAGGAGTATTAAATACCAAGACAGATACTCAACGCAGCTCCTCCATGATTGTACCTGTATGGTTGTCTTCGGAGTCTGAACCACAGAGGGAACATCTGACATATGCTATGCTTGATACCATGTCAGACTCCACGTTTTTCTTGAAGGACACCTTGGAGATGCTCTACAGGTCACGAGAAGACATGTGTAAAGAATCCCAGCCCATCAACCTGAGGTTAACAACCATGACGGAAAGGAACAAAAAGATCAGCAGCCGAAGACTGAACACCTTAATGGTGCGTGGATACCGCTCGCCAGAGAGAATACCACTCAGAAATGTCTTCTCTAGAAAGTTTATTCCAGTGGAACGGTCCCATATTCCGACCACCGAAACCGCCAAGAAGTGTCCCCACTTAAAAGACATTGTACACCTGGTGCACCCCCTTATGGACTGTGACGTTGGGTTACTGATTGGATATGATTGTCCCCGTGCTCTGGCTCCAATAAATTGTGTTGTTGAAAAGGATAGCGAGCCATTCGGAGTGGAGACGGACCTAGGTTGGAGCATTGTTGGGAGGGCTGAACTGCGAGAAGACTCTGGCGATGCTATGGGGTTTACCTGCGGAGTGGTGACATGTAAAGTTCCCTCGAACCTGCAACCAATGATGAATCGGAGGAAGAGCGTAAATCCGATTATCCCAACGAAGGTGAGCTTTACCTTTCTGTCCACTACCCAAGAAGAGAAATCATCTACTCCAACTAAGGACATTGACACTACTCCAATAAAAAAGGACACAAATGATGAGGAGGCTGGTGAATTGAGTGGAGAAAATGACGATGACAGAAAAGATGTTGATGACTTTGTGCAGGTCACTATTGGTGACATTAAGACAGGACCCGCCGTTTATGAAACACCACGAATAGTCAAGCAAGGTACCGGTTACAATAAATCCTCATCCTCGGTTGGAACTGGTGAAATAAATAAGACCCAAGGCAAAGAAATTGACCTTGAAGCTGTGGGTTTGAACAATGGAATCCCAACATATGATTATGATTTGAATAGTTCACAAGCTAAAGATAAACCATGGAGAAAACCAGGTGCGGACATTGCGGATTATTTCAACTGTGGTCTTAATGAGGATACATGGCAGCAGTACTGCGAAAAACAGAGACGCCTTCGAATGAAAAATCAAACCAATAAAATCATGGTACACCGGGCTGGTGCACTTACTCCAGTTGTAAATTCTCGGACTACCCCCGAAGAGAAACCTGTGCCGTTAAACACAGATTCAAGTAACACTCCAGTTAGGCTCCCTGGCAAGAGAGCTGCATCACCCCCCCCCAACCATAGAATGTCCGGTGCTATTGATGTTATTGGTACAACTGACAGGGACTCCAGACGCCCAGCACAGCCGTCTAACAATAATGAACCAATTCCTACCACAGACTCAAATGATTGCCATAACAATTATTCTGGATTTCCTCCTCCAGGAATGCCACCACCAGGTATGCCTCCACCTCCTGGAGTACCTATGATTCCCCCCAGTTTTCCTGTACCTACACCTCCAGCTGATGGCTATGACTATTATTATCCAGCTCAGAATCAACCAAATGACAGAAATTCTGGCTACGAAGAACGATCCAATTATGATTGTGAAGGCAACCAATATCCTAATGCACCTTCTCACTGGAAGAACAGGGGCAACAACTTTAATGATCGATGGGATTATATCCGTGAAATAAGTCCACCTCATGATGCAGAATATGATAGGAGTGGTTATCGGCGTGAACGGGATCGTAAAAGAGACAGAAATCGGGATAAAAAGGGAAAGCGCATAGGAACACCTGTATACCTGGACAGGCCCATACACGAACTCGTATTGCCTTTCCGCCCTGACAACAATTGAACACTCAGCTCTACCTCCCGATACATAGACACACATTACATCTCATCACTCACCAGAGGTTCACCAACCTCTTAAGCAGTTCCCAACAAGTTACCCCAATTTGAGTAAAAAGTTTTAAAGACATTAGCAAAAAAAAGGAATTTTTTTTATGGACTTTTACAACCCCTTCAGTTTGTTGTACCTCCCCCAGAGACTTTTGACAAAAAGGACTGAGAACAAAAAATGACTTTATTGTAAAATCACAATGGTGATTTGGGGGGGGGGAGTGTAGCTGTCACTGTTTTAGGCTGATTCCAGCAGTAAACAAATTTTGCCTTGTCATTGGCATCATGTCCGGTTTTAGGCCTCCCCTTCCCACTCCCTCCTCCAATCCCAAATAAAGTACTCCATGACCCTGATCACCCTCCTGGTAAAAATGGTTACCTTATAAAAATAGTTCTTGGGTTTTTAATAACCCCTATTATATGTGTAAGTGCATTTTCTGAGATTGTTTGGAGTGCTTATTTTGCCTTTGTGTTTTTATGATGAGTAACTCTCTGCTGTTTGTGCAGTGAAATAGAAAAGGGTTTTAAATAAAAGATAAAGTCTTGGATTGAGTAGGAATTTTTGGTATTGTCTAGTCTAAAAGAGTGCTAGCAAATATCTTTCTTTCCGTTGAGATGGTCATTTGAGCAAGTCAAGCTTTGGAGGCTCCGATTATGAGCAACTTTGGCGGTAGTTTTGAAACCGCAATTCTTAGAACCACTAAGATATTGGTCCCTTTAATGTGCAAGTCCCTAAGTGCCAACAAAGGTATTTAAGTCCTCCATTCTCTTCTCTGAAACTGCATTTATTTACATGTTGTTATTTTGTTTTAATTTGTAATTTCTCAAAATGAGAAATATCCTTTTCCCCTGTTAAATTATTGTTTGTGCTTTTTTGTGGCATTTGAGTTCTAAATACCCCAAACCCCCCTTCATATGTGTAATTTGTAATTCATAGTTTGTGCTTTAAATGTTTTTATAGTTGGAATTTTCTGTGTAATATTTGTCTATTTTATTGTATTTGTATTTCATTGTATTTTGTGTGATATTGTGACTTATTCGAATTTTCGTTTAATTCACAGTTTTCACGGCATTCACTGTATGAAAAAATAAAGAACTATTTTGGAACTACGGTGTTGTCTGTACGTCCTTGAGCGCACGGTGCGAAGCAACTTCTTTGTAAAGACACGGAAAGCCAAATTTGTTGTCAGCAAAATTGTGGGACTGCCATTAACATATCGTTCCCTTGGTAGAGTGTTGTATTGTGTTTTGCAAACACTCGCCCAGTGGTTCCATTTCCCACATTTAAGGCATTTTGTACCCTGGGCTGGGCATTTGTCGTATCGTCTGTGGTTTTCTCTACATTTTGGGCAGCATCTGTTTTTGTGTTTATTTTGTATGCTATCAACTGTGGCATTCTGTTGTGAGTTTTGATTTCTTGTGGCTTATAACTGCTTCATGTGGTTGATTGAAGCTTCATGGTTTTTCCCATTTGTATAGCTTTCTCTAGCGTCATTTTCTTATCTTCTTCTGGGTATATTGTTCCAGCAATTATTTGTTCTTATCAAACTCAGAGTTAAATTCGTCTCTTTGTTTCGTTTTCCGAAAGTCACACTGGGCAGCCTGTAGGCGCAGTCTGAAAATAAATTCGTCCATTGTCTCTTCGTTCGTTGGTATTATTGTCAATTTTTTTATTAACATTTCTGAGTGCCAAGCGAGCTACTCTAAAATTCTGATTTGTAACTTTTTATAAATAGCGTTAATTTGGGGAAGGATACGAACTTATTTTTTGTAAGGGTCCTGTCTTTCTCTGGTAACGCCCATTGAATTCTCGGATTCTTCAGGTCGATCGGTGATTGGTTGGATTTTTAGGGTTTTGTGAAACGAGGCTGATTTCCTGTTCCCAAAAAGGGGACGCGAAATGCAGCAGACAGAGGATTGGGATTGAAGTCTCAGGTCCGATTTTTGCCTGTCTCCGTTGACATTTTCAACGTTAAATTTTATACACCGATATAAGACGAAGATTCGTAAAACTAGAGAAAGTTTATCATAGTCCGGAATTATTGTATTTAATCTCACAGAGTGGGATTATTTTCTTCTCCAGAGGAGATAAATTGTTTTGAATTGTTTTTTTGTATATTTGGACAACCCCAAATATGATATTTTTGGCTCTCAGAGAGAGTTTATTTCTTCTCCCGAAGAGAAGAAAAGTTATTGTCCAGTGTCGTCTTGAAAAGCCGACTTTATTTTAAATTATAACTTTTTATTTGTAAGAATCAAGAAGAATTTTCAAGGCATTTTAGCCTTAAACATTTTTGAGACTGACCAAAAACATAGTAGCGGAAACTCAGAGGAGAGAAGCATCAACACCCAGAGTGGAAAGATTTGTAGACTGACTGACGACACTGTTTCTTCACCCGACTGAAGGGCTCGCCCTTTACTGACCGACAGCGAAGGAAGAGAAGGAAAAGATAAACATTTAATTACTGTCTCGGTTCCGACTTTTGTAATTGTGAGTAGAAATCCCTGTATCAACCTTCTTTATAGTTTGTAATATTTTTCTGTATTTTTTCGGCTTTGCGCCTTAGAATTGTTAACTTTAGTATAAAGGACAAATTATGCAAGTCACTAGTTTTCTTTTTTGGTTCTTAAAATAAACTTTTGAATTACAATATTGTCTCCTTTGTAAATTTCTCTTTATTGTCTTATCAATTTTTAGTTTGCTGCAATTAACACTTTTTTCAATGGGACGTAAAATGATGGACATATATCTTTTTAAATTCGTTCAATACTTTTCAAAATAAAATACTGTAAACCAAATTTATCAGATAATTAAAGGATAAATTTTAAAATCTAAATTTGTTCAGACGATAAGATACTTACAACAATAATATTGCGGGGTCGATTGCGTTGAAAAGAATGAGTGGTACAAGCTAAGGTAAAGAAAACAAATGCGAAATTGTTAGGTTTAACAAAACGTCAGTTTTATTGATATATAAAATCTGGCGTGTGAGTAACAAACAAAACATTGCGGGTCGTCGATGTCTTCCTTCAGCTAGGTCATCAGAGTTGTCGAGGTAGGAGGAGGATTGGTTGGTGTCATTGAACGACCGGTGGTTCCGGAGGCTTGAAACTGCCGGACTAGGTCGTTAGGGACGTCACATTAGGATGGAAAGTCTCAGGACTGGAAGATATCTTAGTCAGAAGAAAAGACTTTCGTTTTGGTGTTTTTGTGCTAAAAAGGACAGTTCGTATGTTATTGCCGTTGAAGAACTACAGCAGAAAGCAAGATCGGCAGCGAGCTGCATATGTAGTTCGCCAGCAGGGACAGTACGTGGTGCTCCAAAGCTTCCCAGACCTCCAGGATCGGTTAGAGGACATTTCCTTGCACGTACTTTGAGTACTTTCTCTCCCAATTGTTCCTGCGGTCCTGTAGTGACTGTTCCGCTTGCTACAGTCTCCAGTTTGACCGCCCTGCCTCTCCGAGGGTTTTCATGGCCTTGGATATCCTGTGGTTTCCGGAAGCGCTTCTTTTTAGCAGGGGAGAACAAGCCATACTCCCACTGATGATAATCGGGATATCCCGACAACCGCTGAATCTGGAATTAGCGCCTTCCTTCTGAGGTCTCTCTCTCTCTCTCTCTCTCTCTCTCTCTCTCTCTCTCTCTCTCTCTCTCTCTCTCTCTCTCTCTCTCTCGGGGGAGGACTCTTTTAGCCTTGATTGGCTATCTCTGAGGACAATTTGGCGTCCTTTTTCTTTCTCGACTCGTCCACCTTCCACGATTCTACCTTTGTTCGCTGGGCGGTGAGCTGTCGCAGTGTTCATGCTTTTCCTGTTTGCTCCCCAGTCGTCTTCTTCGACGATTCTCCAACGGTAAGAATCGTCGGATCTATTTGACCTTCCTCATCAGGGTCGCAGAGCAAGGGTTAAACTGCCCAACAGGGGCAGTGAAAAAGCCCAAAAGAGACAAAAGCTGGTTTCTGGGGCACGCAAGTGCAATAGAGACCCAAAGAAACAGAGCAAAGGAAGAAAAAGGTATAGATAAAATACTGCTGCTAAGCAGAGGAAGAAAGGTGTTCATGACCTATGAAGGCTGGGAACAGGTTAAGCCTTGAACTCAGCCTTCTACAGACCGAGTGGCGTGTGTGGTTGTGCACTAAATAACGAATTAATCATAATTACTACACTTTGATTCTGTTTATCAGTCCGCCTAGCTACCTTTATTTGGTTTGTTTTTACATCGAATGTACCTCTACAGAGGGGTAAAATCCCCACAATGTGATGTTTAAGAATCCTGGTGGCTGAGCAGTCTGACTTGGAACACTCCACTTTGACCCTTACTTAACCAATCGATCACTCAACTTTTTGTTAGCAAAGAAAACCCCACTTAATTAAAGTTAATATTAAATATTGAGATTCGCAAAACATTCCTTGAATAAGAACCAGTTGGTTCACATTCGATAGTTTAGTGTTTTGGGCGTAAGTAATTTTTAGAGATATATCTTTTACTAATCTTTAAATCAGTTAAAATATAAACATTTACCAAGCTTATTAATACTTATATTTACTAAGCATAAGGCCACAAGTAAAGATTGGCATCACTTGCAATGATCTGCGAGAGTGACTAACTTACTAGAAGCATACAGATAAATTTAAATTAAAATCATAATTATATACTTTTTACCCAATGTCACTTAAAAGAAAACAGCTACTTTTTGTTTTCTACATTGTTATCAACATATGTTTACCATATCTATTATCTCTACAAGAAAGTATTTATTTTTATGTAGTGAAGACAGTTGATTCAGTCCTTAGAGAAGAAAATCTTAACCATACAGTGTTATAAATCATACATCTCTCAAGGCAGTAATAAAAGCATGTTTCTGAACCAATTGGCTATTTCTATGCAAATATACAGTTTGTTTTAAATTCTAAAATATGAAAGAAACTCTGTTCAATAATCGGTAACAGGTATTCGACATTCTATATTATCCTTATTATTTAATAGAGCAAACAATAATTGGCTCCAAGTAGGATATTTGATTTCATTTTGATATATTGTATTTTGAGGTCAGGGTCGAGTACTACTCAAATGTTAGGTTATATTTGCTCGAAACTTTAAAAAAAAGCACTAGACATTCTACTTAGAGTCAGTCAATAGCTTTCATATTTAAGAATGTCAAGTTAAGATGTGGTTTTTCCCGTCTATTCAGGGAAAAAGCGAGGAAGTGGCTGTGAAGAAAAGACTAAGAATTAGGTACAAACAATTGTGACGTCATAGACGAATTTAACAAAAATCAGGGAATTATCCGATTTTAATGAAATTTTCAGTGTTGATTTATCAATGAATGAATTTTATAATACATCAGTTATCTTATTACAAAATTTCTGATTTTTTCAGATCCATTAACTTACACCCCCTTATCTTGGGGGCGCAAAATATCGGTGGGATATATAATTGAAAATAATTTCTGTTTAAATAAAAAGACAAAAGATCGAAGGTGTGAACAGAATAAAAAATATTTTTTTTAAATGAAAGATTTTGGAAAAAAATAAATACCCAAAACCTGAAAATTAGATTAAAAAAAAAAAGATTTTTTTCTTACTCTGTTGTATAAGAAATATAATTTTCTTTTAGATTATCAGTGAAATAAATATACATCGATATTTGTTCTGTTTAAAAAGGTACGGGAGACTAAACTTTAAACTAATATTTTTTCATTATTTAAATCAACCTATTAAACTAAGCTTGTTATTAAATTGACATTCTTTGTAATCTAAAAATATTAATTTTAAAACTAAACATTATTACCATAATATTTATGAACATTAAAAAAAAACTGTAGTGGTATTAATATAGGAAATTAACGGGTCCCAAATATACTGATAAGAAAGGAATAAAGACAAAGACAAAATTGATAATTCAAAGAAGGTTTTATCGTGCGTAAGTTGTTAAAAACATATTCTTCTAGTCGTCGTAAGTCATATCATATAAGGTAAATTACAAATTACATAAAACACTTACCTGTTTGCGTAAAGAATTTCTTTGGCAGCGTCGTTATAGTTGTGGGCTTGTCAATCGGTCTTGAATACTGCTACTATGTTGTTTCAGCCGAAATTGGGCTCCATGTTCTATTGTATCAATATTTCCGTTAGGCTGCTTATTTTTGTTCTCTTCAGTTAGACTGTTTTTTTCTTTTCTGACCAATTTTCTAAGGGCTCTGACATTGCCATATTTTACTTGCGGGTTTTACCCTCTTCGGGGTCCAATGTTAGGGTAGGTAAAACCATATTTTTAATATCAATTCTCACATGTGGGGGTAAATTTCAAATTCCAATATACTGGTAAATTACCAAATTCTTAATATATTGGGGAAATAATTCCAAATTCCAATATACGAGTAAAATATTGTATTTCATGTATATTGGGAAATAATTTTAGGGAGTTATAGGGTAAATACTGCAATTTTCAAATTCGGATACTGAATGAAAAGGATAAGACAGAAGGCAAAATATATTTTACAACAAATTAAATATATAAAACTACAAGAAAAAGAAAGGAAAGATAGATGTTTGCAAATTTGATGTAATTTGCGGAAACTTAGCTCAGAGTCCGGTTAACAAAATGTACGTTTTTTAAAGTTGAAATAATTGTCTAAAGCATTATACAATTCATAAATCAATACTGAAAATTTTATTAAAATCGGATAACTTCCTGATTTTTAGTAACTTTTTATTTCTCAATCAGAGTTAGTGAATTGTTACTGTAAAATAGAAAATTATAATAGTTCTAGGCTACCATAATTTAAAAATATTTCGCGGGTATTTCACCTAAACAATCAAGAGTAAATGTGTTAAGTTTTTATGGGCCATCATCTTTGGCCTTCAAGCAAGAGCGCTTGTCCAGTGGAATTGGATCCTTGGTAATCCTCTGATAATGAATCCTTTGGTTCTTCTGGTAAAGAGTCCTAAGTATTGTAAGTTCTTTCGTCAATGGTCGCAAGTATACTGTGAAAGAATCAGTGTTTAAGTAGTGTATCAGCCACGCAGTATGGCTAGTGATTAGCTAAGGAATAGACCATGTGACCTTGCCTAGTCTATAAATTCAGGGTGGGAATTGGAGCACACCTTATATCCAAATAAAGAGGAGGCGCGTGGTCTAATGGTTAGAGTCGTAGGAAATGGACTCGTCAACGCGAGTTCAATTCCTGGACGAAGCTGTTGGCATTTCACATGGCGCTAATACCCTTGGGAAAGGTATGAATCCTACTCTCCCTCGAGCTATGGGTAAATAGCAGGGCAGACTGGGCTCTTTAACCGTGGCTAGGTAACCAGTCTAGGAGAAGGAAAACTCTGAATTTAAACCTGTTAAACACCGCTTAAGAAATTGACCTTGTGTCGCGGAGGGGTTGGTATATATATATATATATATATATATATATATATATATACAAATAAATCTTTTTCCCCCTCACTGTTAATTTGCAGCAGCGTCCATGCGTAACCGGCACTGGTCATTTAAGAGACCTTTTCTCTACCACTCATTTCTTTCTTTTTCACTGGCCTGGTCCAGCTGAAGAGTCTTTTTTCCAGATTTTTTTATTTCATCAACCAGATCTAATCTCTACAAGACCATCTTCAAGGAGCCCGGGGTAATAGATCTTTTCCGTTTTACATTGCCTAATGGCCGACCGGAGTCCCGGTTCGGCCATGAAGGCACTTTTCAAATCCCCCGATAAAGGGGGACAAAATGAAAAAACCCAAACACCAGACAAAACAAACGAAAAGAACACAAAAAGTGGGGGATCTCCGAAGAATGTGTGGAGTGCGCCTTCAAAACTAAGTGTCGACGTTAAAGGGATGGTCCAGCGGGGAAAAGTCATCTCCTCCGATGTAATGGAGAAGGGGCTGATGTTCAATTTGGATCAGCTCAAACAAGATACACAAAAAAGAACTGTGATGGTCTTTTTAACGGACAAAAAGACTAAAAAGAGCATCAGAGCCGGCAAAGACTTGGTGATGAAATCACTCACCAGCCTGGGAATTAAGGCCCAACTTATTGTAGCTGGTCCCTTCTTTCCTCTATGGGAGTATTTTGTTACCGACTGCTAAAGACGCTGTCACCCTTGTGACCAGTTTAGGTTTTGAAATTAGAAGAAAGAAAGAAAAAGAAAACAGAAATATAATTCGCCGGCTGACTTCGGCCGTAGATTCAAAACAGATGGGCGATCCGGCAATGACCTCGACCGGGCAGTCGAGGCGGATGGTGGCCGGGATAGGGCTGACCATATCAGTAGTAAAATCTCAAGTAGGTCGGAACTCCCAGAAGCGAGCGGCGGCGGTCATAGACAAGTCTTTGATGTAATCAGACTTTGGTCGCACGGAAAAGATAAATCCTGTTTTACCGGATTACCGGAAAATGAAAATCAAAATTAAAAGAAAATCAAATGTATTAAAAGGATACTCAAGTGGCCAGAAGATCGTCGGGAAAGAGAATCTTTGGTTTATTGTTTCCTTAAACACTTAAGAATGGAGATAACTCTTGTTGAAAATCGAAATTAAAGAAAGTCAAATGTATTTAAAAAACATTCAAGTGGCCGGAAGAGATGGCACTTAGATTGGTGAGCGGAAGTAAATTCGATTGGCTGGTTGAAACAAGAGGGAAGCGGTTACCCTGCTGAAGTAGGAGGAGCAGAAAAAAATTCCTAATATCTTCATGTCGGCCGGAAATAATATTGTTCCGATTGAAATGTTATTTAACTCGTTTTTGGTTTGAAAGCAGACGAGGCCGAACGGGCAGACGAGGCCGAACGGGCAGAGGAAGCCACGCCAGGCTTGAAAGAGGATGTTGTGATTGCTTGAGGATCACATGCGCTGACCGGGCTAGCTGAATAGATTAACGCAATACTAAAAGCCGAGAGTAACTGACTTCAGCTAAGACCATTTTGAAAACTTAGTCAACTTACGAACTGTTTTGCACAATACTTTGCAGAAGACCAGAAGTATTTAGTTACGGGTACATCACTCCCACAGACCTTGAGAAGTAATTATTTGTATTCTTGTATTTTTGAATATAAATGTTGTTGATTTTTGAAGAAAAAGAGTCGTTATTTTTTTATGTGACCAATAGGCCGCCATTAACCTCGGAAATCAGTTTCTATAGCAGATTTCTAGTCGTTTGAGATCTTAGCACAACGTGGGGCATTCGGCTAGACTTCCAGTAAATATAGAGACCCTGCAATCCTTGGTTGATGCAGAAAATCCGATCTTGACGGCCAATTTCGGAGATTCTGTGAGCCCTTTAGCTCGGTAGCAACCGACGGGTTATACCCTTACCATGAACCCACGAAACGAAGGACCACTTCATTAGGGTTGAATACTTAGGGCGACAGAGGATCACGGTGGCAATTCAGGAGGTGCCATAATATCTCATTGGAGATAATATCCCCGCATATTTGCTCCAGTACGGCGATATCGTCGACGCCGTAGAGGACAACATGCGCGTGGTATGGAGCTTCGAAATTATGTTGGACAACGAAGCCTTTCACTCTACACCCAACTGGTTGGTCGTGGACGGATGCCGCCTACCCATTATTATCACAAAAAAGAAGCACGTTGCGATGAGACTGGTCACCTTGCCGCAAAGTGCCAGGGAAAGAAAGTCCCCATATCGGCACCCGCCAAAAACCAATCATCTGCGATGACGGAAACAAAGGACGCTCACGTAGTCTCGCCTATCATGATTCCTTCTACCTCTAAGACTCCCTCCGTGACACCCACAGAGGAGTCAAGGGGGGAATGGATAACGGTTGGTAAAGGTAGGCGGAAGGTCCAACCAGAGGCACCTCTTTCCCCTAGAGAATCCAGGACAGTCACAGACAAATGCGGAGAGACCCCACGGTCTTATGCTGCCCAGACCAAGGTCACTTGCTCCAGCCCTGGGAAAGAAAAGTTTGAAAAACTTCTCGGGTGGAAGGAGTTGGACCAGGGCAAACAACAATCATCACTAAAGGCCTCATCACCTGCAAAAGGATGTCCTCGCTCCACCCCTCCCATCTCACCAAAGACTCAGAGGGTTTTAAACCCCCAACACCCTCATCGTCAACACAGACAAACATGCCACCCCCAAAACTGACTGTTTTCGGGCACAAGAGAGCTCATCCTCTTCCGCTGTCCACTTCTAATTCTACCCCAAAACAAACACCCAAACACACACCTACCAGTTCTCCCACTACCACACCAAAATCATCACCCCGCAAATCCACAACCAAATCCACACCCAAACCAGCACCACAAAACAAAACATCTACTCCGGCCCATGCCCCATCACGTGGGCCAAAAACATTCACGAATAAACGGTAGCGAAGCCCTACTGTAAGGAGCACGGAGGATGAGCTGCCCACTCACTACATCTGTAGCGTGGAGGAGGACATCCTCATAAAAGATTCAAATATCCCAGATAAAATAATGGAAAACTTGAGGGACCTCCAAAATTTCAACACGCTCGGTGGACTGGACGTGGAGGATCCTCAAAACTTCCCAGACTCTTGGGTTTTGTCAGTCATTCTATCGGGCCGGAATCCAAGAATCATGGCTATGGTCGGAGAAGCCAATGAGACTTTCGGCCCGATCGCATGCATTTTGACAGAGGGCGGCGAAATGCAATGCGAGCCAGGGAGGGTCCTCATAAAGTTGCGTCCTTCTCTTTATAGGGCTAAAACTCACCTACCCTAGGGATATTGGCGGTCTCGCCTATGACGGACCATTAACTGATGCTCTGGGCTTCGCTTCATTGAGCCAGACCGTTGGTGTCCTGTCCTCTGACATGTTTGGTCCAATGTCCCAAATCCAGTAAATATTCATCATGGATTTGAGGTTAGCAAGTGTAAATGCTCTTGGCTTGAGGTCAGAATCAAAAAGGCAACAGCTCCTTTACTGGCTCCGAGACCGTGAGATGGATATTTGTTGCTTACAAGAGACCCGCTTTGATTCGAGCCTCCATGAAAGGATTACAAGTCCTTTTCAGCATTTTTTGATGGTCGTGCCAGAGGGGTTACTTGGCTGTTACAGGAGGGGTTACAGAAACCTTCATGCGGTGTGTTGTTTTTTCAGATCCGGCTGGAAAGCTTTGTGTAGTAGATGCTACCATAAAAGGAAGAGTTTTTTTTGTTTCATTGGGGTTTATGGGTCCAATGTCACAAGTGAGCTGCCTGATTTTTTTCGGCGCATCGATCCCTATGTGACATCATCCAAACGGGTAATTTTAGTGGGTGATTGGAACGCCCTCCTTGACCCCAAGATAGACAGAGGAGGTATTAGAGGGAATACTAACAATTTGGATGCCAAATACTTCAGGGAGTTTGTAGACAGATTTGATCTCAGCGACAAACTCCATGAAGGGCATCCAAATCTAGCTACATCGACCGAGTGTTAGTTAGAAGAGTCAATTTAGATCTTATAGACGGTCCAAGTTTTGAGGCGTTAGGATGCTCTATGTCAGGCTAAAATTAGATAGGGCTAAGGCTAGGATGTCTGGCTATTGGAAACTTAATGCTTATCTTTTGGAAGACACAAATTTTATTAGCCAGATAGAACTAACCATTAAGCGGGAATTGACGGGCGGTTATCGGAAAGAGGTGGTGGTCTAGGCTTAAGGATACTATTAGATCCTTTGCTGTCGACTATGG
This sequence comes from Doryteuthis pealeii, assembly GCA_023376005.1. Lineage (NCBI taxonomy): Eukaryota > Metazoa > Mollusca > Cephalopoda > Myopsida > Loliginidae > Doryteuthis > Doryteuthis pealeii. The sequence continues at coordinate 76,810,842 of CM042159.1, read as the reverse complement.
TAGAAGACTCAAGCTAGATAGACTAGCGGAGCAAAGTATTTATAGAATAGGCTAGATACGGCTGTACGGGAGGGAGATAGTTTAGCTACTAACATAGCTAGGGCTGAGCTGGCTTCCACTAACCACAAGAAGTATCAAGCTCAGGTAGTTAGGGCCAGATTATCTTGCTAGGCGACGAACATAACTCAATATCTGCGGGCTGAGGCACATCGCGAATGTTACATCGCCGGACAGACAATGTCGAACTACAAAGATATTTGTGGGGAATTCAGGCATTACGACCAGAAGCTCTTCACTAGGGAGCCCGGACTGAGCTCTACTAAGTTCGACGCCTATCTTGCTGACTTCCCTCGCTTTCAGGAGACGGAAGCGGCTGGGTGTGAGGGGCACATTACAGAGGACGAAATCCGACAGGTGCTAAAGTCGGTCGGGCTGGAGAAGACTCCTGGAATCGATGGTCCTTCATGCTGTCGCACATATTTGTGCCCTTGCTGGCAACTGTCTACAACAATTGGATGAAGCAGGAGTCTATACCCCAACATTTCACCCGAGGGGTTGTGAAGTTGCTTCGTAAGAACAAACATGCTGGGGATGGGGTTAGTAACTTTCACCCTTTGACAATGTTGAATACTGACTTGACGATTTTGGCGAAGATCAGGGCAGATCGTTAGCAGATTGCCCTTGCCTAGTCTAGTGACCCCTGAACTGTCTTATGCTGTAAAGGGCAGGACTATCCAGAACAATCTTCATATGATTCGCACGGTCATAGTCAAAGTTGACGATAAAGCCGCGCTGATCAATTTAGATCAGTTCAAGGCCTTCAATATGGTTGACCATGGTTTTCTGGAGGCTGTTCTTTCTGCGGTCGGGTTTGGCGTGAATTTTCGCAGCTGGATTTAGCTTCTGTATGCATCCCCCGGAGTCATGGTGGAGGTGAATAGAGTAAGATCGAAACCCTTCACCTTATCTCGATCGATTCGTCAAGGTTGTCTGCTATCGCCCTTGCTGTACGTTCTTGTGTTGGAACCCTTCCTACGCAAGATAGGGGCGAACCCTGTCCTTCGCGGGATTACTTTGCCTGGTGCTTGCACTTCGGCCAAGTATACCGCCTATGCTGACGACGTAACTTTGCTTGTAACGAGCAGTGCCGAGGTGGAGGAGGTCAGCATAGAATTGGAAAGATATGAAGCCGTGACATGGGCCAGAATTAACCGTGACAAGTCGGTAGGTCTACAGTTGGGTTCGTGGAATGGTTGTACTCTTCCCGGCCCCTTCAGCTGGACGGACGGGCCGTGAAAGATATTCAGTGTCTGGTTTGGTTCTGATCTACAGGTCGGAGGTCGGATGTGCTTGAAAAGGCCGTGGCCACTATCGGCATATGGTCACAGAGGAGGCTTTCCTTAAAGTGTTCGGCTCACACATCTACCCCACATCCTTTACCATCTTTCAGTACTTCCTCTCCTGTCCGCCTTTCTAATTCAATTAGAAAGAGCCTTGTTTCGGTTCATCTGGAACAATCGGGCTCCCTTGGTGCGTCGCGAGATCTGTTGCCGTCATCCTTCTCAAGGCGGTCTAAGGGTACCGAGCGTGGAGACGCGACGTCACACGTTACGTATCAGTCTCCTAGATCGGATGACTACAGAACACGACGAATCCGGAGAATTCTGGAAGGAAGACGTCAAGAAGGCCTTCCCAGCTTTGAAAAGTGTGCATTCTTAAAAATGCACCGTTTACCCAGGAAAGAATACTCCTCCTATCGCGAGTGTCGGAATGCCCTGAAAGTTCTTTCACAATTATAGTTAGGCCTCACTGATACCCGGCCGCAGTCGCGTAAAGAATTATATCGCATGCTAGTGAGGGGGCCGTTCGAGATGACTTAACAAAGGCTCGGTGTGACGAAGGCTGAAGGTCGCTCAATCTGGCCTTGGACTCCCGAGTTGCCTCAATAACAATGAGGCTTCACCCACCTGGCGAGTGATTCGAGGCGCCCTCTGGATTGGCAAGAAGCTGAAGAAAGCTTGACAGGAAAAAACTGTTTTACTCTGTTTACTTGGCGTTATGAGAGTCGAGATCTGGACGACGAGAAAGAAGGAACACTATGGAGGCGAGTCTTTTTCATCTCAGACCCTGGTTGCTTTTTACAAGCACCAGATCAAAATTAAAATCCGGTCTGAGAGGCAAAGACTCTCTTCATTGGAGTTTGGCGAAAGGTGGGTGAAGCTGACGCGAATGTGTCACGTGGATGGTGCTGACCTCACTTTCATGTTAGAAGTTTCTAGTACCTAAATAATTTTGGGTACTTGGAAATGCACTGTCTACCCTTCCCAGGTAAGGTAGACTAGTTTGTTTTTGTTTTTTTACCTTTTTTTGTTTAAATATTGTTTAACTTAGCTAGAGATTGGCCTCCTTTTATTTTTTTTAGTCCCCATGATTTTTCGTTTTTGATTTCCCCACCCCACCCCCATTGGAAAACAGAAATTCAAGTTCTCCGGCTGCTTGATGAGACGTATTTTATTTTAATTTTATTTTAATTTTATTTTTTATCGTTTTTCCTCTAAGCAATTTTTCGAACGGATGAACTAGTTTTTCTGCCTTAATATTAAGTGAGGGGGAGCCCATACTAACAATCATTTTATTTTTATCGAATTTTCGTTTTTTCTTTTTCCATTTTTTACTTTGGGTTTTTTAATTGTAAATATATATCAATTTCTACCTCCCTCATGATGAAATACGGGTTAGGTGTAGGACTTTACATAGAGTGACTGAGAAGTTTTGGTGACTGTTGTGCGAATTGTTTTTATGGTGAAGGGAAATTGTAGAAATTCACGAACGAGAATAGCTAAGTTAAAAGTTAGGATAGTGATGACCAACCTTTTCCCCTCCCCTTTTTTGGACTTGTGCTAAATTTGATGTATATTTTACATTAATAAATCTGTATATCCAAATGAATCCAACAAAATGTTTTGAGCGGACTTTTTTCCCTGCGTGTTTTGAATTGAACAAAAAAAAAGGATATTAACTTAAAATAGAATATATACATGTGAGTAATTTTTCTGTACATAGTATATTTAATGTTTTTGTTATTGATTTCTAAGAAACTTTCATAAGTTTATTTAAAACTTTTAATAACGTTTTTTGTAAGTACGTAAGTTACCGTCTAATTTCGTAAATTTGGAGACAAATGTAATGTTTAAAATGTATTAAAAATTAATTCCATATGTAATATTATTTTTCTTTTTTTTCTTTCCTTTTTAATGCTCATTATGTTACTATTTTTCGACTAAAACTAAAATTTAACGTTAGATAATTGATTTGATTAATTTTAATTCATTTTTTAGTGAAAATGTGCGCATAATTGTCGGTACCGATGAAAAAAGTTTATCTTAGGTACTGCCAAACCACACTCCTTTTCACTTAAAAACGAATTAAAATTAATTAAATCGATTATTTAAGGTTAAATTTTTAGTTTTAATCGAAAAATAAGTTAATGAGCATCAATAAAATAAAAGAAAGCAAAATTGTATTACATATGTAATTAGTTTTTAATACATTGAAAACTAGGTACCACCAATTGTGATGTCATAGACGTATTTTACAAAATCAACCTGATTAAAAAAAATTCCAAAATCAGGGTATTACCCGATTTTAATGAAATTTTCAGTGTTGATTTATCAATGAATCAATTTTATAAGTCATCAGTTATCTTATTACAAAACTTTCTGATTTCATGGCACGTAATTTTGATCCTCACCTTGTTTTTTTGGGGGGAGGGGATCGGTGGGGGTCATATAAAAGTGAAACTAATCTTTTATCTATCTATCTATCTTCTATCTTCTGTATATAAAGGAATTTCAAATAAGTTTGTCCGGGGGAATCTTCGAAAATAAAACAATTAACGACAAAATAAATAGATATACGTATTAAATATCACCATGGCTCGGTTCTAAAGCAAAAATAATGAAGGTTTGATTTAAATTTTAGAAGAAAGTTGTTTGTCCAATTACGATAAGATAGTATTAGAAATGTACAACTGACATTTTTAAAGGCTAAAACGTCATCAAATAAGTTACGGAAAATCAAAACAATCATTTTTTCCATGTTAAGTAGTGTTAATTTGTTTTTTTAATTATTGAGCTTCAAATACTAGATATACAACTGTTATATCTTTAAAGAATTAAATTTGTTAGTTAATTTTTCATATTTAATTTAAAAATAACAAATTAAATGATAAAATATCAATAATAAAGTTTTTAATTGATTAAGGCTGTCGTAAATATTTCATTGAAAGTATTTTAAATTTTTAAAAAATCATAGCCTACAAAAATAAATCAAAATATAATTTCACTGAAAAATTGTTTATTGAGTCTGATTTTTTTTTATTGTTACACAGCTTTTTTCTAGACTCTTTGAGAATTAAATTAATCACTTAGTTTCATTTTAAACTTCCGTACAAAATAACAAAATAAAATAAAATAAAAAAATAAAAATAAGTCGTCATTTCTCTTTAGTATGATAAGTTTCGATTTTTATTTTATTATAATTCAATTAACATTTTTTTTTTGCATTTAATATGGTAGGAGACATTAAATTTCTTTTGATTTTAATTTTTAATTTAAAAAAATTAGATACAATTCGTCTCTTGCTAAAAAGTAAACAAACACATACCCAAACAATACAAAAGCCCAATTAGACTATATCCTAATAAATAAAAAATGGATAAATAGTGCAATGAACTGCGAAGCATACTCGTCTTTTGAAGGAGTATCCTCCGACCACAGAATAGTCACAGCAAAATTACGACTAAGCCTACGTAGAAATAAAAAGCAAACCAGTAAGTCTGTACGATACGACTGGTCAACACTTATTGAAATGTTATATTATTATCTTCGGTCTACACCGGAACTTATGCCCCTAGGGGACAGTGGTCGAATGTCACCGACACACAGCAGCGGCAGCCATCCCTATCATCATAGTCAAGTGGTGATCCTTATAAAAGCCCATGATAATTCTTTCTCTTTTAGTTGTACCCCTTCTGTGGGCTGACTGCTGGCTCAAGGGGTTAACACCTCTTCCTCACAAGTACCCCCTTGGGTGACTATTACTACAGGTAAGGCCTTTGCTCTCTCTCTGTCTCTCTGTCTCTCTGTCTCTGTCTCTGTCTGTCTGTCTGTCTCTCTCTCTCTCTCTCTCTCTCTCTCTCTCTCTCTCTCTCTACGAACTTGGCTTAGGGATAGAAAAACCCACGACGGACTTCATCCATTCCCCGCTTCTCAAGAGAGATTGCTATCTTTTGATCCATGAAGGCGGATAGCAATTACCTTTATCTCCAGGATAATGTAGCGAGATGGTGAATATCCTGAGTTTTGCGAGGACTACTATTAGAAAAGGAGGAAGAAGAAATAAGAGATAGTAAAGGGTTAAAAAAAAGTGATGAACACAAAACTGTTTGTCGGGAATTTGACCGGGGCGTGACCCGCCGAATGGAGAATTGAAAGCCAACCGGAAGTTTCGGGTGTTGACTGGAACCGGAAGTCACCTGGTGACATGGAACGACGAAGAAAAATACCGGTCTCTCTTTGCTTTCCGAGGCCTAGAGGACGGACGGGCCTCTGGTCCCTAGTGTGGGATTACAGTAATTTAACAGTGTCCTCTCTCTCTCTCTCTTTCTCTCTGCTTTTCCTCCCCTCCAAAACAACCCACGAGACGAGCCTGGAAATAAAAGATAAGCAGCTTGTGACGATATATTTCTCGCGTTGTACTTTTTATCAACAAGATAACCGTCACGTGTCGAACACCTTTTTAGTGTCGTGAATTTGGAGGCACGTTGACAAGACCCGCTATACAACGTATATCGCTATTAGAACGTTACAATAACAACTAAGGGAGCCGACGAGATAAATGCAACCTCGGACAAGCTTCACCCTTTGATACCAATGCAGTTGAAAGGCTGCTAGCAGAAATAAACTTTTTGCAACCCTTAAATAAACCCACAACCAATTAATTAAGGCTTACCCAGAACGGTGTTGTAACCAATTACCCAAACTAAACTAAAATAAGACCTTAAGGAGCTGAGAACTAAAATAATAACATACGGCAATACCTCACGAGCAGGTGCCGCTAACTTCTAAAAGAACTGTTATTAAACCTCGGGTTGCTTGTCCGAACTAAACTAAGAACTTTCTTCTCTTTGTGTACCCTTTTAATGTGCATATATATGTATTAAAACTGTTGCATTTCATGTCGTTGTATCTCTCGTTCCTTGAACTCATAACCCACCTTTTCTCGCTGCTACCCCCGTTAACAATTTTGATTTTTATACACTTGCCAACAGTGATATATGCAATCGCTACGCTGTGGCAGTAAGAAACAAATTCGATATCCTCCAGGAGGCATTTGAAAGCCCCACTTCAAACGAAGAATACAAAAACTTAGAAACAGCATCCGAGTGCGTTCCGATCGAACTAAGAGCCAAACACTCTGACCCCTGGGAGACAGAAGCAGTTAGAGAAAAGAGAAATAATATCAAAGAAGCATTCCAAATTAATAAAACAAATCCAACTAGCACCAACCTATGCAACCTTAAGAAAGCCCAGGTAGCCTTAATCAAAACATACAAAAAGGAACAAATAGAATACAGACAAGTACAGATAAATAATATCAGACAATCGGTAGAAGACAGACAGTCGCGATTAGCATGGCAAACAGTAAACGAAATTAGTGGTAGGAAAAGTACCTCTAAATCAAAGCTAAAGGCAACCAGCCAAAAAGATAGACTTCAGAAATGGAAAGACCAAAAAGTGCTGGGACCCCCCCCCCGGAAAACATAGAAAATTATACCAAAAAGATTGTAGATAAACATCAAGCTGGGGGATTTCACAACAGATGAAATCAACCAAGCTTTAAAGAAGCTAAAATGTAGAAAAGCAGCAGGACTTGAAGAAATACCCTCGGAGGTGTGGAAGATAGGAAAGTCCAATGACATACTGCTTAGGCTATGCAATGCAGTATATAGACAAAATAGAATCGATAAATGGACGAAACGCTACATCCTCCCATTCCCCAAAAAGGGAGATCTCGGAATCGCTAAAAACTATAGAGGCATAACTCTTACTGCTATTACAGCCAAGATATATAATGCCCTTCTTCTTAATCGCATCCGGCCCGAAATAGAGAAAATCCTAAGGAGAAACCAAAATGGATTCCACAGAAATCGATCCACAACCTCTCAGATCCTGACTATTTGACGGAGGTAACGCTATTATTCGTAGATTTCTCCAAGGCATTTGATTCCATACATAGAGGAAAAATGGAACAAATACTATTAGCATATGGTCTCCCCAAAGAAACGGTTACAGCTATAATGATGCTATACAAAGACACGAGGGTACGCTCATCTGATGGCGACAGATTTCTTTGACATCGCCGCTGAAGTCCTTCAAGGAGACACATTGGCACCATATATATTTATAATATGCCTAGACTACGTACTCCGAAAATCATTAGATACCATAAAAGAAAAAGGTTTCACACTAAAAAAGGCAAGCAGCAGGCGATATCCCGCACAAACAGTCACAGGTGCAGACTATGCCGATGACCTTGCACTTCTTGCAGATACACAGGCACGGACTGAGTCACTGCTACATAGCTTAGAGGGGGCAGCAAAGAATATCAGCCTCTATGTGAACTCCGGTAAAACAGAGTTCATGTGTTTCAAAAATAAAGGAAACATCTCCACACTCAACGGCAAGCCTCTTAAGCCAGTAGAATAATTCACGTACCTGGGTGGTAATATCTCCTCCACATAGAGCGATGTTAATACACGGATAGCAAAGGCATGGTCGGCCACAAATAGATTATCAGTCATATGGAGGTCTGATCTCCCTGACAAGCTGAAGCGACAGTTCTTCCAGGCTGTGGTTGTGTCGGTGCTGCTATATGGCTGCACCACCTGGACCCCAACGAAGCGGCTTGAGAATAAGCTAGATGGGAGCTGCACAAGAATGATGTGTGCAGTCTTGAACAAGTTGTGGAAACAAGGAAACAGCTGTACGGTCACCTGCCCGCCATCTCACAAACTATCCGAGTGAGACGGACAAGGCATGCAGGACACAGCTGGAGAAGCAAGGGTGAACCCATAAGCGACGTTCTCCTGTGGAAGCCAACAAATGGACAGGCAAGTGTGGGGAGACCAGCAAGGACCTACATTGACCAGCTATGCGAAGATGCTGGCTGCTCCGCAGAGGAGCTCCCAGGTGCAATGAATGATAGGGGAGGTTGGCGAGAGATTGTCATGGATACCCGTGCTGCATGCGCGACATGATGATGATGATGATTAGGTACCACCAACTTACCCAGTGAAATTTACCCCACCTCACCCTATATTTAACACAATGAAACTTGCATAAAAATTAATAGTATCATGAAAAAAATGCTTTCCATTCGAAAGAAGAAGCATTAAACTCCTGATGATTTTTAAAAATGTTTTTCAGCCATCCAAAGGTAAATAGTTATGGAAATTTTCGTGAAAATCAGACTATTAATTGATTTTTCATAGAATTAAAAAAAAAACTCTCATCGTAACTTGTTTTTAGCTATTTCAGTTGATTTAAGAGTGCAAAAATGAAAACATTGTTTTTCAATCATAATTTTCATTATTTCCGTAATTTCTATTAAATTGTCAAGAAAAAAAGTTTTTTTAAAGAAATTAATTTTTAAGAGATTTTCAATCTTTTGTGTGCTTGAATAATTTGTTTGTTTGTTTTTTAATGTTTAAAAATCTTCTTTTGTGTGTACAAATCGAATTTTTCACGGATATCTAAATATATGAATTTTAGAATTCAGGTGAACTAAAAATTTGTCCGATCCACGATATATTAATATTTTTAAAAGAATTTGTAATTTTTATTGTTGAATAGTAATGTGTGATTCTTATAATATACGGAAGAGAAAAACTGACATTTGTAATACTTATTTTCTTTTCTTTGCTTTAGTTACACTATGAGTTCAACTAAAAAAATATTCCGGAGTTATTCTGAAATTACCACAAAAAAAATCTTTCAAAAATCGTTGAACACTAATAATCGGTTATTGAATATGTACAAGGAAACAATTATGTCGAATACAGTCACCCATACATTTAAATGTATAATTGTCAAAGATAGATAATATGTAAAGTTACAATCCCCGTTTCCACATAAAAATAACCCTTTTGTATGTAAAACGAATTATTTTATTTATTTATTTTTTATTATCGGTAATTAATTTTCCCCAATCGAATAATTTGATCTTTGAATTAACTGTTTTTCTTTGTAACAACTCTGTATTTATCTAGGCATTAGCAATAATTTCGTCTGCTAGGAGTTTTAAAAGCGAATTAAGAATAATTAAATCTATTATTTAAGGTTAAACTTTGTCTAAATCGATAAGTAGTAGCATAATGACCATCATTAAAAAAAAGAAAAATATAATTACATATGCAGTTTAATTTTAAAAGATTTAAAACTATTTGTTTTGGTCAATTTCGACGCGATCCGCCATTTTGGCTGTTTTTCAATGGTTTTAGGCGCTTGTAACATTTGGGATGGAAAAAAAATTACCAAAAATCAGGTAATTATCCGATTTTAATGAAATTTTCAGTATTGATTTAACAATTAATGAATATTATAATGCATCAGTTATTTTATTTCAAAACTTTAATTTAGTATTTTTGCTATGAAAAATCAATATATAAAATTCATTTAAAATATGAAAATCCTGATGTTAAGTTTAAAATGTTCTATTTTTAGATTCTAAAAATAAATATCTACTTAATGCAAACCTTATTTAAAGTAAGAAGTTTTGAAGAAAAACTCGATTGAAAATGTACCCCCTCCCCTTTTTAAGCAGGAAAAACATCGATGTATATTTTTTTCTTTTATAACATAATAGCCAATTAAATAATTATCGAAATGAGTAAAAAAGAAATCTCCAAAAAATTAATCATTTATTATTTTTTTACATTTTATTTTTCGATTTTCGGTACATATTTTCTCATAGAAGCGCAACCGTAATTTTTTTTTTGTTTCTATTCATAAGTTCGGTCTTTTATCTCATTATTTATACTGTAATTAATACAATATATGACCAACTTGCAAAACATTTTACGCCCCCAACATAAGGGGGGGGGGTCAAAATTAAGCGACCTGCAAAAAATGAGAAAGTTTTGAAATAAAATAAATAATGCATTATAAAGATCATCCATTGATACATAAACACTGAAAATGTCATTAAAATCCGATACTTTCCTGATTTTTGGTAAATTATTTTCTGTAGGGGGGCTAAAGTCATTTTGTCAAAAACGCATTTTAGGCTCAGTTTGCCAGTCCCTAGTATAATCGTTACTTTTTTTTAAAGAGATTTTTAAAAAACAAATTTTAAAGATATTTACTTTCGGTTATTTAAAATGGCCTAAATTGATCACGTGACCAGATTTTGGTTACCGTAGTGCAAGGTCAAGATTCTGGGACGGTGGGAGCGGTTGCATGTACCAAAGAACCGACTGAAAAATACGCAATGGGGTCATCATCCTATGTAGCTATTCGGTGCTAGAGATGTCAGGGGCCACACCGACTCAAAGACTGTAGAGTACCACCAAGAGGTAGAACCATGTGCTACAGGTGCGAGAAGTTTGGGCATATTGCCAGATACTGCCCCCAGGGAAACGATCAAGGGGAAGCGTTTGCGCCAGCGGCTGCCCCTTCAACGGATTGAGGGCGCGGTATGGGTCTCTTCCTATTATAGAGGTGTTTGTGGCTGGCATGAGGGCAACGGCTCTCATTGATACCGGCTGTACCACCACTTTGCTCAGTCCCGAGCTTACTCATGGATGTGGTGGAGGTCGGACCAAAATAAGAGCAGTGGACGGAACTAAAGTGGAATGTAGAGGAACCAGACAGATAGAAATAGAATGTGGAGAAAGGTTGACAACAACGGCAATTATCATGGAACGTCTAATCAATAATATAGACGTTATCATTGGGATGGATGTTATTTGCAGACTGAGAGGGTTGACTGTAAAAAATGGCGAAGTCAAGTTCGGAGAGACATACTGTGCTGTAGCTGCCGAAGAGGCTCTACATGGTGAATCTGTACCCCTTTGAAAAAGTTTTCCCTTCTTGTCCACCATACCAGGTGATTTGCTAAAAAACTGTTTATGAGGATCATCTTGATATTGTCCCTTCGAGGGACCCACCATGACCGAAGGTAGAATTGGATAGGCCTCATATGCAACCGGGCCCAGATGATCAGATCTATACATGCCGCCATAAGACCTACAAGTCTGAGAAACCTGTGAGCTTGGCAGAACCTTGTCTCGAAGATACAATCTATTTGTTGTACCAGATTCTGGAATCTCTCCTCTGAAGGATAAATTATTCCTTCTTTCAAATTGAAGAGAGCCCCTAGGTACATTGCTTTTTGTGATGGAATCAATTTTTTTTTTATAGTTCAGGAACAACCCCAAATCCTGGAGAAGGTCCTGCATTAAAATTACTTGTAGATTGAGAATGTGTTGATCCTGATTTCTGATTAACCAGTCGTCCAGGTACATGAAAATATGTATTTGACGGGACCTGAGAAATCCCCCCAGTGCTGACATCATCTTTGTGAGCACTCTGGGGGCTATTGCAAGACCAAAGTGCATAGCTTTGAATTGGTAATGCCTCCCCTGAAAATGAAACCCGCAAACTGCCTGTGACCTGGAAAATGGGAACATGGAAGAAGTAAGCATCCTTTAGGTCCACCGTTATTACCCAATCGCCTTTCCTCAAGGCCTGACGAATAGTCCTGAAAGTTTCCATCTGGAAATGGGGAACCACCAGATGGGAATTTATCCTTCTCAAATTTAGAATGGGACGGGACCCTCCGTCATTCTTGGGAACTAAAAAGAAGGTGCTGTAACACCCTGGCCCTTCTGGGCTCTGGGAACTAACTCAATTGCTTGTTTTCCTAACAAGTCTTTTTATTTCTTCTGAAATAACGTTTCTCTGGTAAAACGGACTGAATACAGTCTTTTTACACCGCTTCGTATCGGTGTTGAAGCAAACTGAAGTTTTAGCCCTTCGCGGACAATGCTCAAAATACAGCGGTCGGAAGTAATCCTCCTCCAACCCTGCAAAAATCCTGCTAGTCCCCCCCCGACCGGCTCGGATTGAGGAAATACACAGCTTATTGTCGTTGGGGACGAAACCCCAACGACTTCTGAAACCTGGATTTCTGAAACCCCGATTGTTCCTTCGTCCAGGTCGAAGCACTATCCTCTCCCCTGTTTAAAGTTGGAACCTTCCTGCTTGTCTTTTCTGCCCAAAACCCGAAGAATTAGCATAATTCGTCTTCTTAGGGCTCTCCAACTTTCGCTTCGCTCCCATAAAATTCTTCCTGACGTGTTGCGTCTCCCTAGCATTTCTAAGGTTCTCCGTACTGCTATGCAAAACCTCGAAAAACCTTCCAGAAAACAGTTTTGGGTCTAAAGTAGGCAGGCGTGAAAGCTTATTTTCCGTGGCTTTATTCTTAAAAGCCATGTCTCTCAAATAAAGACTCCGCCTCGCTGAGACAGAACCTAAAATAATTCTGGACGTGACATCTGCCATAGATTGGAATAACTGCGATAGAGCCTACAGGGCGTCTTGTCTATCCGCAACCGAACCCGACGCGTCAGTATATGAAGTGATTAACGAGCCATACGAAATTTTCCTAAGCAAAAGCCGAGCACTCGAATCCAGCTTCTTAAGGCACAAATTAGCAGAAACCGCAGATTTGCTAGAAAATTATACTGAGCGCCAGGAATATAGTCCTTACTGCTAGAAGGCGCCATAATACCCTCTTCAATTTCTCGTCAAGACGGCGGGGGGGGGGGACAGAATTGGGTAAAGTGGTCATTAACACCATATATTTCTGATCTTCTGAAGACCTAAAACATTTTATTTTTCCCTTAGTCTGCCATTCAGAATCGACTTCTTCCAGTGCTTTAATAACAGACCCATCTAATGGCAGACTGATAGCCTCCTTCATCCTAGGAGCCAACAAGTGATCCGCTATGTAAAATTTAAAATCAGAGTCTTTTCTTCTCTCCTCACAGGGAATATTCAATTTCGAAGCTACCTTCGAAATAAAGGAATTCCACTCCACATTACGAGTTTTAATATTGCTTTCCTCCAAATTCCGCTCACTTTCAGCTTCAGAGCAATGACTGAAATTCTCAACCTCACCTTCCGAATCAGAGATATCATTATTATGTCCCATAAAAGAAGGACCTGAAATGACATCGTAACTTCCGCCAAGGACTCGTTCATCCTCACTTGGCTCCGCGTAAATTAAATCCTGCTATCAATTAAACTGTTTAAATCCTTAAACCCTTTCTACTTCAGGCAGGAACCTGGAAAGGTAAGCATTTTTAGGATCACTTCTTTGGTTTTCCGAAACTGATTCGAATGGGGCTTCCTTCAGCGAAGGCCGCTTAGTTTACTTTTCTGCTTTTCCTTTGGCGACGTAAGTTGTAACTTAGTCAAAAAAGGCTTATTTGAACTAACGTGACCGTAGTAACGGTTCTAGTTCATTTTCTCTCAGAGGAAAAGGGACGTCGAAATCTCCCGCTCTGGAATGAAAAGAAAAAAATAGTGCGGGAAAAATGAATTCGACTTGTTGAAGAGAGCGGGGGGGGGGGGGTCAACAATGCGTCGCCGTCACAAAATTCCGTCGTCGTCGTAAAATCACCAACTCAAATATCTTCAGCAGCTGAAAAATCGCAACTCCTGCTGTCGTCACCCCACTTCTACTTATACAAGTTTTTCCTTCAACATCCGGGTGTTTGCACCCCACGCACAAGATTCTCGAGCCAAACCCGACCGCCCGGAATCATCATAGCTATCATCCGGGCACCTGGCGCTTACACCCGGGACTGTAGCTTCTCGACTTCGGTGACAATGTTTGCATTCTGATGGAAGCGGGTTCGATTCTACAGTCCGACATGTCAGCAAAGCCTAGCACGCTTCCTTCGAGAATACGGCAGGGCCTTGACGTTCGCCACTCACCTCGTGTTCTCTGTCACACTCCCCCTGATCTCAGGATCACACACTGTGCAGGGTGGGGGTGGCCTTTTTGTTCTCGCGATCCTTCGAAGCGGTACGTGCACCACAGTTTCTGTCTCTGACTCGTCCGACGGGCTAGCGGTTGTCTTCGAGGGGATCATTGGCGACATTTCAATAACAACTCGTCGTCAGATGGCTCATCATCTTCATCGGTAGATGAATAATCCACCTCCCCAGCAGGGCAGAGGTCGCGTACGTGACGCGGGACTCCGTTAACCAGCACAGATTGCTGGACTGACCACACCAGTCACTTGCCCCCGCTTGAATCGATTGGTGCATCGACTGCCTGGGGGTTTCACCCAAACGGAATCCCCACAGCATATGGCTCGCAAACCACTTCGTCGACAGGTGACTGCGCAACGTCTATTCCTTTTACCCGCACCCGGTACTGTGGATGGCATTCGCGGGTGCGGTTACCGGGGACACCCCGTCCTTCGGCGTCACATTGTACCAGTATGTTGCCTCTTTCAATGGTGCACTGCTTCCTTGCGGCAATTCTTTTAATACTGCGGTGACTTCTTTCCGTGATACCGTTGCCTGATGGCACATACGCACATCGCAGCCGTAGTCGCGACCCCTCATTCACACAGAAACTGCCTATACTTGCTGGCTGCAAAAGGCTGTGTCATTGTCCGTCAATATTTCCTCTGGTGCACCTCGTTCGTAAAAAACAGTTTAAGAACGCTCGCTGAGTCTTGCCGTGCCAGCGGTCTCCCAAATCGCAAAACGGGTAGGTCCACAGTCCATGAGGGTAAGAAAAGTGGTTGCCACCATAATGGGTGATATCCATTCCCACCCTTTGCCACGCATCATTTGTGTCCAGTCGTCCTTTTCGCCATCGTACTGGTGCTGGGTCAATCGACTGGCACACCTCGCATTCTTTTCCGACTCGTTTAATCTCTGCCTTGGTCACCGTTGGGTCGACGCGTCTCACGAAATTCAGCGTCCGCTTGATGCCTGGGTGCCCGCCCTATGCAGCACAGGTTTGACCAACGGCTCGGAAACTCGTCTTTACAGCAACGTA
The DNA here is from genome assembly GCA_023376005.1 of Doryteuthis pealeii. NCBI lineage: Eukaryota > Metazoa > Mollusca > Cephalopoda > Myopsida > Loliginidae > Doryteuthis > Doryteuthis pealeii. Next base: position 76,795,695 of record CM042159.1, on the reverse strand, counting down.
CCATTTGTGCGGCACTCGTGTCAACTGCGTCCGCAAGATTGCAGTACGACGCGACCAGTCGTTATGCTGACTGTCAGGGCATACTCCGAAACTAGGGTTCCTTAGGGTGTCTAGCCTCCGCCTTAATCAGCATCTCGCTTGCTGCCTTGGTGCGTATCCTTGCTTTGCCAGTTAGCGTGGTTGACACCCAATGTAGACACAAAGAGAATCAGTGTGCAGATGCAGCCTCTTTGCCTGCCACTGTAGAGCTAGGTTGACCCCTTTCAGCACGGCGGTCCAACTCAGCTAAGTTGATGTGCTGGGCATCATTCATGGACCGTAACCAACACGCATCCTCCAACACAGTCCCGTCCTCTCCAACAGGACTCCCAACGCCAATGAACTGGCATCGACCCATACATTAATTTCTTCCCCCGTTAACGCACCATTCTCCTCTGGCAGGGTTCCTCGTGTGTTGCTTTCCCAACACTTCTGCAATCATTCGGGGTGAGGAGGGCATCACTCTGTTTCAATCGTCTCCATCCTGAGGTCACAGCATTCGCTCGGCGTTTTATTACACCCACTACTGCACAAAGCCAACCACACATGGCAGGTGTCCCACAAGTTTTCCGCACAGGGAAAAAACAGTCCGCCTTGTTGAGAACTTCAGGAATGCCTGGAACCACACTTCTCTGTCTCCTCCCCCCTGACTTCCAGGCCTAGTACGCGCGCTCCGTCTTCAAGCCGTTCTGGATCCTTACAAACAAGGCCCAAAATTGTGCCAATTTTGCCGCACGTGTGACGCTTGCTTCACATCTTCATTTGATGTAAATGTCATCGAGTAACGCCGACGTCTCCTTTTTGACAGTTTCATCTTGGGACAGCACAGCACAATGATGGTCTTCATGATTTGTGGCGCACATTCAAGCCGAAGCCCAGCCTGGTCAGGCAGTACCGTTTGCCACGAAAACACCACCATCTGAAATGGACATAATGTTTCGTGTAAGCCTCAATATATTTGTTGAGCTCGCGGTAATCCAGAACTGGTTGCACCATTGACTTGTTCTGCTGTTACTATTGCCATTAAAGGAATCAGACCTTTAAGGAGGCCCAAGCTGGTCGGGGTACGGGATCAACCAGCCATCTTTGATCCAGGCGTCAAGCTCCTGTTCGTATGCGATCCTAACGTTCGCGGGATACGGGTACTCTGCGACGCTATTCCGTAGCTTGGTTGGCGGCCTCCTTATCCGTCCATTTCCACGAGGCAGTCCAGATCTTCTGGCGTTCATTGAACTCTACCCTGAAGTCGGGCCGATCGATGCTGAAGCGCGGCACACACCGGGGCCTCCAGGAATTGCACAGTCCACCTCGTGTAATCATGACACCGTACAGTGCCTTGATGCTTCATACCCAAGCCAGTACGGTCGAAGCCCAGGTAAAATCTTTTCTCGTCACCAACACATCGATCTTAGCAATGCACCAGGAGTCAGTATGAATCCTCACTGACCCTACTCCACAGCACACCCGGGTATCACCATCTATGGTCGTTACTTTAATGCTTCTCTTCTCCCAGGTTGTGGCATAGTCTTGCGCTCACTTATGGTGCGGGAGCAGCCTGAATCGAGAAGCGCCGAGCGCTAAGCGTTTGTCGACGAGGACTCGGATGATTGGTTGCACCTTGTTCACTTCTTGTCCGGGGAGCAGAACGGCGCAGACATCTTGTCCCCTGGCTCGTTTTCCCGGACAGCTTGAAGGCCATGTGTCCGATCCCCGCCACATTTGAAGCAGCGTATGCGCCCCACGTCTTTCGTCCGTGCTAATCTTGCACTCCTTAGCCCTGTGGCCAAGCCTTCCACACGGAAGCAATTCACTCTGACTCGATGGTCCAGCCTGGGGGGAGTTGTATGCCACTCTGGTGGGCCGTCTGCGCAGCCATTGCACAATTGGCTGCCCCAGCTCTGCCTCATCCCTGACGATAGCCCGTGTGCGCTCAAGCAAATGCTCCACCGGTATTCGTCCTGAAATTAAAACCCTTTGTTCTATTTAATCTAAAATTCATCTAGTTTACTTCAAACTAGTTTTAATTACTTTCACACAAACAATGGAACCTCTTTAAAAAAAGAAAAATAAAGAAGAAAAAAAAAGAGAAAAAGAAAACAAAAAAGAAAATTGCTTCAATTCGTCATTTTCTCATCCTACCCTCTTCTGCAAAATTGATAATTCAACTAACGATGACTTTTTATCAGCCTCTTCCCTATCAAACTGTAACTAAGAAGCTGCAATAAAAAGTCATCGTTAGTTTGAATTATACAGTTTGATAGGAAGAAGCTGATAAAAAGCATCGGGATATAATGAGAGAGTAGAGCTGCATGAGAGAGGTGGTGAGAAAGAGCAGAGAAACAGAGTAGAGATAGGATGAGGTTCTTAACTTGTTAACATCGCTGCTTTTACTTGCTGTCTAAACTCGGCCGCCAATCTTCTCTTGGATTTTTTTCTTCTTCAGGCGTTTTCCTAAGGATCGGTTTTTCTTTATTTCTTCCATTGGTCATTTCTGTGGTTTAAGATAACCTTAATCAACAAGATTTGTTGTTTTTTCTTAATAACGCTTTATTTCAACAACGCCCACCCACCTTCTGCAGCAGATCGAAAACTGACACCAGAGCAAGCGACTTTCCAGTCCGCTGCGCTCTGAACATCTCCGGTCGCATTCACTAAAACGCCCTTAATCAGCTCTATAGGGTCAGCGAGATGCCCCGTTATCAATATCGCCATGAAACGTTCCACTGACTCTATAAACTTTATTCAAACATGCTTACTACAGGATTTACATAATCTTAAGCTGCCTATAATTTATGCTTACAATTACCTACGCACTATGCATAATCCTAGTCCCCAATAAAACTTTTAACCAGTGCAAAATTTTTCAACTTATTGTCACTTGATCGTTAGAAAAGAATATAATAGTGTTAATACGAAGTTTTTAAAAGTACACCCCCTGTTTATGAATATGTGCACTTATCTGTATAACTACCCATTTTATTATCTCCCTTGCCCAGCACCTCTTCATTAAATTTCAGAAATAAGTCACCTTATATGCGAGCCACTCATAAGCACCTTCAACACACAGGAACCTTAAAACTAGGAGGAATTAGGAAGTATAACAGTAATATATATATCAAAACTGAGTTTTTATTTTTTAAAACTCAGTTTATATCAGTATCTATACTTACTTGTTAATTCTAGCATAAACTTTTAGACGTACGAAAGAGTAAAGGAACATACTATTTCTTTTCAATTCCGACCTTTTTCTAAGTATACAAAATTACAAATTCCTTCGCCCCAAACAAAATCTCTAGGAAAGATCAAATTCTCCGAAGACAAGACCGCTGTCTCTGAAACTCAATTAAACCCAAAGCTTAAGATGAAGCCTAATCTCCAGTACGTTTAAGAGTATTTACGGTTTCGAAGAGCTCTTGATTTTCGCGTATTGTAGCGCAAATTGTCGGACAAAGAGGAACAAACACGAAATAATGCACATGGCACTGTATTGACAAAAATTACATTGCTTTTTCGCAAATTTTATGTATTTGCTACGAACTATCTGATTAAGTAATGTCTTGAGTAATTGTGAATAACAGGGTGTTCTGTTCGCGGTTAGAAAAGTAAAACCTGCATCTCGGTAGCTTCTCTTTCTGCGCTAACCGTACATGATAAGTAATCGGATGCTATTAGGGGAAGCTTCTCCCCTGAACATTCTGTAAATGACGGTAATCCCTTCAAATAGAACTTATTTATCTTCAGCCTTCTATAGTGTCTTTATGCCATCCCGTGTCGCGGACACAATGCCTTCGAAATTGCTGTGAAAATATGCCTCCGGCCAGTAACATTCTCTCTCTNCGGCGTTCGCTCTCTGTTTCAAGAAACCTGCTGCAACACGGAGCCAGCCGCACACTGGAAAATGCCCGGTCAGCCGCCACACACGGAAAAAGATGCTTCGACGAGAGTACGTCAGGGGTCGTCGGACACTCGCCGTTGCGTGCCATCGAAGTCTACTGTGCTCCTCCCAGGACATACACGAAGCGCCACTACTCAGTTGCTCTGGGTCCTTACAGGTCAGCCCAAACAGCTCAAGATGCGTCTTCACATGAGCCGCCAGACACACACTCTCGTTTGACGAATATGTCGTCAATGTATGACGAGGCAGCGCTGTTGATGGTTTCATCCTGCCCGATCACAGCTTTGACAACGGATAGCATGATCTGCTGGGGCCACGTTCAGCCCAAACCCCAAGCGGGTAGGGCAATACCTTTGTCCCTTAACCTTCACCGTTTGGAATGGCCACAAGGACTTGTCAACGTGAATTTGTAGATACGCCCGGCACAGGTCCACTATAGCGACATTTGACCCTTGCTGTCGCCATTCCCTCAGCTTTTGAGCGCAAACGTCTGCATTGGCTGTGTAAACATTCACATGCGCATTCAGTTCGCGATAGTCCATGACTGGTCGAACCTTCTGTTTGTTCTCCTGTAGTACGGCAATCAGCGGGATTAGACCCTTTGGGGGTCCAAGCTCATCTTCAGGGCACGGAAACAGCCAGCCGTTGTCTATCCAAATCTGCAGTTCGCGATTGTACTCCTCTTGGAGATGGATAGGGGTGGGATATTCTGCTAGCCTGTTTTTCAACGTGGCTGGTGGCTGGTTGTCGGACCACTTCCACGATGCGGTCCAAATTCTTTCACGTGCATCATACTCTGCACAGAAGTCGGGCTCGCTGATCCGGATGGCAGCACAGCACGGTTCGCTAGACTGAGGAAAATTTACGTCGCCGGTGCCAGTTATGATCACTCCGCCCAGCTGCTTGATTGCGTCCAATCCGAGCAACAAGTCAAATCATAGTAACGCCCCATCCACGACTAGAACTTTAATGTTGCTTACGCCAAGTTTGACTATTCCAATTCCGCTGCAACTGAGTGTTCTTCCACCCACTGTTAGTACTTGCACCTTCTCTCTTCGCCACGTCCGACAGCATGCCATGCGTATCAGTGACTGCGTACAACCCGTGTCCACTAGGGCGGTACGCATTATCCCATTAATCCGTTACAGTGATCACAGGCAGCGCGCCCGCCTCAGTTGAGTTTTGAGGAGGAGACTGGCGCTGAAGACTCGTCCCCTTTTCCGTTTCCCGGACAATTTTCGTGCAATGTGATCCTGTCGCTTGCACCGGGTAACAGGTTTGAGGTTGTTCGTGGTCTGGGACTTTCGCGCCGCATGAGACAGTCACGAGCTACGTGATTGGGTCCGTTACATGTGTAACATTTCGTTTGCAGCTGCGGTTCCCTTTGCCTGACAACATGGTGGATGTGTGCTGCGGCTGCCAGCCCTATACCGCAGCAGCTGTCTTTTAATATTGCTCGGCGCGGGCCAATATTTCTGATATGCCCAAGTCGTCCATCCAGGATGTGGCCTGGAGAAGTCCTCTGATGTTCTGGCAACCCGGCAATGAATGCACATATCAAACCCCGCTCTGTCATACCTCCGAATTGAACCGCAAGCTTGCGCAGCTCTGCCAAGAAAACATCGACCGTTTCTCCCGGGCGCAAGCGGCGTGCCGCAAACTGCTTTGTAAGCTGACACGGAGTGAGGGCAAATGGCCGTGTATAAGGCTTCTTTTATACAGGCAAAATCGGCCCTCTTTTCGTCGCCTCAGTTGCTGGTAAACAGCATATGCACCACCTTGAGAGCGCATCGGAACACGCACGCCGCTCAGCTGACACACTAATTCGCCTTTCTTCTACCCATTCAACTACCGATTGCCCAGAATCGGTCCCGTCAAAGAGTGGTATCAACTTGGAGTCGAAGGCCATAATGCCGAAAATAGCTTGTAATAAAAATATTTTCTGGGGGGCACAGTTAAGTCCGACGATTTACTCTCCCAGCAATCTGCGCACTCTTCTCACCAATACTAATCAAAAGGTCTTGTCTCTCGTCCACTCGTCACCACAGCCAAAATGCTACTGCAAGCTTTCTTCCCGGTTTCTGAGAGCTGGTCAAATAAATACACAATTACAGTGTTCATCCGGACTCCTTCCTCTGAATAGCACGTGCGACACTAATCAGCACGCGTCAATCCTTCACATCCTGGCCACTCTGGATAGTTTAGTCATTCCCATGCGTCGGGCCACGACTCACGATCAGGAGAATGCGAGTTCAATCTCCCCACTCGCCTCTGATCTCATTCTGCATTCCAAACACAGTCATGCACGCTTCGAACTACTACGTTCGTGGTTTCTCTCGCCACAAAATGTCTAATTTATTGCCAGGGTTTAGTATCAGCGATTGACGCTGAAATTAGACGAAGAGTATTAAATAAGCTGGAAAACGAGCCTACCTTGACTCTGCAACAATTGGCAGAAGACTCTCAAAGGTTTGTCAGTTTAAAACAAGACTCAAAAAATATCGAACCGTCTGCTGTAGGACACATTAGGAAATTGCGTGATAATAGAAACAAATTCAGACCTCCCCAAAAAAACAAGTTACTCCTTCTTCCCCTAAGAAGAGACACGACGATTTGCTTCCTAATCCTTGCTCTGGATGTGAATCCCTTCATTGGTACAGGGACTGTATGTACCGGAACAAGAAATGCAGGGAAAAGAAATCCGGAAAAAGCAGCATAAAAACGACAAAGTCAGTCGAGCAAGATGGCCGTAACATAAGAAAATATGTACTGGTACAAATTTTATGCAGAAACATAAAACTCCAATTAGATTCTGGGTCGGACTTAACGATTATCAACGCTTACACTTGGAAAAAGCTTGGTAAACCGACGATGTTAAGAACGAAAAAAATAGCCAGATCTGTCACGGGGAAAAAAATCGAATTCGAAGGTGAAATTATCACCAATGTAACTTTAAACGGGCAAACCCAGAAATTAAAAATGTTTGTTCTAAAAAATACAAACAATTTATTCGGCACAAGCGCTATGCAAAAATTTGAGTTGTGGAATTCACCCATTAACACTTTTTGCCAGAAAATAAAAAAATCAACGGCGAGTCAGAAAAATTAACAGAAGAATTGAAAAAAACTTTTCCTGACGTTTTTTCTGATGGTCTTGGTCGTTACAAAAAAAATGACTGCAAAACTTGCATTACAGGATAATATCCAGCCAGTATTTAAGAAGAAAAGAAATGTGCCGTTTGCCTCATTAGAACAGATCAACAAAGAGCTCGATAGACTGAAAAGAAATCTAAAGAAATCCGCGTTTGCGCCGATTTCTCCACGGGGCTCAACGCTGCCCTTAAGGATTATCATTACCCTTTGCCAAGCCCAAATGAAATATTTCACAAAAATGAGGTGGGGAAAGATTTTTTTCAAAAATCGACCTCAGTGACGCTTATCTACAAATACCCGTTGAAGAAGAAAGCCCCAAACTGCTTTGTATTAATACCATCGGGGATTTATATAAGTTTGAACGTTGGCATTTGGGATCAAGGTTGCCCCAGCAATATTCAAACAAGTAATGGATACGATGCTGGGCGGACTCGATTTTTCAATCGCCGACTTGGACGACATTTTAATAAAAAGTCAAGATATGGAGCAGCACAAACAACATGTCCACCAAGTTTTCAAAAAGATTCAGGACTACGGGTTCAAACTAAAAGAATCTAAGTGTGACTTCTTCATGGAGAAAATAAAATACCTCGGGCACATAATCGACAAAGAAGGAAGACGGCCAGATCCATTAAAGAAATGCCGGCTCCCCCAAAATGTTTCGTCACTATAAAGTTTTTTTAGGACTTGCTAATTACTAACAAACTTTTATTCCTAATATAAATGATTTACGTGCCCCGCTAAATGAACTTCTAAAAAAAGACAAGGCCTGGGAATGGACTCCCGAATGCCATAGAGCATTCGAAAAAATCAAAGAAATATTGACGTCGGACTTGTTTCTCACACACTTCAAACCAGACCTAGAGATTATTATTGCCAGCGACGCCAGCTCATATGGCATCGGAGCATGCATTTTACACAAAATGCCGCGACGGGAACATAAAACCCATAGCCCACGCATCAAGAACCCTTCTTCCAGCGGAGAGAAATTATTCCCAAATTGAAAAGGAGTCACTCGGAATAATATTTGCAGTAACCAAGTTCCACCGTTACATTCACGGTCGACACTTCAGATTACAGACAGACCATAAGCCCTTACTTACCACCTTTGGCTCAAAAAGGGTCTGCCTACACACACAGTGAATAGACTGCAAAGATGGGGGACGATCCTTCTAAATTATAATTTCAACATGGAATTTCTCCCATCTAAGAAACTCTGTCACGCAGATGGACTCTCTAGATTGATACCCAAACAGAGTGAACCCCTGGAAGACACCGTGGTTGCTTCCCTTCGAACTGAAAGGGATTTAAAATTTCACTGTGCAACACGTTAAGGGAACTCCCAGTAACTCTTGACGAGATAAAACGGGATGCAGTGAACGATGAGTTCATAATACAGATGAAGGAAAAACTAGCACAAAAAGACCAACAAAGACCAAATGCCTTCTCCATATGCGATGAGGTACTGCTATACAGCGAACGAGTGGTCATCCCAGCTACGCTACAAAAAAGGATCCTGAAGATTTTCATATGGGTTCATCCTGGCATTACTTAGGATGAAATCTAATGCAGAAGCTACGATATTTATTGCAACATGGACAAGGATATTGAGTGCATGCCGTGAAAGAATGCATGGGATGTGCTTTAGCAGCTAAGGCTCCCCAATAAAATTCAGTCCTTGGCCTAAAACAGGACCGCCCATGGGAACGTATTCACGTCGACTTTGCGGGACCACTGGAGGGTTATTATTATTTAATAGTAGTTGATAGTTTCTCAAAATGGCCGGAAGTATTTTGGTGCAAAAGCCCGACTACTGAAATGACTATAAACGCTCTGCACGAACTGTTTGCTCGCTTTGGAGTTGTTGACTGTTTAGTGTCGGATAATGGCACACAGTTCACGTCCGGAGACTTCAAAGAATTCTGTGATACATTTCAAATCGACCACATAACCATCCCTCTGTACCACCCGAGGTCCAACGGTCAAGCTGAACGCTTTGTGGACACGCTAAAGAGAGCCCCGAAGAAGACCAAAGGCACACCTACCGAAAAAGCGCTTCAGCAGTTTCTGCAGGTGTACAGGATTACACCGAACGAAAGTACACCTTCGTCATTATCCCCGGCCGAGGTAATTTTTGCTCGTAAGATAAGGTCTGTCTTCGACAAATTGCTCCCGAGACGAACAAAACCAGGTAGATCTACGACGGTGCCAAAGAAGCGGTACCTCCCTGGTGATAAAGTATACTTCCAGGTGTTCCGAAATAACAAGACTGGGGGTTAGGAAGAGGATCGGCAATATGGTGTATATTGTCGAAGGTCCCAAGTTTTCCCATAAGAGACACCTAAACCAATTAAGAAAACGCTTGACGGAGGGATGTTAACAGCGTTCCCCCGGAACAAAGAGGAGGTAATGGATGTCATATACGACACATTAGCTTACCTACTCCACAAGCAGCCCTTCAACAACGCCATTCTTCAAGAAAACGAAGAGCGACGGAATTTATCAATATAAATCCTAAGAGAAAAAAATATTAAGACTCCTGTGGAGTGAAATCTTAGGAGGGGGTGTTATAGGTGATATACCCTATAGACTAATGGAATGCGCCGATGGTTACTATGAGTAATAGGGACAATTATGGCTTGAGAGTAAGCCAATGCGATTCAGCTCATAACTCTATTTGTCAGACGTAATTCCCACTTCTCTGTACTGTAATTGTCTACTCTTTTGTTAATACATTTTCCTACATTTGTTACCCGTCGTTTTGTTCTTATTTGACCCCTTAATACCCCACAACAGTTAATTAGAACTCTTTGAACTTCTGCAAGTGGAAATTATCTTGCAATGGCTCCCTTAGCCAATTGTTTTCATTCTTTTAGACATTTACAGCAGAATTGTTATTTTTTGGGTTGACCATTTGTTTTTTTTATTTTTTGTTTTTTTTTTGTTTCAAAGTCGGGGCCCTGTTACTATATAGGGTCAATTATTTTATATGGTATCTCGAGACTAATTCCAAAGAACACCGAACCTTTGGAAGAAACAGTGATAGCATCATTGAAGGAGGAAAAAGAGCTTTCAGGGTTACTGATTAATACTATTCGAGAATTACCGGTTACCCTGTAAGACATTAAAAAAAGGCGCTGAAAAGGACGATTTTATTCAGCAAAGAAAAAAGCAAGTCAGATTGAATGAAAGAAATGGAAAGGGAACAAAAGTATCTCCATTTTCAATCTGCGATCAAACGCTTATGTACGCTGATAGGGTAGTAATGCCACACTCTTTACAAAAAAAAAAGATGTTAAAAGAGTTTCACACAGGCCATCCGGGTATGTATGAAATCCTTGATGAGGAGTTATACGTATTGGCCACGTATGGACCAGGATATAGAGAAAATGATTAAAGAATGCAGGGGTTGCCAACTAGCAGCTGAGGCCCCTCCGATTAAAACTCAAAGACCGATATACCATGGGAGCGGGTGCATATAGATTATGCAGAACCACTGAACGGATACTATTACTTGATCATCATTGATAGTTTTTCTAAATGGCCGGAAATTTACAAGTTCAGACACCCTACAGCTACGAACACCATCAAAGCATTAGACGAAGTGTTCAGTCGCTTTGGAACCAAGAATATTAGTCAGCGACAATGATACTATGTTCACTGGTAAAGAATTTAAAGAATACTGCTCTTCATTGGCTATAAAACACATCACGACACCTGCCTACAATCCAAGATCCAATGGGCAAGCAGAAAGGTTCGTGGATACATTCAAAAGAGCATTAAGAAAGAACCAAGGACTAGATACGGACGAACGTAGTATACAGAAATTTCTTGCTGTATACAGGATCACACCAAATCCAATCACCGGCAGAACTAATGTTTGCACGAAAGATAAGATCCGTATTCGACAGGTTACTACCAAGGCCGAAAAAGAACATTCCTAAAAGAAAAATGAATTTTAATACAAAAATTTATAAACAGGGTGATAAAGTTTTTTTTTAGGAACTATCGAACTGGAAAGAGTTACTGGGAGGACGGTATTGTTACCAAAAGAATTGGAACAGTGATCTACATAATCAAGGGAAAGCGATTTGATCACAAAAGACATGTAAATTAAATCAGGCCACGATATGTTGAAAATATCGAGCATAACAACGTGGAGCTTCTTATGGAAGTGTTATAGGACACATTTGAGATCACACCTCCCATTAACCAAAAAGTACCTGTGAATGTGCCGTCTGCACCATCAACTTCTTATTCTCCACAAATTCCACGAGCATCCCCCAGAAAAAGTTGAAGAGAAAAGAAAGCGGTAGAACGACTACGTCCAAATCCAAAAAAGAAGAAATATTAAAAGTTAAATTCCAACGGAAGAATTTATCTGAGGGAGGGGGTGATATAATGGAATGACCCATCTCCCCCGTACCTTAACAGTGACGATGGTTCTAGCCACTATTTAAGAATACACAGATTACTCTGTGCAGAATTCACCTGAAGTACTTAGACAACGGACTCTTCTCCTAATACTCACGTGACCTTACTATATAACATATACACACATATATATATATATACACAAATAAATATGCACAGACGTTGTCGCGGAGCCGATAAGGACGTCGATCCCGCAAACATTGTAAAAAGAAATCGAATGACACAAACCAAAGGCAAAGGAGGACAAACAGGGAGATCTGGTTTAACAGGAAAACGGAAATCTTTATTCGCAGAACAACAGATGAATGTCGAAAGCGGATAGAATATTGGTCGGGTCGTTGATATCTCAGGCTGGGAAGATGTTGGTTGCGTCAGAGGATCGGTTGTCGATACGACTGGGAATGTGCGCGTTGGGCATCGCAGGTCGAATGTTGATGTCGATCATAGCTGACGTGGTGGGTCTTCCGGAGGTTGGAGATATGTTGATGAACCAATGTGAGGATGCTGGTAGGTGAGGTCGAATGACGTTTCGCCGGAGCAGGAAGGGAAACGTAGTACTCAACAGTAGCGTTGCGGTAGCTGATCGCGCACTACTAGTTGGTAAAGGGTTGACAGAACCGGGCCTGGTGAAGGAAGTAGCTGGTCGTTGAAGGAAGAGCTGGACAGGAAATGACTGGATCGAAGCTGGATCAGGATCGGCAGTAGTCAGGATCGTCGGTGGGCTGGAACGTGTACGGTTTGCCGGTATGTAGGGATACCGTAGGAACGTCGTCAGCGAGAGGCGAGCAGTAGAGACCAAGGCGGAGCCGGGCCAAGGCAGAGGACTGGTCGTCGATCAGCTGGAATGTGTGTGCGGTTCGTCAGTGAGTCGGGATATGGCAGGCAAGAAAACAGCGAGAAAACCGAGATGCAACGAACGGGAAGCATGGACCGAGTCGGAGCCGAAGCGAAGGCAGAAACTGAGGTAGCTACGAGCGGGAACCGAGGAACCAAGGCAGAGCCGAGGTGAAGGATCAAACCGGAGCCGAAGGTGTCCAGAGAGAGGCCAGAGAAGAGAAGTGACAGTAGTTGGCAGTGGTCCTGAAAAGGACCGTTGTAAAGGAAGAGGCTGGCTCAAGAGAAGGCCGAGTGAAGTCATGCTGGAAGGCTGGATCAGGGTCGGAAGGACGAACATCGGCGGGCAGGAGACTGGAGCAGTAGCTAGCTGACTGGAGGCAGGAGACTGGGGGTGAACATGAGAAGTTGTGCCGAGGTCGAGAAGGAGCCAAAGAAAGAAGAGAGAGCGTTCTAAATGTTTGCCTGAAGTGGATTTTGCTCTGAAGCTCACCACAGCTGGACTTTTGTTTAGCAACCTAGAGGCAACTTAGGACGGTTGGGTCAAGCCACTGGGGTGGCGACCGCTACACGATCCCAAGCGCTCATGCCTAGGCGTGGGATGTGGGGTGTGGGGTAAGCCAGGACCCGGTACACCCGCGAGCGGCGTGGTCGACTGACCTGAAACCCATCCTAACAGTAAGAATCCAACGCCATTGCGTCAGAGTTCGTGATGGAAATGTTTGCAGGCAGAACTAATTCTACGTAGATGGCTGGAATCGGACTTTTCACAAGGCGGAATCCCTGGACTATTTACAACCTCTTGTTAAAGTCGCTACTGCTTGGTTCATGTTGTAATGTCCAGAAAAACGCATGTTTGTGCAAGAATGTGCGTATTTCGGACCATTAGCAAACGAAAGTGAAGGGGCGAAAGTATTTTAGTCAGTTTGACCTAGTTCCGAAAGGCTTGCGTGCTGATCGACCAGGTCACATGGTTGATCTGGGTTTTTTGAAAGTCAGGAAGAAGTAAGGGGATGAAGGAAAAGCAAGAGTTTGGAGCATCGTGGTAGTACGCTGTGTAGGTGATGCGACAAGTATATATATATATATATATATATATATATATACATATGAAGAAAAGTAGACAAACACGGGATGTTATGGAAACTGGATATTTATTGTCGACGATGCAACGTTTTGGCCATTTAGACCATCATCAGGACCACAGCCCAGTTCTGGTGATGGTCTAAATGGCCGAAACGTTGCATCGTCGACAATAAACATCTAGTTTCTATAACACCCCGTGTTTGTCTACTTTTCTCCACATATTGTCGGATTAACCTCTTCACATTTCTCACACACACACACACACACATATATATATATATATATGGTTGATCTCAGAGCAAAGCTAATGCAGGTTACTTAAGGGAAACAAATCGGAATTCTTTTTTAAAAATTACTGTTAGGTCCATCCATAGTATTTATGGTATAATTTTAAAAAAAGATCTAATTAATAAAATTCATTTAGTCCATTTCTAGCATTAAAATTTATATTTTTTAGATTAGTAAAAAAAATATTAATCTAATATCATGTTAAGATTAATTTAAATCTCAGTTTAAACTGAACCTATGGAGCTAAGTTAAGTTCGTTGGTGCTGGTATCCAATAAAAGCTGGCTCTCTGTTCTTGTGGGCTGGTGCGCTGAAATGGAACTTAGGAAGGAAAAGGCACGAAAGAGGAAAGAGACAAAGGCAAGAGGTAGTTTTTATGACTTGGGTTTTATTGAACGGAGCATAGTCGGTCGTAACCAAGGGGACATGTCCCTTGGCTAGGAAAACGACTACCCACTGTTGCGGCCTAGATTCAAATGACCGAGGTATCCTTTTGGGGGTAGGGAGTCAATCCTTTTCGTCGGACATGCGCAAAGGATTGCAAAGGGGTTCTGCCGGTCAATGTCCCATGGGAGTTTGTTGTTTGTTGTTTTTTATTTTTTCATTTTCGTATTTTTTAAATCCCCACACCCCTATACACACAGAAAAAATAGATATAGTATTATTTTTTCTTATAATCAAGAAGATTATATTTCATGTACATCAAATTTTAAAAGATTTTTAAAAGTTTATTTTTTAATTTTAGTATTTTTCTTCTTGCAAATCCGGTCTATTAAAAATATTTTTATTTCCTTCATATCTTCAATCAATTTGAAATACCCAATATATGTTGCACCCCAAGATACTAGGATTAAAGTTAACCGACCTAAAAAAGAATGTGAAAGTTTTTAAAATAACTGGTGCATTATAACTTTCATTCATTAAAATATCAATACTAAAAATTTCATTAAAATAGGTTAATTCCCTGATTTTTGATATTTTTTCGGGAGAGAGGTGTAACGGTCAAATTTGACTTTAACGCTTGAATTGAGGGTTTTTAAAGTAAAACCCCTGAGATATCTATACTTACCTGTATAACTAATGCAATTCACACTCAAGCTACTTAAAACCATCAGAGCAGATTTTTTTAAAAAATTATTTTTAAAATTAACTCCCTTCACCTCCACGACCTCTCATTCAAGAAGACACATAATCACTTTCATGCGAGGGCCTCTTTAGCACCTTTCGCAACCAGGAACTTTAGAGGGGAGGAGAGAGAGAATATACAGGTAAGTATACATATCTCATAAACAGGGGTTTTACTTTAAAAACCCTCATTATATCAATATCTATACTTACCTGTATAACTAATGCAAGAAACAGAATTTGTAGCAGAATTCCAGGAGGTGGGAAAAACAAAGTAAAGGAACATACTCACTTATTCTTCGCCAAACCGACTGTCTCTAATATGGATGTTCTTGCCAAATTTCCTTCACTCCCAGCAACATCCCTTAAATAAAAGGATGCAAAGGTGTTCTCTGAAGACCAATGAGTCGCTTGTAGGATGTCTTTCAGTGAATCTCCGTTAAACAAGGCCCAAGATGAAGCCAATCTTCTAGTATCATGGGCCCTAATGTCCTCAGAATGTGGTTGACCAGCCGCCTCATAGACATGTCTAATAGTGGAAACAATCCACCTGGAAATAGTACTATTCGCTGCTGGCCTATAATGGCTCTTCTTATAGGTAATGAAGAGTGCTTCATTATCCTGCCACAACATCTCTGTTCTCTTTAAATAGATTTTTAAACAACAAGGACACAGAAGGATGTCCTCAGCGTCATTTGTAAATTTTTTGAAATCTGAAATAAACCAAGGTGACCAGGCTTTCTTCAACCGCTGAGTCTTGGCTAAAAATGTTAAATTGGATAAAAGTCGTATACCCGCTGCCTCAAACCTAAGGTTCGACTCCTTGATAGATAAAGCATTTAGTTCACCTACTCTAGCAGCCGAAGCTAAGGCAACTAGGAAAACTGTCTACCAAGATAAAAACTTTAACTCTGCAGAATCTAAAGGCTCAAAGGGATGCTTAGTGAGAGCCTTTAGAACAAAAGGTAAGTCCCAGTTAGGTAGAAGTGGTCTCACTGAAGGATTTGAATTAAAAATTCCTTTAACCAAATTTGATAGCAGATTCTCTGAATTTATAGAACTCTTCTCCCAACCGTTGTGAATAGCTGCTAACGCTGTTCTATATCCAGCAATAGTTGAAGCTCTGCAACCTCTGACTTCATGTAAATGAACCAGAAAATCCGCCACATCCTTTATAGAGGCAGAATATGGGTCGATATCTCGTTCAAGACACCAGCTACTGTATATTTGTTGTCGAGCCTCGTACATTCTCCTGGTGGAAGGCCTTTTGCTATTTTTTATGTAACTGAGCCTTGATATTTTCCACACTACTAGCTTCAAACTTGCTGGGTCTGAATGTACTATCTGACCCCGTCTCTGAGTTAGCATTTTTGGTGTTATTGGTAACTCTCTTGGGAAGTCTATCAGCAGGTCCAAAAGGTTTGGATACCATGACTGCCGTGGAGCTTGTGATGCTACCAGAAGAAGAATGCATCCTTCCTGTGACACCTTCTGAAGAACCCGATGGATCAATATTGGGGGAGGAAATGCATAGGCATACATCCGTGTCCAATCTATGCTCAGAGCATCTGAGGCATATGCAGCATCGACCGGATAAGGGGGCAAAACACCCCCAACTTTTTGTTTTCTGGAGTAGCAAAAAGGTCTATGTTCGGACGCCCGAACCTCAGAAAAATTAAGTCCACTATCTTCAGTTCCAGGCTCCATTCTTGGCCCCTCGATAGACGGTCTGCCAAAACATTCTTCTTTCCTGCATAAAGGGAAATGTGCTCTGCTGCCCATTGGAACACTTTCCACGCCAACAGACAAAGATGAAGAGACTTCGTACCCCCTTCTTTGTTGATGTAAACTTCAACTGTGGAATTATCGCACCTTAAAAGAACTCTCTTTCCTCTGACATGAGGTAGTAGTTGAACAAGAGCTAGATGGATTGTTTTTAGCTCCAGCCAATTGATGTGGTTTCTTACCTGGTGATCGTCCCAAACTCCTGCTACCTTGTGATAGTTTAAGTGAGCTCCCCAGCCCCTTTCTGAGGCATCTGTCCAAAGAACTAGAGGCTCTACATGGTGAATCTGTACCCCTTTGAAAAAGTTTTCCCTTCTTGTCCACCATACCAGGTGATTTGCTAAAAAACTGTTTATGAGGATCATCTTGATATTGTCCCTTCGAGGGACCCACCATGACCGAAGGTAGAATTGGATAGGCCTCATATGCAACCGGGCCCAGATGATCAGATCTATACATGCCGCCATAAGACCTACAAGTCTGAGAAACCTGTGAGCTTGGCAGAACCTTGTCTCGAAGATACAATCTATTTGTTGTACCAGATTCTGGAATCTCTCCTCTGAAGGATAAATTATTCCTTCTTTCAAATTGAAGAGAGCCCCTAGGTACATTGCTTTTTGTGATGGAATCAATTTTTTTTTTATAGTTCAGGAACAACCCCAAATCCTGGAGAAGGTCCTGCATTAAAATTACTTGTAGATTGAGAATGTGTTGATCCTGATTTCTGATTAACCAGTCGTCCAGGTACATGAAAATATGTATTTGACGGGACCTGAGAAATCCCCCCAGTGCTGACATCATCTTTGTGAGCACTCTGGGGGCTATTGCAAGACCAAAGTGCATAGCTTTGAATTGGTAATGCCTCCCCTGAAAATGAAACCGCAGAAACTGCCTGTGACCTGGGAAAATGGGAACATGGAAGTAAGCATCCTTTAGGTCCACCGTTATTACCCAATCGCCTTTCCTCAAGGCCTGACGAATAGTCCTGAAAGTTTCCATCTGGAAATGGGGAACCACCAGATGGGAATTTATCCTTCTCAAATTTAGAATGGGACGGGACCTCCGTCATTCTTGGAAACTAAAAAGAAGGTGCTGTAACACCCCCTGCCCTTCTGGGCTCTGGGAACTAACTCAATTGCTTGTTTTCCTAACAAGTCTTTTTATTTCTTCTGAAATAACGTTTCTCTGGTAAAACGGACTGAATACAGTCTTTTTTACACCGCTTCGTATCGGTGTTGAAGCAAACTGAAGTTTTAGCCCTTCGCGGACAATGCTCAAAATACAGCGGTCGGAAGTAATCCTCCTCCAACCCTGCAAAAATCCTGCTAGTCCCCCCCCCCCGACCGGCTCGGATTGAGGAAATACACACAGCTTATTGTCGTTGGGGACGAAACCCCAACGACTTCTGAAACCTGGATTTCTGAAACCCCGATTGTTCCTTCGTCCAGGTCGAAGCACTATCCTCTCCCCTGTTTAAAGTTGGAACCTTCCTGCTTGTCTTTTCTGCCCAAAACCCGAAGAATTAGCATAATTCGTTTAGGGCTCTCCAACTTTCGCTTCGCTCCATAAAATTCTTCCTGACGTGTTGCGTCTCCCTAGCATTTCTAAGGTTCTCCGTACTGCTATGCAAAACCTCGAAAAACCTTCCAGAAAACAGTTTTGGGTCTAAAGTAGGCAGGCGTGAAAGCTTATTTTCCGTGGCTTTATTCTTAAAAGCCATGTCTCTCAAATAAAGACTCCGCCTCGCTGAGACAGAACCTAAAATAATTCTGGAACGTGACATCTGCCATAGATTGGAATAACTGCGATAGAGCCTACAGGGCGTCTTGTCTATCCGCAACCGAACCCGACGCGTCAGTATATGAAGTGATTAACGAGCCATACGAAATTTTCCTAAGCAAAAGCCGAGCACTCGAATCCAGCTTCTTAAGGCACAAATTAGCAGAAACCGCAGATTTGCTAGAAAATTTATACTGAGCGCCAGGAATATAGTCCTTACTGCTAGAAGGCGCCATAATACCCTCTTCAATGTTCTCGTCAAGACGGGCGGGGGGGGGGGGACAGAATTGGGTAAAGTGGTCATTAACACCATATATTTCTGATCTTCTGAAGACCTAAAACATTTTATTTTTCCCTTAGTCTGCCATTCAGAATCGACTTCTTCCAGTGCTTTAATAACAGACCATCTAATGGCAGACTGATAGCCTCCTTCATCCTAGGAGCCAACAAGTGATCCGCTATGTAAAATTTAAAAATCAGAGTCTTTTCTTCTCTCCTCACAGGGAATATTCAATTTCGAAGCTACCTTCGAAATAAAGGAATTCCACTCCACATTACGAGTTTTAATATTGCTTTCCTCCAAATTCCGCTCACTTTCAGCTTCAGAGCAATGACTGAAATTCTCAACCTCACCTTCCGAATCAGAGATATCATTATTATGTCCCATAAAAGAAGGACCTGAAATGACATCGTAACTTCCCGCCAAGGACTCGTTCATCCTCACTTGGCTCCCGCGTAAATTAAATCCTGCTATCAATTAAACTGTTTAAATCCTTAAACCCTTCTACTTCAGGCAGGAACCTGGAAAGGTAAGCATTTTTAGGATCACTTCTTTGGTTTTCCGAAACTGATTCGAATGGGGCTTCCTTCAGCGAAGGCCCGCTTAGTTTACTTTTCTGCTTTTCCTTTGGCGACGTAAGTTGTAACTTAGTCAAAAAAGGCTTATTTGAACTAACGTGACCGTAGTAACGGTCTAGTTCATTTTCTCTCAGAGGAAAAGGGACGTCGAAATCTCCCGCTCTGGAATGAAAAAGAAAAAAATAGTGGGGAAAAATGAATTCGACTTGTTGAAGAGAGCGGGGGGGGGGTCAACAATGTCGTCGCCGTCACAAAATTCCGTCGTCGTCGTAAAATCACCAACTCAAATATCTTCAGCAGCTGAAAAATCGCAACTCCTGCTGTCGTCACCCCACTTCTACTTATACAAGTTTTTCCTTCAACATCCGGGTGTTTGCACCCCACGCACAAGATTCTCGAGCCAAACCCGACCGCCGGAATCATCATAGCTATCATCCGGGCACCTGGCGCTTACACCCGGGACTGTAGCTTCTCGACTTCGGTGACAATGTTTGCATTCTGATGGAAGCGGGTTCGATTCTACAGTCCGACATGTCAGGCAAAGCCTAGCACGCTTCCTTCGAGAATACGGCAGGCCTTGACGTTCGCCACTCACCTCGTGTTCTCTGTCACACTCCCCCCTGATCTCAGGATCACACACTGTGCAGGGTGGGGGTGGCCTTTTGTTTCTCGCGATCCTTCGAAGCGGTACGTGCACCACAGTTTCTGTCTCTGACTCGTCCGACGGGCTAGCGGTTGTCTTCGAGGGATCATTGGCGACATTCAATAACAACCGTCGTCAGATGGCTCATCATCTTCATCGGTAGATGAATAATCCACCTCCCAGCAGGGCAGAGGTCGCGTACGTGACGCGGGACTCCGTTAACCAGCACAGATTGCTGACTGACCACACCAGTCACTTGCCCCCGCTTGAATCGATTGGTGCATCGACTGCCTGGGGGTTTCACCCAAACGGAATCCCCCACAGCATATGGCTCGCAAACCACTTCGTCGACAGGTGACTGCGCAACGTCTATTCCTTTTACCCGCACCCGGTACGTGTGGATGGCATTCGCGGGTGCGGTTACCGGGGACACCCCGTCCTTCGGCGTCACATTGTACCAGTATGTTGCCTCTTCAATGGTGCACTGCTTCCTTGCGGCAATTCTTTTAATACTGCGGTGACTTCTTTCCGTGATACCGTTGCCTGATGGCACATACGCACATCGCAGCCGTAGTCGGACCCCTCATTCACACAGAAACTGCCTTACTTGCTGGCTGCAAAAGGCTGTGTCATTGTCCGTCAATATTTCCTCTGGTGCACCTCGTTCGTAAAAAACAGTTTAAGAACGCTCGCTGAGTCTTGCCGTGCCAGCGGTCTCCAAATCGCAAAACGGGTAGGTCCACAGTCCATGAGGGTAAGAAAGTGGTTGCCACCATAATGGGTGAATATCCATTCCCCCCTTTGCCACGCATCATTTGTGTCCAGTCGTCCTTTTCGCCATCGTACTGGTGCTGGGTCAATCGACTGGCACACCTCGCATTCTTTTCCGACTCGTTTAATCTCTGCCTTGGTCACCGTTGGGTCGACGCGTCTCACGAAATTCAGCGTCCGCTTGATGCCTGGGTGCCCGCCTATGGCAGCACAGGTTTGACCAACGGGCTCGGAACTCGTCTTTACAGCAACGTACCATTTGTGCGGCACTCGTGTCAACTGGTCCGCAAGATTGCAGTACGACGCGACCAGTGTTATGCTGACTGTCAGGGCATACTCCGAAACTAGGTTCCTTAGGGTGTCTAGCCTCCGCCTTATCAGCATCTCGCTTGCTGCTTGGTGCGTATCCTTGCTTTGCCAGTTAGCGTGGTTGACACCCAATGGTAGACACAAAGAGAATCAGTGTGCAGATGCAGCCTCTTTGCCTGCCACTGTAGAGCTAGGTTGACGCCTTTCAGCACGGCGTCCAACTCAGCTAAGTTGATGTGCTGGGCATCATTCATGGACCGTAACCAACACGCATCCTCCAACACAGTCCCGTCCCTCTCCAACAGGACTCCCAACGCCAATGAACTGGCATCGACCCATACATTAATTTCTTCCCCGTTAACGCACCATTCTCCTCTGGCAGGGTCCTCGTGTGTTGCTTTCCCAACACTTTCTGCAATCATTCGGGTGAGGAGGGCATCACTTGTTTCATCGTCTCATCCTGAGGTCACAGCATTCGCTCGGCGTTTTATTACACCCACTACTGCACAAAGCCAACCACACACTGGCAGGTGTCCCACAAGTTTTCCGCACAGGGAAAAAACAGTCCGCCTTGTGAGAACTTCAGGAATGCCTGGAACCACACTTCCCTGTCTCCTCCCCCTGACTTCCAGGCCTAGTACGGCGCTCCGTCTTCAAGCCGTTCTGGATCCTTACAAACAAGGCCAAATTGTGCCAATTTTGCTCGCACGTGTGACGCTTGCTTCACATCTTCATTGATGTAAATGTCATCGAGGTACGCCGACGTCTCCTTTTTGACAGTTTCATCTTGGGACAGCACAACACCAATGATGGTCTTCATGATTTGTGGCGCCACATTCAAGCCGAAGCCCAGCCTGGTCAGGCAGTACCGTTTGCCACGAAACACCACCATCTGAAATGGACATAATGTTTCGTGTAAGCCTCAATATATTGTTTGAGCTCGCGGTAATCCAGAACTGGTTGCACCATTGACTTGTTCTGCTGTACTATTGCCATTAAAGGAATCAGACCTTTAGGAGGCCCAAGCTTTTGGTCGGGGTACGGGATCAACCAGCCATCTTTGATCCAGGCGTCAAGCTCCTGTTTCGTATGCGATCCTAACGTTCGCGGATACGGGGTACTCTGCGACGCTATTCCGTAGCTTGGTTGGCGCCTCCTTATCCGTCCATTTCCACGAGGCAGTCCAGATCTTCTGGCGTTCATTGAACTCTACCTGAAGTCGGGCCGATCGATGTGAAGCGCGGCACACACCGGGCCTCCAGGAATTGCACAGTTCCACCTCGTGTAATCATGACACCGTAACAGTGCCTTGATGGCTTCATACCCAAGCAGTAGGTCGAAGCCCAGTAAATCTTTTCTCGTCACCAACACATCGATCTTAGCAGATGCACCAGAGTCAGTATGAATCCTCACTGACCCTACTCCACAGCACACCCGGGTATCACCATCTATGGTCGTTACTTTAATGCTTCTCTTCCTCCAGGTGTGGCATAGTCTGCGCTCACTATGGTGCGAGAGCAGCCTGAATCGAGAAGCGCCGAGCTAAGCGTTTGGTCGACGAGGACTCGGATGATTGGTTGCACCTTGTTCACTTCTTGTCCGGGGAGCAGAACGGCGCAGACATCTTGTCCCCTGGCTCGTTTTCCCGGACAGCTTGAGGCCATGTGTCCGACCCCGCCACATTTGAAGCAGCGTATGCGCCCACGTCTTTCGTCCGTGCTAATCTTGCACTCCTTAGCCCTGTGGCCAAGCCTTCCACAACGGAAGCAATTCACTCTGACTCGATGGTCCAGCCTGGGGGGGAGTTGTATGGCCACTCTGGGCCGTCTGCGCAGCCATTGCAATTGGCTGCCCCAGCTCTGCTCATCCCTGACGATAGCCCGTGTGCGCTCAAGCAAATGCTCCACCGTGTATCGTCCTTCGAAATTAAAACCCTTTGTTCTAATTTTAATCTAAAATTCATCTAGTTTATTCAACTAGAGTTTTTAATACTTTCACACAACAATGGAACCTCTTTAAAAAAAGAAAATAAAGAAGAAAAAAGAGAAAAAAGAAAACAAAAAAGAAAATTGCTTCAATTTCGTCATTTTCTGCAAAATTGATAATTTCAACTAACGATGACTTTTTATCAGCCTTCTTCCCTATCAAACTGTAACTAAGAAGGCTGATAAAAAAGTCATCGTTAGTTGAAATTATCAGTTGATAGGGAAGAAGGCTGATAAAAAGTCATCGGGTATATAATAGGAGAGAGAGAGGGGTGAGTGAGAGAGAGGGGGTGAGAAAGAGAGAGAGAAACAGAGTAGAGATAGGATGAGGGTTCTTACTTGTTAACTCGCTGCTTTTACTGCTTCTAACTCGGCCGCCATCTTCTCTTGGATTTTTTTTCTCTTCAGGGTTTTCCGTTAAGGATCGTTTTTCTTTATTTCTTCCATTGGTCATTTCTTGTTTAAATAACTTAATCAACAAGATTTGTTGTTTTTTCTTATAAAGCTTTATTTCAACAACCCAGCCCACCTCTGCAGCAGATCGAAAGCTACACCAGAGCAAGCGACTTTCCAGTCCGCTCGCTCTGAAATCTCCGGTCGCATTTCACTAAAACGCCTGTAATCGCGTGCTATTGGAGGGTCAGCGGAATGCCGCCGGTTATCAATCATCGGCCATGGAAACTTTTCCACTGACTCTATAACTTTATTCAAACATGCTTACTACAGGTATGTACATAATTCATAAGCTGCCTATGAATTATGTTACAGATGTACCTACACTATCATAATCTAGTCCACAATAAAACTTTTAACCAGTGCAGAAATTTTCACTTATTTTGTCACTTGATCGTTAGAAAAGAATGATAATATTGTTAATACTGAAGGTTTTTTTAAAAAGTACACCCCCTGTTTATGAAATATTTGCACTTATCTGTATAACTTACCCGATTTTAGTTTTATCCTCCCTTGCCCCAGGCACCTCTTCATTAAATTTCAGAAATAAGTCACTTTATATGCGAGGCACTCATAAGCACCTTCAACACACAGGAACCTTAAAGCGAGGAGGAATGAGGGAAGTATACAGGTAAGTATATATATCAAAACTGAGGTTTTATTTTTTTTAAAACTCAGTTTATATCAGTATCTATACTTACTTGTATAATTTGTAGCAGAACTTTAGGACGTAGGGGAAAGAGTAAAAGGAACATACTATTTCTTTTGCATTCCGACTTTTTCTAAGATGGATACAAAATTACAAAATTTCCTTCGCCCCAAACAAAATCTCTTAGGTAAAGATGCAAAAATGTGCTTTCCGAAGACCAATGAGCCGCTTGTCTCTGGAAAACTCAATTAAACAAAGCTTAAGATGAAGCTAATCTCCTAGTACCGTTAAGAGTATTTACGGGGTTTCGAAGGAGCTCTTATTTTTCCGTAGTTGTAGGCAAATTGTCGGACAAAGAAGGAACAAACACGAAAGTAAATGCAGGCACTTTGTATTGACAAAATTACATGTTTTTGCAAATTTTATTGGTATTTGCTACGAGACTTATCTGAGTTAAGTAATGTCTTGGAGTAATGGTAATAACAGGGGTGTTCTGTTCGTCGGTAGGAAAAGTTGATAAGACGCTTCATCTCGGTAGTTTCTCGTTCTTTCCTCGTAACCGGTACAGTGATAAGTAATGGGGAGTGCTATTTAGAAGCTTCTCGCCCTGGTAACAGTTCTGTAAATGACGGTGAATGGGCCCTTTTCAAATAGACTATTTTATCTTCAGCCTTCTATAGTGTGCTTTTATGCCATCCCGTGGTCTGCGGACACAATGCCTTCGAAAGTGTGCTGTGAAAATATGCCTCCGTCCAGGTCAACGGTCCTTAGAAGTAAGCCCTGTTTTTAGGCTAAGTGATGAATGAAGTGTAGAGACCGCTATTTATGCGACTACCCTCAGTGGGTGCTCTGTGATAAGTGAAGTTTTTGGGTATTGGCGCCAACATCGTATGTTGGCGAATCGCCACCTAGCGGCAGGGGGAGATAATTAATTATGGAATTTCCAATACCGGCCCTAATATTCTTCAAACTTAATTGATCTGAAGTCTCATAACTATATCTAATAGCAGATACAATCCACCTTGAAATTGAACTAATCGCTACTGGTCTATATCGATTCTTCAGATAGGGAATGAAAAGTACTTCATTTTGCCGTAACTGCCCGTTATTTTCATGTATGTTCTCAGACGACAACAAGGAACAGGTGGTCCGTAGACTCACCTGTAAATTTCCTTAGACTCACCTGTAAATTTCATAAGATCTGGAATAAACCAAGGTGATCAAGCTCTCTTCAAATGCTGAGTCTTGGCCATAAATTTTTAAATTCGGTAAAAGTCGAATACCTTCATGCCTAAGATTAGACTCCATAATGGATAAAGTCTTTAGCTCATCAACTCTAGCAGCAGAAGCCAAGGCCACTAGCAGAATCGTCTTCCTTTAATCACATAGAATCTAAGGGTTAAAAGAGGTGATTAGTGAGAGCTCTTAGAACAAGGGGTAAGCCCCGATTAGGGAGAAGTGGTCTTATTGAAGGAGTTCAATTTTTAAAATTCTTTAACCAAATTCTATAAAAGACTTTGAATTTATAGAACTTATCTCCCAACCCTAGCTACTAATGCTGTTCTAGATTTTGCAATAGTTGAAGCTCTGCAACCTCAGACCTCGTGCACATGAATCAGAAAATCTGTACGTACTTTATAGAAGCAGACTACAGGTCGATACCCAGCATAAGCTGCATACATTCTCCTGGCGGAAGGCCTTCTGCCATTCTTGATGTAACTCTGGGCACTTTCTAGAAAGAGATTATTCAAGTAGATCATGCTGGATATTTTCCTTGCCACAAGCTTTAGACTTGCTAGGTCTGAATGAACTCTTAGACTCAGTTTCAGAGTTAGCATTTTCCATGTTATTGGTAATTCCATTGGAAAGTCTATTACTAGGTCTATGAGGATAGGATACCATGACTGGTGAAGAACATTTGGGGCTACCAGACGAAGAATAAACCTTTCTAGTGACACTTTCTAGCGACACTCTAATCAATATTAGAGGAGGTAATTCATAAGCAAATATCCCTGTCCAATTTATGCTTAAAGCATCTGATGCATATGCCGCATCCACTGGACAAGGGGGAGCAAAAGACGTCCAGTTTTTTGTTCTCTGGGGTACCGAAGAGGTCTGTTTAGACAACCGACCCTTCGAAAAATTAACTCCACTATTCTCAGATCCAAGCTCTATTCTACCGTTTGGCCCCTGATAGATGGTCTTCAAAACAATCCTCTTTTCTAGAATGTGAGCTACACAAAGGGAAATGTTGTAATCTGTTGCCTATTAGAACACTTCTCCCGCCAACTGACAAAGATGAAGGGACTTTGTGCTGCCTTTGTTGATGTATGTCACTCCTGTGTAATTGTCGCATCTAAGAAGAACTTCTGACATAAGTCAATAGTTGAACAATTGCTAAATGAGTTGCTCTTAGCTCTCGGCAATTAATATGCTTCCTTCGTTGGTGTTTGTCCCCAATTCCTGTCACCTGATGGGTGTTTAAATGAGTTACCCACTCCTTTTTTGGTGCATCTACACATACAACATCTACACATACAGGGTCTATATCGTGTAGCAAAATGTTATCCTTCTTGTTCACCATTCTAGGTGTTTTGTTAATAAACCGCTAATATGGATCATTTTGACATTGTCTCGTTGACGAAGATAAGATTAGATTGGACTCATGTACAAACAAACTCAGGAAAACAGATTCATACATAAACATGTGAGCCCTGCAGAATCTTGTATCCAAAATGAGATCTGATTCAGATTCAGGAACTCTCACCAAATTGAAGAGAGTTCCCAGGCAAATTGTCTTTTGTGATAGAATCAAGCAAGATTTCTGGGAATTTATGTCTGCCCCTCTTAGGTACTAAAAAGAAAGATCTGAATTCTTAGTCTTTACTACTCGAGGAATATTTAATTTCGAAGTCCCCTTCGAAATAAAAGTATTCCATTCTACAGTATGTGTCCTAAGTGAGGCATCCTCCGAATTCAGTTCAATTTCTGTTTCAGAGAAAAGATTGCTATCTCAAAGTCCCGTCTAAATCTGGGCCCATCATGGTATGTTCGAGAAGAGGGGCACTAATATCATTCCTGTAACTTCCTGTAACTCAGTAGGAGTCTTTTGTGGGGGGTTTTCGGGGCAGGGTCAAACAAGCTCAAATTTGTTATCTATAGGCTTATTCAAATCATTAACCCCACTACTTCAGGTAGGAATCTGGAGGAAAGAATAAATCAGGTTGTTACTGTTGCTATTTTACCTTTGACACGCATCGGAGCCCGGCCAGGAAATATTTATTTAAACTGTTTAATTCAAATATATTATAACATGGTGGCAGCGGTGAGATAAGAAGATTCAACGAAAATAAAAGGAGTATAACACTGAACAAAACTAACAGGAAAAAGTTATGTCAACTTTTTGGACAACAAAACATTTTTTGGACGAATTAAACTAAATTAAATACATTTGATAATATCGTATTTCACATTCTTTAAATTGTCAGTGAGCCATCGATGTGTTGGACCACTGAAAATCTAGTGGAATCTTCAGATTTTCAAACAAAGGTGCAGGCTATACTTTTCGGTGAAGAATATTCCAGTCGACAAACAGGTTGATCACATTCTGTTGTTTTTCTGGAGAAGAGGGTCTACGAAGGTTCAACTCATGGACTTTCGCAGACGAAGCCGACGAATAACCCACAGATTGTTTGGCGAAAGTTTGAAGAACATTTAGACCCCAGATAAATTTTTACATCTCTCGTTGTCCCTTCGACAATACAAAGAGACACTCAAAACATTGACGACTTTATAGCAAGGTGTAGGTTGCAGGCGAAGAAGTGCAAGTTCCGAGATAACATGGATACCGAGATATGTTTATTAGAACAAGATATCTACGGAACCAAACACACTAAGTTGCAAAGGCAGCTATTGGAACAAAGGGGAAAGTCTAATACCGGAAGAAGTCCAAATTATATGTAGAGCCTACGAAACTTCAATAGGCCACATGAAGCAAATAGCGGAAATCATAAATGGAGAAAGCCAGGAAATTGGCTCTGTAAAATACAGCAACTGCAAACGACGCAGCAGCATGCAGTCCCACCAGAAGGATAAGTGTCCTGCTTGGGGTACAACTTGTCAGCATGTGAACGAAAAAATCACTGGGCTAAAGTCTGCGACAACAGACAAGAAAAAAGGAAAACGCCAACAGACCCAAATTAAAAAAAAAGGGGGCCCAAATTTAAACCTGGGCATAAGGAGACCCAGTGAAGTCAGCAGTAAAGACACCATGATAAAAAAAGTAACAATAATGATTTCTCAGTAAATGATATGATAACCAGGAGATGCACAATCAGTTTGCACAAATGAAATTTGACACAACCGGCAAGAAAAAAAGGTACTAGGACTGAGGTCTTTGCAGACCTTACTATTAGGCTTCTCAACCTACCAGTCACACAAACTAAAAGCCAAGGTTGACACAGGAGATGAAGGAAATACCTCCTTGCGTGTTTTCCGCAAGATGTTTCTTAATAAAGTCAGCAATTCTGGACAGCCACTCCCTGGTACAACGCATAAATAGTTAAGTATACTGACTGATATAATGGATCCAGCACCCCTCAAGATTCCATCAACATAGTGTACCTACAAAAATAATGGAAATCACACAAGTTTTTTGTGGTAACATCAGAAGGACCTATCATACTAGAACTGCCATCACTCAGAGACTTGGAACTGGTTACGATGCACTGCGTCATCGAAGAAAACCAAGCTATATTAACTCTGTAGACGACCCGAGAAACATGTACCAGGATCAATTCGATCGAATAGGCAGTTTCACAGGGGGA
Source organism: Doryteuthis pealeii (assembly GCA_023376005.1). Taxonomy (NCBI): domain Eukaryota; kingdom Metazoa; phylum Mollusca; class Cephalopoda; order Myopsida; family Loliginidae; genus Doryteuthis; species Doryteuthis pealeii. The sequence continues at coordinate 76,766,785 of CM042159.1, read as the reverse complement.
TGCCGGATTGTCCTAAAATCGGACAACCATCCTGTCATCCACGCACCCAGGAAATGCCCAATCCATATGAAAGATGAGGCCAAGACTGAGCTAGATGACATGATGAAACAAGGTATCGTTCGTAGAATAAGCGAGCCCACAGAGTGGATTGAACAGTCTGGTATATGTGCGAAAGTGTAATGGTAAACTCCGTCTGTGTTTGGATCCCAAGGATTACAAATGCCATCACAAGGCTCTCACAATGGAGAAGCTCGCGCACAAACTTTCGGACGCGAAATACTTATCCAAAGTGGATGCCAAGAATGGATACTGGTCAATCAAGCTTGATCCTGAATCACAGTTACTGACTACCATCAACTCTCCTTTTGGAAAGTATTGCTTCTAGTGAATGCCTTTTGGTCGGGATGACAATATGCATTGCTGCACAAATGCAAATTTGGTACAAGCAAGTGTGTGCGCGCGCGGCGTGTGTGTATATAACTGTATAGTTAGTTATATAAATAAGTAGTATATGAGATTAAGGCCTCATATAGGTACATGTGTGTTACATGTAGTCTGTCGTGTATATAAATATATGTGTGTGTAGATTGGAGATAGTAGATCATATGTATATGTATATATATATATATATATGTGTGTGTGTGTGTGCTGTCTGTGTCTGTGTGTGTCTGGTACTATATTATATGTATAAATAAATGTATGTGTGTATAAGTGTCAATAGCAGGTCATTGACCATTAAAGTAAGATAGGGATCGAAAGTCTGGCTTGGGCAAGTTTGATGGTCGCTAGAGGTCAAGATGGTCATAAATCTCATCATGAGGGTGGTCTTCAAACAAAGGCCTTCAAATCATGCGGGGATGAACGAAATCTCGAAGAATGAGACTTGGACGAGAATCGTGAGGAGTAGTGGGAAATTTTGAAAGTCAGTCAGTTAGTTGTTGGGAGCCGGACGAATAAGTTAGAACCGAGCAGTGGACAAAGACAGATCACACTTAAACTTGAGAGAGAAGTCAACTTTAGCAGAAGTTCTTAAAGGAACAGGAAGAGTGTTTTTCCCCTCCCATCTCGACGTACAAAGTAATAGATAATGGAAGAATGACTGGAAGAATGAATGCGAGTACACATCGCCCCTCTTGTCATTTTGGCTGTTCACCAGAATTGTTTTATTTTGTTCTTTCTTTGTTATTGATTGTTAACTTCTTCCGAGGCAGAATTTACGGCACAAGTGAGGGTCAAGCTAGCAGACGATCATGGCCAGTAAAAGTTGAAAACGAGAAGTTGCAGGAAATGCAGTAAGATGTGCAGCGAAGAGTCTGCAGATACCCTGCGGCCCCAAGCGTGGTTTAACACGAGTCAGGTCCCAGGATGTATCCAGCAGAAAATGGATATGATTCTGGGAGAAATGCCCTGGTACAATAGGACTTATAGACGATGTCATAGTTTATGGAAAAACCAAAGAATAACTGAACGAATCTGCACAACTTGATGAAGATAGCAAAAGCTGAACGACTCAGTTTAACAGCGATAAATGCCAAATAGACCAGAAGTAGATACACTCTTTGGGGCCATATATGACAAAAATGGTGTACGCCCTGACCCCAAGGAAGTGGGAAGAAATCAAAATGTTACCCAGCCAAATAGCATCACGGACCTGCAATGAGTGTAGGAATTATACCACATGGCACCGTTCATTCCGCATCTCTTAGATCTCACATCACTAATGAGAGATCTACCCCCCCCCCCCTCCAAAAAAAAAGTCGTAGTGGCGGTGGACAGAAAGGCACCAAAGACTTTGCAAACAATAAAAGACTTGATTTGTAAAGAAATGTTGCTGACATACTTCTACACTGAAAGAAACTGTAATCCAGGTAGATGCATCAAACAGAGGTCTCGGGCAGCCTGCTACAGGAGGTAAAACCATAGCATTTGCATCAAAATCGCATCAGAACAACGATTATGCAAACATTGAGCGGGGACTCCTAGCAGTTGTCTTCGGATGTGAGCGTTTCCGAACGTACATCTATGTGCTTCTATGTAGAAAGTGATCACAAGCCTCTTAGAGATGATCAACATAAAAAAAACCAGTGAATTTATTACGCCTGCAAGAGTATGACATGACCATTGTCTACCGCCCAGGAAATGAAATGACCACTAGCTGATAGTCTTTCCAGACTCACCAACAAGAGCGAGACAAGAGGCAATCGACCTGGACATAAAGGTCGATTTGTCCATTTTCATCAACTAATCTGACCAACACATGTGCGAAGGTTGGTCCTATACGTTAAGGAAGTTGGCAGAATTATGCGAGCTACTGACCCTATCGCGATGAGTTAGCAATAGAAAATGGCGATTTTGCTCAAATGTGAGCGAACATCATCCCAAAATCTATGCAAAAAGAGGTACTTCACAAGCCCATTATGGCCATCAGGGAATCGAAAGTCAAAGTTGCGAGCAAAAAGCTACATATTCTGGTACAACTATCCAACTAGCGATGCCTGTCAGGACCACTAAAAAATGCAGGAGTGCTTTAATGCAGCATGAGATCCCAGGCAAGACCATGGACAATAATAACCACTGACTTGTTCTATTTTGATGGATCGAATTTTATCCTCATGCGGACTACTACTCGAAATACATTGTGTGGGAGTTAAATAATTGCTAGGAAGTGCATAAACACAACTAAGCAAGTGTTTGGGAGAATGGCATTTCAGTGAGAGTGATCTGTAACAATGGATCACATTATAACTAAAATAATATATATAAATAAAAATAATATATATGCATTTAAGCAGTTTGCAAAAGAATGGGGATTCGAACATCGTCAATAATCTCCAGATACCCACAGTCTAATGGACTTGCGGAACGTGTGTGCAGTCGATAAAATCACCAACCAACAAAAAGTCTAAGTCGAGCAACCGTGACATCGATATGGTACTGCAATGCTCTTCTGATAGACACACCCACCAGGAGCAATCTATTCAACAGAAAATTGGTTAGCAAACATTCCAGTAAAAATGTGCTAACACAATGAAAGAAACACCCAGAGATATCAGCCCGTTTGACAAGAGGAAGCAAGCTGACAAAAAGTATACGATGTACTACATGCAAAGATCACCTGAATATTCAATAAGATAGCGTGTTAGGATACAACAACAAGGACACAAATAGACCGAGCCCTGCAGTTGTCATACAAACTTGCCATGGGAACCAAGGTCTATATCATTGAAAACCCCCATCGGACAGGTCGTCCACAGCATCTGAGGAAGAGACCCAATCTAAGCAACTAAGTATCACCAGAGATCATTCCATCCAGAGTGGAAACCGACCCATCAAAAATAACAAACAAATACTGAAGTACCCTATCTCAAACTTGCAATCATTATGCCAACTTGTTCCCCACATAAGAATCACAGACGCGCTCTAACACAACAGAAAATCAAACAACTAATCTGGCCAGATAATAAAGCCACGCCCAAGATACAGTGATGAACAGAACATTTTTCTTAGCAATTTTGCTAGAATTTCTTATCCAAACAGACAAATCCTGCAGTGGACACACACTAAAAAAATTTCTTTTAAAGTGTTTATTTTATTATCTATTGTATAGTATGGGAAAAAAGAAAGGAAAAATCTCTATGTGCAACACAATCTGAACAGTTCATATTTTTGTTCATAAAGCATAAGAAATAAAAATATAACGTTCAGTTGTGTTCACCTAGAGATTATCTCCTTTCCTTTCTGTTCCCCTTACATATAATATAATGATCAAGTAAAATAAAAATTAAAGCAAATTTTTTGTGTGTGTCCATTGCAGGGTTTTCTTTGGATAAGAAATTCACACAATTGCTAAAAAAATTGTTCTGCTTTCATCACTGTATTCTGGAACGGCTGCGCTTTAATTATCTGGCCAGATTTAGTGTTTTATTTTCTGTTGTTTTATGCAGCGCAGATAGGTGATTCTTGTGGACAAGTTGGCAGTAATGATTGGCAAGTTTGAGCATAGGGTTCTTATTCAGTATTTTTGTTTGATATTTTTTGATGGGTCGGTTTCCACTTCTGGATGTAATGCATCTTGGGTGAGATACCTAGTTGCTGTGATGGGGTCTTTACCTCAGATGTGTGGACAGACCTGTCCGGCTATGGGGTTTGCACGAGATAAGCGACCCTGGTTCCATTGCAAGTTTGTATGACAACTGCAGGCGCCCGGCTCTATTGTGTCTTTTGTTGGTTCGCCTATACCTAACACGCTATCTATTGAAATCATCAGGTAGATCTTTTGCTGTTGATCAATCGATATACTCTTTTGGTCAGCTCTGTCTTTTGTACAAACGGGCTGATATCTCTGGGGATTTTCATTTTCATGGTGGTTAAGCACATTTACCATGGGAATGTGTAACCAATTTTCACGTTTAATGTTGAATAGCATAGCCTGCCTGTCGCCTGTGAGTCTATCAGAGCATTGCATACCAACGATGTCACGGTCTCGTCTGCTCGACTTTAGGACTTTATGTTGCGTGGATTTTTATCGACTGCACGAACAACCGTTCCGCGAAGTCGATTAGACTGTGGGTATCTGGCGAGACTTATGTACGATGTTCGAATCCCAATTTTGCATCTGCTAATGCAATATTATATTATATTTTATTTTATACTATATTATTTTTTAGTCCTATATGTAGATCCATTGTTACAGAATCACTCTCATGAAGCCATTCTCTCCAACACGTGCTTAGTTGGTTATGACTCTGCCTAGCAATTATTTAACTTCCACCACAATGTATTCGAGTGTAGTCCGCAGGAATCGGAGGATAAAGATTCGATCCATCATAGAAGCAAGCAGGGGTATTAATTTGCTCCATGGTCTTGCTTGGATCTGCATGCTGCGCATTAAAAGCACTCCTGCATTCTTTACCCGTGGTCCTTGGACAGGCACCTCGCTAGTTCGAGATAGTACTCGGTACACAGAAATGTAGCTCTTTTGCTCGCACACTTTGACTTCTCGATTCCCTGATGGCCATAATGGGTCTTGTGAAGTCACCTCTTTTTGCAGTAGATTTTGGGATGCATGATCGGCTCACATTTGAGCAATAAATCCATTTTCTATTGCTAACTCATCCCGATCAGGGTCAGTAGGCTCGCATATTCTGCCAACTTGCTTAACGTATAGAGACCTAAACCTCGCACATTGTTGGGTCAGTATTAGTTGTGATGAAAATTGGACAAATCGACCTTTATGTCCAGGATCGAGTGCTCTCTCTCGCCTTTTGGTGAGTCTGGGAAAGACTATCAGCTAGAGCCTCATTCATTTTCCTGCCAGGCGGCCTAGACAATGTCATGTCAATATCTTGCAGGCGATAAACATTCACCTGGGTTTCTTTTTATGTTAGTATCATCTCTAGAGCATTGTGATCACTTGCTACTCATAGCAAAGCACATAGATGTACCGTTACTCGGAAACGCCTAACATCGGAAGAAACTGCTAGCGAGTCCGCCGCCATGTTGGAATCGTTGTTCTGATGCGGACTTTGTGAGTGGCAAATGCTATGGGTGTTACGCTCCGATGTTAGCAGGCTCACCGAGAACCTCTGTTGGATGCACCTCTACCTGGACTTACAGTTTCTTTGTTTTTTCAGTGTAGAAGCTATGTCAGCACACTTTCTTTACAAATCAAGTGTTATTGTTTGCAAATCTTTTGGCTGCCTTTCTGTCCACCCGCACTACGACTTTTTTTTTTGGTTTGGACGGGCCGCCGGGGGGGGCTTAGATCCTCCTCAATTACGTGATGTGAGATCTATAGAGAACTGCGGACCGTGAACGGTCCATGACTAAGGTAATATATTCAGCCACTCTTGCAGGTCCGTGATTTGCTATTGGGCTGGGTAACATTTCTGATTATCTCCACTTCACTTAGAAGTGGGCGTCAGGCCAACCGTACACCAGTTTTTAAGTGCGATATATGGCCCCAAAGAAAGGTGTTATCTTATTCTGGTTATCCCATATCGCTAGTGAGAACCGGAGGTCTTCAGGCTGTGGTGGGGCTAACTTCTTCATCAAGTATTGTGCAGATTTCCGTTCATGTAATCGTCTTTGCGTTGTTTCCCAATTAAACTATGTACAATGGTCTATCACCAAAGTTCCAATTGTACAGGGGGCCAACTTTCTCCAGAATCACTCATCCCCATTTCTGCATGGAAGTACATCCTGCACCTAGACCTTCGTTGCTCACCACGGATATTGGTGGCCGAGTAGGTAGTCTGCCAGAATCTTTCTCGTCTCTGCACAAATCTGTACTGGACTTTCCGCTTGCAACTTCTCGTTTTTTCAACCTTTACTGGCCATCGATCGTCTGCTAGCTTGACCTCACGGTGCCCGTAATATTCTTGCTCGGAAAAGTTAACACATCGCGATAACAAAGAAAGAACAAAAATAAAAAACAATTCTTGAGTGACAGCCAAAATGACAAGAGGGGCGATGTGTACTCGGCTTCATTCTTCCAGCATTCTTCCTATTATCTATATGACTTCCTAGGCGTGCGATGATGGAGTGGCGAAACACAGCTCTTGCCCGTTCCTTTAGAACTTTGCCTAAAGTTGACTTCTGCCTCTCCAAGTTTAAGTTGGATCTGTCTTTGTTCCATCTGCTCGTTCGACACTACTCATCCTCGGGGTTCCGGCTCCCAACAACTAACTGACTGGACTTTCAAAATTTCCAGCTACTCCTCACGATTCGTCGGTCAAGTCTCATTCTTCGAGATTGTCTTTCATCCCCGCATGATTTGAGCCCTTTGTTGAAGGACGCACCCGTCAGGGATGAGATTTATTGACCATCGTTGACGTCTAGCCGGGACCATCAAACTGCCCAAGCCAGAGCTTCGATCCCTATCTACGTTTAATGCGTCAATGACTCTGCTTATTGGACACTTCATAACACACATACATTTCTATTGTATGACAGTTATGAATATATGGTACAGAGACCCACACACAGACACAGACACACACACACACACACAGTATATATCATAACTAATACTATACACCGTAACGAATATGATCTACGATCGGTCCATATCTACACACACATATATCTTATAACACCGAGACAGACGGATACAGTGTACACACAGGTGTACCCTATATTGAGGCCTATAATCTCATATACTACTCTATTTTATATAACTTAACCGCGATACAGCTGTGATACACACTGACGCGCCGGCGCGCTGCACACACGGGTTGCTTGTAGCCAATTATGCTATTCTTGTCAGCATTGCATATTTGTATACCCCCGACCAAAAGGCATTTCACTAGGACAGCAATACTTTCCCAAAGGAGAGTTGATGGTAGTCAGTTAACTGTTGATTCAGGATCAGCTCTGATTGACCGATCCATTCTTGGCATCCCTTTGGTAAGTAGGTTCGCGTCCGAAAGTTTGCGATGCCGAGCTTCTCCATTGTGAGAGCCTTGTGATCGGCATTTGTAATCCTTGGGATCCAAAACACAGACGGGAGGGTTTACCATTCCACTTTCGCCACAATACCAGACTGTCACCACTGCTGGTGGCTCGCTTATTCTACGAACCGAACTTGTTCATCATGTCATCTGGCTCGTCTTGCCCATCTCTCTCCATATGGATCTGGGCATTTCCTGGGTGCCGGTGGGAGACAGGGAATGGTCCTTGTCCGATTTTAGGACAATCCGCCATGCCCCCTGTGAAACTGACGCTTATGTCGATCGAATTGATCGACTGGTAGCTGGTTTCTCGGGTCGTTCTAGCAGAAGTTGATAGTGAGCTTGGTGTTTCTTCGATGACGCAGTGATGCCGTAACCAGTTCCAGAGTCTGCTGAGTGATGGCAGTGTTAGTTGTATGATAGGTTCCGTTCTTGACTTTACACAAAAAACTCGTGTGGTTTCCATTGTTTTTTGTAGGTACACTATGTTGACTTGGAACCAATTGTTGAGGGTGCATTGGATCCATTATATGCAGTCAGCGTATACTTAACTATCTTATGCCGTGTGTACAGGGAGTGGCTGTCCAGAATGCTGACTTTGATTAAGAAACATCTTGCGGAAAACACGCAAGGAGACGGTCTTTCCTTATCATCTCCTGTGTCAACCGTGGCTTTTTAGTTTGTGGAGTGACTGGATAGGTTGCCCCAGCCTAATCAGTAGAGTCTGCAAAGACCCAGTCTAGTACTTTTTTTTTCTTGCCGGTTGTGTCAAATTTCAGGGCGTGGTGGCAATGACTGTGGTGCATGGCTCCGGTGTACTTCATATGCGATTTAGAGAAACGATTTATTGTCTACGTCTTGTCCGATTGCGTGCTTATGCTGACTTCACGTGGGTCTGACCTTATGCCCAGTTATTTTAATCGTTGGCCCCCTTTTCTTTTATCTTGAGGCTACGTGTTGGCGATTTTCCTGTCTTATTTTGCTGTGTCTGTTCTGTCGCAGGACCTGTTAGCCAGTCGATGTATCGATTTCACAATGCTGGCGACAATGTACCTCCACAGCAGGAACCAGCGTCCATCCTTCGTCGCAGGACTGCATGCTGCTGCGTCGATAGGCGAGTCTGCTGTATTTACAAGCCAATTCCTGGCTTCTCGTCCATTATTATCGATTTCCGCTATTGCCTTCCATGTGGGCCTATGAAGTTTGTAGGCATCTACAGTATAATTGTGGACTTCTTTCCTCCACGTATTCTAGACTTCCCCTTTGATTGCCAATAGCTGTCGCTTCTGCGAACTTTAGTGCAGTTTCGGTTCGATCAACGGCACTTCTCTGTTCTGAATAAAACAGATCCGGTATGCGCATGTTATCTCGGAACTTGCACTTCTCCGCTCAATGCAACGCTTACACTTGGCTATTAAAGATCGTCAAGTGTTGAGTGTCCTCTCGTGCATGATATGGGATCGAAAGGGCCACAACGAGAGATGTAACATTATTAGGGGTCGAATGTTCTTCAAACTTTCGCGCCAAACAATCTGTGGGTGTTATTTCGTCGGCTGCCTTCGTCTGCGAAAGTCCATGAGTGAACCTTTCGTAGACCGGCTTCTCAGAAACAACAGTAATGGGTGTTCAACCTGTTTCGCTCGACTGGAACGTAGTTACATTTCACCGCAAAGGTATAGCTCGCCACCTTGGTTTGATAAATCCTGAAGGGATTCCACTAGAGTTGTCAGTGGTTCCAAACACATCGATGGCTCACTGCAATTTAAGAATGGTGAAATACGGATATTATCAACATATTTAATTTAGTGAATTACCCGTCAAAGAAATTGTGCGTTTGTGGTCCAAAAAGTTGACATACTTTTTTCCCCTGTTAGTTTGTTTCAAGTGTTCATATCTAACTTTTTATTTTCGGTGCAATTTCTTATCTCACCGCGCTGACACATGTATAATATATTGAATTAAACAGTTTTAAATAGAATATTTCCTGCCGGGGCTCCGAATGCGATGTCTCAAAGGTTAAAATCAGCAACCAGAACCAACGATGTCATTCTTTCCTCCCAGTTGCCGTACCTGAAGTAGTGCGGGGTTAAGATTTGATGGCGCGTATACTGAATAACGAACATTGAGCTCGTGTGGTGATCCCTGCCCCCGAAAACCCCCACAAAAAGGGCTAGCGCTAGCGATTTACAGGAATAACCGGCAATTACAGGGAATCCAAGATAATTAGTGCCTCTTCTCGAACATACCGATGATGGGCCAATTAGACGGACTTTGAGTAGCATCTTTTCTCATGAACAGAAATTAGAACTGAATTCGAGATTGGCCTCACTTAGGAACATTACTTTGTAGGAATGGAATACTTTTATTTCGAAGGGACTTCGAAATGTAGAATATTCCCAGAGTTAGCTAAACGACTAAGAATTCAGATCTTTCTTTTTTACGTACCTAAGAGGGGCAGACATAAATTGCCCCAGAAATCCTTGCTGTATTCTATCAGAAAAGGACAATTTGCTCTGGAGAACTCTCTTCAATTTGGGTGAGAGTGCCTGAATACCTGAATCAGATCTCAGTTTGGATACAAGATTTTGCAGGGGCTCACATGTTGTAGTGTAGAATCCTGTTTCCGTTGAGTTTGTTTGTGACAATTGGATCCAATCTAGCTTATCTTCGTCAACGTACGACAGATGGTCAAAATGAGTCCGATATTAGCCGGAGTTATTAACAAAACACCTAGAATGTAACAAGAATGAGGACGTAACATGTTGCTAACAAGATATAGACCCGTGTATGTGTTGATGTGTTGTCATGGTGTAAGAGTGCACCAAAAGGAGTGGGTAACTCATTTTAGAACACCCATCAGGGTGACAGGAATTCGGGGACAACACAACGAAAGGAAGATAATTAATTGCCCGGTAGGAGCTAGAGCAACGTCAATTAGCACATTGTTCAAGTAGTTGACTTATGTCAGAAGTTCTTCTTAGCTGCGACAATACAGCAGGAGTGGACACTACATCACAAAAGGCAGCACAACAGTCCCTTCATCTTTGTCAGTTGGCGGGAGAAGTGTTCTCAATAGGCAACAGATCTACAACATTCCCTGGGTTAGCTACATTCTAGAAAAGAGGGACTCTGTTTTGAGACATCTATCGGGCCAAACGGCGATAGAATAGTAGTCTTCGGATCTGAGAATCTGCGTGGATTTAATTTTTCGAAGGGTCGGTTTTGTCTAAGTGAGAGTGCGTCTCGGTACCCATGAGAACACAAAAAACTGCGACGTCTGTTTGCTCCCCTCGCTCCAGTGGATGCGGCATATAGCAGATCAGACTCGCTTTTACGCATACATTGGACAGGGATATTTTTGCCGTATGAATTACCTCCTCTAATATTGATTAGGTGTCGCTAGAACAGTGTCCACTTAGAAGGGTTATTCTTGTTCTGGTAGCCCCAAATGTTTCTTCACCAGTCACTGGTTATCTATCCTGCATAGACCTCAGAAAGACTGTTCCAATCGGAATTACCAATAACATGAAAACATGCAACTCTGAACGCTGAAGTCTAAGAGTCTTCATTCAGACCTTAGCAAGTGCTAAAGCTGTGTGGCAAGGACAATGTCCAGCAATGGATCTAGCAATCTGATCATATCCTTTCTAGAAAAGTGCCCAGAGTTACATTCAAGATGGGCAGAAGGCTTCCGCAGCAGAGAATGTATGCGAGCCTTATGCTGGGGTTATTCGACTGTAGTCGGGCTTCTATAAGTACGTACGATTTTTTCTGATTCATGTGCACGAGGTCTGAGGTTTGCAGAGGCTTCAACTATTGCAAAATTGAGACAGCATTAGTAGCTAGCCGGTTTGGGAGATAAGTTTCTAGTAAATCAAAGGCTTTTATAGGAATTTGGTTAAGAATTTAAAATTGAACTCCTTCAATAAGACCCACTTTTCCTAATCGGGGGCTTACCCCTTCGTTCTAGAGCCTCTCACTATAATCACCTCTTTTACCCTTAGATTCTATCTGGATTAAAGGAAGACGAATTCTGCTTAGTGGCCTGGGCTTCGTGCTGCTAGAAGTGATGAGCTAAAGAACGTCTAACCATTATGGAGTCTAATCTTAGCAGAAAGGTATTCGGACTATTACCGAATTTAAAAATTGATGGCCAAACTCAGCATTTGAAGAGAGCTGATCACCTGGTATTATCCAGAGTCTTCATGAAATTTACAGGTGAGTCTAAGGAAATTTTAAGGGGAGTCTTACGGACACACTGTTGCCTTGTTGTCGTCTGAGAACATACATGAGACAGATAACGGGCGGCAGTTTACGGCAAACATTGAAGTACTTTTCATCTCCTATCTGAAGAATCATATAGACCAGTAGCGAGTAGTCTCAATTTCAAGGTGTGGATTGTATCTGCTATTAGATTAAGTGTATGAGACTTGCAGATCAATTAAGATTTTGTGAAGAATATTAGGGGCCGTATTGGAAATTTCCTAATTAATTATCTACCCCCTGCCGCTAGGTGGCGATTCGGCCCAACATACGGATGTGGCGCCAATAGCACAAAATACGTTCAACTGTATCACAGAGCACCCACTGGAGGTAGTCGCATAAATAGCGGTCTCTACACTTCATTACACTTAGCCTAGAAAAAACAGCAGGCTTACTTCTAAGGACCGTTGACCCTGGACGGAGGCGATTTTCACAGCACACTTTCGAAGGCATTGTGTCCAAGCGACCACGGATGCGCATAACAAAGCACATATGAGGAAGGCTGAAGATAAAATAGCTCTATTTGAAAAGGCCGCATTGCACCAGTCATGTAGCAGAAACTGTTACCAGGGCGAGAGAGCTTCGAAATAGCACTCCCTATTACTTATCCACTGTACCGGTGTACGAGAGGAAGAAACGAGAAACTACCGAGATGAAGCGTGCTTATCGACTTGTCCTACCGCGAAAGAACACCCCTGTTATTACCATCTACTCAAGAGCATTACTGTAAAGACTCAGATTAAGTCTCGCGCGTAGCAAAATACCAATGAAAATTTTGCAAAAACATGTAATTTGTTTGTTCAATACAAGCCGTGATACTTTCGTGTTTGTCCTTCTTTGTCCACAGATTTGCCTACAACTACGGAAAAATAAGGAGCTCCTTTTCGAACCCCGTAAATACTTTAAACGGACTAGGAGATAGGCTTCTCTTAAGCTGTGTTTGAATTGAGTTTTCCAGAGACAAGCGGCGCATTGGTTCTTCGGGAAAGCACATTGTTGGCATCTTTTACCTAGCAGATGTTGTTTTGTTTTCGATCTTTAGGGCGGAAGGAAATCTTTATGTAAGTTTTGTATCCATCTCTAGAAAAAAGTCGGCAATTGCAAAAAGAGAAAGATATGTTCACTTTCTACCTACTTTCCCCTACGTCCTACAAGTTTGCCCTACAAAGTTATACAAAGTATAGATACTGATATAAACTGAGGCGTTTTACAAAAAAAATAAAACCTCAGTATTGATATATATACCGTACCTGTCATACTCTCCCTCATCTCCTCCTCGCTTTAAGTTCTGTGTGGTTGAAGGTGCTCTAATGAGTGTGCCTCGCATGATATAAAGTGACTTATTTCTGGAAATTTAATGAAGAGGTGCCTTGGGGCGGCAAGGGAGATAAACTAAAATCGGCGTAGTCGCTATACAGATAAGCTTGCAACTAATATTTTCATAAACAGGCCCGGGTTGTACTTTTTTAAAAAACCTTCCAGTAATTAACAAATATTATCATTACTTTTCTAACGATCAGTTGACAAAATATAGGGAAATTTCTGCACTGGTTAAAAGTTTTATGTGGGACTAGATTATTGATAGTGTAGGTACATCTGAACATTACATTCATAGCAGTTATGAATTATGTACATACCTGTAGTTAAGCATGTTTGAATAAAAGTTTATAGACGTCAGTGGAAAGTATTCCATGGCCGATGAATTGATGAACCGGCGGCATTCGCGACCCCTCCATAGCACGCGATACAGGCTTTTAGTGAATGCGGACCGGATGATTTCAGAGGCGAGCGGATGGAAAGTCCTTGCTTTGGTGTAGCTTTCGATCTGCTGCCAGAAGGTGGCGCTGGGGTTGTTGAAATAAAGTTTATAAGAAAAACAACAAATTCTTGTGACTGAAGTTATTTAACAAGAAATTACAATTGAAGAAATTAAAGACAAAACCCGATCCTTACGGAGGAAAACCCTGAAAGAAAAAATCCAAGAGAAGTGGCGCACCGAGTTAGAAGCAGTTAAAAGCAGACGACGCTTAAAAGTAAGAACCCTCATCCTATCTCTAACCTGTTTCTCTCTCTCTTTCTCACCCCCTTTCCACTCACCCCTCTCTCCTCCTTTATATACCGATGACTTTGTGATCAGCCTTGCTTCCCTATCAACTGATAATTTTCAAACTAACGATGACTTTTTATCAGCCGTCTTTTGTTACAGTTTGATAGGGAAAAGGGCTGATAAAAAGTCAGCGTTAGTTGAAATTATCCAATTTTGCAGAAAATGACGGAAATTGAACAAATTTTTTTTTTTTCTTTTTTCTCGTTTTCTTTCTTTTATTTTCTATTTTTGAAAGAGGTTCATGTGTGTGAAAAGTATTAAAAAACTCTAGTTGAATAACTAGCATGAATTTTAGATTTAAAATCCTAGAACAAAGGGTTTTATTTCTGAAGGGACGATACACAGTGGCAGTTGCTTGGAGCGCACACGGGCTATCGTAGGGATGAGGCCAGAGCTGGGCAGGCCAATGTGCAATTGGCTGCGCAGACGGCCCAAGAGTCGGCCATACAACTCCCCCAGGGCTGGCATCGATGTCAGAACGTGGAATTGCTTCCGTCTGTGGAAGGCTTGGCCACAGGGCTAAGGGAGTTGCAAGTTCTACGCAACGGACGAAACGTGGGCGCATACGCTGCTTTCAAAATGTGCGGGGTCAGACACATGGCCTCAAGCTCTGCGGGAAAACGAGCAGGGGACAAGATGTCTGCCGCCGTTCTGCCCCCGCGACAAGAAGTGAACAAGTGACAACCAATCATCCGAGTCCTCGTCGACCAAACCGCTTAGCTCGGCGCTTTCTCGAGTTTCAGCTGCTCTGCGCACCATACAGTCGAGCGCGAAGACTATCGCCACACCGGAGGAAGAGAAGCTTAAGAGTAACCGACCATAGATGGTGATCCCGGGTGTGCTGTGGAGTAGGCGTCAGTGAGGATTTTCATCTGACTCTGTGCAAAATTCTGCCCAAGCAATCGATAGTGGGTTCGGTGACCGAGGAGAAAGATTACTGAGGGCCTTCGACGACTGCTGGGTATGAAGCCATCAACGGCACTGTACAGGGTGTCAGATTGACTTACACTCGAGGCTGGCAACCTGTGGCAACTTCCTGAGGCCCGGTGTAGTGTGGCCGCGCTCACATCGATCGAGCAGCCGACTTCACGGTAGAGTTTCAACATTGAACGCCAGAAAGATCTGGACTGCGCCTCGTGGAAATGGACGGAGAATAAGGAGGCGCCAACCAAGCTACGGATAGGCTCGTCGCAGGTACGATCCGTTAGGATCGCATACGAACAGGGAGCTTGACGCCTGTATCAAAATGGCTGGTTGATGTCCCCCCGTACCCCGACCAAAAGGCTTGGGCCTCCTAAGAGTTTGATTCCTTTAATGGGCGAATACTTAGCAGCAGACACCAAGCCAATGGTGCAAACCAGTTCTGCATTACCGAGAACGACGGGAAGGCTCCACCCAAATATATGAGCATGGGACACGAAAACGATTTCAGTCCATTCAGACACAGATGGTGGTGTTTCGTGGCAACCCGGCTGCAGCTAGCACGACTGACCAGCCTGGGTTCGGCTTTGAATGTGGCGCCACAAATCATGAAGGACCATCATGGTGTTGTCGCTTGTCCCACAGATGAAAACTGTCAAAAAGGCAAGACGTCGGCGCATAACCTCGGATGACCATGCTACATCAGATGAAGATGAGAGCAAGCGTCACACAGTGCCGAGCCAAAATTGGCACCCAATTTATCGGCCTCTGTTCTGTAAGGATCCAGAACGGCTTTGATAGACGGAGCGCGCGCGTACTAGGCCTGAAGTCAGGGGAGGAGAGCCGCGAAAGTTGTAGTTGACCAGCGGCATTCCTGAGTCTCTACACCAAGAGGCGGAGCTGTTATTGTTCCCTGTGCGGAAAAAATGTGGTGGGACAGCCTGCCAGTTGTGGTTGGCTTATGGTGCTCGAGTAGTGTGGTGTAATAACGCCGAGCGAATGCTGTGACCTAGGATCGAGACGATGAAAGCAAGTGATGCGGCTTCCACCCGGAATGATTGCAGAAAGTGTTGGAAAGCAACACACGAGGACCCTTGCCAGAGAGGAATGCGCTGCGTTAACGGGGAAGAAATTAAATGCTATGGGTCAGATGGCCAGTTCATTGCGCGTTTGGGTCCTGTTGGAGAGGGACGGACTGTTGTTGAGGATTGCGTGTTGGTTACGGCTCCATGAATGCATGCCAGCACATACCAATGCACTGAGGGGTTGGACGCCCTGCTGAAAGGCGCGTATCACCTAGCTCTACAGTGGAGGCAAGAGCCATGCATCTGCCACACCTGATTCTCTTTGGTCTACCAATTGGGTGTCCAACCACGCTAACTGGCAAAAGGCACAGGATCGCAACCAAGGCAAGCCAAAGCGAGATGCTGATAAGGCGGGAGGCTTAGACCCTATAGGAACCTAGTTTACGGAGTATAGCCCTGACAGTCAGATAACACTTGGTCGCGTCGTATGCAAATTTGCGGACCAGTTTGACACGAGTGACCGCAACAAATGGTACGTTGCTGTAAGACGCCGTTCCGAAGCCCGTATGGTCATTCAAACCTGTGCTGCATATTGCGGGCCACCAGGCATCCCAAGCGGACGCTGAATTTCGTGAGCGACGCGTCGACCCAACTGGCTGACCAAGCAGAATTAACGAGCGGAAAAGACATGCGAGGCTGTGCCAGTCGATTCGAGGCCGGCAGGCACCAGTGACGATGGGCGAACAAGGAACGAGGCTGCAACAAATGGGGCGTTGGCAAGGGTGGGAAAAATCGGATATACCCTTATAGGTGGCAACCACCATTCTTACCCTCGATGGACTGTGGAACCTAGCGCCTTTGCGGATTGGAGACGCTGAAGAGCACGGCGCCAAAGACTCAGCGAGCGTTCTTAAACTTTTTTGTGGACGGAACGAGGGTGCCCAGGGAAAATAGTTACGGACGAATTGAACACGCGTCTGTCTGCGAGCCAGCAAGTAGCAAGTTTGCTTGTGCGATCATCTGAGGGTCCGACACGGCGGCCGAATGTGCGGATGGGATCTTAGGCAACGATATCACGGAAAGAAGTCACCGCAGTATTAAAAGAATTGCCCGCAGGAAGCAGTGCACCCATTGAGAGCAAACCATATCTGGCTACAATGTGACGCCGAAAGGAACGGGGTTCCACGGAAACCGCACCCGCGCAATGCCAATCCACACGTATTCGGGTGCGGTACAACGGCAATAGACGTGCGCAAGGTCACCTGTCGACGAACAGTGTGTTTGCGAGCCAGCCTACTGCTGTGGGGGATTCCGTCTTGGGTTGAAACCCCCAGCAGTCGACTGCACCAATCGATTCAAGCGGGGGCAGTGGTACTGCATGTGGTCAGTCAGCAATCTGTGCTGGTAACGGAGTCCCGCGTCACGTACGGAACCTCTGCCTGCTGGGGAGGTGTGTATTCACTCTACCGAATGAGATGATGCAATTGCTGAACGACGAGTTTGTATGAATGTCGGCCAGATGATCCCCGCGCAAGACAACGCTACGGCCCGTTCGGCGCACGAGCCGAACAGAAACTGATGGTGCACGTACCGCTTCGAAGGTCGCCGACGAACCAGAGAAAGCCACCTCCCACCATGCACAGTGCATGTGTTCCTAGCATCCAGTGCGGGAGTGGAAGCAGAGATTACGAGGGAGTGGCGAAACGTCAAGGGCCTGCGCGTATTTCTCGAAGAAGCGTGCTAGGCTGTTGCCTGACATGCTTTCGACCATTGTCAGAATCAACCCGGTCATATCAGAATGCGTAACATTGTCACCGAGTCGAGAAGCTACCAAGTCCCGGGTGTTGTAACGCCAGCGTGCCCGGATGATAGCTATGAGGGATTCCGGCGGGATCGGGTTTGGCTCGAGAATCTTGTGCGTGGGGCAAACACCCGGATGCTTGAAGAAAAACTATGTAAAACAGGTACAGCAGTGGGGTGACGACAGCAGGAGTTGCGACTTTTTCAGCTGCTGAAGCATGATTTGATTGCGTGATTTTACGCACGACGACGGAATTCGTGACGGCGACGACATTGTTGACCCCCCCCCCCGCTCTCATTCAACCACGTCGACATTCAGGTTTTTCCTCACTATTTTTCTTTTCCATTCGCAGGAGCGGGTAGATTTCGACCGTACCCATCTTGTCCTCTGAGAGAAAATGAACTAGACGTTACTTCGGGTCACGTTAGATCTCAAATAACCGCCTTTTCTTGTACTATTGAGGTTACAACCTTACGTCGCCGAAAGTTGGAGAAAGCAGCGCTTAAACTATAGCGGCCTTCGCTGAAGAAGCCACCATTCGAATCAGTTCGGACAAAACCAAAGAAGTGCATCGCTAACAAATGCTTACCTTTCCAGGTCTCTCGCCTGAAGAGAAGGTTTAAGGATTTAAAACAGTTTAATTGTAGCAGAGATTTAATTTAGCGGCGACCAAGGCTGAGGATGAACGACCAGTCCTTGGCGGCGGAATTCGATGTCACTTTCACGGTCCTTCTTTCACTGGGACCATAATAATGATATCGCTCTCGGAAGCGTGCAGGTTGAGAATTTCCAGTTCATTGCTCTGAAGCTGAAAGTGAGTGGCGAGATGTGGAGAAGCAATTATTAAAACTCGTTAATGTGGGAGTGTAATATCCATTTATTTCAGAAGGTAGCTTCGAAATTGAATATTTCCCTTGAGGAGAAGAAGAAAAGACTCTTGATTTTAATTTACATAGGCGGATCACGTTGTTGGCTCCTAGGATGAAGGGAGGCTATCATAGCCATTAGATGGGCCTGTTATTAAAGGCACTGGGGAAGAAGTCGGATTCTGGAATGGCATGACTAGGGGAAAAATTAAAATGCTTTAGTCTTCAGAAGATTCAGAAATATATTGGTTTCTTGTAATGACCCACTTCTACCCAATTCCTGTCCACCCCCCCCCCGCCGTCTTGAAGCGAGCATACATCTGAAGAGGTATCTATGGCGCCTTCGAGCCAGTAAGCGGACTATATTCCTGAGGCGCCTCAGTCATTGAAATTTTCTAGCAACATCTGCGGTTTCTGCTTAACTTTGTAGCCTAAGAAGCTGGGATTCGAGAGTTGGGCTCCGGCTTTCTGCTTGAGCGAAAATTTGTTGGCTCGTATAATCGACTTACAACTATACTGGAAGCGCGTCGGGTCGGTCTTGCGGATAGAGCACAGTAACGCCCTGAGGCGTCTATCGCAGTTATTCCAGATCTATGCAGACTGTCACGTCCAGAATTATTTTAGAGTTCTGTCCTCAGCGAGGGGCCGGCCTGGTCCCTTTATTTTGAGAGACATGGCTTTTAAGAATACACAGCCACGGAAAAATAAGCTCTTCGACGCCTGCCTACTTAGATCACCAAAACTGTCTTTCTGGACCGAGTTTTTCGGCGTTTTGCACTAAGCAGATACGGAGGACCTTAGAAATGTGCATCAGGGAGACGCAACACCGGTCAGGAAGATTTTTTATGGAGCGAAGGCGAGAAGTTGAGAGCCCTAAGAAAAGAGAAGAATTAGGCTAATTTCTATCGGGTTTTTGGGCCAGAGAAAAAGCAACAAGCAGGAAGGTATCCACTTTAAAACAGGGAGAGGATAGTGGCTTCCCGACCTGACGAAGGACAATCGGGTGTTTCAGAATCCACGATTTCAGAAGTCGTCATGGGTTTCGTCCCGCAACGGACAATGAAGCTGATGTATTTCCTCAATTCCGAGGGCCGGTCGGGGGGGAGGACTAGCATGATTTTTGACAGGGTTGGAGTGGAGGATTACTTCCGACCGCTGTATTTTGGAAGCACTTGTAGCCGCGAAAGAGGTCTGAAAACTTCAGCTTGCTCACACCGATACGAAGCGAGGATACTCGTAAAGAAAGACTGTTATATCAGTCCGTTTTTACGCAGAGACAACGTTATTATCAGAAGAAATAAAGACTTACGTTAGCAACACAAGCAACTATGAGCTTATCTCCCATGAGCCCCAGAAGGGCCAGGGTCGTGTTACCAGCACCTTCTTTTTAGTTTACCAAGAACTCACGGGACCGGGTCCCGTTCCCATTCTAAATGAGCGAAGGATAACTTCCCATCTCCCGGTGGTTCCCACACTTTCCCAATGGAACTAATCAGGACTATTCGTCAGGCCTTGAGGAAAAGCGATTGGGTAATTAACGTGGGGACCTAAGGATGGCTTACTCCCACTGTTCCCATTTTCCCAGGTCACAGGGCAGTTTCTGCGGTTTCATCTTTTCAGGGAGGCTACCAATCAAGCTGATAGCACTTTGGGTCTTGCAATTAGCCCCAGAGTGCTCACAAAGATCGATGATCAGCACTGGGAGGATTTCTCAGTCCCGTCACAATACATATTTTCATGTATCCCTGGACGACTGGTTAATCAGAAACAGGATCAACACATTCGTCAATCTCAACAACACAGTAATATTTAATGCAGGACCTTCTCCAGGATTTGGGGGTCTGTTCCTGAAACTATAAAAAAAAAACTTGATTCCTATCCACAAAAAAGCATGTAGCCTAGGGCTCTTCTCAACTTTCGAAAGAAGGAAAATATATCCTTCAGCAGGAGAGATCCAGAATCTGGCTACAACAAAGAGATATGTATCATTTTCCGAGACAACGGTTCTGCCAGCCTCACAGGTTCTCAGAGCTGTAGGTCTTCATGGCGGCTGATATAGATCATGATCATCTTGGGCCCCGCGGTTGCATTATGAGGCCTATCCAATTCTACCCTTCGTCTAATGGTGGGAGGTCCCTCGGATAGGGACAATATTCAAGATTGATCCTCAAACAACCAGTTTTTCTAGCAAAATCACCCCTGGTTATGGATGGGACAAAGAAGGGAGAAAACTTTGTCAAAGGTGGGTACAGATTGTTCACCAGTGTAGCCTCTAGTTCTTCTGGACACGATGCCTCAGCGAAAGGGGCTCGGGGACGCTCACTTAAACTTTATCCACAAGGTAGCAGGAGTTGTGGACATAGCCAGTACAGGAAAACGCACACTCAATGGCTGAGCTCAAAAACAATCCATCTAAGCTCATTGTTCAACTATACCTCAGTCAGAGGAAAGAGAGTTCTTTAAGGCCTGCCGATAATTCCACAGTGGAAGTTGTACATCAACAAAGAAGGGTACGAAGCTCTTCATCTTTGTTCTGTTGCGATGATGAAGCTGTTCCAATGGGCAAGACAGAAGCACGATTTCCCTTTATGCAGAAAGAAGAATCGTTATTGGCAGACCGGCGTAGGTCGATTGGGGCCAAGAACTGGAGCGTGGAAACTTGAAGCAGTAGTGGACTTAATTTCTTCTGAGGTTCGGCGTCCCGAAACCTACGACCATTTGCTATCTCCAGAAAAACAAAAAAGTGGCCGGTGTTTTGCGGCCTATCCGGCTCGATGCTGATATGCCTCAGCAAATTGCTCTGAGCCAATAGATTGGAAGCACGGAATATGCCTATGCGATTTCCTCCGCCGCAATATTGAATCCACTCGGGTTTCTCAGAAAGGGCATCACAGGACGGCCGATGCATTCCTTTCTTCTGAGTAGCATCGACCAACGCTCCACGGCCAGGTCATGGTACCAAAACTCTCAATCAGGACCCTGCATGATAGGACGTCCAAGCGAAGGATTACAATAACACCAAAAATGAATTCACTCAGAGCGGGCGGTCAGATAAGTAATCTCCCAACCCAGCCAAGATCTGAAGGCATAGTAGCTGTGCGAAAGATATCAAGGCTCCCAGTTACATAAAAAAATAGAAAAAACGACCTCACTCAGGAGAATAGTACGAGAGCCCTCGACAAACAATATACAGTAGCTTGGTCGCGCTTGCCGAAGATACGCACCATAACTTCGGCACTCGTGAAAGGATGCTCGCGCGGGATTTTCTGGATTCATTTACATATGAATCAAAAGAGGTTGCAGAGCTCTCAACTATCTGCCTGGAGACCTAGAACAGCGTTAGCAAGCTATATCCCAACCGGGTAGAGTCGAGAAGACGTTGCTATACATTCAGAGGAATCTGGCTTCAAAATTTGCTCCTTAAGATACTTATTTAATCAAATCCACTTTCAGCTGAGACCACTTCCTACCTAACTGGACTACCTTTTGTTCTAACGGCTCTCACTAAGCGCATCCCGTTTGAGCCTTTGGATTCTGCAGGCACGTTA
>CM042159.1:76602562-76744703 GCA_023376005.1 Doryteuthis pealeii | reverse complement strand
TCTCCGTTCGTTCTCTCTCTTCTTCTCTCTCTCTGACATACATACGGCACCTTTTTCATATTCAACTCTCTCTCACACACATTTGATTTAGGGTCTATTTCTCCACCTTGTTTTCATATCACCTTCTCTCTCTCTCCACGCTAATTTCATCTCTCTCTACTCTCTCTCTCCCTCCTCTCTCTTCTCTCTCTCTCTCTCTCCTCTCTCTCTCTCCTTGCTCATATCTCCCTCTCTCTGACCCATTTTTATCTCTCGGCCACACACACATTTTATTTAGTCCTGGTCTGTCTGTCTGGTCCCCTCACACCTTTTTCATCTCTCTCTCTCATCTCTCAGTCTCATCTCTCTCTCTTCTCTCTCTCTCCTCTCTTGCTTCATATCTCTCTCTTCTGACCCTATTTTATCTCTCTTCGCTTCACATTCAACACATTTTATTTAGTCTGGTCTGTTCTGTCTGTCCTCTGTCACCTCACACCTTTTTTTCATCTCTCTCTCGTCTCATCTCTCTCCTCCTCTCTTTCTCTCTCTTCTCATCTCTCCTCTCTCTCGTCCTACACAAACACTACTGTTTAGTTTTTCTCTCACAGCCATCTGCTTTCATCTCTCTCTCACCCTAACACTACTTTATTTCCTTCTCTTTCAATACACCTTGTTTAATGTCTGGTCTTTAATAGGATATAGTTTCCAATGAATAGCCTTTTCTCATTGTATCCTTATATCTCCTTTCCTCTCTATTACACAGACTCCTCTCTCTCCCTCTCCCCCTCTCTTCTCCCCCTCCTCTCTCTCACACAAACACACTTCTCACTTATTTTTTGAAACACTCTCTCGTTTTCTCAAGTCTTCTTTCCCCTATCCTCTGTTTCTGTCTGTCTGCTATCTCTCCTCCTACTCTCTCTCTCTCAACAAAATTATTCACGTTAACAATTTTGATTTTTATCACTTGCCAACAGTGATATATGCAATCGCTACGCTGTTGCGTAAGAAAACAAATTCGATATCCTCGCGGGGCATTTGAAAGCCACGCACTTTCCAAACGAAGAATACAAAAACTTAGAAACAGCATCCGAGTGACGTCTCCAGAAATCGCACACCATAAGCAAGCACCCACAACGGACCTGATGTGATTTTCCTCCCTATCTTTTCTAACGGAATTGCATCTTCTCTCCTCTGACCCCTGGGTGTAGACAGAAGCAAGTTTACGAGAAAAGGAAATAATATCCAAAGAAGCATTTCCCAAAATTAATAAAACAAAATCCAACTAGGCTTAACCAACCTAATGCAACCTTCACCAAGCCCAGGTAGCCTTCACACTCAACAAACATACTACAAAAGGCAAACAAATTCCTAGAAAAATATTTCCAGACATACGATACAGATGAAATAGTGATCAGTACCCCAATCGGTAGAGAAGACAGCAGTCCCGCGATTAGCTATAAGGCAAACAGTAAAGAAATTAGTGGTAGGATTTACACATCGTACGTCTAAATCAAAGCTAAAGGCAATACCAGTTCCCAAAAAGATAAGACGCTTCTTTCGAATGGAAACGACCAAAAAAGTGCTGGGTTACCCCCCCCCACCCCGGAAACATAGAAACATCTCATACGCAAAAGATTGTAGATAAAAAAACCATTCCAAAAAAAGGCTCCTGGGGGGGGGGAAAATTTTTTTGTCACAGATCAGATGAAATCACCAAGCTTTAAAAGAAGCTCAAATAATGTAGTTTACTTTAGGAAGAACACAGAACATGGACTTGAAAGAAAATACCACAGGAGGTTGATGGAAGTATATGGTTAAAAGATCTCTTTATGAACCATACTGCCTTAGGCTTAAATCGCAATGCAGTAATAGACACAAAAAATAAGAATCGTAAATTGGACGAACGCTACAACAAATCCTCCCATTCCCAAAAGGGAGATCATCGGAATCGCTAAAACTATAGAAAGGCATAACTCTTACTAGCTATTACAAGACAAATAAAATAATGCCCCTTCTTCTTAATCGCCTCCGGCCCGAAATAGAGAAAATCCTAAGGAGAAAACACCAAAATGGAATTCCACAGAATCGATGCCACAACCTCTCAGATCCTGACTATTTGACGGAGAGTAACGACCTATTCCATTCGTAGATTTCTGCCAAGGCATTTGATTCCATCTAGAGGAAAATGGAACAAATACTATTAGCACTATGGTCTCGGACAAAATGCCACGTGTAATAGAAAGGCTTTTCCCAAAGAACACGGTTACACGCTATAAATATGCTATCAAAAGACACGAAGGGTAACGCTCCATCTGATGGCGACAGATTTTTTGACATCGCCGCTGAAGTCCTTCAAGGAGACACATTGGCAACCAATATATATTTATAAATATGCCTAGACTACGTAACTCCGAAAATCTTAGATACCATAAAAGAAAAAGGTTTTCACACTAAAAAAGGCAAGCAGCAGGCGATATCCCGACAAACAGTCACAGGTTGCCAGACTATGCCGATGAACTTGCAACTTCTTGCAGAATACAAGGCACGGACTGAGTCAAAACGCTACATAGCTTAGAGGGGGCAGCAAAAGAATATCACAGCCTCTATGTGAACTCGTAAAACAGGTTCATGTGTTTCAAAAATAAAGGAAACATCTCGCCACTCACGGCAAGCCCTTAAGGCCAGTAGATAAGTTCACGTACTGGGTGTAATATCTCCTCCACAATGAGCGATGCTCATAAATACAAAAACGGATAGCAAAGGCATGGTTTCGGCCACAAATAGATTATCAGTCATATATTGGAGGTCTGGGATCTCCCTGACACCAGAAGCTGAATGCGAACAGTTCCTTCCAGGCTGTGGTTGTGTCGGTGCTGCTATATGGCTGCACCACCTGGACCCAACGAAGCGGCTTGAGAAAAATAAGCTAGATGGGAGCTTTGCACTTTAAGAATGCACTCGTGGTGCAGTCTTGAAACAAAGTTGTGGAACAAGAAAAGCTGTACGGTCACCTGCCCGCCATCTCAAACAAACTATCCGAGTGAGACGGACAAGGCATGCAGGACACAGCTGGGAGAGCAAGGGTGAACACCATAAAAGCGATACGTTTCTCCTGTGGAAGCAACAGATATGGACAGGCCAAAGGTGGCGGACCAGCACGGAACCTACTTGACGCAGACTATGGCGAAGATGCTGGCTGCTCCGCAGAGGAGCTGCCCAGGTGCAATGAATGATAGGGGAGGTTGGCGAGAGATTGTCCAGGATACCCGTGCTGCATGCGGACCATGATGAATGATGATGATTAGGTACCAAACCAACTTACCGCAGTGAAATTTACCCCACCTCACCCTATATTTAACACAATGAAACTTGCATAAAAATTAATTAAGTATCATGAAAAAATGCTTTCCATTCGAAAGAAGAAGCATTAAACTCCTGATGATCTTTTAAAAATGTTTTTTCAGCCTATCCAAAGGTAAATAGTTATGGAAATTTTCGTGAAAATCAGACTATTAATTGATTTTTCATAGAATTTAAAAAAAAAACTCTCATCGTAAATTGTTTTTAGCTATTTCAGTTGATTTAAGAGTGCAAAAATGAAAACATTGTTTTTCAATCATAATTTTCTTATTCCGTAATTTCTATTAAAATTGTCAAGAAAAAAGTTTTTTTTAAAGAAATTAATTTTAAGAGAGAGGATTTTTCAAATCTTTGTGTGCTTGAAAATAATTTGTTTTGTTTGTTTTTTTAATTGTTTAAAAAATCTTCTTTGGTGTGTGTACATGAAGTCGAATTTTTCACGGATAATCTAAATATATGAATTTTTAGAATTCAGGTGGAAACCTAAAAATTTTCCGTTTGATCCACGATATATTAATATTTTTAAAAAGAAATTGTAATTTTTTATTGTTTGAATAGTAATGTGTGATTCTTATAATATACGGGAGAGAAAAACTGCATTTGTAATACTTATTTTCTTTTCTTTGCTTTAGTTACCTATGAGTTCAACTAAAAAAATATTCCGGAGTTATTTCTGAAATTAACCACAAAAAAATCTTTTCAAATGTTGAACACTTAAATAATCGGTTTATTGAATATGTACAAGGAAACAATTATGTCGAATACAGTCACCCTGTACATTTAATGTATAATTGTCAAGATAGATAATATGTAAAGTTACAATCCCCGTTTCCCCACATAAAAATAACCCTTTTGTATGTAAAACGAATTATTTTATTTATTTATTTTTTATTATCGGTAAATTAATTTTCCCCAATCGAATAATTTGATCTTTGGAATTAATGTTTTTCTTGTAACAACTCTGTATTCTATCTAGGCATTACATATTTCGTGCCTAGGAGTTTTAAAAGCGAATTAAGAAATAATTAAATCTATTATTTAAGGTTAAACTTTGTCTAAATCGATAAGTAGTAGCATAATGACCATCATTAAAAAAGAAAAATAATAATTACATATGCCAGTTTAATTTTAAAAAGATTTAAAACTATTTGTTTTGGTCAATTTCGACGCGATCCGCCATTTTGGCTGTTTTCAATGGTTTTTAGGCGCTTGTAACATTTGGGGGATGGAAAAAAAATTACCAAAAATCAGGTAATTATCCGATTTTAATGAAATTTTCAGTATTGGATTTAACAATTAATGAATATTATAATGCATCAGTTATTTTATTTCAAACTTTAATTTAGTATTTTTTTTTGCTATGAAAATCTATATATAAAATTCATTTAAAATATGAAAATCCTGATGTTAAGTTTAAAATGTTCTATTTTTAGATTCTAAAAATAAATATCTACTTAATGCAAACCTTATTTAAAGTAAGAAAGTTTTTGAAGAAAAACTCGAATTGAAAATGTACCCCGCTCCCTTTTTAAGCAGGAAAAAACATCGATGTATATTTTTTTCTTTTATAACATAATAGCCAATTAAATAATTATCGAAATGAGTAAAAAAGAAATCTCCAAAAAATTAACATTTATATTTTTTTACATTTTATTTTTCGATTTTCGGTAACATATTTTCTCATAGAAGCGCAACCGTAATTTTTTTTTTGTTTCTATTCATAAGTTCGGTCTTTTATCTCATTAATTTATACTGTAATTATACAATATATGACCAACTTGCAAAACATTTTACGCCCCCAACATAAGGGGGGGGGGTCAAAAATTAAGCGACCTGCAAAAAATGAGAAGTTTTGAAAATAAAATAAATAATGCATTATAAAGATCATCCATTGATACATAAACACTGAAAATGTCATTAAAATCCGATACTTTCCTGATTTTTGGTAAATTATTTTCTGTAGGGGGCTAAAGTCATTTTGTCAAAACGCATTTTAGGCTCAGTTTTGCCAGTCCCTAGTATAATCGTTAACTTTTTTTTTAAAAGAGATTTTTTAAAAAAACAAATTTAAAGATATTTACTTTCGGTTTATTTAAAATGGCCTAAATTGATCACGTGACCAGATTTTTTGTTACCGTAGTGCAAGGTTCAAGATTCTGGGACGGTGGGAGCGGTTGCATGTACCAAAGAACGACTGAAAAATACGCAATGGGGTCATCATCCTATGTAGCTATTCGGTGCTAGAGATGTCAGGGGCCACACCGACTCAAAAAGACTGTAGAAGTACCACCAAGAGGTAGAACCATGTGCTACAGGTGCGAGAAGTTTGGGCATATTGCCAAAGATACTGCCCCCAGGGGAAACGATCAAGGGGAAGCGTTTGCGCCAGCGGCTGCCCCTTCAACGGATTGAGGGCGCGGTATGGGTCTCTTCTATTATAGAGGTGTTTGTGGCTGGCATGAGGGCAACGGCTCTCATTGATACCGGCTGTACCACCACTTTGCTCAGTCCCGAAGCTTACTCATGGATTGTGGTGGAGGTCGGACCAAAATAAGAGCAGTGGACGGAACTAAAGTGGAAATGTAGAGGAACCAGACAGATAGAAATAGAATGTGGAGAAAGGTTGACAACAACGGCAATTATCATGGAACGTCTAATCAATAATATGACGTTATCATTGGGATGGATGTTATTTGCAGACTGAGAGGGTTGACTGTAAAAAAATTGGCGAAGTCAAGTTCGGAGAGACATACTGTGCTGTAGCTGCCGAAGAGGCTCTACATGGGTGAATCTGTACCCCTTTGAAAAAGTTTTCCCTTCTTGTCCACCATACCCAGGTGATTTGCTAAAAAACTGTTTATGAGGATCATCTTGATATTGTCCCTTCGAGGGACCCAACCATGACCGAAGGTTAAATTGGATAGGCCTCATATGCCAACCGGGCCCAGATGATCAGATCTATACATGCCGCCATAGAACCTACAAGTCTGAGAAACCTGTGAAGCTTGGCAAACCTTGTCTCGAAGATACAATCTATTTGTTGTACCAGATTCTGGAATCTCTCCTCTGAAGGATAAATTATTCCTTCTTTCAAATTGAAGAGAGCCCCTAGGTACATTGCTTTTTTGTGATGGAATCAATTTTTTTTTTATAGTTCAGGAACAACGACCCAAATCCTGGAGAAGGTCCTGCATTAAAATTACTTGTAGATTGAGAATGTGTTGATCCTGATTTCTGATTAACCAGTCGTCCAGGTACAATGAAAATATGTATTTGACGGGACCTGAGAAATCCCCCCAGTGCTGACATCATCTTTGTGAGCACTCTGGGGGCTAATTGGCAAGACCAAAAGTGCATAGCTTTGAATTGGTAATGCCTCCCCTGAAAATGAAACCGCAGAAACTGCCTGTGACCTGGGAAAATGGGAACATGGAAGTAAGCATCCTTTAGGTCCACCGTTATTACCCAATCGCCTTTCCTCAAGGCCTGACGAATAGTCCTGAAAGTTTCCATCTGGAAATGGGGAACCACCAGATGGGAATTTATCCTTCTCAAATTTAGAATGGGACGGGACCCTCCGTCATTCTTGGGAACTAAAAAGAAGGTGCTGTAACACCCCTGGCCCTTCTGGGCTCTGGGAACTAACTCAATTGCTTGTTTTCCTAACAAGTCTTTTATTTCTTCTGAAATAACGTTTCTCTGGTAAAACGGACTGAATACAGTCTTTTTTACACCGCTTCGTATCGGTGTTGAAGCAAACTGAAGTTTTAGCCCTTCGCGGACAATGCTCAAAATACAGCGGTCGGAAGTAATCCTCCTCCAACCCTGCAAAAATCCTGCTAGTCCCCCCCCCGACCGGCTCGGATTGAGGAAATACACAGCTTATTGTCGTTGGGGACGAAACCCCAACGACTTCTGAAACCTGGATTTCTGAAACCCCGATTGTTCCTTCGTCCAGGTCGAAGCACTATCCTCTCCCCTGTTTAAAGTTGGAACCTTCCTGCTTGTCTTTTCTGCCAAAACCCGAAGAATTAGCATAATTCGTCTTCTTAGGGCTCTCCAACTTTCGCTTCGCTCCCATAAAATTCTTCCTGACGTGTTGCGTCTCCTAGCATTTCTAAGGTTCTCCGTACTGCTATGCAAAACCTCGAAAAACCTTCCAGAAAACAGTTTTGGGTCTAAAGTAGGCAGGCGTGAAAGCTTATTTTCCGTGGCTTTATTCTTAAAGCCATGTCTCTCAAATAAAGACTCCGCCTCGCTGAGACAGAACCTAAAATAATTCTGGACGTGACATCTGCCATAGATTGGAATAACTGCGATAGAGCCTACAGGGCGTCTTGTCTATCCGCAACCGAACCCGACGCGTCAGTATATGAAGTGATTAACGAGCCATACGAAATTTTCCTAAGCAAAAGCCGAGCACTCGAATCCAGCTTCTTAAGGCACAAATTAGCAGAAACCGCAGATTTGCTAGAAAATTTATACTGAGCGCCAGGAATATAGTCCTTACTGCTAGAAGGCGCCATAATACCCTCTTCAATGTTCTCGTCAAGACGGGCGGGGGGGGGGACAGAATTGGGTAAAGTGGTCATTAACACCATATATTTCTGATCTTCTGAAGACCTAAAACATTTTATTTTTCCCTTAGTCTGCCATTCAGAATCGACTTCTTCCAGTGCTTTAATAACAGACCCATCTAATGGCAGACTGATAGCCTCCTTCATCCTAGGAGCCAACAAGTGATCCGCTATGTAAATTTTAAAATCAGAGTCTTTTCTTCTCTCCTCACAGGGAATATTCAATTTTCGAAGCTACCTTCGAAATAAAGGAATTCCACTCCACATTACGAGTTTTAATATTGCTTTCCTCCAAATTCCGCTCACTTTCAGCTTCAGAGCAATGACTGAAATTCTCACCTCACTTCCGAATCAGAGATATCATTATATGTCCCATAAAAGAAGGACCTGAAATGACATCGTAACTTCCCGCCAAGGACTCGTTCATCCTCACTTGGCTCCCGCGTAAATTAAATCCTGCTATCAATTAAACTGTTTAAATCCTTAAAACCCTTCTACTTCAGGCAGGAACCTGGAAAGGTAAGCATTTTTAGGATCACTTCTTTGGTTTTTCCGAAACTGATTCGAATGGGGGCTTCCTTCAGCGAAGGCCCGCTTAGTTTTACTTTTCTGCTTTTCCTTTGGCGACGTAAGTTGTAACTTAGTCAAAAAAGGCTTATTTGAACTAACGTGACCGTAGTAACGGTCTAGTTCATTTTCTCTCAGAGGAAAAGGGACGTCGAAATCTCCCGCTCTGGAATGAAAAAGAAAAAAAAATAGTGGGGGAAAAATGAATTCGACTTGTTGAAGAGAGCGGGGGGGGGGGGTCAACAATGTCGTCGCCGTCACAAAATTCCGTCGTCGTCGTAAAATCACCAACTCAAATATCTTCAGCAGCTGAAAAATCGCAACTCCTGCTGTCGTCACCCCACTTCTACTTATACAAGTTTTTCCTTCAACATCCGGGTGTTTGCACCCCACGCACAAGATTCTCGAGCCAAACCCGACCGCCGGAATCATCATAGCTATCATCCGGGCACCTGGCGCTTACACCCGGGACTGTAGCTTCTCGACTTCGGTGACAATGTTTGCATTCTGATGGAAGCGGGTTCGATTCTACAGTCCGACATGTCAGGCAAAGCCTAGCACGCTTCCTTCGAGAATACGGCAGGCCTTGACGTTCGCCACTCACCTCGTGTTCTCTGTCACACTCCCCCCTGATCTCAGGATCACACACTGTGCAGGGTGGGGGTGGCCTTTTTGTTCTCGCGATCCTTCGAAGCGGTACGTGCACCACAGTTTCTGTCTCTGACTCGTCCGACGGGCTAGCGGTTGTCTTCGAGGGGATCATTGGCGACATTCAATAACAACTCGTCGTCAGATGGCTCATCATCTTCATCGGTAGATGAATAATCCACCTCCCCAGCAGGGCAGAGGTCGCGTACGTGACGCGGGACTCCGTTAACCAGCACAGATTGCTGACTGACCACACCAGTCACTTGCCCCCGCTTGAATCGATTGGTGCATCGACTGCCTGGGGGTTTCACCCAAACGGAATCCCCCACAGCATATGGCTCGCAAACCACTTCGTCGACAGGTGACTGCGCAACGTCTATTCCTTTTACCCGCACCCGGTACGTGTGGATGGCATTCGCGGGTGCGGTTACCGGGGACACCCCGTCCTTCGGCGTCACATTGTACCAGTATGTTGCCTCTTCAATGGTGCACTGCTTCCTTGCGGCAATTCTTTTAATACTGCGGTGACTTCTTTCCGTGATACCGTTGCCTGATGGCACATACGCACATCGCAGCCGTAGTCGGACCCCTCATTCACACAGAAACTGCCTTACTTGCTGGCTGCAAAAGGCTGTGTCATTGTCCGTCAATATTTCCTCTGGTGCACCTCGTTCGTAAAAAACAGTTTAAGAACGCTCGCTGAGTCTTGCCGTGCCAGCGGTCTCCAAATCGCAAAACGGGTAGGTCCACAGTCCATGAGGGTAAGAAAGTGGTTGCCACCATAATGGGTGATATCCATTCCCACCCTTTGCCACGCATCATTTGTGTCCAGTCGTCCTTTTCGCCATCGTACTGGTGCTGGGTCAATCGACTGGCACACCTCGCATTCTTTTCCGACTCGTTTAATCTCTGCCTTGGTCACCGTTGGGTCGACGCGTCTCACGAAATTCAGCGTCCGCTTGATGCCTGGGTGCCCGCCCTATGGCAGCACAGGTTTGACCAACGGGCTCGGAACTCGTCTTTACAGCAACGTACCATTTGTGCGGCACTCGTGTCAACTGGTCCGCAAGATTGCAGTACGACGCGACCAGTGTTATGCTGACTGTCAGGGCATACTCCGAAACTAGGTTCCTTAGGGTGTCTAGCCTCCGCCTTATCAGCATCTCGCTTGCTGCCTTGGTGCGTATCCTTGCTTTGCCAGTTAGCGTGGTTGACACCCAATGGTAGACACAAAGAGAATCAGTGTGCAGATGCAGCCTCTTTGCCTGCCACTGTAGAGCTAGGTTGACGCCTTTCAGCACGGCGTCCAACTCAGCTAAGTTGATGTGCTGGGCATCATTCATGGACCGTAACCAACACGCATCCTCCAACACAGTCCCGTCCCTCTCCAACAGGACTCCCAACGCCAATGAACTGGCATCGACCCATACATTAATTTCTTCCCCGTTAACGCACCATTCTCCTCTGGCAGGGTCCTCGTGTGTTGCTTTCCCAACACTTTCTGCAATCATTCGGGTGAGGAGGGCATCACTTGTTTCATCGTCTCATCCTGAGGTCACAGCATTCGCTCGGCGTTTTATTACACCCACTACTGCACAAAGCCAACCACACACTGGCAGGTGTCCCACAAGTTTTCCGCACAGGGAAAAAACAGTCCGCCTTGTGAGAACTTCAGGAATGCCTGGAACCACACTTCTCTGTCTCCTCCCCCCTGACTTCCAGGCCTAGTACGCGCGCTCCGTCTTCAAGCCGTTCTGGATCCTTACAAACAAGGCCAAATTGTGCCAATTTTGCTCGCACGTGTGACGCTTGCTTCACATCTTCATTGATGTAAATGTCATCGAGGTACGCCGACGTCTCCTTTTTGACAGTTTCATCTTGGGACAGCACAGCACCAATGATGGTCTTCATGATTTGTGGCGCCACATTCAAGCCGAAGCCCAGCCTGGTCAGGCAGTACCGTTTGCCACGAAACACCACCATCTGAAATGGACATAATGTTTCGTGTAAGCCTCAATATATTTGTTGAGCTCGCGGTAATCCAGAACTGGTTGCACCATTGACTTGTTCTGCTGTACTATTGCCATTAAAGGAATCAGACCTTTAGGAGGCCCAAGCTTTTGGTCGGGGTACGGGATCAACCAGCCATCTTTGATCCAGGCGTCAAGCTCCTGTTCGTATGCGATCCTAACGTTCGCGGATACGGGGTACTCTGCGACGCTATTCCGTAGCTTGGTTGGCGCCTCCTTATCCGTCCATTTCCACGAGGCAGTCCAGATCTTCTGGCGTTCATTGAACTCTACCCTGAAGTCGGGCCGATCGATGTGAAGCGCGGCACACACCGGGGCCTCCAGGAATTGCACAGTTCCACCTCGTGTAATCATGACACCGTACAGTGCCTTGATGGCTTCATACCCAAGCAGTAGGTCGAAGCCCAGTAAATCTTTTCTCGTCACCAACACATCGATCTTAGCAGATGCACCAGAGTCAGTATGAATCCTCACTGACCCTACTCCACAGCACACCCGGGTATCACCATCTATGGTCGTTACTTTAATGCTTCTCTTCCTCCAGGTGTGGCATAGTCTTGCGCTCACTATGGTGCGAGAGCAGCCTGAATCGAGAAGCGCCGAGCTAAGCGTTTGGTCGACGAGGACTCGGATGATTGGTTGCACCTTGTTCACTTCTTGTCCGGGGAGCAGAACGGCGCAGACATCTTGTCCCCTGGCTCGTTTTCCCGGACAGCTTGAGGCCATGTGTCCGACCCCGCCACATTTGAAGCAGCGTATGCGCCCACGTCTTTCGTCCGTGCTAATCTTGCACTCCTTAGCCCTGTGGCCAAGCCTTCCACAACGGAAGCAATTCACTCTGACTCGATGGTCCAGCCTGGGGGGAGTTGTATGGCCACTCTGGGCCGTCTGCGCAGCCATTGCAATTGGCTGCCCCAGCTCTGCCTCATCCCTGACGATAGCCCGTGTGCGCTCAAGCAAATGCTCCACCGTGTATCGTCCTTCGAAATTAAAACCCTTTGTTCTAATTTTAATCTAAAATTCATCTAGTTTATTCAACTAGAGTTTTAATACTTTCACACAACAATGGAACCTCTTTAAAAAAAGAAAATAAAGAAGAAAAAAGAGAAAAAAGAAAACAAAAAAAGAAAATTGCTTCAATTTCGTCATTTTCTGCAAAATTGATAATTTCAACTAACGATGACTTTTTATCAGCCTTCTTCCCTATCAAACTGTAACTAAGAAGGCTGATAAAAAGTCATCGTTAGTTGAAATTATCAGTTTGATAGGGAAGAAGGCTGATAAAAAGTCATCGGGTATATAATAGGAGAGAGAGAGGGGTGAGTGAGAGAGAGGGGTGAGAAAGAGAGAGAGAAACAGAGTAGAGATAGGATGAGGGTTCTTACTTGTTAACTCGCTGCTTTTACTGCTTCTAACTCGGCCGCCATCTTCTCTTGGATTTTTTTTCTCTTCAGGGTTTTCCGTTAAGGATCGGTTTTTCTTTATTTCTTCCATTGGTCATTTCTTGTTTAAATAACTTAATCAACAAGATTTGTTGTTTTTCTTATAAAGCTTTATTTCAACAACCCCAGCCCACCTTCTGCAGCAGATCGAAAGCTACACCAGAGCAAGCGACTTTCCAGTCCGCTCGCTCTGAAATCTCCGGTCGCATTTCACTAAAACGCCTGTAATCGCGTGCTATTGGAGGGTCAGCGGAATGCCGCCGGTTATCAATCATCGGCCATGGAAACTTTCCACTGACTCTATAACTTTATTCAAACATGCTTACTACAGGTATGTACATAATTCATAAGCTGCCTATGAATTATGTTACAGATGTACCTACACTATCATAATCTAGTCCCACAATAAAACTTTTAACCAGTGCAGAAATTTTCACTTATTTTGTCACTTGATCGTTAGAAAAGAATGATAATATTGTTAATACTGAAGGTTTTTTTAAAAAGTACACCCCCTGTTTATGAAATATTTGCACTTATCTGTATAACTTACCCGATTTTAGTTTATCTCCCTTGCCCCAGGCACCTCTTCATTAAATTTCAGAAATAAGTCACTTTATATGCGAGGCACTCATAAGCACCTTCAACACACAGGAACCTTAAAGCGAGGAGGAATGAGGGAAGTATACAGGTAAGTATATATATCAAAACTGAGGTTTTATTTTTTTTTAAACTCAGTTTATATCAGTATCTATACTTACTTGTATAATTTGTAGCAGAACTTTAGGACGTAGGGGAAAGAGTAAAAGGAACATACTATTTCTTTTGCAATTCCGACTTTTTCTAAGATGGATACAAAATTACAAAATTTCCTTCGCCCCAAACAAAATCTCTTAGGTAAAAGATGCAAAATGTGCTTTCCGAAGACCAATGAGCCGCTTGTCTCTGGAAAACTCAATTAAACAAAGCTTAAGATGAAGCTAATCTCCTAGTACCGTTAAGAGTATTTACGGGGTTTCGAAGGAGCTCTTATTTTTCCGTAGTTGTAGGCAAATTGTCGGACAAAGAAGGAACAAACACGAAAGTAAATGCAGGCACTTGTATTGACAAAAATTACATGTTTTTGCAAATTTTATTGGTATTTGCTACGAGACTTATCTGAGTTAAGTAATGTCTTGGAGTAATGGTAATAACAGGGGTGTTCTGTTCGTCGGTAGGAAAAGTTGATAAGACGCTTCATCTCGGTAGTTTCTCGTTCTTCCTCGTAACCGGTACAGTGATAAGTAATGGGGAGTGCTATTTAGAAGCTTCTCGCCCTGGTAACAGTTCTGTAAATGACGGTGAATGGGCCCTTTTCAAATAGACTATTTTATCTTCAGCCTTCTATAGTGTGCTTTTATGCCATCCCGTGGTCTGCGGACACAATGCCTTCGAAAGTGTGCTGTGAAAATATGCCTCCGTCCAGGTCAACGGTCCTTAGAAGTAAGCCCTGTTTTTAGGCTAAGTGATGAATGAAGTGTAGAGACCGCTATTTATGCGACTACCCTCAGTGGGTGCTCTGTGATAAGTGAAGTTTTTGGTATTGGCGCCAACATCGTATGTTGGCGAATCGCCACCTAGCGGCAGGGGGAGATAATTAATTATGGAATTTCCAATACCGGCCCTAATATTCTTCAAACTTAATTGATCTGAAGTCTCATAACTATATCTAATAGCAGATACAATCCACCTTGAAATTGAACTAATCGCTACTGGTCTATATCGATTCTTCAGATAGGGAATGAAAAGTACTTCATTTTGCCGTAACTGCCCCGTTATTTTCATGTATGTTCTCAGACGACAACAAGGAAACAGGTGGTCCGTAGACTCACCTGTAAATTTCCTTAGACTCACCTGTAAATTTCATAAGATCTGGAATAAACCAAGGTGATCAAGCTCTCTTCAAATGCTGAGTCTTGGCCATAAATTTTTAAATTCGGTAAAAGTCGAATACCTTCATGCCTAAGATTAGACTCCATAATGGATAAAGTCTTTAGCTCATCAACTCTAGCAGCAGAAGCCAAGGCCACTAGCAGAATCGTCTTCCTTTAATCACATAGAATCTAAGGGTTAAAAGAGGTGATTAGTGAGAGCTCTTAGAACAAGGGGTAAGCCCCGATTAGGGAGAAGTGGTCTTATTGAAGGAGTTCAATTTTTAAAATTCTTTAACCAAATTCTATAAAAAAGACTTTGAATTTATAGAACTTATCTCCCAACCCTAGCTACTAATGCTGTTCTAGATTTTGCAATAGTTGAAGCTCTGCAACCTCAGACCTCGTGCACATGAATCAGAAAATCTGTACGTACTTTATAGAAGCAGACTACAGGTCGATACCCCAGCATAAGCTGCATACATTCTCCTGGCGGAAGGCCTTCTGCCATTCTTGATGTAACTCTGGGCACTTTCTAGAAAGAGATTATTCAAGTAGATCATGCTGGATATTTTCCTTGCCACAAGCTTTAGACTTGCTAGGTCTGAATGAACTCTTAGACTCAGTTTCAGAGTTAGCATTTTCCATGTTATTGGTAATTCCATTGGAAAGTCTATTACTAGGTCTATGAGGATAGGATACCATGACTGGTGAAGAACATTTGGGGCTACCAGACGAAGAATAAACCTTTCTAGTGACACTTTCTAGCGACACTCTAATCAATATTAGAGGAGGTAATTCATAAGCAAATATCCCTGTCCAATTTATGCTTAAAGCATCTGATGCATATGCCGCATCCACTGGACAAGGGGGAGCAAAAGACGTCCAGTTTTTTGTTCTCTGGGGTACCGAAGAGGTCTGTTTAGACAACCGACCCTTCGAAAAATTAACTCCACTATTCTCAGATCCAAGCTCTATTCTACCGTTTGGCCCCTGATAGATGGTCTTCAAAACAATCCTCTTTTCTAGAATGTGAGCTACACAAAGGGAAATGTTGTAATC
The DNA here is from genome assembly GCA_023376005.1 of Doryteuthis pealeii. NCBI lineage: Eukaryota > Metazoa > Mollusca > Cephalopoda > Myopsida > Loliginidae > Doryteuthis > Doryteuthis pealeii. Next base: position 76,729,131 of record CM042159.1, on the reverse strand, counting down.
TGTTGCCTATTAGAACACTTCTCCCGCCAACTGACAAAGATGAAGGGACTTTGTGCTGCCTTTGTTGATGTATGTCACTCCTGTGTAATTGTCGCATCTAAGAAGAACTTCTGACATAAGTCAATAGTTGAACAATTGCTAAATGAGTTGCTCTTAGCTCTCGGCAATTAATATGCTTCCTTCGTTGGTGTTTGTCCCCAATTCCTGTCACCTGATGGGTGTTTAAATGAGTTACCCACTCCTTTTTTGGTGCATCTACACATACAACATCTACACATACAGGGTCTATATCGTGTAGCAAAATGTTATCCTTCTTGTTCACCATTCTAGGTGTTTTGTTAATAAACCGCTAATATGGATCATTTTGACATTGTCTCGTTGACGAAGATAAGATTAGATTGGACTCATGTACAAACAAACTCAGGAAAACAGATTCATACATAAACATGTGAGCCCTGCAGAATCTTGTATCCAAAATGAGATCTGATTCAGATTCAGGAACTCTCACCAAATTGAAGAGAGTTCCCAGGCAAATTGTCTTTTGTGATAGAATCAAGCAAGATTTCTGGGAATTTATGTCTGCCCCTCTTAGGTACTAAAAAGAAAGATCTGAATTCTTAGTCTTTACTACTCGAGGAATATTTAATTTCGAAGTCCCCTTCGAAATAAAAGTATTCCATTCTACAGTATGTGTCCTAAGTGAGGCATCCTCCGAATTCAGTTCAATTTCTGTTTCAGAGAAAAGATTGCTATCTCAAAGTCCCGTCTAAATCTGGGCCCATCATGGTATGTTCGAGAAGAGGGGCACTAATATCATTCCTGTAACTTCCTGTAACTCAGTAGGAGTCTTTTGTGGGGGGTTTTCGGGGCAGGGTCAAACAAGCTCAAATTTGTTATCTATAGGCTTATTCAAATCATTAACCCCCACTACTTCAGGTAGGAATCTGGAGGAAAGAATAAATCAGGTTGTTACTGTTGCTATTTTACCTTTGACACGCATCGGAGCCCGGCCAGGAAATATTTATTTAAACTGTTTAATTCAAATATATTATAACATGGTGGCAGCGGTGAGATAAGAAGATTCAACGAAAATAAAAGGAGTATAACACTGAACAAAACTAACAGGAAAAAAGTTATGTCAACTTTTTGGACAACAAAACATTTTTTGGACGAATTAAACTAAATTAAATACATTTGATAATATCGTATTTCACATTCTTTAAATTGTCAGTGAGCCATCGATGTGTTGGACCACTGAAAATCTAGTGGAATCCTTCAGATTTTTCAAACAAAGGTGCAGGCTATACTTTTCGGTGAAGAATATTCCAGTCGACAAACAGGTTGATCACATTCTGTTGTTTTCTGGAGAAGAGGGTCTACGAAGGTTCAACTCATGGACTTTCGCAGACGAAGCCGACGAAAATAACCCACAGATTGTTTGGCGAAAGTTTGAAGAACATTTAGACCCCCAGATAAATTTTTACATCTCTCGTTTGTCCCTTCGACAATACAAAGAGACACTCAAAACATTGACGACTTTATAGCAAGGTGTAGGTTGCAGGCGAAGAAGTGCAAGTTCCGAGATAACATGGATACCGAGATATGTTTATTAGAACAAGATATCTACGGAACCAAACACACTAAGTTGCAAAGGCAGCTATTGGAACAAAGGGGAAAGTCTAATACCGGAAGAAGTCCAAATTATATGTAGAGCCTACGAAACTTCAATAGGCCACATGAAGCAAATAGCGGAAATCATAAATGGAGAAAGCCAGGAAATTGGCTCTGTAAAATACAGCAACTGCAAACGACGCAGCAGCATGCAGTCCCACCAGAAGGATAAGTGTCCTGCTTGGGGTACAACTTGCTCAGCATGTGAACGAAAAAATCACTGGGCTAAAGTCTGCGACAACAGACAAGAAAATAAAGGAAAACGCCAACAGACACAAATTAAAAAAAAAGGGGGCCCAAATTTAAACCTGGGCATAAGGAGACCCAGTGAAGTCAGCAGTAAAGACACCATGATAAAAAAAGTAACAATAATGATTTCTCAGTAAATGCATATGATAACCAGGAGATGCACAATCAGTTTGCACAAATGAAATTTGACACAACCGGCAAGAAAAAAAAGGTACTAGGACTGAGGTCTTTGCAGACCTTACTATTAGGCTTCTCAACCTACCAGTCACCCACAAACTAAAAGCCAAGGTTGACACAGGAGATGAAGGAAATACCTCTCCCTTGCGTGTTTTCCGCAAGATGTTTCTTAATAAAGTCAGCAATTCTGGACAGCCACTCCCTGGTACAACGCATAAATAGTTAAGTATACTGACTGCATATAATGGATCCAGCACCCCTCAACATGGTTCCATCAACATAGTGTACCTACAAAAAATAATGGAAATCACACAAGTTTTTTGTGGTAACATCAGAAGGACCTATCATACTAGAACTGCCATCACTCAGAGACTTGGAACTGGTTACGATGCACTGCGTCATCGAAGAAAACCAAGCTCATATTAACTCTGTAGACGACCCGAGAAACATGTACCAGGATCAATTCGATCGAATAGGCAGTTTCACAGGGGGATGCCGGATTGTCCTAAAATCGGACAACCATCCTGTCATCCACGCACCCAGGAAATGCCCCAATCCATATGAAAGATGAGGTCAAGACTGAGCTAGATGACATGATGAAACAAGGTATCGTTCGTAGAATAAGCGAGCCCACAGAGTGGATGAACAGTCTGGTATATGTGCGAAAGTGTAATGGTAAACTCCGTCTGTGTTTGGATCCCAAGGATTACAAATGCCATCACAAGGCTCTCACAATGGAGAAGCTCGCGCACAAACTTTCGGACGCGAAATACTTATCCAAAGTGGATGCCAAGAATGGATACTGGTCAATCAAGCTTGATCCTGAATCACAGTTACTGACTACCATCAACTCTCCTTTTGGAAAGTATTGCTTCTAGTGAATGCCTTTTGGTCGGGTATGACAATATGCATTGCTGCACAAATGCAAATTTGGTACAAGCAAGTGTGTGCGCGCGCGCGCGTGTGTGTATATAACTGTATAGTTAGTTATATAAATAAGTAGTATATGAGATTAAGGCCTCATATAGGTACATGTGTGTACATGTATGTCTGTCGGTGTATAAATATATGTGTGTGTAGATTGGAGATAGTAGATCATATGTATATGTATATATATATATATATATGTGTGTGTGTGTGTGTGTCTGTGTCTGTGTGTGTCTGTGTACATATATTATATGTATAAATAAATGTATGTGTGTATAAGTGTCAATAGCAGGTCATTGACCATTAAAGTAAGATAGGGATCGAAAGTCTGGCTTGGGCAAGTTTGATGGTCGGCTAGAGGTCAAGATGGTCATAAATCTCATCAATGAGGGTGGTCTTCAAACAAAGGGCCTTCAAATCATGCGGGGATGAACGAAATCTCGAAGAATGAGACTTGGACGAGAATCGTGAGGAGTAGTGGGAAATTTTGAAAGTCAGTCAGTTAGTTGTTGGGAGCCGGACGAATAAGTTAGAACCGAGCAGTGGACAAAGACAGATCACACTTAAACTTGGAGAGAGAAGTCAACTTTAGCAGAAGTTCTTAAAGGAACAGGGAAGAGTGTTTTTCCCCTCCCATCTCGACGTACAAAGTAATAGATAATGGAAGAATGACTGGAAGAATGAATGCGAGTACACATCGCCCCTCTTGTCATTTTGGCTGTTCACCAGAAATTGTTTTATTTTTGTTCTTTCTTTGTTATTGATTGTTAAACTTCTTCCGAGGCAGAATTACGGGCACAAGTGAGGGTCAAGCTAGCAGACGATCATGGCCAGTAAAGTTGAAAAACGAGAAGTTGCAGGAAATGCAGTAAGATGTGCAGCGAAGAGTCTGCAGATACCCTCGGCCCCCAAGCGTGGTTTAACACGAGTCAGGTCCCAGGATGTATTCCAGCAGAAAATGGATATGATTCTGGAGAAATGCCCTGGTACAATAGGACTTATAGACGATGTCATAGTTTATGGAAAAACCAAAGAATAACATGAACGAAATCTGCACAACTTGATGAAGATAGCAAAAGCTGAACGACTCAGGTTTAACAGCGATAAATGCCAAATAGACCAGAAGTAGATACACTTCTTTGGGGCCATATATGACAAAAATGGTGTACGCCCTGACCCCAAGGAAGTGGAAGAAATCAAAATGTTACCCAGCCCAAATAGCATCACGGACCTGCAATGAGTGCTAGGAATTATTACCTACATGGCACCGTTCATTCCGCATCTCTTAGATCTCACATCACTAATGAGAGATCTACCCCCCCCCCCTCCAAAAAAAAAAGTCGTAGTGCGGGTGGACAGAAAGGCACCAAAAGACTTTGCAAACAATAAAAGACTTGATTTGTAAAGAAATGTTGCTGACATACTTCTACACTGAAAAAGAAACTGTAATCCAGGTAGATGCATCCAACAGAGGTCTCGGTGCAGCCCTGCTACAGGAGGTAAAACCCATAGCATTTGCATCAAAATCGCATCAGAACAACGATATGCAAACATTGAGCGGGGACTCCTAGCAGTTGTCTTCGGATGTGAGCGTTTCCGAACGTACATCTATGTGCTTCTATGTAGAAAGTGATCACAAGCCTCTAGAGATGATCAACATAAAAAAAAACCCAGTGAATGTTATTACGCCTGCAAGAGTATGACATGACCATTGTCTACCGCCCAGGAAATGAAATGACACTAGCTGATAGTCTTTCCAGACTCACCAACAAGAGCGAGAAAGAGGCAATCGACCTGGACATAAAGGTCGATTTTGTCCAATTTTCATCAACTAATACTGACCCAACAATGTGCGAGGTTGGTCCTATACGTTAAGGAAAGTTGGGCAGAATATGCGAGCCTACTGACCCTATCGGGATGAGTTAGCAATAGAAAATGGGATTTTGCTCAAATGTGAGCGAATCATCATCCCAAAATCTATGCAAAAAGAGGTACTTCACAAGACCCATTATGGCCATCAGGGAATCGAAAAGTCAAAGTTGCGAGCAAAAAGCTACATATTCTGGTACAACTAATCCAACTAGCGATGCCTGTCAGGACCACTAAAAATGCAGAGTGCTTTATGCAGCATGAGATCCCAGCAAGACCATGGCAAATAATAACCACTGACTTGTTCTATTTTGATGGATCGAATTTTATCCTCATTGCGGACTACTACTCGAAATACATTGTGTGGAAGTTAAATAATTGCTAGGAAGTCATAAACACAACTAAGCAAGTGTTTGGAGAGAATGGCATTTCAGTGAGAGTGATCTGTAACAATGGATCACATTATAACTAAAAATAATATATATAAATAAAAAATAATATATATTGCATTTAAGCAGTTTGCAAAAGAATGGGGATTCGAACATCGTACATAATCTCCCAGATACCCACAGTCTAATGGACTTGCGGAACGTTGTGTGCAGTCGATAAAATCCACCAACAAAAAGTCTAAGTCGAGCAACCGTGACATCGATATGGTACTGCAATGCCTTCTGATAGACCACACACCAGGAGCAATGCTATTCAACAGAAAATTGGTTAGCAACATTCCAGGTAAATGTGCTAACCACAATGAAAGAAAACCCCAGAGATATCAGCCCGTTTGTACAAGAGACAAGCTGACCAAAAAGTATACGATGATCAACATGCAAAAGATCTACCTGATATTCAAATAAGATAGCGTGTTAGGATACACCACAAGGACACAAATAGACCGAGCCCTGCAGTTGTCATACAAACTTGCATGGAACCAAGGTCCTATATCATGAAAACCCCCCATCCGGACAGGTCGTCCACACATCTGAGGGAAGAGACCCATCTACAGCAACTAGGTATCCACCAGAGATCATTACATCCAGAGTGGAAACCGACCCATCAAAAAATAATCAAACAAAAATACTGAATACCCTATCTCAAACTTGCAATCATTATGCCAAACTTGTCCCACAAGAATCACATACGCGCTCTAACACAACAGAAAATAAAACAACTAAATCTGGCCAGATAATAAAGCCACCGCCAAGATACAGTGAATGAAACAGAACAATTTTTTTAGCAATTTGTGAATTTCTTATCCAAAAGAAAATCCCTGCATGGACACACACTAAAAAAATTTCTTTTAATTTTTATTTTACTTATATATTTATATGTAAGGGAAAAAAAGAAAGGAAAAATCTCTATGTGAACACAACTGAACAGTTATATTTTTATTTCTTATGTTTTATGAAACTTAAATAAAATAGAAATAGACTAATAAAACATATTTTGTGAAAAGGGGGATGTGATGATATGAACCCTTAAGAGTTACTGCCCAATGTCTTGAGCACCAGAACCCCACAATAAATAAAGATGGCTTCTAACCCATAACACGTATTTCGAGTATACTCCGTTTAATTCAAATATATTAACAGGTCTCCCTCGCAACTCTCAGGTTTTCAGCACAAAACAAAGAATTTTCCCCAAAACAAATTCGGACCTAAAGCTGATATACATAACCGATTGTTTTCTGTTGCTTGATTCATAAAAGCAATGTTCTTTAAATAAATACTACGCCTCACGGAGACAAAGATTAGAATAAACCTAGTAGTCACATTTCCCAATAGAAAAATATTTCTCGCCTATCTGCTACTGAACATGAAGCGTCCAGATAAGAAATAAAACAACCGAAATAGATTTACCTAATCTATAAGCTTAGCACGCAAATACAACTATAAAGGCACAAGATAGCAAGAGAAATAAATTATCCCAAATACGAATGAAAATAAAATTCAACGTATTAAAAATTCTAAAAGAAAAATGAATTCCAGCTCAACAACTGAATAAAAATGAGTTTGAATAGCAGTGACTCACTAATTTCTTTCTTTTTCTCTATTTTTTTCTTTAAACCCTGACATACAACGTGATTTCGTACTTCTGTCTTTTTGGGTTTTTTTCAGTACGATAAACTCCAAATTAGGACAGACAAATTTTCACAATGTCCGCCATTTATAGGCCGAGTTAAAGAGTGACTTATGCCTGGAATTTGATGAAGAGGTGTTTGGGCAAGGGAGATAATCAAAGAAAAAATATTTATGCTCGGTCGGTAAACTAACAGAGTAAAATTACATTAGTTATACAGGTAAGTATAGATATTGGTATAAACTGATATACAACATAACTTGCTACTAGTCCATTGGTTCATCTGTAGAATAACTGATCCTGGAATGAAGGTTTGTGATAAGACATACTACAGCTGGTGTCCTTTTTAATCTGATAAAAATGTATCTTTAACCAATTGAGTTTTGACATTCACAACAATCGCCGAATTGTCTAAATAAAATATGAATTATTTTGTTGATTTTTGGTTTTAAAAAAATTACAGCTTAATAAATTTATATTTTTAAATTTTAATTTTTTAATTTTTACTATTCTTGTTGTATCGCGAGGTGAAAAGATACACAGAAGAATGGTGTGCTTAATACATTTATTAAACATCAGCATCCGGTGCTAAACGGATACATACAAACACAAAACAAATAAGTACAAGACAAACTCACGCTAAATAGAGGAGGGTCAGTTAGGTATAACCAACACAGCAATGTTAGTCTGAATATTATCCAGCTAGTTAATCTTTAATCGTAGGCTATTTTATGGCTATGAGCCAGATAACATCCCTTCAGCACTAGTAGAGGGCTGAAGGGATGTTAGCTACTCTGGAACAATTCTTAAATACATTGTTAATGAAGATGATTAAATCTTATTGAAGTTTTGTAGAGAAACATAACTTTAATCTAGAAAAAAAAACCCAGATAGTGTAGTATTGTCAATATCAATGGCTCTTGTGGTGAAAGCAGCTGCTACAGATAACCAGATTTCCATGAGGTGACACCCAAATTCATGTCTCTTTAGATTATTCCTCTACAGCCGTAGAAATAACGACCTAAAAGATTTGCAATGAAAAAAAAACTCAACTAGAATTAAAAGAAAATATTATTGAAAATTGATGATAAAGAAGGTGAAAAATTGCTTATAACATTTGATTTCAAGGATTTTAGATATTTATTAATATATAGACTAATTACCAACAGTCATAAGTTTCAATCGTCAAATGAGTTGTATTTACTCATTTATTATATTTATTTGTAAAATAAGCACCATGGTCAACTAATTTTCTATTTACTTGTTTCCTTTTATTTACTTTTTAAGGTAAGTGAAGTAGCTCATGTGATAAAGACATTACTTTAAATTATTGTAATTCAGGTTTTTATGGGTTCATTATCGAAATGAAACCATAAAAATCTGAACCACAATAATCTAAAGTAATGTCTTTATCACATGAGCTACTTCACTTACCTTAAAAAGTAAATAAAAGGAGAAAAATAAATAGGATAGGAGAAAATTAGTGGATAATGGTGCTTATCTTACAAATAAGTACAATAAACGAGTAAATATACCTCATTTGACGACAGTTGGTAATTAGTCTCCTCCTTCGAATCAAGAAAACAGTAAAGGTGCAGAGTAGGACAACCTTACAAAACGCCCACAAATTAAGACTGTTTTTTTTTCCTCGATGTAAATAATTTAAAAGCTATCTGTTGAATAAAATGGAACTAAACAGCCCACAAAAGTTGATAGAAAATTGTTTCTAGTATCCAAATTTTTATATCCTTATTTGAGACAAGAAATTATGAAACATTTCAGCAGACCTGCAATCAAAGACTAGATTAAACGCTAAACAATTTAAAAAAATTAAATATGAGCTTTAAAGTAAAGTTATAGTTGTGTGACATTTGATCCTTGTTTAAATTATATGAAACCTTTAAGTTACGATCAAATTTATAGTTACATCTTTTAATTAGTTTAAAATCTATTTAAGTTTTGAACCAAATTAACTTCCTATTAAGTATGTGAATCTAAATGGTTTAACATTTAAATCAACCAAGCTGTTAATCCTAAGATGTAACTTATTTAATAAGCAAAAAGTTTAAAATCCATTTTTATTAATAGTTTTTTCCTTTTTCTAGAATGTTTCATTTGCTTGTTCAGAACCACTCATGGCGTCAGTGCTGTGAAGCATTTAAAAATACCTCATTTTCATTGGTTGTTTACCTACTTGTTTAATAATGTTCATACATCAAATGTTAGTGCGGGAAAAAAACTGCATCAAAGATATGTAAAGCATATAAAATATATTTAACAGTTATCTGCTTTTAACAACGATACCATTCATATAGATAGTGCATTATGAAAATAAAATGTTCACTTTTAGCTGACACATATTTAATATCATTCAGGCATTCTTTACAATTAGAACAGTTTTATCGCCATGTAAATACCCACAAAAATCTATGCATTATTATAAGGTTTGTTGATTCAAATTACGTTCTTAATAATAATGTGTATTTAAAAGTAAAAAAATCTAATCATAAACTCAACTCACGCCCATTTTTAACTAATCAGATATTTTCTAATTAATCAGAGAGTGTGTTACAAAAATAAAACGTTGAAATACAAAGAAAGGCTATAAAATAAATGCAGACCTATTTCTGGCTTTAAAAAATATTTTTTCAGTGTTGTATTCTCAAACTTTTTGGAGAGAAAATTTGGAACTCTTTATTATATATATTAAACAAAAGAGTCTAAAAATGTAAAAAGCTCCAGCCAGAACCAATAGTTAGATCACGGTCTACTTATCATACAAGTACTTATTATTATATAATAATAAGTGGCCGTGGTTAGACACACATGAAAATAAGAATAAGAGAGTGTAGAAGTAGGCTGTTACCAGTCTATTATAACCAACTTCATTAATGTGATTTTTTTAATGAAAGGGCAGAAATATGCGATGAACATGATGACTTATCTCCCGCGAGTGCATCTGCTTGGCCAGTCAGTAATTTTGTAAAAGAGCACGGTCGACATAAACAGATGGATATATTGGGTCTATTCTCGTCCGTGGCTTGATTATGTCAGTGCCTATGCAAATCACATCCATGATTAAACTAGATATAAGGTGTTTTCTTTTGGTCATTGGGACAGTTGTAAGTCCGTTGCAACTTGCATTGTCTGAAGATAGTCTGGGGAATAAGAAATCAACCTAAAGGAATGACCAGGACCCGAGACAACTTTCTCAATTTATCCAGTTCTACTATTAAACATATATAATTTCTTTACTATCGGATTTTGACCTCACTATTTCTATAAATCTTTCGACTGCACCTGTTGGATTTTCTATATTATACTTTCTGAAGAAATATTCAGTAACTTTTTTTTTAAATGACAAACATGTCTTCGTTCTTCTGTTTCTTTTTTAGGTGCGGTAAACTCCAGAATTTTTTCAAGTGTTAAAAAAAATTCAAATAAAATTTATCAACGTCAATGGGATATATCAATATATATACTTACCTGTATAACTAATGCAATTTTACCCGTTTTAGTTTACCAGCCGAGGAATATTTTTCAAATTATTCATCTTTTAATTATCGCCCTTGTCTAAGACCCCTTCTTCATTAAATTCCAGAAATAGGTCACTTTTTTTTTCTTTTTTAATCTAGGCATAAGAATGGACAGACATTGTGACAAACTGTCTGTCTTATTTTTGGAGTTTACCGCACCTAAAAAAAGAAACAGAAGAACGAAGACAGGTTTGTCGTTTACAAAAAAAAAAAAAAAAAAAAGAGAGAGAGTAAAAGGAAAACATTGGTGAGTTAGTTATTCTAATTCATTTTTGTTTAGTTGTAGAGCTGTAATTTTGAATTAAAGCGCTGAATTTTATGTTCATTCTTATTGGATAATTGTTTCTCTTGCTATCTTGTGCATTAAATGTTCGAACAATTTCAGTTGTTTTATTTCTTATCTGGACGCTTCGTGATAAAGAAATTTTCGTTGGTGAAATGTGACGACTAAAAGTGTTTATTGTAATATCGGTCTCCATTAGACGTGTATTTGATTATAGGAATGTGCTTTTATAAATAAAGCAACATAAAAAATTATGTTAAATATATCAGCTTTAGGTCCGAATTAGTTTACGGGAAAAATTCTTTATTTTGCAATGCAGTGCTAAAAATCTGAGAGTGTGAAGGTCAAAAATAATTTCCTTGATATGAACAGGAAATTAGTAGTCACTAAGGGGACCATATATGTTATTTTTTTTTTCAGTTTTAGTCTTAAAGAGCAAGAAGCATAAGGTTCCAGCTTAATACGGGATGGGGGGGGGGGTTCGTCCTGAACTGGTGAATAGTCAGGTCCAGTCGCAGAAGTCGTTGGGGTTTCATACCCAATAACAATAGTGAGATTGATTGATTCCTCAATCTGGGCTGCTGGGGTTGACTAGCAGGATACTGGGTGTGTCAAATATCACATCGAACAGTTGGTTCTTAGAGGGAGAGGCTGAAGCTTCAGTTTGCCTCATCTCTAAACAAAGTGATGGAGAAAGTATTGTATTCAGTTCGTCTTTCCAGAACAACGTTATTTCTGACGAGAATTTATTTATGGATAGCAACCAATAGAATTAATTCCCAAAGCCCATAAAGGACAGGGGTGTATCAGCACTTTCTTGGAAAGTACCGTATTCCGTTCGTCTTTCTAGAACTGCGTTATTTCAGACGAAATAAAAGGATTTTTAGGAATGCAACCAATAGAATCAATTCCCATAGTCCAAGAAGGGTAGGGGTATTTCAGCACTTACTTTTTAATCAACATAAAAAGAAAAGAAAAAAAGAAAAGGGAGTCATGCAGAAGAGTTGTCAGCAAGAAGTTACAGGGATAATATTAGTCCCCCTCTTCACGAACATACCCTGATTCGGACTGAAGTCTGAGATAGCAGCCTTTTCTCTGAGACAGAAATTGACCGAATTTGGAGGATCCCATAGTTTTGACACGTGCTGTAGAATGGAATGCTTTTATTTCGAAATTGACTTCTCCCAGTAAAAAGAATAATAGAGACTCAGAATTCAAATCTTTCTTTTTAGTTCCCAAGAGGGACAGACATCTCGTGGCTCCGTATATCAGAATGGAAACTGTCAGGATTATTTGTCAAGCCTTGAGAAAAAGCAATTGAGTAATTACTGTAGACCTGTAGAATGCTTTCTCCATGTTCCTAATTTCTCACGCCACAGACAGTTTTCTACGGTTTCTCTTTCAAGGGAGACTTTACAAATTCAAAACTATGTCTTTCGGGCTGACAATAGTTCCGAGAGTGTTCACAAAGATTATGTCGGCTCTGAGAGAATTTCTAAGGTCCTATTAAGTACATTTTTTCATGTACCTAGATGACTGGATAGTCAGAAATCAGGATTAATGTATTTTCAGTCAGCAAGTAATTTTGACACAATACCTCCACCAGGTTTTGAGATTGTTCATAGATTCCCAAAAATCTTGCTTGATTCCATCACAAGAGACAACTTGTCTCGGGGCTCTCTTTAATTTGGTGGTGTGAATAATTTATCCATCAGTGGAGAGTTTTCTGAATCTGATACAACAGTTCTCATTTTGGAGACAAGGGCCCACATGACCTCTGGGCCTAATAGCTGCATGTATGGATCTGTTCTCCTTGGCTTGTTTGCATATGAGTCCAATCTAATCTTATCTTCGGTCATGGTACATCCCCCGAAGAGATAATATCAAGACAATCTCTTTTAGCAGTTTATTAACATAACACCAACAATGGTGGGGAAGAAGGTGAAAACTGCTTTAAGTGGATTCTGCTACGCCATGTAGAGCTTGTAGTTCTATGGTCAGATGCATCAGAAAAGGGCTGGGAGCTCAATAAGGTTTGGTATAAGTCTTTTCGAACAGGAATCCGACTTTTCTAGTCAAATGTAGAAAAGTATCAGCGGAAACCAGAATTTTCTTCCGGGAAAAATTAAAAACAATAAAAAAATAAAAATAAAAATGGGTCATTACTATGACCAATTACAGTTTAATAAGTATATCTAGACCGGGCTCCGAATTGAGTCAAATGTAGGAAAGCAACAGCGAAAACCAGATTCATCATTCAGAGCAAATAAACTGGGTCAATACAGTTAAAATGAGTCTTACCTGACCGGGCTCTGACGCATGTCAAAGGTAAGAGAGCAACAGTAAAAACCTGATTTATCCTTCCCTCCAGGATCCTACCTGATGTAGAGGGGTTTAGGGATTTGAATGAGCTTGCAGATAACAAAGCTTGAGCTTATGTTTAAAAAAACAACAACAAAAACAGCTTATCAAGCAATTGTTCAGCTATTATCTTATGTCAGAAGGGGAAGAGTTCTTAGATGCGACAATTACACAGTAATGACATACATCAACAAAGGCGGCACAAAGTCCCTTTATCTTTGTCAGTTGACGGGAGAAGTGTTCCAATGGGCAACAGATTGCATCATTTGCCTTTGTGCAGCTCATATTCCAGGAAAGAGGATGGTTTGGGCAGATAGTCTATCAGGAGCAAAGCGGAAGCTCGGTTGACAAAATAGAGCTTGGACCTGAGAATAGTGGATTTAATTTTTTGAAAGCTCGGTCTTCAGACCTCTTCGCTCCTCTGAAAACCGAAAATTGGAGGTGTTTTGATCCAGTGGATGCAACATATGCTTTAGATGCTCTGAGCTTAAATTAGACAGGGTTGTATGCCTTCCCTCCTCCAATATTGACTCACAAGGTCCTTTAGTAAGTGTCGCTAGAAAAGCTTATTCTTCGTATTAGAGCCCCACATGTACATCACCAGTCATGTTATCCTATCCTGTTAACTGACTTTCCAAGAGAATTACCAATAATAACTAAAAGAATTTCTAACTCTGAAATGTCTTTTAAGAGCTCATTCAAAGCTAGCAAACTCCTGGCCAAGAAAATATCCAGCATGGCCCACTTGAAGAATCTCTTTCTAAAAAGGGCTCAGAGTTACATCAAGAATGACAGAAGGCCTTTCGCTAGGAGTGTGTACGAAACAAGGCAACAGATATATAGATGCTTGGGTATTGAATGATATATCGACCCGTAGTCTGCTTCTATAAAGGACGTGCAGATTTTCTGATTCATTTGCACGGATCTGAGGTTGTTCTTTTACCATTAGATTCTACGGGATTAAAGTTTCATGTTGGAAGACGGTTCTGCTAGTGGCCTTGACTTTTGCTGCTAGAGTCCGCTGATACTTTTCTACATTTGACTAGAAAAGTCGGATTCCTGTTCGAAAAGACTTATACCAAACCTTATTGAGATCCCAGCCTAAAGGATTAATCCATCAATGAGTCTAATATTTGGCATGGGGAGGCTGGTATTCGACTCTTACCGAACTTTAGAATTTCTGGCCAAAACTCAGCGTTTGAAAAAAGCTTGACCTCCGTGGTTATTTTAGATTTTACGAAAAATTTACAGATGACTGAGGACCACCCGTGTCCTTGTCTGAGAGCATACAGGAAAAGAACGGAGCAGTTACGGCAAATGATGAACCACTTTTTATTTCCTATCAGAAGAACCGATGTAGACTGGCAGCGATTAGTTCAATTTTAAGGTGGATTGTGTCTGCTATTAGACATGGCTTTGAGCCTTCAGGTCAATTAAGTTCGAAGGATATTAGGTCCCATGATACTAGGAGATTAGCTCCAAATTGGGCTTTGCTTAAATTGAGTTTTCCAGAGACATCATCCAAGCGGCCCATTGGTCTTTAGAAAGTACCTTTACATCTTGGAGTAAAGGAATTTTTGCAGGAGTATTTATCTTAGAAACAGTAGGAATTGCAAAAGGATAAGTGAGTATGTTCCTTTTACTTTTTTCTCACCTCCCTGAGTTATGCTACAAATTCTAGTTCTTGCATTAGTTATACAGGTAAGTATGAATATTGATATAAACTGACGGTTTTAAAAGTAAAATCCTCGTTTATGAGATATCTATACATATCTGTATGCTTCCCTCACTCCTCTCCTCTTTAGGTTCCGGGTTGTTAAAGATGCTTACGCGTGCCTCGTATAAAAAGGTGACTTATTTCTGGAACTTAATGAAGAAGGGGTCTTGGACAACTGAAATAACTGAAAGAAAAAATTAAGAAAAAAATATTCCTCGGTCGGTGAAATAAAATTGCATTAGTTATACAGGTAAGTAGATATCTCATAAACAGGGGTTTTACTTTAAAAACCCTCATTTTGAAAGTTTTAAATTTACACAGGTAAATTAATGAACGCTCTCCACTCTAAGAGAAATTAACCAAGAACTGAATTTCTATTGACTTGTTCATAATTTCCGTTTAGTCTAAATTTTGTAGGTAACTAGATAGACTTGACACAACCCCTTCTTGATCCTACCTTCATCCATGAATAATTGTCTTGAACAAATTCCTAAGGCAATGAGAAAAGCGAGCACTAATTGTCTTATGGAAATCCACTTTCCAAAAAGAAACCTTTATTTTAGGACCACCACTTCCTAAAAAGTCAGGATGAAAATTCACGCTAACTTTTATCTCCACCATCAAATTCTTTTCATTTAGTCTTCCAACATATGAAATGGTCAAATCCTTGTTACTGAGCAACTCTTAGATTTTATGCAAATTTTCAAATCCACAAAAAACAAATTCTTGCAATAACTCTTAACTTGATTTAACCGCGGTCGACCGACTACAGAACGGTAGCAGCAGAGTGCAACAAACTCCACTGACACGGCCTGCAACCGAGCAACCCCAGGAACCGAAACTTCAACAAATAAAAATGTTGGCTCATACAAGACACAACATTATACTACACAGTAGTCTAACAAGATAGAAACTTATAAAAAAATTAGTCTAACGAGTTACAAACTCTTTTACCCACGGTCCCAGCAAAAAATCTCCTTTTTATGCCTACTGGACAGGATTGAGAGTAGGCTGGAGACAGGAAGAGCTAGCCCACGGTAGCTACACCACTACCCGCTCACCCCTATCTTCAAATTAATTCTAACAATTCTTAAACGCAAAATGGTGGCGAGTTCATTTTTTTTTTTAACTAGAGGGCTTTTATCTCCTTACATTTGTTTTATTCTTGTCTAGAAAAGAATAAAAAAAATGTTTTCTTTGATCAGTTCACCCATGTAAGAGATTTAAAACTTTCTAATTTGATGTACAAAATGTTAAATCTTGCATATAATTCCTATAGTATCTTGTATATCAATTTCATGATTTCAAGACCGCATTTCTAGTTTTTATGTAAAAACTTTAAATGTAAAATAATTTTAGAAAAATATATGTCAAATATAGGATTTTTTTTCCTTTTCTCAATAAAAACAGAGCTTTTTTAATATTTTGTTTTAATTATAAATTTCTAGTTCACTTTGAACACTGAGCGGATAAAAATTGTTACAGCTTGACTTGGAACTTTTCCTTTACCCGCTGTTTTCAGTAGATATCTTTTTAGAAAACTAACATTTAAGAAAATAGTAAAATTTTAGTTTTCTTGTTGGAAACTGCAAAAGGCACCTTGAACAATTCTTTATGTTGGTCTGTACAATAACTTTTTGGGAGATGAGAAAAAAAAAGTGAAATATGAAGAAAAATGATTGAAATTTGTACAAATTTCGAGCGTTTTTTTCTTCAAAATCTTTGCAATTAGTTATAGAAAAGTAACAGGAGGGGGAAAAGTATTATTTCTAGCTTGTTAGTTGACATACAAACAAAACCGGTTTCTAAAATGTCACTTCCCTGTAACTCAGACGACAACCTGTCTCGTCGCACAGGTTATTACGTAAAGTGGAACGGACATGTAATCTAATAACTTGCCCTTTTGAGTGTTAACCAGAAAACACACACACACACACACATTGTATTTTAAGCAAAGGGTATTTTTTCAATTCAGCTAATTAAGTATTAATTAATTTTCTTTGAATGAAATTTCACAGGTACCAAATTAATGTTAAGAATTTTAAATCCAGGGATACGTTTACGTATTGACAAATCCAGTCATATTGCGTAGTCGAAGTATTTTGCTGATTAAAAGAAAAAGTAAATAATATTTATACAAAAAGAGGTTTCAAGTTAGCAAAAGTATTTTTACCATTAAATTCATACTGTTACTTTATTATTAAAATTAAAACTTATAAGTAGATAATTAAATATTCCAACACGTTTAAAAACGTGATATTTAAGAAAAGGTCTGTGTGTATGTGCATTATGAAGTTGCTTTAAATTGTAAATGTTATTCAATTTATTTTTTTACTGAGTGAACTTTTAGTCACGTGTTTATGTGCTGAATGTCGCATGTGAAGTTATTTTCAATCTCTTTGGATATGTTGCCCTACTTTCTTTATAATCTGTCGTTTCTAGGTCAAGAATACTACTGATGTGGAAAGGGGTCGTTAGTTATCAAATGGTAGTTTAATATTCGTTCATTTCAACAAACATGACCAAGTTCATTCACATGTCACCAGTTATGACTCTTTGGTGGAATTGTTGCTTGTGAATATTAACATTTTTCGTGGAAAATCCTCAAATACATATTACATAGAGCCCATTAATTGTCACTATTACAAATGTGCGATAAATGGTCTCGCGAATCATAACATGTAAGTTTGTTCCTTACTGGGTACGCTAAACTTAGTAAATAAATGATAAAAAAGGAATCTAGTATGTGCTTATTTACACCAAATTTGAAGTTTATTTATTTAGATATTTATTTATTGTTGCGCAAAATCCGTAATGGGAGGTAATTTTTGTTTAAATTTTCAAACTATTACCAAAAATCAGAGAATTGTCCGATTTTAATGAACTTTTCACTACTTTATTTATTGATGACTTAATTTTATAATGAATAGTTTATTTCATTATAAATCAAGCTCTATTTAATCTATCCAAAAATGTAAGTTTTAAAATGGGCAATTATGCGCAACATATTTTCTGACATTTTTATATATTTAAAAAAAAATATTACTAACGATGGTTCTTTTTCTTTACAGAAGACATAAGTTACTCCGCCTTTTTTCTAAAAATATTTCGAATTTTTGTTTGTTCAGTGCATGTCTCCGTGTGTTATGTTTTTTTTTTCTTTTCATACATTTACACTTCCATAACTTTGCTAAATTTTAAATTGAAAAATCAATAGTTATTGAAATAGTTTGAAAAAAAAAAAGGAGGTAACTTAACTATCAATTCGGTATACCCAGCTTAATAAAATATTCTATTTCATTCAGAATCATGCAATTCATGGTAGATTAAATAAAAGTAAATAAAAAGAAAACGCTGCAAAAATATTTAATTTGAGATACTATAAACTAGGGTTGTGCAAACCGCGGACATTTTGAAAGTCAGCTTAATTGTTAAAAATATTTTAAAACGTAAATAAAAAATGGAAAATTAACTTTTTAATGTTTTCTTTTACTTTGAGATACTAGGGTTGTGCAAACCGCGGACATTTTGAAAGTCCGCTTAATTGTTAAAAATATTTTAAAACGTCAATAAAAAATGGAAAATTAACTTTTTAATGTTTTCTTTTACGTTTAATATAAAGAACAATTCCAAGTTTATGTGTTATAAAAAAGAAAAAAAAACAAATTTCTCTTACATAAAACTTAAATTTTTGCGTTTAAAAGTAAATTCCCGTAAATTCCCAATCTTTGTTGACAGTTATCGCATCTTGACGTGTGCACCTTTTTTTAGTATGGAGGACTATACGTATATAAAAAAAAAATTCTGAAGCAAAAACAAATTACTAATTTAGCCTTTCCTTGATGCCTCACGAATTAATTCTTAATATTATTGAAAAAGAAAGTTGGGAAAATCAAAATTAGAATGTTAGAAATTATTTATAATAAAATTTTAACTGAACGGTAATATCTGCTTTCCGGATATAAACGGGAGAATTATTTGTTTCCAAATAAAATAATAAATTTCTTCAAACACTGTTTGTTTGAATTTTCTTTCACAGAGTATAATTATATACGCATCACGGATTCGAACCTATTAACTTATGTACCCAGAACACAGTGAAAAGAACAACAGTTTTCCCCAAAACCCAGTTTTTATTTCTCTTAGATCCATCCGTAATAAGAATGACGACAATTTTTAATTCAAACATTATTTTCAAAAATGTATAAAATAAAAACCGACATATATTATGTCATTATTTTTAGCAAGATATTTTTTATGTATAATGTATAATTTTTTCTTTTATAAGAATTATAAGCCAATTAAATAATTATCGAAATGAGTAAAAAGAAATCTCCGAAATATTAATTATCTATTACTTTTTTACATTTTATTTTTCGATACTTATTTTCTCATTGAATAGCCACCGTAAAAAAAATTTTTTTGTTTCTATTCATAACTTCGGTCTTTTATCTATTTATTTATACTGTAATTAGTACAATATAAGACCAACTTGAAAAAAATGTTACGCCCCCAACATGTGGGGTAAAAAATAAGTGACCTGAAAAAAAAAATGAGAAAGTTTTGAAATAAAATAAATAATGCATTATAAAGATAATTCATTGATAAATAAACACTGAAAATTTCATTAAAATTCAAGAATTCCCTGATGTTTGGTAAATTATTTTCTGCCCCGGCTAAAGTCATTTTGTCAAAAACGCATTTTAGGCTCATTTTGCCAGTAGCTAATATATATAGTGTATACTATATACATATTATTTTATTATATCAATCTATGCAAATTTTATTACATCAATCCTTGCAAATGCCTTTCTTATAGATTTGTAGACTATGGACCTTCTCAACATGAGTGTTAATATTAAAATGAATAGACTAGTTAGCCGGTCCCAGTAAAATAGAACACAGGCTATTTTGTCAGCAAATATATTTAAATATATTTCAAACTATCTAAAAGCTAAAAGCTAAAAATAGTTGTTGATGAGCAATCTGGGATTATCTAAAAGGCAATTGCTTAAAAATTAGTGTTGTGCAATTCTGTAATACAAACAAACTTTAAAACGATCTATCTACTTGACAAGAATTCATCTAGTTAGGGTTAGGTTTAGGGTTAAGGTTAGGGTAACAATTTTATGTTTTAACAATTGATAGTGGAAAATGCCATTTTTCCAATTTGGAAAAAATTCAAATTTAAAAAAGTCAAATTTACCTTTTTCATTTCCTTTAATTTTGTAAAAATACACATGTTTGACCACAAAGTCAATTTTTGTATCTTTATCCTTCACAAAATATTTAAAAAATAATATTTGGATAAGTCTAAAATAGACTGTACAAAAGAATGAACAAAAAACAAAAACAAAACAAAAAAATGCCCATCAAAAAGCACATTGATAAAACAGAATATTATCTTGCAATGTTATTACTGACATATCTCAATTGATGAGGTA
The DNA here is from genome assembly GCA_023376005.1 of Doryteuthis pealeii. NCBI lineage: Eukaryota > Metazoa > Mollusca > Cephalopoda > Myopsida > Loliginidae > Doryteuthis > Doryteuthis pealeii. The sequence continues at coordinate 76,708,821 of CM042159.1, read as the reverse complement.
AAATGCAGCTTGTCTGAGCTGTTAGGATGAGGTTGGGGTTATAATTTAAATCTAAATGTTACTTTCGATATATTTTATTGATTTTATTTGAATGAAATAAATTGACAAACGTTTCTGGATTGAAATCATAAGATTTTAAAGCAATTTCGTATGTAAATGTATCAAAAACAAGGATTTTGAGGAGCTTCATATTAGACGATCTTTAAAACTAAATGCTCAAAAAATGGTGCAAGTTAAAAACCTACTTTTTGGTGTCAGTACTTATCATACCAATACCCAATTTCCTATGGTTGCGTCATTTTAATATTAAAAAAAAGAGTTGAAAATCAACATACCCTAATGCCTTACCCGCTCAGGCGGGGGTCCAGTGAGCTTCGGCCACTGGACCAGTGAGATGGTAAATTAATAGCGTCGATCCCAGAGGGCCATCCCTCCAGGCAATACCTGCCCCCTTGACTTAAAGGGGCAGGGCTGGGTTTATTGCCCAGCGCCTGAGGCGCCCCCCTTGAGGGGGAATGCCGACGGGATCGACGCAATTTTTCTACCCGCCACCCATGAGTCTCGGCTTGTGGGTGGTCCCACATAAATAGAGCCTTCGTGCCTGACTCGGTACGAGTGGGGTATTGGGAAAATAAACCTAATGCCCATGCACACCTTTAGATTTATACAAGGATTATTTCAAATTTACTAATTATATTCAGAGCAATCTTTATACTTTCAATAAGAAAAACTGAAACCATTCTGGTTGAAATAAATTTATAATAGCCAAATGGTGGTTTGTTAATCTTTTTTCCTATTGAAAGTATATTTATTTATATATATGTGTGTGTGTGTATTATATATGCACATATATATATGTACTAGCTAAAGTACCGGTCCATGACCGGACTAAAAAAAAAAAAAAAGAGAAAAAAGTGGTGACTTAATTTGGCGGACCTGAACTTTTGGAACCCCACGCCCTCTAAAATTTTCGTTTTTAATTATTTTTTTTTTCAACGGATTATTATCGATTGCAAACCAATCTATCCGATTGTAAAAAAAAAACTAAAAAAAGTTATTTATTTTTCGAGTTTTCAGGGGTGCTCATTTCCCCGTATAAGTTTATAGTAAATCGAACCCCCATATCGAAACCGCTCTATCTTAACAGTTGGGCTGAATTTGCACTAAGGTATCAAAATTAAGGTGACACAGCAAAAACAGAACCCACAAATTTTTTAATAAAACTGTTAAATTCAAGTAGGGGGGTTAGGATTTGGGGTTAGGGTTAGGGTTAGGGGTTGGTGTTTAAGGTAAGTTTAATGGGAAAATAAATAAATAATTTGGGTTCTGTTTTTTCTGGGCCACCCTAACTTTGACACATTTGCGCCAGTTTCCTTTCGAGCAGTTCCGATATGGGGGTTCGATTTACTATAAACTATAAACTTATACGGGGAAATGAGCACCCCTGAAAACTCAAAAAATAAAGAACTTTCAAGAATTTTTTAAAAATCTGATTGATTGGTGTGTAATCGATAATAATCCATTGAAGGAAAAATAAATATTTAAATAAAATTTTCTTTTTAGCGGTTCCGATAAGGGGGTTCAATTTACGATAAACTTATACGGGAAACTGAGCACCCCTGAAAACTCGAAAAATAAATAACTTTTTTGAATTTTTTTTTACAGTCTGATAGATTGGTGTGCAATCGATAATAATCCATTGAAAGAAGAAAAAAAAAATTAAAAACAAAAATTTTAGAGGGGTGTTCCAAAAGTTCAGGTCCGCCCTTAATTTAAAAAAAAAATCTGCCTATTTATTTATCATTAGAATTATGATAAATTAAAGAACACATTTTCTCATTCAAGTTACGTACATTAAAATCATTTTTATTTTATGTTTAAGGTAAGAACATATCATACACTGTTTTGTTTATATACGAAATGTTAACTACATCGTATTTTTATTATAATTTTTGTTTTATTTTTATTACAATACGAATACAACTATGTTTACTTAGTTACGAAATAAGTAGTTATAATTCAACTTCCTATTTTTGTAAAAGGCTTTTCTTTCTAAAATTCTTTTGTTTTTAATTTTTTCGTATATATACAAAGTTGAGTTATATTATATTTATTAAATAAACGAAATAAAATTTATTAAACAATAATAAGCGCTTATTATTTATTTAATAAATAATAAGCGCTTATTATTGTTTTTTTACTTCGCTCTTTCTTACCAAATAAATATTTGTAAGATAGATTATTTCATTTCATTTCTAACTAAATTAATATTTTAAAGACAGGAATAAAAAGATTGCGATATGAATAAGATTTGATTTTTCGTTAAAACATACTTTTGCTGTCCGAAGCAAAATAATTTTTTTCTAACTCGCTATAAAAAATAATTCAATTGATAAAGACTCGTACAAATTATAAATTGAGCAAGATTATTTTCTCTTCTTTTCACGAAAAGTTTCACTGAAACTCCAGTTTGAAAATAATAATAGTATTTGGGGACAATTTTAAATTCAGTTTTTAATTGCTTGATAAGTTAGAAATAGATTGTAATTTATTTCTTTTAATTTTTTCTACATGACAATTCAAATCTAGTTCTTAACGATAAAGAGAATGCAATATCTATTTTTGCTTACATTTTAAAACGTCTTCATTAGTTCTCTAAACTATTAAGACTTTTTTTAAAAACCATTAGTATTAATTACAAAACAACTCGTTTTATCATTTTTTTTTTATTTACATTTATACAACCCTATACTGGTGACTGATTTTTATTGACATTTAAAATCTTATTTTTAAAAAAATGTAACCGTAAACTTGTGTTTTGAAACAATTTTCATTTTTCTACAATTTTTTGTGCATGACAACAATTTAAATTAAGTGTGTGTACATTGTACAATAAAAGTTAGTTTCAAAAACATACGATAAATATAAATAAATATTTAGAAAGATTATAAAAAAACGAATTTATTTTACGTTAAAATTTAGTTTGTCGCTAACATTTTCATTGTTTCTTTATTTCTTTCTTTATTTCTTTCTTTCTGCTGCTAAAACAGCAAGGCGAGTCGCTAACATTTTCGTTGTTTCTTTCTTTCTTTCTTTCTTTCTGCTGATAAACAGTCAGGCGAGCCTCCGCTGATAGACCAAGTATTAGCAGCAGCAGCAGCTATGCTATGGCTTTCGAAAAATCGTTTGATTTTTGTTTGATTAATCGATTAAATCCCTTAATCAGTAAAAATCAATAACCAAATTTGGAATTTTTCTTAGTTAGAACGATATCAATGTGTATGCAAGATTTTGAATCTGAGTGACCTCCCGTTTTTTTGTTATACGTCGACACGTACATACCAAAATCTCTGTTTTATATATTAGATATACACACACAAGCATATATATATATATATATATATATATATACATACATATGTATATACATATTGATTGCAACATTTTGTCAGATGAATACCACTTCTTAGACATGTGATTGTGTGGAGGAGTATCTGTACATAGATGGATAGCTTTCTATGTCAGTTCAAAAAGTTGAGATCCAACAATTAGCAAAAGCAAGATAGCCAGCAACAAATTAAACTGCAGACCAACAGGATGTGAGGAATTTTTTTTGTTTGCTGGATGGTTTTTATATCAGATTTCTCTCTAGATGGGTTGCCTTCACTATGGCTTACCAGGCTTTTTCTTGCCCCCTTACATCATTTACACATGAATGGGACTTAGGTTGCTGGGCACCAAAGCATATTCCACATGCCAGTGGGTCATGCCTGCCTCAGTTGAGCTCCTCTGGAGGTTTCTGTCAGGGTTACCTTGCCTTTGGTTCAAGAACCACAAGGCAGTGGGAATCTAATTTTTTTGCGCTGAACACTTGCTGTTTATATCATATATACATACTCATCAGATACACGCACACACATGTATATATATATATATTGTTACATCCGACTCCAAAGAATATCGTTTCTATGAAAGATTCTGTAATAAGAATTCTCGGATATTCCATTTACCGGTCGCATACAAGTTAAAAAAAAAAAAAAAAAAAAAAGTAAAATTCTGGGCTTTTGGCTCGTTTCTCCACTCGAAATGGTTGAATAGTCTTGCAAGGTCTAATTAGGAAGCATAATATATACGAGGAACACATTAACAAACCAGTGAAAGAACAAACAGATAAAAACTTAAAATATGATTTTATTTATAAGAAAAATAAAATTTGTATTTTTAGGGTGGGTGCGTGTATGTGAAATATATTTTGATAATTTATTTTATACTGAAGGTGAAATTATCAAATTAGTACTTTTTACTACTACTGGCTGGGGTTGGAAATATGCAGGGTCATTGAAGAATTCACTAATTCTTCCCTCAAGGTTGAATATGCGAGACTGACCGTCTTCAAATTGGGAAGATCTATTTGCTGGTTCTCACTTTCTCAGTAGAATTCAATGATTTTATCCAGCTGGTTGAATTGAATGTCCAACGATTTTCCCCCATGATGAGAGTCCGTTAGCACTGGAATATATAAAATTCTACGTGTCTAAAAGACATTCTGCCTCTCATGGTATGAAGTCCTGGGTAAAGATGATATCTTAGTCCTTTTGTTGCTCTGAGCCAACTGGTTGAAGATATCCGACTCCTTTGGTCCTTGATAGGTATTCCATTCTTTTATCACACCCTAACTCATCGACAAGTATAAGTGCTGATAACTATTTAGGAAATTGTAGGTATTCTTAACCTCACAATATTCCCATCCTGAGCCAAACTTAACTGAAATTCACTGCCATTCTTTTCAGAATTCAAGCATTCCACTTCATGCCTGCCTGTTCCCCAAAATTTAGCAAGAATCATTTATTACTCTCTTCCACAGTCAAGCGGACAGTCCGCTCACTGTGAGAGTGACTCTCCCAAAGAGTGAAATTTCTTTTATTTCCTAGTCATTATTGGTCACATGGGTATTGTGCCTCTGGAAGTGAGGTATTGGCTCCCCCTTACCTTTCTTTTTTTTTTTCCTCTTTGACCACAACAAAAAAAAGGGTGTTAAAGAGAAACCTACAGTAGTGGTGATGGGCAATCTAATTTCTCTGCCTATCCCTTCCCAGCACCATGGCTAGGAAAGTGGGAAGGCCACTGCCTTTTGCTCGTTGCCTCATAGCAGTCTTTGCCTGGGCCAAATTCAATGCTGGCATAGAAACAATGTATTTTGTCTAATCTCTTTTTCAGCTATCACATCTCACATTATATAATATATGACATGACAGCTAGCCAAGCAATGTATCTAACCCGTCACCCATTATGTACAACATTGACTGTCCACATTGTTGGTTGCTGCTAAATTTTTGACAAACACTGACTACAATGTGGCAACTAGACAAGCAATGAACCTAAACGTTATCCCTTCTCCACAATGTAGCAGCAGCAGCTAACAACAGGGACATTCAAAAGTCGAGGCAAACATTGATTGGATAATATTAGCCAATCGTGTGATAGAATTATGGCTCCGAAAATAAAGTTAGTTGAAAAAAGTACATGGGAGAGAACAGCCGCGAACCATGATTGCAGAGGGAGAGACCTGAACTAACATCGAAAATCATTTTCGATACCTTGGTGATGGTGCTTTGGAAATTCAAATATTTGTAAGAGACTTTAAAGATGAAATTTAAAAAAAAAAAAAAAAAAAAAAAATGTAATTCCAAAAAGACAATATTCATTGATCTTAGCCCTCCATGTTACTCTGCATATTCCTCAAACAAAGTATTCTCCACACACACCATTACCTAAACAAAACTCTTATTTTCCCCAAGTTGTTTAAATTCATTGTTTGCTCATTCACTGTGATAAACAATAATTATCTCTTGATATAATCCTGAAGAAATTTGCTGCATCATTTTGTTTCATTGTTATTAGTAAATAATTATAAAAATAATACTGATCTTGCTTTATTCATGTTGATGGTTTTTGTTTAATGGCATATCAACCATCGCAGGTTATTTAATGACAAAGCTATTCTTAAAGAACAGTAGTGGTACTATTTAACCCATAGCTGGGGTTATTCATGTTGACCATTCTGGCGACTTTATTTCATTTTATTTTCCTTTCTAAGAACATCAGGACAAATGAAATATTTAGTCAAAGTGGAATGACTCCTGACTTAACTGACAATTCATGTTAAAACACACAATGACATGACAGCTAAACGAGCAATGTACCTAAGCCTGTCCTCCTTTTACATATAACATAAGCTGAGGCAAGCAATGGATGAAATGAACACTGACGTGGAAGCTAGATGAGCAAGTATACCTAACCACACACCCCTCTTATATATAACATAGCAGCAAAAGAGAAAGTTTGAAGTGAATGTTGATTGGATAATATTAACCAATCGTATGATAGCATTATGGTGTCAAAAAAAGAGATGGTTGATCTGGCGCGCCGAGACCCGAATTGAAGTCGCATGGTCAGGGGAAAAAAAAAAAAAGACAGTATTCACAAGGATAAGTTAATTGATTTTAACCCCTTCTCCCATATACACTTCCCAACAAAGTATTCACCACACACATCACACAAAGCCTTTGTTCCTCAAATTGTTTAAATTCAAGTTTGCTCATTTTACTGTAATAATCGGCGATTATCTCTTAACAGTATAATCCAGAAGTCTTAAGAAATTCGCTGCATCATTTGTTTCATTTAGTAAATTATTATATAAATACTGCTGGTCTTGCTTTATTCATGCCGATTGTTCTGTTGAATTTATTTCATTTTTAAAACATCCTTTTTATCACCATTTTATTTCTCCCTTCTAAGGACATCATGCCAAAGCGAATAAACAAAATATTTATGGCCAAAGGGGAGTGACTCCTGACTTAATTTCGACTATTCGTGATAATACAAAACACACATTAATACGCTTGTTCCTAAATCTTACATCCATTATCATCCTGGAACACCCACTGATTAAATAGAGACCTTCCAAATTGTTCAAGATGCAATGCAAAAATTTAATTCCAGAATATCCAGTGTCACTGAATTGCTGATTTCTTATTTGACCCAATTTTTAAAATAAAACATTTCAAATGGTTATGGTTGCTTAAATTCCCAATGTAAAATTAAAATGAATTGAAAAAGCGTTATGTTTATTTTATTTGTAATATTGAAATTGTGAATTACAAAATATATTTTGATCTTATGTTGTCCTGGCAACATCCTGCCTTAATTTAAGCTATGCTTTAGCAAGCCAGTATCAGGCAATTTTCTGGCACAATTTAGTTTCCGAGCTGTGTTTTTGTCGGTAAATTAATGTAGATATTTTAAACACCAAGATTTTTATTGGCAAATCAATGTAAATATTTCACAACCCCAATTTTATGAAAGAGTGAGTTAAATCAATATTCTTATACTTTTTATATATTGAACATATTGCAATAGCTCTTCAGTAAACATCAAATGTCGTAATAATTAAATACATTACATACACACACACACCTAAGAAATTTAAAATTTTATGTAAACATATCTTGTTTTAATCTATTTGTCTATAGTGACCAACAACATTTATTTTTGCTAACAGTATAAAAAATTATAAAGCAAAAATTAAAAACAAGACATTTTTTTTTTCAATAGTTTATTATAAAAACCTAGTACAGACAGCTGTCATTAAATTTAATGGCAGAATAATGACAATGTAAAAAATATATAGAAATTTCTTTCAAATTTAGGCAAATATTGATCAATTTTCAATAAGGTGGGGTATTTTGTAAACAGGTTTTTATAACATCTCAGGTTCAAATGCTTTCATTGGTCCCATACCCGAGGTAAATTCTTAAGATCTAAATAGAAAATAATTGAGTTTGGAAGATTAGTGGCTGGCCACATTTCTCCATTTCTGTTTGTGAGTAGGCGGGAAGAAAAAAAAAAAAAAAAAAAAGAAAAGTTATCTGTCCCATCACCATTCTTTGATGAAGAGTAAAAGAATTTCAGTATAAGGTGGGTTTGATAGAATGGAATTTATATTTGGTCCCTTTGGCAATAAAATAAGACAACATGAGAAACTAAACTGTATGTGCATGCATCGACTATGGGGCGGGGGGTGGAAGACAAATTTCGGCTTTTTTTTTTTCTTTAGGAATGCAAATTTGTTTTTAGTTTTGACAATCTTTATAAATCTGTCAAAGCATTTAGTAAAAATCCTTTTGAATTATTTTTAAAAGAGCGACATGACCAAATTTCTTGGTCAATAAAATCCATTTACAGATTAGAAAAGAGCATTTTCTCCACAAATGTGGACTAACCCAAAATGAAATATGAACACTAAAGAATGCAACAAACTTAATGGTAATACGTTTAGCCTAGAAAATATTTTTTTTTAGTTACAGAAAAGAAAAAGAAAAAGGCACACTTAGAAATATAAGAGATACAACATCCAAATTAACATATGGTCATGTTAGAGTTTGCTTGGATATTATCATATAGATTTAAACATTTTACACACACACACTTATAAAACATTACTAGAAATAATTAAGTTTGGGTCTGGTTTGAAAAACATAAGATTATAAATATTAAAGCAAAAGTGTTTCAGATAGACAAAGTTAGATTTAATCGTTTTAGAAGGTTGATTTGAGAAAGAAAGTTACAAAAGTGTATGTGTGAGTGGGTGGGTGGGTGATATCCAGTTTAAGGTTACACTTATCATAACTGTTTTTATTTTTTTTTTAAAAAGCAAGTGATTGAATTAGAGATTAAATAGCAATAAAATAGTAAAATAATTTCACATTTTTTTTCAAAGTGATTTCAATGGTTATTTCTACAGACTTATTTTCAAGTATTTTGAACATAAAATCTATTAAATGACAATTTAGAAAAAAATTCTGTATCACCAGTGCTTTGCCACTTTTAGTATGTTAAATTTGTCAAAGGATTAGTAAAATAAATCTAAATTAATGTCTTTTAAAACTAAGAAAAATGGAACAAAAAAAATAAAAAAATGAATTGATATAAGTCTGAAAAATGAGTATATTGAGTGGATACACCCCCTCCACCGAATGGCAAAGAGTAAAAGTTGATTAGTATTTTTACTTTATGGAGTTTTAAGTGAACCCAGTTATATTATTTTGTGATCAATAAGATAAAGTTACTAATATTTCCTTTGAAATGTAAACAGAATTCACTTTGAAAAATGATCATTTGAATACAATTTAAAAAGTTAATTTATATAAGTAAAAATATGAAAAAAAGGACATCTACCATTGTTGAATCACAGTTTGGCAGAAAGCAAGTGTTTTGGGCTTAAAAAAAAAAAAAAAAATCTTCAGCTAAACCACAGCCTTTCTCCATTTCTGCAAATGTACTACTTGCATTTTTCTTCTATCTTTTAGTGTTGATTGGTTTCTTTAATAAGATTTAATGGTGTTCATTTGGACTGAGAGGTTCTTTGCTTGGATCTTCAGGAAGGTTATCTTTATTCAAAGTGTCTTTGATGGGAGGATCATGTTTTTCTGGAGGGCCATTTTTTTCCTTCTTGGCCTTATACAACTTCCACAACTCATTGATTAGATCAGCAAGCACCAAATCAGTAGAATTTTTACCAACCAAACGTAATACAAAGAATCCATCATCTCTCAAATAATCTGCTGTGAACCGACGAACCATCCCCTTCTCCTCAGAACTAAAGATATACTCTGTAGCTTTCAGGTACTTGGAAATATAGTTTGTGTGTGTCTGTCGAAAGATGGTCCGGTATATCCAGAGAAGGAAGTTTCCACAAGTAACAATAGCCGTAAAAACAAGCCAAAACCAAAGGAAAATGAAAATTTTCTCATTAAAAAGATTTACAGGCAAAACACACTGCACAGTAAAGCGCTGAATGTTCTGCAATTGACGAATTTCAAAGTCACAAAGGGTGACTCGAGGAAAACGTGAAGACTCTTTCCAAGGTCCTTTAGAACGAAGCATCTCCATGACTTCAAAGCCATAAATAGAAAACTCATTGGACATAAAAGCATTAAGCAAGAAAAATTGTCCAATTACATTAGCAGCATAAAGAACCTTTATGAACATATAAAAACCAGTCAAAAATGTACCTTCACGTTTGGAACAAAAGATAAAGCAGAGTTTAGTCACTTTTTGTCGGAAACGAACTAGGTAGTTGTTTTTGTACTCTCTGTAGGTCTCCAACCAGCGGTCTATATAGTATGCTATGTGTTTTATTGTTGTGATTCGTTCCTCAGGGGATCCAAGTTGAGTTTGCTCAGCCAAGTCCACAATTTTCTCAAGGTTGATACCAGACCCTCCATTGAACAATTTCCAGATGACATTTGGAAACTAAAGAAAAACAAAATATAGGTTATGGAATTTCAATTTGAAATTTACTTAGTAAAGTTTTTAAAAAAAAACAAATAAATAAATAAAAATAAAATTAAAAAAACTTTTTTTTTTAACTAGCATTTACCATGGAAACAGTTATACCAATGGAAATCCAAGCATAAGACAATTATTAATGTTTTACCGAGAGAAAAAAAAACAAACAAACAAAAAAACAAAAACAGACTAACTATTAAGTGATACTTGATATTTAAGAAACACAAAAACAAAGAAATTAAGATATTAATAACAGCAATTTTACTGTAAGTATTCAACATTTCTTGAAAGCATTTTCAAAAGTTAAAATATTAATTTCTTTTTATATAAAATACAAGAAAAAAAAAAAAAAAAAAAAGAAAAGGGAGGGAGGACCTTTTGTTTTATTCACTTGCACATCACCTGTCAACTATTGTCCAGTCAGTCTTACGAGTTGCATTGCCAAACTTAGGGAGTCCTGCATCAAAGAAAGACTTTGGAATTTCTAGAACTTATCTGATCCTCCCAGTTTGGATTTATCCCAAACTCTAGCTGCTGTGATCAACTTGTGGAGTTCCTAGAAGACATCACCCGGATCACTGATGGTGGCTCATGGTTAGAGGTTTTCTACCTTGACTTTGCCAAGGCTTTCAATTCTGTGCCGCACAAAAGATTTATGCAAAACTCTCTGTAATGGGTGTGAAGGATGATCTTTTTAACTGATTAAAGTCCTTCATTCTCAACTGGAGAGAGGTGATTACAGTTCTTGGGCAACACTCCTCACCATATGAGATGTCATCTGGGGTACCACAGGGATATGTTCTTGGCCTCCTTTTGTTTGTTGCGTATATCAATGAAATAGATGTTAACTTAAGGAATACCACAGTACTGAAGTATGCCAATGGCATCAAGCTGTACCTCGAGATAAAAAAGACATATCCTGAACGCCGCAGATCATTCTTGCAGTCAGACCTGGACAGTGCAGCAATGGATCACTGACTGGCAACTCAAATGTACCACTATGCATTTTGGAAGGAAAAACCCATTATACATATACTCCCTCCACAACACTAATATCAAGGAATCTTCTTGCGAACGTGATCTGGGTATTACTGTTAGCAGCGATTTATGTTGAATGAAGCACATCTCTAAAATTGTCAAGAAGGCCGAAGGTGTCCTGGCGTCGCTCAGTAAGACTTTTGTCAGCCGCTCACCGGCTATCTATTTAAAGTTGTATAAAGCTATGGTGCAGCCACATTTGGAATTTGCATCACTCGTCTAGAACCCTTATCTCGCTCAGAACATTGACCTCATGGAAATTGTACAGAGACGTGCAAACCAAACGAATGCCCTCCATCAGGCATCTGCCATATTCTGAATGTCTTGTTGCCCTGGGAATGGATTCGTTGAAACTCCGGCATCTGGCCTGATAAATGCTCATAAGGTTATTAATCATCTTAACAGCAGCAACCTTGAGCACCTTTTTGATCTCCATGTTTTAAAGTCAGAAAACAGCGTAGCTCACATGACTTTTGGAAACATTTCAAAACCTCCATGCTTCCTGTAATCTGCCAACACTATACCTGATAACTCCCTTCACACCTATGCACAGATGCGCACACATACATGTATATTATTACAGTATGCTATTCATGTTCCTGATACTAAAACACTATTCTGTGTACTAGACATAAGTACTTTGATGAGTTGTGGTGCACCTGATCACTGTACACAAGAAATTTCATTATTATCATTCTTTTTAAAACCCCTTTTAAAACTCATTTTTCTCTATTTAACCCATAAAAAGGAGGTACTACCACTCCGGGTCAGAGTGGACCTGGGAGTAATGTTGATGAAACATTCCCTAGTGCTCTAGAATTGGAACTTCACCTTCAGATAAAGTTTAACATCATAACCCCAGGACATTAAGACCTTTAGCCACTGTTTTCTAGTACATATGATAAAACGAGTTGGGAGTTTGCTATAAGAGCAATACAGTTGGGACAATTATATAGGTGCAAGGGCTTATGCGACAAGCATGACTGGACATTTTTAAATCAAACGAGCAAATAATGATCCCACCACCATGCACCACTTAGAAAGAAAAAACACTAAATTAAAAACCAAAATTAAAAACTGCAGTATCAAAAGGCCCCCCCCCCTTTTGATACTGCAGTTTTTAATTTTGGTTTATTTGAAAACATTCTATGCTAAAATATGAAAGATTTTAGGTCATATCTGTCTACCACCACCTATTTTGTAAACAAATGGATTTCACATCTATTTTCTAAAAGGATAGTCAATTAAACGTTTATATTTTTGTTCAATATTTTCCTTTTAGAATAGTATAAGTGTTGATGAAATTTAATTTTTATTAAAATCTGGTCTATTTTAACCAAGTGTTCTTGGATATAGTAGTAATAGCACTACACCAAATGGTTTTGGTTTTGTAAAATATTTTGGTGCGATATCATGGTATACAAAACTGAAAAACAAAAACAAAAAAAAAAAAAAACACCCATTTCAGATTATATATATATATATATATATATATATATATACATACACACACGAATATTAAACAAGACACGCATCTCGTGGCTGACGAGTTTATTTAAGCTTTCAGGCCAATTTCTTAATACTAGGGTGAAGTGTGGATTAGTACACCCAAGTACTTTCGACACCCCGAAGAACTATGATCAGGTGTGGATGTAATTGAGTGTGTTCCTGGTTCTATCTAAATATAAGATGTGGTTGAATGATCAAGTAGTAGAGCGTGTAAGAAGGAGGAGGGGGGGAACACACAGAAATTATATGAAAGGGTGTGGGGATTGGGTGGGGGTCAGAGAATTGGTTTGTTTTTGTGTAATGTGTGTTTTTGGTTAGAATTTTCCAGTAATTAGGAGCATGCATGTGATTTTACGCTGGTATCAGATAAATAGTGTTAAACAGTGTGACAAGGTTGTGATCATGAGACCAATGTAGGTATTTTATATTTTTGTTGAAAAAAGATTCACATGAGACGTCTGTCTTGTTTAATACTGTACGCATTAAAGCAAAAAAAAAAAAAAAAAAAAAAAAATGCTGTCCAAATATCCATTATATATATGTAAAAGAAATTCCCAGAATGATGGGAGAGAGTTTTACCTTGAAAAGAAAGGCCATGAAGAGTAAGATCAGGGGAGTCCATTGATAATAGGTAATTTCTTCTTCACCTCTAACTGCCAAATCAATAGGAATCACTGAGTGCATGGGAATGTAGTAAGTATTAGAAATCCAGCAGTAAGACTTCACATAGTCAACGTATTGACCAGGAAATTCAGCTGGTGCCCAGCAATGGATGGGGTCACCAACATACTGGGTTGTAGTCACTACAATAGCTAATAAAATTAGCAAGAATACTGTCCACAAATGGTTTAACCGATCACCCCAGTCATCATTTGTACTGCCCCTCAAACGGGACCAGGACATAAAACCACCAAGAATTGATCCAATCCTGAAACAAAAATAAAAAATAAATGGTTAAGTTTTAAAGCAAAAGTTATAAAATTTAATTTACAGCATGAAGAATTTTTGTTATAAAGCACAAACTCATAATTACAAATCAATATTTTACATAAAATGAAGTTTTGAAGTATTTGCTGTTAGTCATGAAGCACCCACTGCTACAGTCATCTACATTCATTGAGAAGAGTTTACCTGTCCAAGAGACAGCCAAATGGTTTTGGCATGTATACATATTGAATTCAAGGAAAGGTCTTCATCTGGAGAAAATGTCCATTGGTAAAAAGGACTAACAAAGCAGGAAGTCACATTGTTGCAAGATATAAGATATGCATAGAATGTAAATTTCTAAACTTAAAAATAATAAAATATCAGGTTTATAAGTAATTTTTTTAAAGCTGTAGGTGTAAAATAATCATTAGCAAATTAGGACTTGTTAGTTTCAAACAAAAAGACAGTTTACAATTGATAAAGATCTTAGTGTTACAAAAGAAGAAAAAAACTCTACAAAGCTTTTTTTCATAGAATAATATTAGCATTCCCAGTTGATTTTTTATTTATTTGAGGTTATTGTTATTTAATCACGTTAGTTATATAGAGCTTTGTAAATGGAGTTCAAAACTGTTTGAATTATGCAAATATCCCCAGTGGTTCAAAAGTTGAAATTGGGGTAAAAAAGTGGACATGATTTTGATAAAAAAAATCTGTCAATTTCAGAACAAGAGATTCAGTAATTTCTTCACCATTTCTTTATTTTTTAAGCAATTTTGATAAAACTTTGCATTCTTATGTAAAATTCTATGTTCTTTCTGATTCTGGGTCTTAGATTTTATGTATCTCCATGCTAGAATTAGCATTCCCAGTTGATTTTTTATTTGAGGTTATTGTTGTTTAATCACAGTTATATAGAGCTGTGTAAATGGAGTTCAGAACCGTTTGAATTATGCAAATATCCCCAGTGGTTCAAAAGTTATGAGAATTTAAAGCCCCGAAATTGGGGGCACAAATGTGGACATGATTTTGTTTCAAAAGTATATCAAATCACGGACCATTTAAAAAAAAGAAATTCAGTGATTTCTTCAGTTTCTTTATTTTTGGAGCAATTTTGATAGAATTTGGTATTCTTATGTAAAATTGTATGTTCTTTCTGATTATGCACTCAAATTGTATGTATCTCTATGCTTTAACCAATTATTTAGAGAATAAGAGATACAGATAGCAGCGATTTTAGGTTTTTTAAAAGTTTAACACCCAATTATTCAACATTTTTATTATAATACTGCATGTATATACATGTATAGTATTAATTCAAATAAATAACATCACTTTGAAGAAAAATAAAACATTCATTGCAAAAACACGGACATAAAATGAGGGTTCTGTTTATTTTATGGTAGGAATTTACAAGGAAAAAGTTAAGGATTACTGACTTTAAAACATAGCTAAAAAAAAGTTTTTAAAAAAAGTTAAAAAAAAAAAAAAAAAAAAAAAAAAAAAAAAAAGTAAATTTGTTGTTGCAGAAATTTCCATAAAATATGATAATTATCAATTTTTTTTACGTGTGAATCTGAAAATTCTCATGCCAAAAATTAATGTTAAATAAATATTGGGTAAAACTTGCAAATCATACTCAAAATCCCATGATATTACAGGGTAACCCAAAAGAGAACCCAAATTATTTATTTTCCCATTAAACTAACCCTAAAACCCCTAGTTAAAATTAATAGTTTTATTACAAAATTTGTGGGTTCTCTTTTTCCTGGGTCATAGTTTGTTTTGAAATGTACGATGTTTACGGTTTCTTTGTAAAGTACATTGCATGTTTACGAATTTTGCACAGGTTGATTTTTCAATGGTAAATATATGTATACACATATATAATATTAATTTAAATATATAACATCACTTTGAATTTAAAAATACATTTCTAAATGCTTATGTTGAATTACATAAAAGAAATAGATTACCTATTTATTTACATGTTTTCACCCCCCCCACCCCGGTTAGTGTGTGCTTTTGTTTACATTTCTCGTAATTTCAAGCTTTTTCTTCTCCAAAATTGAAATGGACGTAAAAAATAATTCAATTGTTAAAAACACATAAAAGTTAAATATTTAGAAAGATTGTTATTTTATTTTAAAATATATTATAAAATTTAATATATAAAATATTTTAAAAATTGGACGAGAAATAAGTGAATTTAAACTTTGTGTGCATAAACAATGCTTAGCTGAGGAGACAGGCGTACGTCGTACGCCTGTCGGACAAATAAATTTGAGTTTGTTTTTTTTCAAAATACAAACTTTCGAATCAAATCCTGAAGCACTTAGCAATCTTTTTTTTAAAGCAAAATACTTTTTTAATTCGCTGTAAAAAAATATTCAATTAATAAAAAACATACACAAATTACATATTTAGAGAGATTGTTTTATTTTCAACCATATGAATATTTTTAAGATTGAACAATAAATATACGAGAAATTGGGATTTTAAATCAATAAGGTCCAATTTGTGATGTCAGTGTTTTTACATCCGAAAGCCACGTAAATTTGAGGTTTTTCTTCAAAATCAAAACTTTCAGATCAAATCCCGAAGCACTTAGCAATCTTTAAATTTTACAAATTATATATCAAAATAATTCTGAAACTTTCTAATATCACGGACAGTGCTTTTTTTCTGCTTCTCTAATATTTTTTAATCAAATAACCTTTAACTTTGCCCTCTCATATTTTCATTTCCACGCGACATAGAAAAAAAAAAAAAAAAAAAAAGGACCCCGTCTGTACTTCCAGGTGTCTTCTATTTGAGTGCAAAATTTCGAGAATATTGATAAAGATTAGCCACTTTGATTTTGAAAAACAAATCAGTGTGTAAAATTTATCCTAAAAAAAAAAACAAAAAAAACACAAAAACAAAACAAAAAAAAAGTCATATTTTTGTTTTCAGCTTGTTTTCAGCTGTTCAACCGAAAAAACGGTTTTAACTTGCTGTAAAAAATAATTCAATTGATGAAAACCGATAAAAGTTTCATATTTTAGAAAGATTACTCTATTCTCTTTCCAACCATATAAATCTTTTTAAGATTGGTTAAGAAATACTTAAGAAATTGCAAATTGAACCGATTAAGGTCGCAAATTTGAAATGTCAGCGTTTTTCAGCTAAATGCTTGTAATGCTACTAAATGTCGATGACGCCACATTGTTATGTTCTGTGCTGGCCGATTTGAAGGGTACAAGCTAGAGACAGGTACACAAGGATGAAAAACACAAAGTTTGATAACAGGACGCTAATGGAAGAGGAAGGTGTGACACTGTGGTGGAGCAGAGGACACTTAAGTCTATGTTGTCAGATGGCAAGAAAGTTGTCTTTACTATAAATTGATTGCTGGCTTCACTGATGTCCGGGTCTATTTTCTATCTACTATTTTGTCTTAAAAAGGCTGAAAAACATGTGATACAAATTTTTTTCTGCATCAAATTTTCTGTATTATTTTTTTTTTTTGTAAAATTAAAGTGGTTAATCTTTATCAATATCCTTGAAATTTTGCACTTAAATAGGGGGACACTTTTAACTACAAGCAGAAACTTGTTTTTTCTTTTCAAACCTTTGAATGTGAAAATACAAGAGCAAAGTTGAAGGCAATTTTTTCAAAAAATATAAGGCAAGCAAAAAAAAAAAAAAAAAAAAAAAGCACTATATACCTAATAGTAGACAGCCTTACAATTATTTTCATATATAATATGTGAAATAAAAATGATTGTATACTGTCAGGGGCCTTGAAACTTTGCAGAAAAAAAACAAAAAAAAACAAAACAAACAAAAAAAAAAAAAAAAAAAAAAAATTTTACTTGTCTTCCATAACGTAAACTCTCAGTGAGGCATTGTTTATCCAAACTATACCATTTTAAATTAGTAATTCATTACTTATTTCTGGTCCAATTTTTAAAATATTTATATGGTTGGAAAGAAAAAATAATTTTTCTAAATATGTAACTCATGTATTTTTAACCAATTAATTATTTTTTTTACAGCGAGTTTAACCAGCCGTAAAAATAATACCGTTTAATGGTATTATTACACATATAAACAAAGCTGCACATGCAGGAGAGGTTTTGTTAAATAAAAATATATATAGAGTTATTCTATTTCTTGTATGTAATACAACATAGCAGGTATTTAAAAAGATATTTTAAAGTCCAAAGTGATGTTATAAATTAATACTACATATGTGTATATATTCCGTATTAAAATTAAAATGTTGAATAATCTTGTGGTAAACTTAAAACAAAAAAAAAAAACAAAAAAACTTGATATCCCTACTTTTTATTCCCCAAATAATGGGTTCTAGCATGGAGATACATAAATTTAAGTGCAGAATCAGAAACAATTTTACATAAGAATGCAAACTTTTATCAAAAATAAAGAAATTTCTTGTTTTTCAATTAGTCCGTGATTTGACATTTTTGTTTAACAAAATCATGTCCACTTTTGTACCCCCAATTTCAGGGCTTTGCATAATTCAAACAGTTTTGAACTCCAGTTACAAAGCTCTATATAACTAACATGATTAAATAACCTCGAAATAAAAATCAATTGGGAATGCTATATTTATTGGCTTACCAGAAAAGAATATTAAAAAAATAAAATAAAAAATTTAACATTAAAGTTAAACTGGCAACTACTTCCTCCTCCTTTGCTATTTTGTTTTGCAATCTTAGTCTACTTTTATTACAAAAAGTAATTTTTAACATCTAACTTTGATAACTGAAACAAATTTCAGTTATCAGATTAGATTTCAGACACGTATCCTCCTTTTTTGGGGATTTGAAAACATTCTATGCTAAAATATCAAATAGATTTTTAAAGTGTCATATCTGTTGTATCTCCTTTTATTTATTTTGTAAACAAATAGATTTCACATTTTCTTTCGATGCGCTTTTCCTGTGAGCAGATGAAACTGAAAAAAATATTTTTTGGTCAAACCAGCCATCTCTTTGCCAAGCTGACTGCTGTACTGAAATTCAGGGTCCCATCTGATGGCCAGCGTGACACAGTGATAAGGAAGAGAAGCAACATATGTTTACTAAGTTGGCTAAGAGGAGTGCAGTGAAGACAAAAAATTGTTTGCTTATAACTGAAATTGTTGTCAAAAGATACCCATTAAAGATTATGAAAAATAAATAAAAAAAATTGTTTCCTAATATCTGAACATTTACACTGAAAGATTTTATGGAGTTATCAAATCTAAACTATGAAATAAAATTTTTTAAATTCACCTTTACAGTCACTAACAGTTTTCCAGGAATTTAATTTCTCATGACAATTCTAAAGAGACCAGGATAAATAATCATTGAACATGGAATATCTGAAGAAAGTAGTGGATGAAAGAAAAATTCCAAGGGAGGCTATAACAACTTTCACCTGGTAACAAAAGAATAGTTTTGTGTTATCTTGATTAAATAATACATCCTTTCCAATTTTGGATATTTATATGAAAAAAAAAAAAAAAAAAAAAAAAAAAGAAAAAAAAAATTGTTTTAATCAATCATTTGGTTCTCCATGCAGTAGGATCTGCCAAAAGTCACATCATATGCATATTTTACAAAATTAAAAGCATTTTTAAAACCAAAAATCAGAATTATCCGTTTAATTTTCAGTGTTGATTTATCAATGAATGAATTTTGTAATGCCTCAGTTATTTTATTTCAAAACTGATTTTTTTCTAGGTCACTTTAACTTTGCCCCCCACCTTTTACTATGTATTCTAAGTATATAATTGCTTATTAAACATCAATATTTATTCTGTTTAAAAGGATTGGGGGCCTAACTTTTCAATTGAGTTTTGTCCCAAAAAAGATTAGATAACAAAAGTAGACTAGTTATTAAATAATGTTTTTAGAATGTAAAAATATGAAATTTAAAACTTAAAATTAAGCATTTCATATCTTGAATGATATTTTATCTTAGTAGTACGAATGTTGCTAATAGTAATATTTATTCTAATGAATATTAATTTATTTCTATTGAATCAGTTTGATTGAAAGGATTTAGTAAAAAAAAAAAAAAAAAAAAAAAAAAAAAAAAAATTGTTGATAAATAAGTTAAAACAAATTAAAATCAGATAATTCCCTGATTTTTTATTTTTTTCATCAACATAGGTCCTCCATAGAAGTGGTCATGTGACATGTTCCCCCAGAAATTTTTTTTGGTAAATACAACAAGAATTTTTTTTAGAGTCTTCCTTTTTCTGCATGTTTATACCAAAAAGAAAAAAAATTTTTTTAAAGTTATTAATTCTTCTGTACAGAGTGTATTAAATGTTTTTTTGTTATTGATTTCTAAGAAACTGTTATAAGCCTTAAAACCCTAAATAAGGTGTTTTCTTTTAGTCCGTAAATACATAAAAGGCATCCATATTTGAGCGAAATTAAATCTATTAAAGATAAATTACATATGTAATTTTCTTCTCCTTTTATATTACTAATTTTGACTTTAAATAATTGATTTAATTAATTTTGTTTTGAAAATGATAAACGTATCAAGATTTTGGCAGACCCTACCATGTAGTGATCTTTTTAAGCCAACTATATGCACAGTGTCACCTTTAGATGAAACTGACCTTTGGTATAGTTATCAGTGGTTTATTTTGATCCTCCAATCACTTTACACTGTATCTACCTTTCATCACCTGTCACTATTTGTTCAAAAATAAAATAAAACTTTCATTTCATGACCCAGGGCTATTCGAAATTAAAATGGTGAGAGTTAAGAATTTTTTTTTAAATAACTAAAACGAGTATACCCCTTCATTACTTCAATAATTTCCTCATGAAACAAAGTTATGACCCACAAATTTTAAGACAGCATCTACACTGAACAAATGGAAGCTAAACTTACATCTACAAACTGGGAGTTACCATAACAGTATAAATGAAACAACTTAAGTTAAGTCTCTAAAATGGAATTTCTTTCTTTCTAAAAGAATTATCATACTAAAAATCCAGATAAAGTAGTGACTGTCAGAATATTAGAAAATTCCAGTTCAATACCTTAGATTACAATGATCCACATTACAATATGCAAACTCTTTAGGGTATTTTAGATTCAATTTAAAAATTTGCAATTAAAAAGAAAAAAGTTTTATATCGAGAGATCAGTAAGTGCTGATAAAAATTCTATCAAGTTAATGTTTGAATTGTGCTAATATTCCCAAACCTGAAAAGTATTTTTCTTCATTTAATCCAGTTAAAATGATATTAAATGATCATTTACAAATTTGTTCCAGGTTGATATTTCAAGCATTCAACAGCGAGAAAAAGTATCTATGGAAATTTGGAGACATTTACAATTACATAAAATAAAATATTTAAGTTTCAAAGCAATGAAAAATAATAAAATCACCCAAAATCAACATAAAATAGCAACATGTGTACAAACTGAAAATAAAAATTACAAAAAGGTACTGGAAGAAAAAAAAAAAAAAAAAAAAAGAATAAAGATTTACAGGAATATTTAAAAACATTCAATTTAAGACCCATCTGCTTTTCAATAAAAGATTAAAATAAAAAAATCTTTGTAAAAACTATTTTCATTTATGAAGATGAGTATTAAAAAAAAAAAAAAAAAATTCAATGATAATATAAAAGAATTTCAGAGGTAATTGATTTAACAATATAGGAGTGTTTTCATGACTATTAGAGTTTGTACACAACAAAACAGCATGAAGAAAATGAGCAGCATACAGACATTACAGAAGATTAAAAAAAAACTGAATATCCAAATTAGAAATATCACTCACATAGATATTTTAGACATTCCAGATTAATCAAGATAGACCAGACCAACTGAAAAGACTAACTTTATTCAGATGCATTTACTTTAATCCCCTCCCTACCATGGCCAACTTTTGGCATTTTTTCCAATTGTTTTTTTTTTGTTTGGACAAGAACACTAGGTACATTTAAGAATGGTAACAAGTCCTTGGATAAAATTAAGAATCGTAAGCTAATGTCTTGACACAATTGTTAGCAGCTCAATTCCCCCCCTTCCTTCAAGTCTCTTGTAAAAATTTGCTGACAAGTAGGTGAATATATGAGTAAGACAGCAGTATGTCTAGTAGACATTTGCTAGAAGCCAGGAAATATATTTCTTATATACACATATGTTCAGTAGTTGAGGAAATGAATATTAGAAAAGATAAAAAGTTTAAAATTTTTCATAATTTTACATGATGAAATGACATTTTTCTACTGCAAACTTTTTGTTACTTTTTAAAAATGATCTTTTTTTTTTATATCATTTGTATATTTATTTGTATGGCAATCAAATAAGCTGCAGTGACAATGCTTTATCAAAAAGACTATGAAAACATAACCAGAAAATGTCCTGACATAAGATCGCCTGTGCAGAGTATTAAAATGAAGGATTCTTGTGCACTGGAATTGAGAACGGTAATAAAATGGGCTTGATGTTTGGGTACAGCCAGTTGTAAAACTAGCATTTCACAGAGCTAGTGGCAGTCATTTGCTAAGGAAATATTAGTATTACCTTTCAAGCTATTTCGGTGTATAATGACAACAGAGTTTAAACTCACGCCGATACCAGAGTTCAGTGGTACAGACCTGAGTCAATCGATCAGTGTGAATGGATAGAGATGGTCGAACTGGTGTGATGGCTGTGCTCGGTGAAGAGGATAGAATGTGTAGTCCACATGCATTTGACGGGCAGTGCATTCACCGCATACCAACAACTAAAATAAAAAGGTGGATTAGGTTTCCATACAAGATGCTCTTTTAACAGCTTTTACCATGGACTCCTGTGCACATAAGAGGGATTTGTGGTATGTTGTTTGTGCCTGAATGAAATTGTTGATGTCTTCCTGGCAAAAATGCAGAATCTTTCCTTGCCATTTGATAATATGAACGAACAAGGCCTTAAAGTTGACTGTCCATGGGTTGCCCAATCATATATGGCAGCACCTGCGTGCATCTTCCCTAAATGGAAGACATAGATATTTCCCAGCTTTTAGCTTAAGTGAGAGCCAGGAGCTGATACACAGGAAAGGATGCCAAATGAAAACTGCACAAGATGAACACCTAGCCAGGGATTGTCACCTTTGATGCAACAAAAATTGAGAAACAAAAGTGTGGTCCATACTGCTCTCAATTTTGGGACTGTCCAGAAAAAGAACCAGCTTTTTCCCCAGGACAAGATGTGACCATGGCACAACGAAAGAAGAAATCAATGTGTGTGGGAAATGGTGTGTCACACTGGTCGATTTTGGATGTTCTTGGACCATAAGCCAAAGGGTATGTCAAACATGGAAGAAACTAAAACGTAGATGTGACTACCATCAGTGCCAAGACAAAAGTATCAAGAAGAGGTGCAATTTGCTTGCGAACTGGTTTCCACTTGCGTGGTACAAGTCATTGGGAAACCTGATTTCCATACAGAGTTTGATAAGCAGCAAAATGAATGAATTATGTTGTGGTAATGAGTGGAAGGAAAGGTACCCAGTAGGTTGCAAAACTGCATTATGGAATATTCTGTGCCAGTAACAACAAGAGGAGTGTATGAAAAGGAAGTAAAGGAGTGTAAGGAGGTAGAGCAATGGAACAAGAAAGGTTAGCTTGTCACTTATGAGCAGAAGCCCATTATATATAACAGAATAAGGTGGAGAAAAAAAACATCCAAGAAATTACGTGTAGTTAATAGTAGAAAGTAATTAGGTGGCCTGTCAATTTCTGTATGGTCAGCAGAATGCAAATTGTCAGTTTCTGATTAGTGGAGACAGGGCAATGGGAGTGAAAGAAAGAGAGAGAGGGAGGGATGAGAGAACAGTCTGGACGAAGCCATGGCAGGGAGCAGACGCAAGACTGTTCCAAGGCATTTTGACTTAGGGATATAATAAATGAACACAGGAGAAAAAAAAAAAAAAAAAAAAAAAAAAAAAAAAAAAAATCAAAAATAAAGTCTTGTGTTGTGATTTAAAAACTATGAACGGCACAAGGGAAGATATAATTTTTGGTAATTGTTGTGAAATTAGGAAATTTATAAAAAAAAAAAAAAAAAAAAAAAAAAAAAAAAAACTCATTACCTCCCTTGATTATTATGCCACACACATTAAAAAAAAAAAAAAAAAAGTTTGGTATGTACATATTGACGTATAACTCTGAAAAGAGAGGTCCCTTGGATTCGAAATCTTGCATACACATTAATAACGTAAGAAACACACCAAATTTGGTTATTGATTTTTACTGACTAAGGGATATAATCAATTAAGCCAAAATCAACCGATTTGCGAAATTGGTAGTATACCAGCTCCTGCCGATAAAATATTTTTCAGCTGCCTGCTTAAATTTAGTGAATAAATTTTGCAGTCTATGCCCTTCAGCTCGGAATCCTCGCAAAAAATATTTCCTAAAATAAACAAACATTGTACTATACGAATTATCAGTGATTTTTGAAATTTGATAAGTCATTTTCCTCTTTAAAAAACAATTTTTTTTTTTTGATAAATCATATTCCTCTTACTCCTGTTTCCAATTTTTTAAAAAAAAGTCAGTGGATACACACACACACACAGAGACAAAGACAGTCAATCCCTGAATGTACATTTCGACCTATTAGGTCTCATCAGCAAGATTATAGACATGGGAGACTGCTTCATGTGTGACTCGAAGCCTCGACTGCCAGGCGGGGACTAACCATTACACTAGATTCCCAGATTCTTCGTTTGTTTTGAACTGACAGATAGATATATCTATCTATATATAGATATGTGTGTGTGTGTGTGTGTGTGTGTGTGTGTGTGTGTGTGTGTGTGTGTGTGTGTGTGTGTGTGTGTAAGAATCATTTGGTGCATATGTGTTGAGTTATATAACTCAGAAAAGAGATTCAAAATCTTGCATACACTTTAATCTTACAACTAATAATCTTACAACTAATAATCTTACAACTAATAATCTTACAACTAATAATCTTACAACTGAGAAACACACCAGATTTAGTTATTGATTTTTACCGATTAAGAGATATTAAAAAAAAAGTAAAAAAAATCAACCGATTTGCCGAACTGTTTGCATGGCGCTGCTCTTGATAATTTGAAGGTGTTACCTGGGTGCTGCTTATTGTAGCATTACAAGCTAATTTTAGTAAACAAATTCATGCCCTAAATGGTTCGGCTTGGAATTTCTCGCATATTTCTGGTCCAATCTTAAAAATATTTATTTGGTTAGAAAGAAAAAATAATCTTTCTAAATATGTAATTTGTATATCGAATTATTTTTTACAGTGAATTAAATAACAAATTTAACAAAAACATTTAATAACTTTTTTTTATTAATACTTTCATTTTAGAATATCCATTTTTAATCAGTATAACAAACCTCTTTTGAAAAAAAAAACTATTCATTAAATAAGCATTAAATTGATATGTGAAATATTTAATCTGCAAATAAGGTGATGTTTAGTTATTAGCTTTTTTGTTGCTTTTAGGGATAAAAAAAAAAAAAAAAAATTAATTAAATTGAAAATTTCTCCAACAAGGAATCAAGAACTGAATATAAATGTCATATGTACAAATGAGTAAAATAAATATTTAATTCTTAGCATTCTATTATGGTTAAATTTTAATTATACTTTAATATAAAAGAATGAATTAAATGAATACATTTTCTACCATTGTAAATCAACAGGCAAGCTTAAAAAAATAAAATTGTTTCAAAAATGTAAACAAAAAGAGACTATTCTTAAAATAAACGAATATCATAATACACTAATTCTTAGCTTTGTTTATCATTAAATTTTTATTAAACAATTTACATACATTCGAATGAATACAATAAATTTTCTTTCCACTAGAGGCAGTTTAACGTCATACCCAACACATCTACAATAAAAAGGGATAGTAGTTTTCCAGAATAGCAATACGTTCGGGATAATCTGGGATCTGCCAATTTTGTTGTCATATGTGTATTTTTTTTTTTTAAAATGGGGCCTAATTAAAAAATTTTTTTAAAAATCCAAGGAATTATCTGATTTTAATGAATTTTTTTCAGTGTTGATTCATCAATGAATGAATTTCATAATGCATCAGTTATTTTTTTTTTTTTACCCCCACTCCCTTATCTTTAAGGCACAAAATATTGGTGGGGTTATATACCAAAGGTGTGAATAGAAGAAAAAATTGTAGGGAGCTACTCTGGTAGAAAATAAGTACCAAAAATTAAATGTGTAAAAAAAGAGAAATCTTATATCTTAACTCTTAACATCCTGTTGAGAATGTTCAAAGTCCAGAGCATTCCTATAAGGATATATTAAAAAAATGGCTAAAAGTGACCTTTGCATCTAAACTTACCTGTTATTTCCCTTAAATCAAAGACTTCTAAATATGTTTAATATTACATTTTAAATAAAGACTGTCATTTGGGGTAGATTAGGAAAACAAATGAGACTTCTGGCCGGGTGGAATGAGGTGGTATAGGACTTTAAGTTTTAAACGTAAACACAAAAAATTCCTAAAATAAACAAACATTGTACTATACAAATTCTCAGCAATTTTTTTAATTTGATAAATCATTTTCCTCTTATTCTCTCTCTTACTCCCGTTTCTCTTTTTCACTCACTCTCTGGTGTTCCTAATTTTTTTTTTTTTTTTTTTTTAGTTCTGTCATGCACTGGGTACTTTTGCTAGTATTTATAAGGCCAAGACTTGCACAATCTACAGGTCCTCCTGAGGGATTGATTTAAATGACAACTTTAGATATTAGGACTATAAGACTATAAAATTTACATACATTTAACTAAAAAGATGAAACAGCATATATTTTTTTTTAAGACTTCAGCTTAAAGCTTAAAAGGTCATCCACAGTCTATGAGCACAGTTAATAAAATACTTTAGATAATGTTATCTTGCGTTTTGTTCTCAATCTGTTTTTAATTTTTTTTTATCAGTATGTAAATTGGTAAATATAATTGGTAATAATATTTTTGTTTTATCTATTGCAGTGTAATTGTTAACAGTAAGTATCAATTAGATACTTTTTATTGTACCTTATTTAGCATTTTTTTTTTAATCTTCAAAAGTTAAGCTTTCATACAAACAAAATAGACAAACCATAATCTATTTAAAAAATTTTTTTTTTAATTTTAAAAATAAAAATGTAAAAATCTAATTTTCCATGGAATTATCTTTAAAAAAATTCAATCATTCACCTACATCTTCATTAAGAGAATCAACAAAGTGATTAGTGGGAGTTGGCGCATGACAAACAAATTAAAATGTTTTCAGAATTTTGAGGCGAAAAAAAAAAAAAAAAAAAAAAAAAAAAATTATTTTTTTAAATGTTTTTATTTCTTTAAATACTGAAAATTAAACGATTTGGGAGGGGGATTAAGGTGCGTGTTTTTGTGCATACTTAACTACCTAACACTAGAAAGTTGTGATAAAAAAAATAGAATTAAAAAATTTAATGAAAACATTTAACCTTATTTTAAAATAACTTTAGTCTTGTTATAATTGACTATCCAAAATTAATAGTTTGAAAACAAACAAACAAGTATCAATGAGGTAAATGGGGTTATCCTAAATACTTATCTTCCCCAAAGTAGTGAGTTTTTAAGTGCTTTAAAAAAAAAAAAAAAAAAAAAAAAAAAAAATCTGCTAACCAACAAGCTGGTCTGGGAAAATAGTTTCAAAAGAATAACAAGCCTACTATTTACATTCACATAAAAACCAAAGCTTAAAAATCTTAACCATGCAAGCTAAAAGCTAAACAGGTCATATTTCTTGGGTAAGCTGACAAACTAGTTGGTCAAGTTTTTAAAGGTTAAGAGAAAACGGGAATATACTTTTTCTAGCTATTAAAATGATCTAATGAGAGAAAAAAATCAGACAAAATGAAAAAAAAAATCTCCCTCAAATTTTTTTGCCAAAAGAAAAAGGACAAATTCAAAACTTTAAAAACTAAAGAAAAATACAAGTTAAAAAATCAACTTAGATTTTCATTTTGTTTGGTTCAATCGGTAGAGCACCCGCCTAGGAATCGTATGGTTCCGGTTCAAACACAGGTCCCAGCCAACTTAGCGTATGAGTAGCACAGATTGGGTAATCTAATCTGTGCGGTAAAGTGTCGAGCTGATGGTAGGTGTGGTGCTCCACCTCATCAAAATAATCTCCCAAGTTTAGACTTGGGAGATTATTTTGCTAGCAAAAAGGGGATAGACTCCCTAGCTGTTGGCTGATACCGATGATAGGCCAACTTTACTTTTACAACACCTAATCAAATTGTACGTGATGTTACATTGTTATAAATTACTGTTGTTTTCATGCATCTGAACACATACAACTACTTCAATCTTTCAGTGGTATGTATACATAGGTTTTCATATGGTTACAAATTCAGAAAACAAAGAAAATTGAATGAAAGAAAATAAATGTCCTACATTTTTATGAGTTATGCTTATAGCAGTTCTAAACAATATAGACAGGGACGGCAGGTACTACACCCGCTCAAACTCTTCAACCCAGGAAGCCTATTTGAGGGCCCCAGAAAGACAAGTTTGACATTTAGTAGAGAGCGGATAAGACCTAGGAATCTATCAATATCAATTTAAGCTAAGTTATGGAATCATACATTTGTAAAAGAAAAAATAACTGATACACGCTCTAAACAGTTGTTCAGACCCCGGCATAAAAATCCGGATATTTGGGGGATTTTTACTCTTTAGTCTTTAGTCTTCCATAAAGAAAAAAAAAAAAAAAAAAGAAAAAAACTACTCTTTAGTCTTCCATAAAGAAAAAAAAAAAAAAGAAAAAAACTACGGTTAGTAACAACTTTTTTATATATAAAAAAATCTCAGAAAATATGCTGTGCCAAATTGCACATTTTTAAACTTACATATTTAAATAGAGGTTGATTGTGAAAATATTAAATAGAGAAAATACTGTTTTTAAAACTACAAAAACAAAAAAAATTACAAATTATTTTTTGAATTTTAAGAAAATAACTTAAAATTTTCAAATCACTTTATATATATATATATATATATATATATATATATATATATATATATATATATATATATATATATATATATATATTCTTCACGATTTGATCCTTCAACAAAAGTAAAAATTAGGGACAGGAATTTTTAAATTCTACTTAAATGACCAAAGGTCATCAGGGGATGACCTTTGGACATGTCAAACACCCCTGACAGTCAAACACTTATTGATGGAATGCAGATTTTTTGCTCACATCAGAAAACATTATTTTAAAGCAAACAATATGAAGGACCTATTTGAAAATGTTAACAGAGGGATATTTTCTCCTTTTTGAGGGAAATAAAATTATACCATAGAATATAGACATGAAACAAATCAATGTCATAGAGTATGATTCCCAATAATGCTAACACATTGTTAAAACCAATTACTAAATGTATATATATGAATACACAATATGTATAACAACCCAACCGCTAGGTTGATATGCCGTTAAAATTAATAAACCAACCAACTTTTTAATTAAATAAGCTATTCATTATAAAATTAAATCATCAATGAAGAAAACAGTGAAAATTTCATTAAAATTGGACAATTCCCCGATTTTTGGTAATAGTTTGAGAGTGCCCATCCCTATATATAACTGAAATTGTAAAAGTCATACTATGACTTGATAAATTAGATCGTTCAAGGCTTCAATCCTGACCCTAGTTTAAAGAGTGTACTTCGAAGGAAGCTAAATGTAAAGTACTTTATGTGGGAAGAAATAATTCAAAACATTTATACTCAATGAGAAAAATTTCTCTAATGAAAGAGAATTACTAAAAAAAATGCAGAACAAGAAAAAAACCTTGGTGTGTATATGGGCCAGGAACTAAAATTTTCCAAACAGAGAAATACAAGTAAATAAAGCTAACAAGATATTAAGATTGAATACATGGATAAGAAATGTTGAAAAAGTTATTCATTGCATTGGTGAGACCTCATTTGGAATTTGGTGTACAAGACTAATCAATAGGTATAACCATTTTCGGGTCACGTGATCAGTTTAAGCTATATTGAATAAACGAAAGTTAATATTTTTGAACTTTGTTTTTCAAAATCTCTGGAAAAAAAAAAAAAGTAATGATCATACAGAGTTGTTACAAAGAAAACAGTTTAATTGAAAGATCAAATTATCCGATTGGGAAAACTTACACCGTTATCTTGAAAAATAAATAAAATAGTTTGTCTTACTTGTAAAAAGGTGATTTTTATGTCGAAACTAGGACAGGAAATTTACATATTATCTCTGTTTGACATTTATAAATTTAAACGTATGGGTGGCTGTATATGACAATTGTTTTCTTCTGCATATTCAATAACCGATTATTGATTTTTGCAAGATTTTCATTTTTAGTGGTAGTTTTAGAATAACTCCAGAATGTTTTATTTGAACTTATAGGGTAACTGAAGCAAAGAAAAGACAATAAGTATTACAAATATTGTCAGTTTTGCTCTTCCGTATATTATAAGAATCAAACATTACTATTCAACAATAACAATTACAAATTCTTTTAAAAATATTAATATATTGTGGATCGGACAAATTTTTAGTTCACCTGAATTTTAGAATTCAGGTATTTAAATTCATATATTTAAATATAAGTAAAAAAATTAAATTCATATATTTAAATATTAGTAAAAAAAATTTGATTTGTACACAAAAAAAAAAAAAAAAAAAAAAAAATTATTTAAGCACACAAAAGATTTAAAATCTAATTTTTCCATTTGAAAGAAAAAAAACATTAAACAAACTCCTGATGATTTTTTAAATTTTTTATCAGCTTACGAAAATAATGAAAATTATGATTGGAAAAAAAAAAAACGTTTTCATTTTTGCACTGTTAAATCAACTGAAATTTAACGTAGCTAAAAACAAGTTACGATAAGAGGATTTTTAAAAAATTCTATGAAAAATCAATTAATGGTCCGATTTTCACGAAAATTTCCATAAATGTGTACCTTTGGATGTAAATACATCTGAAATAGTTTTTTTCTAAAATATATTAGGGGAAGTATTTTTTTACGATGTCTATCCCCCCATTTATTTTATGAGATAAAAAAAAATGACGCGGAAAAAAAATGTACTTATTTTTTTCTATGAAGATAAGAGGCTGAATAACTATATCAATGAAATTGTATAATGTACCGAGCTATAGTTTTTTTTAAGGAAAAATTAATGAAATCGAAAATAAAAAGTGCAAAAAAATGTCATATTATTATTTGAAAACTTTTTGTTAAATATAGAATGGGGGGTAAATTTCACAGGGTAAAATTGGTGGTACCTATTAATCAACGAATTTATTTTTAATTACTGAATCCATTTCAAACTGATTCAATGGAAATAAATCGAAATTCTTTAAAATAAATATTACTCTTACGGACACTCGTACTAGCGTGTCGAACAACAATTTATATACTTAATAACATAATTCAAATGAATTTAATCTAAGTTTCAAATTTCATTTTTAGATTGTAAAAACATTTAATAACTACTTTATTCTTGTTATCTAATAATTTTTGGACAAAACTCAATTGAAAATTTAGGCCCACAAACTTTTAAACAGAACAAATATCAATGTACATTTTTTCTTTTAGGCAATTAAATATTTATCCTCAAAAGAAATATACAAAAATGATTTATTTTTTTACATTTTTCGGTACTTATTTTCTACCAGAATAGCTTCCTTAAATTTTTTTCTTTCTATTCACACCTTCGGTATTTTGACTTATTTATACTGTAATTAGTTTCTAAAGTATATAACCCCACCAATATTTTGTACTTTAAAAATAAAGGGGGAAGGTCAAAGTGATCCGAAAAAAATAAAAAATAAAATAAAATGAAATAACCGATACATTATAAAATTCATTCATTGAGAAATCAACAATGAAAATTTAATTAAAATCGGATAATTCCCTGATGTAAAATACAGCCGTGACGTCATGTTTGGCAGTACCTAACTTAGTAAGACTGACTTACCAAGTTTGGCGTATCGACGAACCAAAGGAGACATGATGAAGTCTATAAATATACTAGGTACCTCCAAATGGGTCACATGATCAGTTTATGGCCATCTTGAATAAAACGGAAATCAATATTTCCGAACTTTGTTTATCAAAAATCTCGTAAAAAACAATTAAAAGATCGTACAGGGTTGTTATAAAGTTGTTGCGAAAAATTACATCGTTATCTTAAAAAATAAATAAACCTATCCGTATTACATGCGAATGGGTAATTTTCAGGCAGCAATTTAGACAGAAAAAAAAATTACATATTATTTACCCTCTTACGATTATTTCTCTACATATGACTGCCTGTAACGGACACTTTTTTTTAGCCAAAATTTACTATTAAAATGAATAAAAAACTTGAAAAAAATTACAATTAAAATGTCACCGTTAAAAAAATGTCTTCGGTTTTGGTATTAATATCTTAAATCGAAAATGAAATGAAAATTTGAATATTTTTTCTAAGAGAAAAACTGATAAAATAATCATATATACTTACTTTTTTTATTCTAATAGCGTAAAATATTATTTTATTTAACCTTTTTGACCAAAGAAAAACAAACTTCGGTTACTCAGAAGCGTCTCCTCTCTTTGTAAAACAAATATGTCAGTTTTGCTCTTCCGTATATTCTAAGAACCATACATTACTATTCAACAATAAAAGTTACAAATTCTTTTAAAAATATTAATCGAGCTCGGATCGGACCAACTTTTAGTTCACCTGAATTCTAAAATTCATATTTTTAAATATCCGTGAAAAATTAGATTTATTTCACGCAGAAAATGAAAATATTTAATCACACAAGATTGAAAATCTCCTAAAAATTAATTTCTTAAAAAAAAAAAAAAAAAAAAAAAAAAAAATTGTTGACAATTTAATAAAATATAGTACATACCAATTACAAAAGCAAAAAAGTTTTCAAATATTAATATTATGACATTTTTTGCACTTTTTATTTCCGATTTCATTAATTTTTCCTAAAAACTATAGCTCGGTACGTTATACAATTTCATTGATATAGTTATTCAGCCTCTTATCTTTATAGTAAAAAAAAAGTACAAAACTTTTCTACCGCGTCATTTTTTTTATCTCATAAAATAGACCTCGAAAAAAAAAGAAAAAAAAAAAAATTTCCCCTAATATATTTTAGAAAAAAACTATTTCAGATGTATTTACATCCAATGGTAAACATTTATGAAAATCGGACCATTAATTGATTTTTCATAGAATTAAAAAAAAAAAAAAAAAAAAAAAAAAAAAACTCTTATCGTAACTTGTTTTTAGCTACGTTAAATTTCAGTTGATTTAACAGTGCAAAAATGAAAACATTGTTTTTCAATCATAATTTTCATTATTTTCGTAAGCTGATAAAAAATTAAAAAAAAAAAAATCAGGAGTTTAATATTTTTTCTTTCGAATGGAAAAAAAATTTAAGAAAATATTAATTTTTCTGTAGGTTTCATTGTGTTAAATATAGGGGGGGGGGTAAATTTCACAGGGTAAAGTTGGTGGTACTTAAAATATACCCATGGATTTTATTTAACTAACTTTAATCTATTGAATGTGGCTTAAAAAAACCATTACCAGGATTATAAAATAACCCCCCCCCCAAAAAAAAAAGAATAAAATAAAAATTTAAAATTGCAAAACAAATGTTAAGCAAAATCATTTTAGATTCATGGAATAAACTACAATCATCAGTAGTGAATGTCCCATCTCTGAAATCTTAAAGCAAGATTGGATGAAGTGTGGAAATAAGGTGAAATATTCAGTGAAAATAAGGTGAAATATTCAGTGGAAATAAGGTGAATGTTTTAAATATAAGGAACAGCTGACAAGTCTGTCTAATT
Organism: Doryteuthis pealeii; assembly: GCA_023376005.1. Taxonomy (NCBI): domain Eukaryota; kingdom Metazoa; phylum Mollusca; class Cephalopoda; order Myopsida; family Loliginidae; genus Doryteuthis; species Doryteuthis pealeii. The sequence goes on along the minus strand of CM042159.1, from coordinate 76,675,079 downwards.
ATACTAGCTGAAAAGATTTAAAATTCACCCCCTTTTGTTCCAAATGCAACCTTGCATTCAGCAGATCTTCAGTTATATGACAAATCATATTTTATGACAATATAATGAAAAACAAAATTCAATTTCTCCAAATGGCCAATATTTTTTTATATTCATTCAATTCAAACAGAACTCATTTCAGTTTTTCTTCTTTCCTCTCGTCACTATTGTGAATTAAAGGGGTTTCAAGCTATAGACTGATATTTGCTAATAGATGTTTTAACAGTCTTCAATTCTTCATTGGTTTTTGCAGATTCCTAGTTTTATACTTACATTTCTAACACTATTTTCAAAATTCAGAAACTTCTTCAGTCTCACCTGTTTAAGTCATAAAAGTATTAAACATCCATAGCTTTTTCTAGAAAATAGAATTATTGAAGTGAAGAGACATTTTTTATTAAATATTTGTCGAATTGTATTTTTTTTAGAACACAAACAAGGATGAAGTTGGTATATTTTTTGGCAAGAAGATCACTTATGAAAATAAGTCATTTCAAGCAACATCACCCATATGGACAACAGAAAGAAGGCAACACCCTTCAATTTAGATGCGAGAGGGTTTCTCCAAAGTTGTTGAAAATGACTGTTCATTAAGAGACCATGTAAATAAAATCAAGGAATATAAATCTTTTAATTCAAGAAAATAGCAAATAAATTATTTCAATTAACGTTACAACGTTAACTGAAATAAGTTTAGACATGCATAATTTCAAACATTATGGATGGACATTGTTTACATTTACCTACGTGTTGTGACTTAAGATATATTAATTCAACCTTGAAGTACAGACTTCGATACTTTAGAATAGCACACAGGAAAAACAGCAGGAATATTTAAAAAAAAAAAGAAAAGAAAAGAAAAAAAAGACACTGTAGTAGTTACATTCATAAACTTGTCATTCTTTTATTTGTGCACTTAAAAAACAAAAAGTACAATCTACAAAAGGCGGCCATATTGATTTTTCATGAGAATCCCGATTTTTTTTTTAAAATGGTAAATTAATTAGGAGGAATTACCAAATTAGTCTAAAGAAATTTTTCTAAAAAAACAAAAAAAACACTCCTGCTGAGATTTCATCATTAGGTATCGGGGATGGTTGAAATGTCAATATAACCACTTTTTAAAATTGGACGTTATTTTGTTAATAGACATTGATAAGCTTATTCACAAACTAGATAAATTCTATATAATCTTTTTATTACCACAGGCATTCACTCCAGTATTATTATAAATAAGTACCAATTTCTATATCACCCCAATCCACAAAAAAAAAAAAAAAACACTGGATTTTTTAAGATAAAAAGGTAAAGTTTTGTTAACTTGTGATTTAAACATGGAAAACTGAAATTAAAACCACTTCATTTGAAGTATATTGTGAATTTCATTATTTGATTTATAAACGATGTCAAAGCGACAATAAAAAGTCAAACGTGATTTTATTTATTTATTTATTTTTTAAACACGATTTACAAAATGGCTGACAAAACCAGTTTTGATTTACCAAGTAAAAAAAAAAAACAAAAAAAAAAAACAAAAAAAAAAAAACAAAAAAAAAAACAGGACATTTCTTAGTGATTTTAATGTTTAATATTCATTCATACTAGTATTTCTAAATATAGTTGCTATTTCATGACAATTTAAGAAAATGAATTCAGTGACCATATTTGCTGTTTAAAAGCAACCAAGTTCCACCCCCATCCAACAGTTTTCTAATTCACTATTAATAATTTAATGACGGGTAAAAAGCCCCCCCCCCCCCTAAAAATCCCTCGTGAAACATTTCTAAGGGGTTTGTATACACATTTTTAGATAGTAATGATTAAATTCGCCGAAAAAATAATGTATTTGAAACAGATTATTCAATTTTTATATTGAAAACATTTTGAAGTGTCCCTTCAAAAACCTTTCATTAGAAAAATAATTAATCAGGACGCATGTTAATTGTTACGCCTTAAAAAAAATCATTTTAGTTTACGATGCGGTAAACGAACGAACGATTTATTAAACAATCTGGGTATAAAAGTATCTATATTTTTTAATCCGAAAGAAAAGTAGGGGGGGGGTAATAATCCCAATTGAAGAAAGAAAAGCCTCAGCTTAAAGATAGTAAAAATAAATAAATAAAATCAGCAGCAGGGAGCAAAATGAGAGACAAGAAATAAGACCCTCTTGCTTCAGTTTCATTTTATTTATTTGTTGTTTAATGTATGAGGAAGGGTCACAGCTCAAACACCAAACATTGAAGTGGGGTGGGCGAATAGAATTAAACAGTTAAGACACCACTTGTCTCTTTAAATAATAGATTTGCGCGGAAAACTAATTAAAATAAATGAACAAGATCTAGTTTTAGACTTAAAGAAAAAAGTTATTGTGATGAGAGAAAATAGACTTGCATTGAGTGTGTGGGTGCGTGAACAAAAGAATATTTCACACGCGGGAATTAGATTTTTTAAATATTAAAACAGGATTGTCAAGTTTCTTTAAGAACTTAAAAAAAAATTTTAAATAAAAAATTAACAGGTATTTTATATTGCAGATTTTTTTTTTTTTCATCTTTTGAAAATTTTAAGGTTTAAGAATAATCTCAAAGTTTTCAAGTTTAAAACTATAATTTTGCTAAATCCGAGCCATTTATATAAAACCAGAATAGGCTAATAAGTTTTCGCTAGGTGTTTTTGTTTTAATCACACAAAAATTAACGTGCACAAACTAGAGTTGTGTGAAAGATGGACATTTTTGTTTAAAGTGAATAAATGAATTAAAGTTCATAAAAAGAAAATTGCAGGCAAATAATATCAACAAAATCTCTAACAAGACAAGTAGAAAAAAAAAGTTTTACTTACATATTTGGGGGTTAGCTTGATATTTAAAAAAAAAAAATCAAATACACGTGTTTTAGGACTCCTTGCAAAAACCGAATAAACCAAGGGGTTGTTCAGAGGACCCGGTTGTAAAGTTGTTGGGTGGGAATACTTTCGCCCACAATCAGGGACCTTCTCTAGTGGTTAACACACGCACAAAACACCTTCCTTTTGGTCCAATTTTTTTTTCTACTGTCTCTTATTTTTCAGCAGTTATAAGCAGTGACACGAAATAACATTTGGGTAATACCAAATAAAGGTTAAAGGTGCTTATAATCCTTTGTAACTATTGTATCCATTGCACTGAATCGTCTGAAATTTATAAAACTGTTCGAGGTGTGGAATCAGCAACTCACAAAGCAAGAAAAAGTTTTTAGAAATAAACTTGGTGACGAGTTGAAGGAAGAGGAAAATAAGAAAGACAAAAAGGAGGGCAAACAGAGTGGACGTGAAAAGAATGGGGTGAAACAAGGGAGGAGGAGAGTTAGGCTTCTCTGGTTGGTGACATGGGACGAGGGAGTAGGTAGATTAGAAAACTTACAAGTGGTAAATTCACTATTCATTCATTCATTCATGGTTCTACTCTCCCCTTAACTTTTTTTTTTAACCCTAAAAGTTATAACCGGAAGAAAGAAAAATATTTCTGAAAATATTTGCCCATTTATTTACTAATCCTCAGGTTGTTTTGAACTAAATTTGAAAACTAAAAGTTTTCCTGTTGAACTTTAGCATATTCAAACATTCATTCACTCCTACGTTATCTGCCTACAAACTAGGTCCCCCAAACTTTGTCCTCTCTCTTCGTTGAAATTCCTATATGAATTCAATTGCCATATATAATGTATGCTACGCACTAAAATCTAATTTAAATTCTCTTCAAAGGAATGAAATGTTACGCCGATAGTGATTTACTATATCTTAACGGAGTTAAAAATTAAGTACTGAAATAAATAAAAAAATAACTTTTCCAAATCAGATAAAACATATCGTCTAATAATCCTGTTATTTTTAAACTTATGAACAAAACAAAATTGTACTTCACCAAATGTTTAATTAATAATTGTATATCCCCCTTTTTCGTAACAAATTAAACTTCATTATTAAAACTAGCAAATATATGCACCCTCCGGGTGCAAGTATTTAAGTTTTAATGTAATAAAATATCGTATTAAATTAGAAAGTCTAATAAGAATGCAGATGAAAAGATTTGAAACAGAGTGGGGTTATAATAGAAAAATAGAAATTAAACTTACTCTTCCATCACTGCCGTCTTTCATTGCTGAATTTTACTTATTTAACTATTTAGTTAAATTAGGAAATAAAGAATAAAATTACACTTATTTTTTCTTGTTAATGGATTTCATTTAAGATTCATTTGAGAGATTTTTGCTTATATTCATTAAAATAAAACCAAACAGTTAGAAATCAATAATACTAAGCACATATTTAATAAAATCACATTTTTAATATCAATATGCAAATTAGCCTTCCCATTCACACTGCAAACCGCTATTTTTTCTATATATAAATACAATAGCATGTTCCAGTTTCGACTGGGGGTCCGGCGAGCTTCGGCCGCTGGACCAGTTTTGGTTGTAATAACAGCGTCGATCCCAGGGGGCCATCCCCCCAGGCAATACCTGCCCCCTCGATTTAAAGGGGCAGGGCTGGGTTTATTGCCCAGTGCCTGAGGCGCCCCCATTGAGGGGGGAATGCCGACGGGATCGACGCAATTTTTTCACCTACCACTCCATGAGCTTCGGTTTGTGGGTGGTCCCACGTTAATAGGGACTTTGTGCCTGACCCGTACAAGTGGGGTACGCGGTAAATACAGTAGATATGGACAACATTAATAAAAAGGTGAAGCAATTTTATTAATAATTGAGGTTTAAATATAAATAAAATCATGGAGAATATGATGTAAATAACTATGTTAATTGTGACTCGAATAGTAATATAGTTTCGGTTACAGACATAAAAACACACAATCTCCATTATAATAAGATTTGAAATGCAATAATATGGTAGGTACCTCCAAAATAGGTCACGTGATCAGTTTAGGTCATATTGAAGGAAGAAACGTAAATATTTTTTAACTTTTTTTAAAATCTCGCAAAAAAGAAATAACGGACATAAAGAGTTGTTACAAAGAAAAACTGTTAATTCAAATATCAAATTATCCGATTAAGCAAAAATTACTCATTATTATCGTGAAAAATAAGTAAAACTGTCCGTTTATTTACAACACGGTCAGTTTCTTCATTGATATTTTTTTAGCGTAATTCTGTATTCATGGTTCTTTTACTAAAAAAAGGTTTGGCATTGAGACTTATAAAAATCTTCTGATATAATTATTTAGATTCTTATTTTTAAAGAAAAAAAATCGTTTTTTGTCGGTTCATTTTTTTTATATTTCATAAAATAAAATATCTCCCCTAATATATTTTAGGAAAAAACTATTTCAGACATATTTTCATTAAAGGGTAATTAATTCTGGAAATTTTCTTTTTGGCTACATTAAATTTCAATTGATTTAACGGTGCCAAAATGTAAACATTGTTTTTCGTTTATAATTTTCATTATTTCCGTAAGCTGAATTTTTGAAAAAAAAGTTATAAGGAGTTTGTTTAACGTTTTTTCTTTCGAATGGACAAAAAAGTTTCATTGTGTTAAATATAGGGGGGGGGGTAAATGTCACAGGGAAAATTGGTGGTATCTAAATATTAGATTAAACAATTTAATTTAAAAAAAATGTGCTGATATCTTCTTTTTTCTGTCCTTATATATATATATATATATATATATATATATATATATATATATATATATTATATATATATATATATATATATATTTTATCTTATACATGATTATTTACGTGTATAATGCTACTCCATTGTTACCATCATCTGAAGTAACATCAACTACATATCTTAAAAAAATAATGTTTTCCTGGCCTCTTACCTGGCCTGATTAACACTAGGTCTTCTTAAGGTGGGAATTTTTTGTTTTATGGGTCATCCAGTGAGGATCGAACTCGCTATTCTCCAATAACGAACGTTGTGATCCTAGTGATCTTAATAAGGTTTGAATATTATTATTTACTCATTAAGAATTCCTTCATCAATGATAACTAAGTTTTAATGTGTTTAATTTTGAGGATTTTGTGTTGAGTTTGAATTTTTCCGTATATATATATATATATATATATATATATATATATATATATATATATATATATATATATATATGCACGTGTGTGCGTATATTTCACTCCACTCCAATTAACTCCACAAAGAAAATATGAAAATTATTTACATTTTTGAACTTTGATCCATATTGTTTCAAAACCTGGAGATTTATAATAATAGTTTAATATTGAATAGTTTAATAATGCGTATTAACTTACTGATATAAGAGCAACACGTTCGATTATTATCTTAACACAGAAGAAATGTGAATTATAAAATATGAAAGTATATTTTTTCAACATTCTCATACCTATCTCTAAAATAAAAGTATAAAATAAAACAAATGGTATTCATTTTTATTTAGTTAACAGCGTGTATTTATGTTTATTTATTATAAGATAATATTTATTGTGTTTTCAATATATTTAATTTCAAAATATTTATTGAAAACTTTTCATTAACTTTTTTCTAAGTACACTGATCGCTCAAACATTTATTTTCAAATAAATAAGGATTTCTTTTCGTTTCATCATTGAGGACCTACTGGAGTACTTGCTTGATATTTCTCAAAATTCTTTATAACCAGAAAACAATCGCAGTCACAAGTGTAACAAGTACTGACATTAAATCTATCGTGAACTAAAAATGATTTTGCTTTTGGCAGGGGAATATTTGCGCTTGAACTTGACACCTGCTCAACGGTTTGGACTCATAAACACCAATAATAATGAAATTCAGTTCACACATGTTTAGTTAACACTAACAATGTATATATTTCTTAAGATTAAATTCATACATTGGACATTGTCTTTTTATGAAGATTTTTCGATTGTATACACTGATGTCTCAAATGTTGTCATGTAGTAGTAATTTACTAAACTTATCTTAGTTTGGAACAAAGCAAGTATAATAGTATAAAATTGAATGAAGAAATATGAAAATAAAGAATAAATTTAGAATACTTGTGATATGGAGTTTAGCATGTGGCTCTTTGAGGTAGTTAGCCATTGGTGTGTTGTGTGCAGGTTCCGGAGAAGTGGATTCTCTCGGGGTAATATTATGGTCAGTTATGAAGAAATGTGACCTGACCTTGGAATCAATGGGCAGTGAAATATGGTAGTAAGCTTTGTCAGTGAAATGAGATATACCTTGTTCTTATTCATCCCCTACTTGGTGATTGTTTTGTTTGTTCTTGAACACGAGGTCGCAAATTGGCAGTTAGTGTTGGTAAAGAAGGACAAGATAAAAGGTATACAACGAAAATGCATGTTGGAAGAATGATAACAGTGAACAATGAAATTGAACACACACACACACACACACACACACACACACACACACACACACACAAACCAACAAAAAACAAAAAAACAAAAACAAAACAAAAAACCTGTAGATGTTGCCAAGAGTAAAATAAGTATGAAATTAAAATACTCTGTTGTAGGGGCAGCACATACAAATAAACTAAACTAAAAAAAATAATTACACCAACTTCTGAAACTTCGCTTTGTTGTGATTCATCATCATGCGACAAACGAATTTCAAGAAATATTTGATGTCATCAAGTATTTGTGCAATAGTTCATCAATTTGATGACCCATTGCACAAAATACTTTCTCTATCGGCTATCCATGTTAAATTTTATTCATAAATAAGTAATTTTATTGGTGACTGCTCAGGTTAATACATGCACTTTGAAGAATAAAGTGTAAAATAAATTTACACAGCTCATCTTTTAAAGATGCATGTTTGTAGGGGTGTACAAATTCGCGCATCTGCTGATAAGGAGGATCACAGGAAATTCTTCCAAAAATAAAAAAAATTAAATAAAAAATAAACTAAGAATTTGAATTAATTTAGATTTTAATTTAATAAAACTTCGGTATATGAAGTAATAAAAGTAGAACGTTTATTCTAAATAAATGTTAACTCTAAATTGAAAAGACTAATCATTTTTTCGTTTTTGTTTCGCACATTCAACCTCTATACACGTTTCTTCGTAATTTTTTGGTGCAAGAAAATGAATTTTACATTTTTGGAAAGATAATTCAATGACTGAACTTATGTAAAAAAAAAAAAAAAAAAAAAAAAAAAAAAAACTCAATATTCTGATAAATGTTGTAGTAGGACGTCTTACATTTTGAACCTTAAGTCTCGTTAATAAGAAAAATATGTACCTTTTTTTTAATCGTTAGTTTATTTTCTAAGGAACGTTATATCAAAAGTTCAAGTTGTCTACTTTTTTTTTTCAGGGATTTAAAAAAAATAAATAAACACTCCCATTCACTGCAAGGCAAAGGCGTATTTTATTAATTAAAGAAAACATTGTATTAGTATGTAGCTAAAAATAATGAGATTCCATTTGATAGACTTTATAAAAAAATATTTAAAAAATAATGTTTGAATTAGAAATTGTCGTTTTTTATGGGAGGTTGTAGGGGATATAATATTCTATTCACGCTTATTTTCAAACATAGTTCAATCATAGGAACTACAGTGACACCGACAAACGTAAACCACAGACAGTGTTTATTGTTTTCAAACAATTAATGGGGGCAAAAAATTCTCCAGGAAGTTCTGACGAGGAAAATTGCTTATTTACAAAATATGAAATTGGAGCAGACTATTTGAATAAGGATTTTTATATTGCTGAATAATATAAATTTTCAATTCAACACCCTATTTTCAAATTTTTCTTTTTTTTTTTTGTGAACTTAAAAACTATAAAATTGACTAAAGAATATTTTGGGGTGTAGGGTGCTGGTGTAAACGGATTCCAACCCTACTTACAATATTTTAAATGGCGAGCAATGAAATGGACGAAAGCTAAAAAAAAAAAAAATGGAGGAACAACAAATACGTGGTATATAGATAACAAAGAACAAATAAATTTATTCCGTGATCATGGTCGACAGAAGGTTGGATCGTCGGCAGGTGGGTCAGCAGGAGGCCTGATAAATTACGAAAGGTGTTAATAACTCACATTCCTAAGATAATTGTCTCGTCGTTGCAGTATCATCGGATCGAAATAGATTTCGCGTATCTTTATTTTATCAACATTTATGGCATCAGATATGCCGGGTCGTGAAGCCGTATCGGTTACTTCTAGTCATGGAAGCTCTCTCTGTTCGGATCGCGTACCTTTGATCTTATCAGCGATTCTCGCGTCGGGAAGCTGCAATACATAGCTACATCTGCTTCATGCCAAGAAAAAGGTCTTCTGATGTTGCCGGGGGAAAATCCCATCTTGGCCGTGGGTAAAATCCAACCGACTTGTTAATCCATAGTCAGTTTATATATGTGCTTACCGGCTTCGATTTGGTCTTTGTTTGTGTGGTAATGAGTTACGACTCTCCTGGAATTTCAACGCGCGAACGTATTCATAAGCAGCCCAGATGACTTGCCTTATCCAATCAGATTCGAGAGATTGCTTAATTAATCTTTTGAATTTCGTTTGTCAAAGGTTGTAGAAGTTTTTGAATTTTGATAGTAGTCATTTTACGTTTCCTTTTATTGGCTTTATAATCCTATATCCTATAGAGGCTATGTAGTGTTTTATATACTTTATAATCAGAAATGTATCGAATAAAAAATGTCTCGCTTTTTATTAATTCTATTATTTATTATTCTATATTATTTCTGATGGAATTTTATTGTTAATAATTTTTAACATTCTAATTTTAAATTTCCCAGCTCTTTTTTTCTTTTAATAATATTAAGAGTTAAATACTAAGGCGTCAACTAAATGCTAATAATAGTAATTTGTTTTTGTTTCAGACTGAACATTATTACATGTATGATTCTCCATAGAAATCTAATATTTCGCGCCAAAATGCTATAACTATGTCAACAAGGATTAAGAATTTATCGTTATTTAAAATGCAAAAACGTACTTTATATGTATCAGAAATCTGTTTTTAAACTTGGAATTGTTCTGTACATTAAAAGTAAAAGAAAATTTTCCATTTTTTATTAACGTTTTCATATAATTTTAAAACAAATTAAGGACTTATGAATGTCCGTATTTTGTATATACCTACATTTGTCATGTAAAGGATAGGGGAAAATACTCATTTGACATTTCGAATAAACTTTTACTCACATTTAGACAGTTGGCAAATTATCCTTATATTATATAAGGAAAATAAAATTAATCGAAAACAAGTTACATTACTGTATAACTACTGATGCATATCAAGGATAAGCATACGCTGAATTCTTTAATAAGTATTTTATATCAAGTACCCCGATACTTTTTACGCGCATTTTCAAAATTTCTGTTTCAACTTAACGTTATCCTCTACATTTTTCAGTTTGTTTCCTCTGCAAATCAGTTGACTGGACGTTTTGATGTTTGGGAGATGTTTGGATCTATTAATCCTATTTCTTAAAAGAAGAAAATTGATTTTAGACCCAATAGACCTATAAAACCAATGGCGTGTGAAGGATGTATACATAATCTTTTCTGCTGATAAAGATCCTTCGTTTTTAAATTGATCCTTGAAATTGTCGAATCTGTAACCGTTTCAATCGGAATTATTTTATTGTGGCATAATTTCTGTTTTTTTTTTTGTTTTTTTTTTTTTTTTTTATTCAACTAAGTAGTACTACTTATTATTATATCGTAGTCTAGATAACTCGGACAAAATAACTACTAAATAAATACTAAAAATGGTAAATAAATACTAAAAATGACAAAAACAAAACCCCATAAAGGAAAGAAAGAAAAAGGGGAAAATACGATAGCGTGGTTTCCGCACCGCTTCGTTTCATCGCTCTCTCTGACACTACATTGGATGCTCACCTACGGGTCCCTTTTCATAACGCTATACCCGTCCATCAATACCTAATTACAGTCTGCCCCAATTAGAAAAAAATACAATAGAAATAAATATATTTCATGATTTACAAATCCAATAAGTCCACTCACAAGCGAAAAAAATTAAAACACTCAGTAAAAAATCCAACAACATATATTTATCTGAAGAAATGTAACATCAACCGGATATTGATCCGACAGTAGCTACAAACACAATGAATAAAACATTTCTTTGCGCATGTAGGCTCTGCGCAATTTTATCGGAAATTCCATGTCAATTATCTTCCCCTGCCACTAGGGGGACAAATCGCCAATGGCATATTGGCGCCAAAATTAAAACCCTAGGTCACTTATCACGGAGCAGTCTAGGAGGGAAGTCGCAAAAATAAGCGATCCCTAGACTTTACTTATCAAGAACTGTTACTGGAGAGAGGCGTCTAAAACCACGCTATCTCACTTAGCCCAAAATCAGGGCCTACTTATCAAAAACCACGCATTAAGGGTAACGCAGTATTACCGTTCCCTAAACTCTCTACGAACCTTCAACGGCGGTTTAATTGCAAACTGAGAACTAAAACAAGAAACGACCCGTGAAGCTCGAATGAACACCTAACAACACGATACCAAGAACTCTTAGAGATAAGTCTGGTCGCAAATTCCAGCTAATTTTCAAACCCCCTTTTGTTGTTCTACCATTTATGTAATTCTTTGTACTCTTTTATTGTTAACCACTTTGTCTAAAATCCTTGTAAATGTTGTAATACAAGTGTCTGCATTCAACTTTGTGTTTGTTCTTCTTTGTCCGACAATTTGTCAACGACCACGGGGAATAAAAGCCCCTTCGATACGTAAATACTTTTAATTTCCATTGAAAAACTAAATTAACAGCCAATTTTTTAAAAAGCCTTTTTCCCCCCACCAATCATAAACCTTCCCGCCCAAACTTTTCAAAGCTGATTTCGATCCCAAATACAGCTATAAAACGGTCAAACAAAAGTCACAACCAGCGGTTGACACAGAAAAGCTTCACGCGTCACTTTTCGGACAAGATCAAAGACCGCTGACAGCCTACCAACCCACCCCGTATCACCACACCATACCCAACCAAGTCACACGGCCAAGAGCAGACTTACACCCACTTGCCTTCTGACACCATATCGAGTGAAAAAATAAATACCATATCTTTTCTAAATCTACCAATTTGTGTTTATCTAAAATAAACGTAATTAAATCCAAACCCCTCGTCCGTTTTCTTTTGCAACCATACGCTTGTTTATAACACATACCAAATAAATAATTCAAAATATCACTTCTTTTTAAAATGAAATAAATTAAGTTAAAATATTATCTATTTTACTTACATTTTCCCCTAGTAAAATATAAGTTAAATAGATAATATTTTAATTTATAGAAACCAACCCAGATTTTTTTTCTCAAATCAAAGTTTTGAATCTACTTCTTTTACATTTTTAGGTACCGCAAAATAAAGGTATATTGTAACTTTTGTTTTGTGAATTTTATTTACGAGGTTACAGTTGCCATTTTAGCCCTGAATATCTGATTATTAAGATCTAAATCCAAAGTTGTCCGATTTAAGGTCCTAAATGAATTTAAATGGATATGTCTGAAACCAAAATCTCTAACACAAAACAATAACATCACCCAGAAAACTATAATTTAGTTCATTAATCAAATTTTGGTTACCTCTAAAGTTAGAAAATATCGTTTTACTTTCGAATTACAATATAAAGTCCAAGAGTAGGAGCATAGCATTAAAACAAATGGTGTGCTAAATTTTCATTATTAGTTTTTCACTTTCTTAAAGATGTAATGTGTGCTATTTGTAGAATTGCATCCCGGCCTCCTGCCTTAAAAAACGCTAGACTCTAAAAAAAAAATAAAAAAAATGATAATAATTTGTCGATACAAACGCCTTCAATCCACTTAAAATATCTTATTTTCTTTTTTCGGTATTTTCATTTTATTTTTTTTTTTTTTCGACAATCAATTACAAATAAAAAATCAAAACATTTTTTTCGGTATTTTTATTTTATTTTAATATATTTATTTCCAACAATCAATTACAAATAAAAAATCAAAATATTTAGATATTCTTTTTTATTTTAACAAAAACAAGACATTAAACAAACAAAAAATGATTTGATTTTTTATTTGTAATTGATTATGGTGTAGCGTTAGTTCGTATTCGCCTGGTGGAGTTGTCTGCCCCTTTTAGTTCGTTGGTGCCCGCTAGGGCACCATAGTATTTAAGCGCCGGGTTCAAAGCCTTTCGCTCTCTTTTTCTTGTTTCAGCAACTACGAGCCACATGGGGTAGATTTTAGCTAACCCCTCTCGTTGGGGCTCCGCCCCCCTTACATTACTGTAAGTTATTCACAGCATGGACTATCGCTAGTCTCATGTCTGTACTCATATATGTATATCTGTATCATTCATGAATGTGTCTTTATCTTTATTTGTGTACCCCTTTTTGTATGTACTCTTTTACTATGTACGTTGTATCTACTGTCATCCATGTGCTGTGTATATTAAATGTTTTGTCTATTAACCTTCGTCGGAGTTATTTGTATGCAAAGTATCTAATAACTTTGCACCATTCTTATAATGGAAAAGAAAATAAATAAATAAAAAGAAAATATCGAAAAAAATTTTTTTATCGGATTGAAGGCGTTTTAATCGACAAATTATTTTTTTAGTTGTTTGAAGGCGTTAAAAGTAAACCATATTTTTATCGACAAGTAAATGTAAATATTTAGCCCCCCCCCCCAATATTTTAAAGAGGGGAGGGGGGTTAAAATTTATATTTACTTGCCGAAAAAAGACTGGAGGGGTAAAATATAGCATTAACTTTTCGGGAAAAACGCTTTAAGCGCTGGCTGCTTTTTTTTTTCGGCATGCACCGCTTCAGCTAGGGACTTCATTCACAGGAGGGTTGTTATTTAAGCTATTACCGCCTAGCGTTTTTTAAGGCAGGAGGCTGGGATGCAATTCTACGAATAGTACGATATATTGTAACATTTATGAAAAAAATGTAGGAAAAAGATGATTTTGTGAATAAAAGTTTCCGATAATGGCAGGAGGGTGATAAAGAAATAAAATTAAAGAATGACCGGGTCAACGAATAAATAAATAGATAAATAAATGGATCCCACACAGATGGGGCAAAGGACGGCCTAGAGACAAGGCCCATATTGTTCTCCTATGGAAGATGTTTTCGTTGCATTGTGCAACGTAGTACACAGTAACAACGTCTTAAGGTTACTTGATTACACACAGTCATGTTTAATAATTTCCCACAACCAAAACCATGGAATTCTTCTAAAATATGTCTATCACAATCTTTCATACCCATTAGAAACTGTACGCACATGAAAGTACCAAAAGGATATTTAAGCATATATACCTTCGGTCACTTTTCGTATCTCATTTCTTTACTTATTCTCTTTTTATTTAGTTTTGCTAAAGTTGAATTGTTGTGCGTAGCTGTTCTATTCTTAAGAGAAAGCAATATTTTTAAATAATTCTTTAAAGTTGAATACAGACCCTATTTAATTCAAAAATCTTCAACAAAAATATACAATTCTAATACCTATAAACTTTTCATACAATCACATAAATGTCAGTACAATAGACAACATGTTGATATGAAAATTTCTTATAACATTTATCAAAACAGTTGACAGCGCTTGAAAATTGAAATTAACAATTTTTTTGGACAATTCTTGCATACTCAAAAACTTGTACGTACACAGAAAAAAAAAACAAAGAAAAAAAATTAACTCCTTCTCAGTCATATTTAATGAAAGGCGTGCATGTGTATGTGTCATGCTACGCTTTTAGATAAACAACCCTTAGAGTTACCTTCCTTAGTCGTCTATTTTTACCCCCCCCCCTCCTAAAGTCACCATTTCTTTACGTTTCGCCGCTTGGTGCCAAGTTCATTCTTTTTAACATCAGACGCCCAAGAAAGACGTGAATTGTTCCTTTCTGTCCAAGTTAGCTTCTATGAGGATCTAATGTAAAGTCCATTTCAGTTTTCCTATTTAGCTTCTTCGTTATTCTCTCCTTAGCTTAAAGTAATTTCTTCTTTACCGACCCTTAATTATTCCCTTTTTTTCTCCGTACTACGCGGTGTTTATTTGTTGAAAGTACATTACTTATTGTGATAAACTTCTCCTGTCTGTACTATTCTTCTACTCCTTTATGTTAACGTAAAAACCCTGTTAGCCCAGTAATTCTTTGATTTAATTCTTCCCCGTTTCTGTCTTGTATTTAGGGATTATGACAATACTATATTCGACATTCCTTGCTACCCTTTATCGATTACTAGCCTCACCAACCATCCGAAACTTTATGTAGCTTAGCTCCTTTTTTTAAAAAACTCTACACTCTTCATTATTTTATTTAACTGTTAGCATTTTAAAATAGTTAAATTGCTGTTGTATTTCTCTTTGTTATTGCAAGCTTATTTTTACGTTTCAGTTTTTCACACCTTTGTATGGTGAATAAACCTGTCTTGTACCCACGGTATTTTGTCAGTCTTCATTGTTCGAGGGAGTTTAACTACACGCAACAAAGCATAGCGCCGACGTCTGCAGAAAGGATAAAAACCTGTGTAACGTGGAGGCGTGATAGTATGCGTATATTAAAGACAACTGAGAACTTTGGAATGTTTCGCAACTTCTTACTTAATAATCAATCATTACTACTTGTAACAATCGTTTTCACTCTTGGAAAATCGGAGAAGCTGGAGAGTAGAATTTTGGCAAGATAATTTTTAAACTTGGGAAATCCAATAAAATGCATTGTCTTTATATGGTTTTATCGAGTTCTGTAACTGCTGTTCCAGTTTCAGCTTTTCACATGTTACAACAGGAAAGTTTGAATGTTATACAAAGCCTGTTTAACACAGTCGGTAGAGCATTCGCCTACGAACTACAATGTTCCGGTGCAAAACTGGCCCTAACCATGATGGTGGATGAGAAGCACAGCCTGGATCTGTGCAGTAAAGTGAAGTGCCGATTGTAGGTGTGGTACTTCACCTCAGACGCCAAAAACAACCTTCTCTGGTCTAGCACCATTGAAAAGGGAATAGACTCCCTCGTTGTTTGTTTGATACCGAGAATAGGCAACACGACTTCACTTTAAAAAAAGACAGTTATCCAACGTGGTTACAAATTGCTTCATCAAAATAGAACGATAAAAAGCAGGATTTTCTATAGATAATCTTTATAAAGATTTATCTTTTAAAACTCATTCACAATGTTTTTCTCTACAACTGTGATATGTTTTCTTTCCGTACCCACGTTTTTTTATCCAGTTAAATTCTTGTCTGTAAACATATAAATTCCATTAAGTTACTGTACTGTTGTAAAAAAAAAAAAAGTCTGTGTAAATGATTTAATAGTGCTCATTGGATTTTCTTCAATCTTTTTCATATTCTCGTAGTTTTTCCTTTCAAATAATCTGAATGTCTAATTGAAACTGAAGCAAAATTATTTATGTTATTAATAAACACACGTTATAGTTCAATAAAGTGTTTCCATTTGGCTAATACTGACCGTAAACTGTCGCGGCAAAAGACATTTGATCCCATCAATTAAATTCAAATTTACCTCTACTTATACTCCCTCCTTTTAACTAGTTTTTCTAAAGTACATTTCAAAGTTAACATTATTACTTATTAACAATCAGCAAATTAATTTGGGAAATCAAAATATTGCATGAAATAATTCAATTCAGCCTAATCGAACCAGTGCGGTGCTGAAGGGCCGTCGTAAGTACGATACTTACCATGAACTTTACAAGGACCCAGTTAATGTACTAATATAGTGTTATTTCAAATTCCATGGTGTGTTCATGTTTCCTGTTTCTAACTCCTGTCTATTTATTCGCGGCGTAAATTAGCACATTTTGCAAACGATAGGGGAAAATCTCATTTTTACGAAGCTATAAGATTTTGAGTTGAACGGAAAAGTACATTGTGAGCAGGAGTTGGAAGGATAACGTCTACTTGCTAAGAATACTTCTACGAAAAGTGGGAGTTCTGATATACGTCACACTTAAAGAAAAAATAATTTAACCAAATAACAAACCCCAAAATTATTTCAGACTTAAGGAATACAAAAAAAAATCATTTTATTACAGAAACACGTGTTAAAATTTTAAAATAAAATGTTGAATGAAACTGCAAATTTAACAAAAAATAAATAAAAAAATTGTACAGCAAAAATTTAATACCAAGAATTTCTCAAGTTCCTGGTTTAACGGAAAAGTTGGATGGAACTCAAGGCTATACGCTTCTTTTTTTTTTTTTTACTGGCTGTTTCAATGTAAAACATTATTTTTGCGACATTTTTCGCCATAGGCAGAATAATTCTTTAATTGTAAAAGAGTCCTCATTTCTACACAAGAAGTCTAAAAGATAATTTGCCACCAGTTACTATCGGGTCATTTTGGTCTTGGGTATAAGATATTAAACTACACCCTTTTACTGGCCAAACAATGGGGTCATTATTAAATAGTCCGTGATAAGATATTAACTACACTCTTCTACTGGCCAAACAATGAGGTCATTATTAAATGATCCGGGATAAGATATTAAACTACACCCTTCTACTGGCCAAACAATGGGGTCATTATTAAATGGTCCGTGATAAGATATTAACTACACACTTTTACTGGCCAAACAATGAGGTCATTATTAAATGATCCGGGATAAGATATTAAACTACACCCTTCTACTGGCCAAACAATGAGGCCATTATTAAATGATCCGGGATAAGATATTAAACTACACACTGTTACTGGCCAAACAATGAGGTCATTATTAAATGGTCCGGGATAAGATATTAAACTACACCGTGTTACTGGCCAAACAATGAGGTCATTATTAAATGATCCGGGATAAGATATTAAACTACACCTTTACTGGCCAAACAATGAGGTCATATTAAATGATCCTGGATAAGATAAAACACAACTGGCCAACAATGAGGTCATTATTAAATGATCCGGGATAAGATATTAAACTACACACTGTTACTGGCCAAACAATGAATTAATTATTAAATGATCCGGGATAAGATATTAAACTACACCCTTTTACTGGCCAAACAATGAGGTCATTATTAAATGATCCGGGATAAGATATTAAACTACACCCTTCTACTGGCCAAACAATGAGGTCATTATTAAATGATCCGGGATAAGATATTAAACTACACCCTTCTACTGGCCAAACAATGAGGTCATTATTAAATGATCCGGGATAAGATATTAAACTACACCCTTCTACTGGCCAAACAATGAGGTCATTATTAAATGATCCGGGATAAGATATTAAACTACACCTTCTACTGGCCAAACAATGAGGTCATTATTAAATGATCCGGGATAAGATATTAAACTACACCCTTCTACTGGCCAAACAATGAGGTCATTATTAAATGATCCGGGATAAGATATTAAACTACACCCTTCTACTGGCCAAACAATGAGGTCATTATTAAATGATCCGGGATAAGATATTAAACTACACCCTTTTACTGGCCAAACGATGAGGTCATTATTAAATGATCCGGGATAAGATATTAAACTACACCCTTATACTGGCCAAACGATGAGGTCATTATTAAATGATCCGGGATAAGATATTAAACTACACCCTTCTACTGGCCAAACAATGAGGTCATTATTAAATGATCCGGGATAAGATATTAAACTACACCCTTCTACTGGCCAAACAATGAGGCCATTATTAAATGATCTGGGATAAGATATTAAACTACACACTGTTACTGGCCAAACAATGAATTAATTATTAAATGATCCGGGATAAGATATTAAACTACACCCTTTTACTGGCCAAACAATGAGGTCATTATTAAATGATCCGGGATAAGATATTAAACTACACCCTTCTACTGGCCAAACAATGAGGTCATTATTAAATGATCCGGGATAAGATATTAAACTACACCCTTCTACTGGCCAAACAATGAGGTCATTATTAAATGATCCGGGATAAGATATTAAACTACACCCTTATACTGGCCAAACAATGAGGTCATTATTAAATGATCCGGGATAAGATATTAAACTACACCCTTTTACTGGCCAAACAATGAGGTCATTTTAAATGATCCGGGATAAGATATTAAACTACACCCTTCTACTGGCCAAACAATGAGGTCATTATTAAATGATCCGGGATAAGATATTAAACTACACCCTTCTACTGGCCAAACAATGAGGTCATTATTAAATGATCCGGGATAAGATATTAAACTACACCTTTTACTGGCCAAACGATGAGGTCATTATTAAATGATCCGGGATAAGATATTAAACTACACCCTTTTACTGGCCAAACGATGAGGTCATTATTAAATGATCCGGGATAAGATATTAAACTACACCCTGTTACTGGCCAAACAATGAGGTCATTATTAATGATCCGGGATAAGATATTAAACTACACCCTTTTTACTGGCCAAACGATGAGGTCATTATTAAATGATCCGGGATAAGATATTAAACTACACCCTTTTTACTGGCCAAACGATGAGGTCATTATTAAATGATCTGGGATAAGATATTAAACTACACCCTTTTACTGGCCAAACGATGAGGTCATTATTAAATGATCCGGGATAAGATATTAAACTACACCCTGTTACTGGCCAAACGATGAGGTCATTATTAAATGATCCGGGATAAGATATTAAACTACACACTGTTACTGGCCAAACGATGAGGTCATTATTAAATGGTGCGTGATAAGATATTAAACCACACCCTTCTACTGGCCAAACGATGAGGTCATTATCAAATGGTCAGGGATAATATATTAAACTACACCCTTTTACTGGCCAAACGATGAGGCCATTATTAAATGATCCGGGATAAGATATTAAACTACACCCTTCTACTGGCCAAACAATGAGGTCATTATTAAATGATCCGGGATAAGATATTAAACTACACCCTTTTGCTGGCCAAACGATGAGGTCATTATTAAATGATCCGGGATAAGATATTAAACTACACCCTTCTACTGGCCAAACAATGAGGTCATTATTAAATGATACGGGATAAGATATTAAACTACACCCTTCTACTGGCCAAACAATGAGGTCATTATTAAATGATCCGGGATAAGATATTAAACTACACCCTTCTACTGGCCAAACAATGAGGTCATTATTAAATGATCCGGGATAAGATATTAAACTACACCCTTTTTACTGGCCAAACGATGAGGTCATTATTAAATGGTGCGGGATAAGATATTAAACTACACTCTTTTACTGGCCAAACGATGAGGTCATTATTAAATGGTCAGGGATAATATATTAAACTACACCCTTCTACTGGCTAAACAATGAATTCATTATTAAATAGTCCTGGATAATACATTAATTTACACCCTTTTACTGGCCAAACAATGTGTTCATTAATAAATGGTTCTGGGTAAGACATTACACTACATCCTTTTACTGCCTAAACAATGGATTCACTATCAAATGGTCCTGGGTATAAGACATTAAACTACACCCTTTTACTGGCCAAACAATGGGTTCATTATTAAATGTTCCTGGATAAGACATTAAACTACACCCTTTTACTAGCCAAACTATTGGTTCATTATTAAATGGTCCTGGATAAGTGTGGTATACTAAGAAATGGAAGCACCGTTTCTACCATTGTTTTTTTTATGAAATGGAAGCACTGTTTCAGCCATCTTGTTGAGTTGTAAATAAAAGGCGGAAGTTATCACTTCTCGTGGTTAACGTCAGCTGGACTACCCGTGTTATTATTTCGCTAAGCGCGTTACAACAATTGGCAGACGAGGATCTGATTTTTTTTTTATATCGCAAACGATATCGGACGTGAAAGCCAAACAAAATGCAAAGCAATTTTACTGAGTACAGTTGGAGAAAAGACCTACAGATTCTTGGATTTATGTACCCCTCAAAAACCAAGCGACAATTCTCTGGAGGAAATAACGCAGTTGTTGTTGGAGCATTTAAAACCTAAACGACTAATAGTAGCCGAGAGTTTTCGTTTTCATAATGCAAAACAGTTTCTAATTTTCTTGTTCGCCTTAAACATAGGGCTTCTACATGCGAATTTGGGTGATTTTTAAAAAGAGCATTGCGTGACACATTTGTGTGTGGATTAAAAGACGAGAAAATTCAAGAAAAACTATTATCCGAAGACATGTCGTTAGAAGAAGCTGTTAAAAATGACCACAGCTAGTAGAATTAGCAATGAGTGACGTTGCACATATAAAGGAAAAATAGACGGATGAAGTAAATAAAATGTGTGCGGAATCTAATGCAACTGAATTACAAAAGAAAAGAAAAATGTGTTTTGGGTGCGGTGGAAAATGGCACGAGAGACGCACATAATGTCCAGCACGAGGAAAGATGTTTTAAATGCAACAGTAAAAACCATTTTACCAGACTTTGTAAAGATGAACAAACGGGAAACGTGTCGCATTACATACAAGAGTCATACGACATACCCTTATTTTTTACGAGATCGAGTAACTTGTAACACCACCGGGCGGGCTGCGAAGCCTCTTTGCACATTGCTCTGCATCCCATCTTGCATTCACTGCATCTTTCTACCTGCTTCTTTCTGGCCGTTCATCTCGTCTCGTCTAGTAATTTCCTGGATCGCCACATTGTACATATATGCTCAAAACATCTCACAGGGGCCCCCACCGAGGGGTGCACAACAAACAAGCGTTACAAAGGAGAAAGAGAGAACAAACAACAAGACAAAATCAGTCAGGTGAACATTAAACAAATGGCAGAGAGGTATATAAACTCGCATTCATCCATATCAGTCACTCCCATCAGCCCCTAATTCATCTGCTCCCTTTGCTTGTCGAGATGGGGGACCCCCCCCCCGTTCCTTTTGGGGACCTCTGCTAAAGTTGACTTCTATGCTACAAGGCTCTAAGGGAGATGTTGCTTCTTCGCTGCCCAAGATCTAACTCTCTCCTCTGCGGTCCAGCAACTAACTGACTAAACTTTTCAAAATCTACCAGAATCCCCCAGATCTCATCTCACTCTCATTCCCCGGGATTCCGCACGAGATTTCAAAATCCTTTGTTCTAACATTGAACTCTAATCTGGGGAGTTATCACCACTCTTAATCTTTTTTTAAAGTTTTAATGGTTGGACTGAACTATTGACACCCCCAAACAATACGCCTACTTACACATATAATATATATGCATACACACACACATGTATGTATACATACGCACATATGTATCTATCTATCTATGCCTATATATATACACACATTATCCACCCGAATACACACATATATACTTATCTTATATATGGGTTTTACTACTACTTATTCAGTCTACACACATACACACACATATATGTGGTTTGACTTACTATTTATTAATTATAACTACATAGAACGTATCTATATACACCTACCCCCGCATGCATAGATGCATAGTATTATAAACTGTGAACCATATATGTGTAAAGTTTTTTAAAATGGTATTCAATGCCAAATGGAAATTGACACCGGTTGTTCGTCTACTCTGATAAGTAAAAAACAGTTTGATTTACTACCGAACGCGAGACTTATAAAAAAGACACTACAGAGGTTACGGACCTATCCAGGTGAGGTCATTGTACCTAATGGAGTGGCTAACCTGATTGTCAAATACCAGGGCAAAATATATTATTTAAGAGTGTTAGTTGTACCCGGATCTGGACCAAGTCTTCTTGGAAGAGATTGGCTGGAAAAGTTACCAATTAATATCTATGCCACCTGCAATCAAATCGAATGGACTGATTTTAATCAAGAATTTGCAGAACTTTTAAAACCAGGCTTGGGTACATTGAATATTGAAAAAGCAAAATTGTACGTTAAAGAAAATAGCAAACCTCATTTTATGAAGGCTAGACCCGTACCCTTAACAATTAGACAAAATGGTTGTGTAGTGACGAGTCGAACTTACCTGACTCAAAGCGTCCTCGGTGCCTGGCCTGCGAAACTGTCCATGGCAGAAGAAGGAATGTAGTTGGGGCGGTACGCCATTGTACCCACTCTGAGTAAAAAGTGTCAAGAATTTGGAGGGGTCAGAGTGGACTTTTTATAGAGGTTGCGAGGCATTATGGGTGACTACCCATGGTGCATTGCAACTTTTATTTGGCTATAAAAGCGGTCCATTTTTGCCTGAACGGTGCATTGCATTTTTGTTCTTCAGTAACAGAGTGTCGAGAAAGAGAAAGAAGAGAAAGAAGAGAGAGAAAAGGAACAAGAGGAAGACGAGAAAGAGAAGCTGGTGGACAATTTTCAGGTTGAAACTGAACTTCAGCGAATGTTTGCTACCTCTGTTATCAAGCCAGTCCGGTTTGCAGAATGGGCTTCCCCTATTGTCCCCGTTTTAAAGAGAAATGGTCAAGTTCGTATTTGTGGGGATTTTAAACAGACCGTCAATCCTGTTTTGCAAATAGACAAATATCCCATTCCGAATATAGACAACCTGTATTTTATAGTCTCGGGTGGGCAGTATTTTACGAGACTGGATTTGAGTGACGCTTATTTACAGGTTACTTTGGATGAAGTGTCACAAAAACTAACGACGATAAACACACATAAAGGTCTTTTTATGTATACTCGGTTGTGTTTTGGTATTGCTTCATCGCCAGGAGTTTTTCAAAGGATCTCTTGACTTTCAACCATACACAACCAGGAAGGATGTGTTATCGGAACAACTGGGTTGTATTTTATGGGGATCACGGGTGATTATCCCAGCAAATTGTCGAGAGGCGTTACTGAAAGAATTGCATGAGAGTCATCCATGAATTTCACGGATGAAGTCTCTTGCTCGTAGTCACATTTGGTGGCCTAAAATGGATGCAGATATTGAATTATGTGTGAGGAGTTGTGCCATGTGCCAAGATAGTGCAAATATGCCCCAGGCTAGTGCATTGCATCCCTGGAAATGGCCAGGAAGGCCTTGGTTCAGAGTGCACATGGATTATGCGGGCCCTATCCAGGGCAAGTAGATTCTAGTGATTGCCGACACCCACAGTAAATATATAGATGCACATGTTGTGTCATCACCATCTTCTTCAGAAACAGAAAGGATGTTGAGACGCACATTCGCCACACATAGGAGTCCACATGTGATCGTATCTGACAATGCTAGCAGTTTTACTAGTGTTGTGAGGTTTTAAGGGGTCAAATAAGAACAAAACGACGGGTAACAAATCTAGGAAAATGTATTAACAGAAAGTAGACAAATACAATACACATAAGTGGAAATTACGTCCGACAAATAGAGTTATTGGCTTACTCGCATTGGCTTACTGCCAAGCCACAATTATCCCTGTTACTTATAGTAACCCATCGGCGCATTCCATTGGTCAATAGGGTATATCACCTATAACACCCCCTCCTAAGATTTCACTCCACAGGAGTCTTAATATCTTTTTCTCTTGGGTTTTATGTTGATAAACTCCGTTGCTCTTCGTTTCCTTGAAGAATGGCGTTGAGGGACTGCTTGTGTTTCAGTAGGTGTGCCTTTGGCCTTCTTTACCTTCCTCCCTGGCAGCACCACGGCGCCTTCTATTCCACCATCGCCGTCGATATCTGCGTCGATCTGCAGCATATTTGCTACCTTGCACATGAATTCCACCAGGTCCAGTGACATTCGCAGCTTCATTTGGGTTTGGCCAAAAGTAATGTCACGCAATTTCCTAATGTACCCTACAGCTGACTGTTCAATATTTTTTAAGTCTTGTTTTAGACTGACAAATCTTTGCGAGTCTTCTGCCAATTGTTGCAGGGTCAAGGTGGGCTCGTTTTCCAGCTTATTTAATACCCTTCGCCTAATTTCAGCGTCTTTCGCTGATACTAAACCCTGGCAATAAATTAGACATTTAAAATTGTCAGAGCTTAATTCAGACAGCTTAAAATCGTCACAGTGTTTATTAACTGTGGATGCGAAGGTTGTATAATCTTCGTTTTCCTTTCGAATTAAGTTCATGCACTTCCAACGTTTATGGAATAATGAAGTCTTAGGGCTAAACAATTCTGTTAAGAGTTTGATAGTTTCTGGAAACGTTAATTCGCTGGTCTTTCGGGGCAAAATATAGTCAACAAATCTGGTGTGCTCAGTCGTACCCAGTTTGCGTAATAAAAGGCGGACCTTTTTCGAGTCCGTCCAAGTAGCACAGTCGGTTGAATATAAATCCTCGTATCGTCTGTAATACGATTCAAAACTTATATCATCATCTGGTGCGTAAGTAAAAGTTTCTATCGCTGTCCAGATAGCATTCTGTGTAAACGCGTTCTCGTTGTCTGCGTTTTGACCCTTGTCCGTTATAGCTTTCATTATTTCAATCAACTTTTATTGTGTTTGCAATTGCCTCTTCTGAAATGTTTGTTCAATTTCTGCCTCTTTTGTAGGTCAATTTGCTAGGTCAATGTAAAACGAACCAAAAAAAGTTTGAGAGAGAGAGAAACCGAATAAAAAAATTCTGTTATGAATCCAGAAAAAAAAGTTGCTTTTTTTTTCCAGTAAGTGTTATTTTTTTCTCTGCTAAATAGATCCTCGAACAAAAAAAAAACGTCTTTTTGCTTATTTGGACTGACGAGTTCTTATAAAAAGAAGTTCTCTTTTGCAGAGCTGCTACGATTTTCTCGTAATCCGGATGTTGCGGTTTCGAATTTCAGTGTAGCTTGGTTCACTTTTTTTTCCTTTTTAGGTTCGATTACTTCACGACGTTCTTTAGAGTCTTTTGGGAGATCCTTAATCGTCTCTTCCAAGTTTTGTGTCGTTACAAAACGATAGTTGTATGTGAAGTCTTTTGAATCCTGCTTCGCTGGTGTTGTTGTTGTACACGATAAACCTGCGTAAATTACTTCGAATCCTCGTCGCCAGTTTGTTGTGAGGTTTTTAGGGGTCAAATAAGAACAAAACGACGGGTAACAAATCTAGGAAAATGTATTAACAGAAAGTAGACAAATACAATACACATAAGTGGAAATTACATCCGACAAATAGAGTTATTGGCACACTCGCATTGGCTTACTGCCAAGCCAAAATTATCCCTGTTACCTATAGTAACCCATCAGCGCATTCCATTGGTCAATAGGGTATATCACCTATAACAACTAGTAAGGAATTTTCCAGGTTCTGTACCCTAAATGGCATTAAGCATGTTAGATGTGCACCATACCCCACTCCTCGAATGGACTGGCTGGGCGTGCAGTGCAAACCATTAAGAGGGGTCTTAAAAAAGTTACTGGAGATTTGGAAACACGATTATTGCGTGTATTAGCCCGATACCGTTTATTCCCGCAATCAACAATGGGTCAATCACCAGCAATGCTATTAATGGGCCGTCAGCCTCAATCTCCTCTAGACCTTGTGTATCCAGATTTATCTACCCAAGTCACCACAAAAATAGATGATACTAAAAGAACGACGGATAAATATCGTAGTGAAAGGATGTTCCATATTGGAGATAGCGTTAGTGTGGTGAATTTTCAAGGCTGTTCGGAGTTTTAGAGGAGCAGCTTGGTCCACTGACCATCCTCGACCATCCTCTAATCACACTCTGTTAGAGTGTGATTAGAGGATGGTCGATTATGGAAAAGACATGTAGATCATATTCGCATGAATATTCCAACAGAGCCTGTCGTGAGAGGTCCAGAGGAATCCAGGCAGCCTCTGGGGAGTCGGAAACAAACAGTTACAGGGCACTCAACATCTTTTGCACAGCTTCCTGCACCCTACAGAGATAGCAGTCTCTCAAAAACCGGTGACAGCTTGGAAGATGAACATCCCAGAACTCGCACGAGAACACGTTTTCAGAAACGCAAAGAGGAGGAAAGAAGGAACAATGCTGAGAATAAACCCAAAAGACAGCGCACCAACATGCAACCAGACACAAAAGGGAAACGACCCAGTGCCAGCCCCTTAACTGGGGAAATGCTGTTCAGGAATCTCCAGAGGCTACAGATGATGATGATGTGACTATGTCCGAGAGTCGGACAACGCTTCCTACAAGTAATGGGAGTTCTTTCCGGAGTTCCGGGGAGAGACCTATGGAGGTTTCTTGGTGTCATTAGGAATGTATGTGCAGTTTCAAGCTAAGTGGGGATGGATGTGGTATATTAAGAAACGAAAGCACGGTTTCTACCATTGTTTTTGTTATGAAACAAAAGCACTGTTTCAGCCATTTTGTTGAGTTGTAAATAAAAGGCGGAAGTGATCACTTCTCGTGGTTAACGTCAGCTGGACTACCCGTGTTATTATTTCGCTAAGCGCGTTACAACAATAAGTCATTAAACTACACCCTTTTACTGGCGAAACAATGGGTTCATTATTAAATGGTCCTAGATAAGACTTTAAATTACACCTTTTTACTAGCCAAACAATGGGTTAATTATCAAATGGTCCTGGGTAAGACATTAAACTACACTCCTTTACTGGCAAAGCAATGGGTTCATTATTAAATGGTTCTAGATAAGACTTTAAATTACACCCTTTTACTGGCCAAACAATGGGTTCATTATTAAATTGTCCAAGATAAAACTTTAAATTACACCTTTTTACTGGCCAAACAATTGGTTCATTATCAAATGGTCCTGGATAAGACATTAAACTACACCCCCTTACTGACCAAACAATGGGTTCCTTATTAAATTGTCCTGGGTAAGACATTAAACTACATGCCTTTACTGGTCAAACAATGGGTTCATTATTAAATGGTCCGGGATAAGACATTAAACTACACCCCTTTACTGGCCAAACAATGGATTAATTATTAAATGCTCCCGGGTAAGACATTAAACTACACCCCATTACTGGCTAAACAATGGGTTCATTATTAAATGGGCCGGGATAAGATATTAAACTACACCGTTTTACTGGTTAAACAATGGATTCATTATTAAATGGTCCTGGATAAGACATTAAACTACACCCTTCTACTGGCCAAACAATGAGGTCATTATTAAATGGTCCCGGATAAGATATTAAACTACACCCTTTTAGTGGTTAAACAATGAGGTCATTATTAAATCGTCCGGGGTAAGATATTAAACTACACCTTGTTACTGGCCAAACAATGAGGTCATTATTAAATGGTGCGGGATAAGATATTAAACTACACCCTTTTACTGGCCAAACAATGAGGTCATTATTAAATGGTCCGTGATAAGATATTAAACTACACCTCTTTTACTGGCAAAACAATGAGGTCATTATTAAATGGTCCTGGATAAGTCATTAAACTACACCCCTTTACTGGCCAAACAATAGGTTCATTATTAGATGGTCCGGGATAAGACATTAAACTACACCCTTTTAGTGGCTAAACAATTGATTCATTATTAAATGGTCCTGGATAAGATATTAAACTACACCCTTCTACTGGCCAAACAATGAGGTCATTATTAAATCGTCCGGGATAATATATTAAACTACACCCTTCTACTGGCCAAACAATGAGGTCATTATTAAATGCTCCGGGATAAGACATTAAACTACACCCCTTTTACTGGCCAAACAATGAGGTCATTATTAAATGATGCGGGATAAGATATTAAACTACACCCCTTTTACTGGCCAAACAATGGGATCATTATTAAATGGTCCTGGATAAGACATTAAACTACACCCTTCTACTGGCCAAATAATGAGGTCATTATTAAATGGTCCGGGATAAGATATTAAACTACACCCTTTTAGTGGTTAAACAATGAGGTCATTATTAAATCGTCCGGGATAAGATATTAAACTACACCTTGTTACTGGCCAAACAATGAGGTCATTATTAAATGATCCGGGATAAGATATTAAACTACACCCTTTTACTGGCCAAACAATGAGGTCATTATTAAATGATCCGGGATAAGATATTAAACTACACCCCTTTTACTGGCCAAACAATGAGGTCATTATTAAATGATCCGGGATAAGATATTAAACTACACCCTTTTACTGGCCAAACAATGAGGTCATTATTAAATGATCCGGGATAAGATATTAAACTACACCCTTTTACTGGCCAAACAATGAGGTCATTATTAAATGATCCGGGATAAGATATTAAACTACACCCCTTTTACTGGCCAAACAATGGGATCATTATTAAATGGCCCTGGATAAGACATTAAACTACACCCTTCTACTGGCCAAACAATGAGGTCATTATTAAATCGTCCGGGATAAGATATTAAACTACACCTTGTTACTGGCCAAACAATGAGGTCATTATTAAATGATCCGGGATAAGATATTAAACTACACCCTTTTACTGGCCAAACAATGAGGTCATTATTAAATGATCCGGGATAAGATATTAAACTACACCCTTTTACTGGCAAAACAATGAGGTCATTATTAAATGGTCCTGGATAAGTCATTAAACTACACCCCTTTACTGGCCAAACAATAGGTTCATTATTAAATGGTCCGGGATAAGACATTAAACTACACCCTTTTAGTGGCTAAACAATGGATTCATTATTAAATGGTCCTGGATAAGATATTAGACTACAGCCTTCTACTGGCCAAACAATGAGGTCATTATTAAATCGTCCGGGATAATATATTAAACTACACCCTTCTACTGGCCAAACAATGGGATCATTATTAAATGGTCCTGGATAAGACATTAAACTACACCTTTCTACTGGCTAAACAATGAGGTCATTATTAAATCGTCCGGGATAATATATTAAACTACACCCTTTTACTGGCCAAACAATGGGATCATTATTAAATGGTCCTGGATAAGACATTAAACTACACCCTTCTACTGGCCAAACAATGAGGTCATTATTAAATGGTCCGTGATAAGATATTAAACTACACCCTTTTAGTGGTTAAACAATGAGGTCATTATTAAATCGTCCGGGATAAGATATTAAACTACACCTTGTTACTGGCCAAACAATGAGGTCATTATTAAATGGTGCGGGATAAGATATTAAACTACATCCTTTTACTGGCCAAACAATGAGGTCATTATTAAATGGTCCGGGATAAGATATTAAACTACACCCCTTTTACTGGCAAAACAATGAGGTCATTATTAAATGGTCCTGGATAAGTCATTAAACTACACCCCTTTACTGGCCAAACAATGGGTTCATTATCAAATCGTCCTGGGTAAGACATTAAACTACACCCCTTTACTGTCCAAACAATAGGTTCATTATTAAATGGTCCGGGATAAGACATTAAACTACACCCTTTTAGTGGCTAAATGGATTCATTATTAAATGGTCCTGGATAAGATATTAATCTACACCCTTCTACTGGCCAAACAATGAGGTCATTATTAAATCGTCCGGGATAAGATATTAAACTACACCCTTCTACTGACCAAACAATGGGGTCATTATTAAATGGTCCTGGATAAGACATTAAACTACACCTTTCTACTGGCTAAACAATGAGGTCATTATTAAATCGTCCGGGATAATATATTAAACTACACCCTTTTACTGGCCAAACAATGG
The DNA here is from genome assembly GCA_023376005.1 of Doryteuthis pealeii. NCBI lineage: Eukaryota > Metazoa > Mollusca > Cephalopoda > Myopsida > Loliginidae > Doryteuthis > Doryteuthis pealeii. Next base: position 76,644,616 of record CM042159.1, on the reverse strand, counting down.
GATCATTATTAAATGGTCCTGGATAAGACATTAAACTACACCCTTCTACTGGCCAAACAATGAGGTCATTATTAAATGGTCCGTGATAAGATATTAAACTACACCCTTTTAGTGGTTAAACAATGAGGTCATTATTAAATCGTCCGGGATAAGATATTAAACTACACCTTGTTACTGGCCAAACAATGAGGTCATTATTAAATGGTGCGGGATAAGATATTAAACTACACCCTTTTACTGGCAAAACAATGAGGTCATTATTAAATGGTCCGGGATAAGATATTAAACTACACCCCTTTTACTGGCAAAACAATGAGGTCATTATTAAATGGTCCTGGATAAGTCATTAAACTACACCCCTTTACTGGCCAAACAATGGGTTCATTATCAAATCGTCCTGGGTAAGACATTAAACTACACCCCTTTACTGTCCAAACAATAGGTTCATTATTAAATGGTCCGGGATAAGACATTAAACTACACCCTTTTAGTGGCTAAATGGATTCATTATTAAATGGTCCTGGATAAGATATTAATCTACACCCTTCTACTGGCCAAACAATGAGGTCATTATTAAATCGTCCGGGATAAGATATTAAACTACACCCTTCTACTGACCAAACAATGGGGTCATTATTAAATGGTCCTGGATAAGACATTAAACTACACCCTTTTAGTGGCTAAACAATGGATTCATTATTAAATGGTCCTGGATAAGATATTAATCTACACCCTTCTACTGGCCAAACAATGAGGTCATTATTAAATGGTCCCGGATAAGATATTAAACTACACCCTTTTACTGGCTAAACAATGGATTAATTATCAAATGATCCTGGGCATACGACATTAAACTACACTTTTTTACTGGCCAAACGACTCGGTTCATTATTAAATGGTCCTGGATAAGACATTAGACTACACTCTTTTACTGGCTAAATAATGAGTTCATTATTAAATGGTCCTGGCTAAGACATTAAACTACGCTCTTTTACTGGCTAAACAATTGATTCATTATTGAATGGTCCTGGATAAGACATTAAACTACACCCTTCTACTGGCCAAACAATGAGATCATTATTAAATGGTCATAGATAAGACATTAAACTACACCCTTTTACTGGCGAAACAATGGGTTCATTATTAAATTGTCCTAGATAAGAAATTAAACTACACTCTTTTACTGCCCAAACAATGGGTTCATTATTAAACACAGAGTTTGAGCTCCAGTGTCCTCTAATGACGACTGCAATGGCTTACTGTATCCGTCGGCATCCGTCCAAATGCAGAGTGGGTTCTCGCCATCATTGCTATCTCCACTACCACCAAAGTGGGTGGCTCGGGCGGGCTTTTCTGAAATTGTTCTCCATTCCATACGAGGTGAGGGACAGCAGTTGGCTGTGTCCCCTCGTGTTTATGGAGCGTATAAGGGGTGGACTACAGCGCATCATTAATGCTGTAGTTGAAGCCTACTCTCGACCAGAGCTTGTCACCAGTGTTCAGAAAACAAAAGTTCTCAGCGTGTCAAACTTCGACTCCTGAACTCCTCATTAACCACCAGCCACTGAAAAATGTAGAGGAGTTCACTTATCTAGGATCTGTCTTAAACAACACAAACGATCTTACAAGTGAAATGAAACGGCAGATTGGCCTGGCTTCAGCATCTTTTGGTAAGCTATCTAACAGAGTGTTCATGAACAGAGATCTCATCCTCAATATCAAGATCTCTGTATATAAAGCTGTATGCCTATCCATACACTTATATGTAAGTGAGTCGTAGGTGTTATATCGCAGACACCTGGAAAAAAAACTGGAGGCATTCCACATCAATTGCCTCCAACACATACTGGGCATAAAGTGGTGACACAGGAGCTAAGCAGCTCAATAATGAGATAAATAGGACTGCAGAGCGACGTCGTCTTCGTCGTCATGAACAACCAAATGTAGATGGGAATTTCCCCTGCATGTGTGACCGCATCTGCAATTCCAGAGCCACCAGAGGGTTCACAACTGTTGAAGATATGGAGTGATGTCATCGCCGTCTGCGACAGACTTCCAAAGAGAAGAGGAGTATAACTTTCCGGAGTATTGTTAGCGAGCATGACCGACTCCTCACGTCTTGACTCTTTGCTCGTAGCTTTCATCCTGGATACCACGGGCATCCGACACACCTTCTTCAAGTGCCTTGTCAATCCACAAGTATAGCATACTAGCTTAACCACCGAACATTTTTTTCGACTCCTTGATCCACTGGGATGTGAAGTCTTTCCACATCTTCTGCAAGGCTTGGTGTATCGTGTGGTCGAAGATGTTTTGGTTTCCTGAAAGCTTTGTTCGTGGTTTGATCTTTGGATAGTGCAAAGGGTAAATACTGTTGTGAAGGCGAGGGATCAATTTCTCCGTGGTCTCCAGACAAACTAACCTGTTAAACTTCTGTTGAGTGGTAGCGGTCTCCGCAGTTCACTTCGTTCGGACAGGTAACTCTGAATTTGCAAAAGTTGGCTTGGATACATAATCGAGCAAAGAAATTTCTGTCTCATGGAGAGGAAATTCTGTCTGTACACTTCTTTGTGCAATCCCTTAACTGTAACAAGCCGTACTTGTTGCAACAGCTGTTCCTCCGTGATAGAGTTTAGTACCCCGGGTCCTACGAGCTCGAACAGTAATCTGTTTGCTTTGTAGGTACACACTATCTTTAACTCTTTTCTAATCATTGCTGGGTCTGGCAACCCGCATATGTCCTTGTAACGGGCCCGTATGTCGTTAAAGATGCGTCTCATTCTATCGAGGGTCTTTCCGGTTTTCTGATATAAAACGTGTTTAGCTACCCATTTGGCCTTTCCTTCCTGGGTGCGATTTTTTCTTGTAGTTTCACAAGTTGCATCATAAGTTCCAAATATTGTTGGTCTATGGTTATTTGGGATGTAGCCATGTCCGTTTTTATAAACTTTTATCCAAGTCAAAATCCTTTCTACGGCGCGATATAAAGTACGAAAGACGTAAGATGTCAAGAGTAGAATTGCAAATGGCTGACTATATCTCTATACTTATTATATACACGTAGTTATATACAACTACATGCATCACACGATAGAGTCGAGAAAACAAGCCTAGAACGGTATTATACTGGGCAGGGATAAATATCGAAGACAGGGTTATAAAATACGCGACGCGTCAGAAATACCAGACAAACACTCGAACTAAGTGTTACTACAACATGAAACAACATGAGGCAATGAATACCTTCTCATAGCTGCTCAGTTTAGCAAGTGTCCATTCGCGAGACATCTCAATTTCACCACGTTTACAACTGTATTAAACCAACTGAAGCTGATATTTGAAGGAGAGTACCGGAAATTGTCTTCGGCGACAACAGACCCCAATACACAAATGATAACTTCAAACACAGCATTTGTAGCACTTTGATATTAGTGCTTTTCAGTTTGGTTTATTGGCACGCATATGATATACAATTTCGGATGATTTGTTTGTTTATAATATAAATTATTTATTTAGAGTAAGGTTTTAGTTACAAGGGACATTGTACTAGTTATTGTTAGTCTTTAATACCGGAGACTATAAGTCTGGAATTAACTTTATGCTAGTATTGTGATTGTTCTATTTTTTTTATTTCAAACAAAATAATAGTCAAGGGTTAGCCAGGTCAAGGAGATGATGGGGGGGAATTTATATATATATTATATATATATATATATATATATATATATATATATATAGTCAAGTTCGGTTCAGGACAGAAGAAGTTTCGAGTGGAAGTCGAAAGCAGTGGAAGTCGAAAGGCAGTCGAGTTCAGTTTAGTTGGCAGTCGAGTTGATTGAGTCTGCAGAGGAGGGGAGCAGAGTTGGACCGAGAGCCGAGGCGAGCATTTAGGCTCTCTCCCCCTTATTCGACTGGATCCAACGATGATAGAGTAGCAGAATAGAACCGACTGGTGCCATAATCTCTTCATAACCACTTGGACTCTTCACCCTAACCTGCCTTGTCCGTCTCTTTTTGTTGCTGTTGTTTTTGGCGAATTATCTTTATTTCACTTATGACATATGGGTGCGTTCCGGACACGGCGTTGGGGTTGACGTTTGACGACAAGACGGCCAGTGACAGAGATCAATCCGGACAGACTGCTATTGCTCATCAATATTCTCTTCGGCGTCCTGTACGTAACGATTCAGAGTATCGATCTGGGAGACTGCTATTCGTGGTAATCGATATTCTCCCAGACGACCTGAACAAGAGTGGTGAATCGACACGGCGAAACGACACGACGATGCGCGAACACGGGACGTGCCCCCCCCCTATGTGTCATACATTTCATCACCCCACTATCCCCAGAGAATGCATGCAAAATGTTGTTAATAAAGACCAAAGTATCAGGCACAGATTGTCATCTGTCGATGATGGCTTATAACCTATGTCAGGCTACCTCAAATCGCCAGCTGAACTACTAAATGAGTGGTCAATGAGAAAATCACTCGTCTTCAAACAGAAACTAGGAAACGAACACACACAAAACTATTTACAGCAGAATAAAGACCGAGTAAAGGAACGTTATAACAAGCTGAATAAACGACAGCATATATAATTGACTGCAGGTCAACAAGTCTATACACAAGACTAAAATACAAAGGACAAAAACACCCCACCTTCACTGCAAAACGGTGCCACCATCCCCAGACAAGCACTGCACTACGCCGTTCTAACAGAACAATCTAACACCACAGACTAGATCTATGAAACATTCATAAAACAAAAACACAATCTTTCTTTCAAGTATGACATAATCATCCAGGCTGAACTGAAGACTATAAACCTTATATATTGCAATTGTAATTACTATCCTTATATTCAATAAAGAAAGGAAGATGCTATATTAATTTAGTAATCCCCCTTGATATGAACCCTCCGGTAAGGAGGTTAACTCCTTTGTTGTAGACATTAACTAGGAATCAACAATTCAAGCGTTAAATTTAAATTTGACTGTACCAGAGTCACCACCACGAAAGAAAACAAATTAACAAAAAAACGATTTTAATGAAATTTTCAAGGAATGAAAGTTATAATGCATCAGTTATTTTATTTAAAAACTTTAATTTTTTTCAGGTTAGTTTTGACACTATCTTTGGGACGCAACATATATATTGGGTTATTAAGGCTGGCTCTAATTTTTGTATAAATAAAAAGAAAAAAGGACTGAAGGGAAAAAAATATATTTTTGATTGAACGGACCTGGAAAAAATCAATACTAATATCAAAAGATTAATTTTTTTTCAAATTGAAAAAAAAAAAAAAAAATGAAAATCAACCACTAAATATAAACGTAATGGTATCAATTCTCACAAGTGTGCGTAAATTTCGAATTTCGAATTCCAATATACAGGTAAATTATCAAATCTTAATATATTGGGAAAATAATTCCTAATTCCAATATATGAGTAAAATGCCAAATTTAGGGTATATTTTAAGGGGGGTAAGTACTGCAATATTCAAGTTCAGAAACTGATTGAAAAAACAAAACAGAGGACAAAAATATGTTCAACAAATTTAATAGCTAACAAAAAAGAAAAGAAAGATAGATTTTGAGATAGATAAAATAAAGTTGTAAATTCGATGTAATTTGCGGGAAACTTAACTTAAGAGTCTATTTAACAATTTCATTTTTTGGGTTGTAATAGTTGATGTAAACCTCAAAAGTAGATTTCTTTGAAAGACTTGAATTTTGTAGAAGTTGTTGAGTTGAATTTTAATGGATTTCGATAGTTTATCGGGAAGCCCCCAACCTTTATTTTATCGACATAACAGGGCTGAGAATCACCCTGGGAACCGGCAATAAAAAAAGATAGCCCTCTTGTGGATGTAATGAAAATAACATACCTCGAAACTCAAAGCGTGCGCTGACGAGTCTGGCTTGCAGGGTTATCGCGGGAAAGAAATATGGCTGCTGTAAGCACTATATTTAACGATGGGCGATCTCGAACCAGCGAGAATGGGATTGCACGTATGCAAATTCTTGCGAGATCGAGTGTGCATATAAGCATACGGCGACGGCTAGAGGCAACGTCAAACGATTACGGCAGTAGCATTTTGGCTCTTGCGACGGGTGGACGAGGCATTTCGGCATTATGGCCTTCGACCCCAAGTTGATACCCCTCTTTGACGGGACCGATTCTGGGCAATCGGTAGTTGAATGGGTAGATAAGGCGGAATTAGTGTGTCAGCTGAGCGGCGTGAAGAGAATCGAGTGTGTGGTTCCGATGCGCCTCTCAGGCGGTGCATATGCTGTTTACCACCAACTAAGCGACGAAAAGAGGGCCGATTTTGCCTGTATAAAAGAAGCCTTATACACGGCATTTGCCCTCAACTCCGTGTCAGCTTACAAAGCAGTTTGCGGCACGCCGCTTGCGCCCGGGAGAAACGGTCGATGTTTTCTTGGCAGAGCTGCGCAAGCTTGTGGTTCTATTCGGAGGTATGACAGAGCGGGGTTTGATATGTGCATTCATTGCCGGGTTGCCAGAACATGCAGAGGAACTTCTCCAGGCCACATCCTGGATGGACGACTTGGGCATATCAGAAATATTGGCCCGCGCCGGAGCAATATTAAAAGACAGCTCTGCGGGTATAGGGCTGGCAGCCGCAGCAACACATCCACCATGTTGTCAGGCAAAGGGAACCGCAGCTCAAACGAAATGTTACACATGTAACGGACCCAATCACGTGGCTCGTGACTGTCTCATGCGGCACGAAAGTCCCAGACCGCGAACAACCCTCACCTGTTACCGGTGCAAGCGACAGGGTCACATTGCACGAAATTGTCCGGGAAACGGAAAAGGGGACGAGTCTTCAGCGCCAGTCTCCTCCCCAAACCTCAACTGAGCGGTGCGCTGCCTGTGATCACTGTACGGATTAATGGGATGATGCGTACCGCCCTAGTGGACACGGGTTGTACGCAGTCACTGATACGCATGGCATGCTGTCGGACGTGGCGAAGAGAGAAGGTGCAAGTACTAAGAGTGGGTGGAAGGACACTCAGTTGCAGCGGAATTGGAATAGTAAAACTTGGCGTAAGCAACAGGACCCCCCTCGACATTAAAGTTCTAGTCGTGGATGGGGTGTTACTAAATCCTAGTCCAATCCTAGCAACAAGTCAAAACTTGTTGCTAGGATTGGACGCAATCAAGCAGCTGGGCGGAGTGATCATAACTGGCACCGGCGACGTAAATTTTCCCGTCTAGCGAACCGTTTTCCGCTGCCATCTGGATCAGCGAGCCCGACTTCTGTGCAGAGTATGATGCACGTGAAAGGATTTGGACTGCATTGTGGAAGTGGTCCGACAACCAGCCACCAGCCACGTTGAAAAACAGGCCAGCAGAATATCCCATCCCTATCCATCTCCAAGAGGAGTACAATCGCGAACTGCAGATTTGGATAGACAACGGCTGGCTGCGTCCGTACCCTGAAGATGAGCTTGGACACCCAAAGGGTCTGATCCCGCTGATGGCCGTACTACAGGAGAATAAACAGAAGGTTCGACCACTCATGGACTATCGCGAACTGAATGCGCATGTGCATTCAGCCAATGCAGACGTTTGCGCTCAAAAGCTGACGGAATGGCGACAGCAAGGATCAAATGTCGCTATAGTGGACCTGTGCCGGGCGTATCTACAAATTCACGTTGACAAGTCCTTGTGGCCATTCCAAACGGTGAAGGTTAAGGGGCAAAGGTATTGCCTTATCCGCTTGGGGTTTGGGCTGAACGTGGCCCCACAGATCATGCGATCCGTTGTCAAAGCTGTGATCGGGCAAGATGAAACCATCAACAGCGCTACCTCGTCATACATTGACGACATATTCGTCAACGAGTGTGTGTCTGGCGGCTCATGTGAAGGCGCATCTTGAGCTGTTTGGGCTGACCTGTAAGGACCCAGAGCAACTGAGTAGTGGCGCTCGTGTGTTGGGCTTGTATGTCTGGGAGGAACAGGGTAGACTCCGATGGCGACGCGACAGTGAGTATCCGACGGCTCCTGACGTACTTACACGTCGAAGCATCTTTTCCGTGTGTGGATGGCTGACCGGGCATTTTCCAGTGTGCGGCTGGCTCCGTGTTGCAGCAGCGTTCTTGAAACGGAGAGCGAACGCCGTAACAACAGGATGGGATGACGAAGTTGAAGACCCTCCACTGCGTCGGATGATGGAGGAGATTATTGTGAGGACGGCACAAATTGATCCGGCACACGGTGACTGGTGTGTGAACGATTGGGATGTCACTGTGTGGGTGGATGCAAGTTCCTTGGCCACTGGTGTGGCTATTGAATATGGCGGAGCCATAATTGAAGACGCAAGCTGGCTACGACCGGTATACTCAGATCAGCACATAAATCTGGCAGAGCTTGATGCAGTGTTAAGGGGTGTCAACCTGGCGCCAAAATGGAAGGCGAGCGTGATTCACATGCGGACGGATTTTGGACACCCTGTCCGGGTAAACGAGGGTACGGACCAAGCCGGCATCAGAGATGTTAACAAGACGCCGGCTGAGCACGCTCCATGAATTAGCTGCGGAGTATGGGCTGATAATCGACGTGGCGCTCGTCAAATCTGACGCAAACCGAGCTGATCCACTTACCAGAGTGCCCCAGCGATGGCTGTATGCACTCCGTAAAGAAACGGAACCCACTGAGACAGTGTGCGCCGCGTCCATAGAAGAACTGGATCCCGGTCGCATTCGGACTATTAACCGATCTTGTGGACATCCCGGCATAAAGCGCACACTCTACTTCGCAAGGTTGGTTAGTCCCGAGGTCCCTAAGGCAGCTGTGCGGGAAGTAATCAGAGACTGCGAGGAGTGTCAATCCATAGATCCAGCCCCGGTAAGGTGGAAGACGGGTAGACTGGACGTACGTGAGAACTGGAGCAGGGTCGGAATGAACGTGACCCACCTTGAAGGTCGGCATTACCTAACGTTGATCGACTGCGGTCCCAGTCGATTTGCCATTTGGAGGCCGTTACTACGCCAGGACTCTGCCAGCATCATCCGGCAACTGGAGACTGTATTCCACGAAATTCCTACCGAATTACTCACGGATAACGCCACGGCCTTTAGTGGAGAGACGTTCACTAACTTCGCCGAGCGCTGGGGCGTCCGGATGAGTTCCGATGTGCATACGTGCCGTCGGGTAATGGGATCGCAGAGAGATCCCATCGTATGATCAAGCGCATTGCCACAAGAACGCAGTGCTCGGTGATGGAAGCAGTGTACTGGTACAATGTGACTCCCAAGGATGATATAACAGCTTCAACTGCACCAGCTAATGTGATACACACATAAACGGCCCGTATAAAGGGCATCGATGTTGCATCGCAACCAGAAGACACTGGTCCCAGTAGTTATAGAGTGGGGGATATCGTCTGGGTTAAGATTCCACATGGGCGATGTACGACTCAGTTTAGAAAGGGACAGATAACTAATGTCTACAGCCCACATTCGGTCCTTGTCGACGGGACACCCCACCACATAAAGGATGTTCGTCCTCTGCGTGGAGCAGACGCCACTAGTTTCCGCATCACTTCCTCTGACGATGAAGCGCCGAGGCTGTATTAGGATTTGACGCGGGTGGATTCAGCAGCATCTGAGAGCGATGACAACGAGTGTGGCCAGAATGGGCCCAGAGACACATCCGATGATACAACTGAGGACGAAGAGACTACCGAGAGAGACACATCCGATGATACAACCGAGGGTGAAGATGCCACCGAGCATGTCCTGCTTAGACGAAGTAGCAGACTAAAGAGACCTGCTCAGATCAGGGAGGAGTGTGGATGTAATGAAAATAACATACCTCGAAACTCAAAGCGTCCGCGGACGAGTCTGGCTTGCAGGGTCATCGCTGGAAAGAAATATGGCTGCTGTAAGCACTATATTTAACGATGGGCGATCTCGAACCAGCGAGAATGGGATTGCACGTATGCAAATTCTCGCGAGATCGAGCGTGCATATAAGCATACGGCGACGGCTAGAGGCAGCGTCAAACGATTACGGCAGTAGCATTTTGGCTCTTGCGACGGGTGGACGAGGCATTTCGAGATAGATTTTGATTGTTGGTGAGCAGAGTGCAGCATAATTGGGAGAACATTATTACTGAAAATCTGCAATTTTAAAAAGGTATGTCGCGGAGCCGATAAGGACGATGATCCCGTGAACGTTCTAAAAATAATTGGTTAACACAAGCCAGGCAAAAAAGGACAGACACGAAGTTTTGGGTTAACAAAAGTGCTTATTTACCGCATAACAGAGTGTAGTTGTTGATTTTTTCATTGGTTTAGTTGTCGGCATCGTTGACAGTGAAGAAGTGGTCGTTGTCGACAGACGGGTCATTCTGAAGGCTGGAAATATGCTGGGTGAACCAATGTGAAGAGGCTGGAACGAGGTCGATGGACGTCTTGTCGGGTTGAAAATCTCCAGATCGCAATAGGGTTGGTTGAGATTGACTTTGAGGGTCAGCTGAGCAGGTAAAGGACCGAGTCGAAAGGCGAGGTTGGATCATGGCCAGGCAGAGACTAGATCGGGAACGAACGGTAACCAGAACCACAAGCGAGTAAGAGTTGGGTAGCTCGCACGCAAGGTGGACTTTCTTTGGTGCTGGAGGCAGGTTTGTTCAAGCTATGGAGATAACGAATGCTGTGCTGCGATGTGCCAATCGGACACGCGGGACTGGAGAGCAGAACTCTCAACCACCTCAACTCCTTCCAGGGCACCGAGAAGCATCCATTATCTGCTATTGTAGGTTGTCAACATAGCGGTTTTAGTGATTCACGTTGATACGCAGAGTTAAATTTCTGTTGCTGGTTCGAGTCGAATTTCTCCTCAGATGAGTCGCTAACACTGTTAGCGTTTGTTGACTTTACTACTGATGTACATGTTATAATATCCATAAAAATGAATATTCATAATAATTAATATTAATAAATCAACAGTGGAAACTTTTATTAAAATCAGATAATTCTCTGGTTTTTGGTTACTTTTTGCTTATTAGTGTTAGTGATTTGTTACTGTAATTTACGTCTCGGTTACCATAGTGCTAAAATATTTCACGGGAATATTATCTGATGGAATATTTTTAAACAGACATTTTTCTGCGTGTTTTTGAAGAACAAGGGATATTACATTGAAATAAAATATACTAAAATGTGACTAATTGTTCTGTACATAGTTTATCTAAAGTTTTTTGTTATTGATTTCTAAGAAGCTTTTATAAGTTTTTAAAAACTTTTAATAACATGTTTTTTAAGCACATAAGCGTCTACTTTCGTAATTTTGGGGACAAATTTAATGTTTAAAATCTATCAAAATAATAATAATATCATGTTTTGTAAGTCACTTCACGCAAAGCGTCTACATTTGTAATTTTGCAAGCAAATTTAATGTTTGAAATGTATAAAAATTAATTACATATGTAATATTATTTGCTTTTTCTTTTTTCTACTGATGCACATTATGTTATATTTCGACTAAAACTAAATGTAACCTAAAATGATAAGTTTTAATCATTTTAATTAATTTTAAAAGTGAAAATGTGCGTGTTTTTGTTAGTCCTTAACATTAACCTCTTCTCTTCGATGCTGGCACACATGCATTAACAATAAACTAAATTGCTTGTCTTTTTCTTATCTCTATGGAGATTAACAACAGGAAGGAAAAACAATCCTGTCTTCCTTTAATAAGTGGGTGATTTCTGTTTGACAGTAGAAAGAAGGCAAGAAGATGTAAAGTTCTTATATTAAGGTTGGAAGGGTAAGAGTGACCTTCCAGCGTGGGTACATATGTGTACATAAAATATTCCGACAAGGTTATAATATAATAACAGATTTTATTCTGTAAGCACACAGTGATACATTCAAGACAAATATATGAACATGCATAAAGAAAGTTGGTGTAAGACTTGCGTTGTAAGGATTGTCACTTACTGGTAGCTGGTTGGGGGGGGCAGGCGGGGCTGAGGCGTCAGGCGCCTAAACCATGTAAACTCGTTGAGAAAAGAGAGAAGGAATTCAGAATTCCCGGATTGCTGCCTAAATAGTCTCGCCACCTATCGGCGAACAACTGTAGCAAGGGAAGATAACCTTATTGCACACATGCACCCCCCTCCGGAATTACCATTTTTACTGACCCAACACAACGTAGACAGACGTAAACAGTTAACAAAAATAAAATAAAAGAAAAGTGGTACGGAAAATGGTATGACACATGGTGTCGGGTCGTCATCATTCCACCATTCTCGCCCAAATCGTCTGGTAGAATATTGATCACTACCAATAGCAGTCTCCCAGATCGATGCTCTTAATCGTTACGTACAGGACGACCGGAGAGAATATTGATGATCAATAGCAGTCTGTCCGGATCATCTCTGTCACTTCTGTCACTGGCCGTATTGATCGTCTGACAAAACCCCAATGCCGTGTCTGGAACACACCCATGTGTCATAAGGGAAATAAAACAACAAGACAAGACAATGTAAGGTGAACTTCAGAAATGACAGGGAGATATATAATACATATTCATCCACATCAGTCTCTCCTCTGGTTCTAATTCATCTGCTTCTATGTCTGTCGAGAGGGGGGTCACCCCCCCGTTCCTTTTGGAGACCTCTTCTAAAGCTAGCTTCTAGTGGGCAGCTCCTGTCCTCTGCGGTGTCCAAAAACTAACTGCTCTCTCCGCTTTCCCGAGACTAACTGACTAAAACTTTTTGAATTTCCCAGAATCCCAATTCTCGCTATCAAATCTCGTTGAAATCTCATCCTCCGAGATCTTATCAACCCTGCGGGATTTGAAAGGGTTCTTTGTCTAAAAGACCACCCTCATGATGTTTTATGACCAACTGGTCAACTATTAAGTGCCAAAGGACCAGACATGTTGTCTGCTTCTGGCCTTTATCACTTTTCATATCTATTCTAAACCCTAATCTCACCTTTTATGGCCTCTTTGACCGACCATTCACATACTTTACGCCTACTTACACATACACATATATGCATACACACACATGTATGTATACATGCACACATATGTATCTATCTCTATATATACATACACACACATATATACTTATCTTATATATGGGTTTTACTACTACTTATTCGGTCTACCACATACATACACATATATGTGGTTTGACTTACTACCTATGTATCATAACTACCTAGAATTATATATATATATATCCACCTACTGTGCAGCCACATATGCATGCCCAATGCATAGTATTATAATGGCAAAAACAAGCACCAACAAAATTATAGTAATACTCGACAAAAAAAAGGTGGGCAATACTTACTCGGCTCTTAAACTCTCTCTCTCTCTCTCCCCCTCCCTCTCTCTCTCTCTATCTATCTATTTCTTTAAAAAGTTTAGCGTGGCCTATAAGTGACAAGTCACTAACCTAGATTTATAAAAAAAAAATTACCAAAAATCAGGGAATTATCTGATTTAAATAATATTTTCTATGTTGACATTAATCAACAAATTCTTTCTTTTAAATTACTGAATCGAATTCATTTAATGGAAATAAATCGAAATTCTTTTAAATAAATATTACCATTTGTGCCACCCAATCGCGCCTTGAGAAAACATTTTATATACCTAATTAATAGATAAAATTCATTAAAAATATGAAATGCCTAATTTTAAGTTTTAAATTTCATATTTTTAGATTCTAAAAAAATATTTATTTAATAACAGGCCTACTTATTATCAAATAATTTTTGGAGAAAACTCAATTGAAAAGTTAGAGAGATTAGAGAGTTTAGAGAGATCGAATATCGATGTATATTTTTTTCACTGATGATCTAAAAGACAAGAGAGTAAAAAAAATCTCCATATTTTTTAAATTTCTTTTTTACATTTAGTTTTCAGATTTTCGGTACTTATTTTCTACCAGAGGCGCTCCCTAAAAAATATTTTCCTCTCTTCACACATTCGGTCTTTTTTCTTTTTTGTAGTTTCAAAATTAGTTTCAAAAGTATATATTAGGTAGTCCCAAAATTGGCCTAAAATACGTTTTTGACAAAATGACTTTACCAAAAAATCAGGGAATTATCGGATTTTAATTAAATTTACAGTGTTTATTTATCAAAGAATGATCTTTATAATGCATTATTTGTTTTATTTCAAAACTTTCTCATTTTGTTCAGGTCACTTAATTTTGACCCCCTTACTTTGGGGGTGTAAAATATTGGCGAGTTAGTCCTTGTTTGATACTAATTACAGTATAAATAAACAGATAAAAGACCGAAGTTGTAAATAGAAAAAAAAATTTTAAGTGGAATATTTTATAAGAAAATAAGTACCGAAAATCGGAAAATAAAATGTAAAAAAATAATAAATAATTAATTTTTGGAGATTCCCTTTTTACTCATTTCGATAATTATTTAATTGGCTATTATCTTATAAAAGAAAAAAAATTATACATCGATTTTCTTTCTGTTTAAAAAGGCTTACATTTTCAATAGAGTTTTTCTTCAAAACGTATACTTTGTTTGACTAAAATAAGGTTTTTATTTCTAGAATCTAAAAGCATAACATCACTTAACATCAGAATATTTTTATTTTAAATGAATTTTATATATTAATTTTTCATAGCAAAAATATTAAATTAAAGTTTTGAAGTAAAAAAAACTGGCGCATTATAAAATTCATTATTTGATAAATCAATACTGAAAATTTCATTAAAATCGGATAATTACCTGATTTTTGGTATTTTTTTCAATTGTGAATGTTACATTAAATTTGTAAACAAGCCATTACAAGCCATTTAAAAAGAGCCAAAATGGCGGAATAGATCGAAATTGACAAAAAAAATCCTTTTCAATATATTAAAAATAAATTGCATACGTAATGATATTTTTCTTTTTTTAATGACGATAAGTAGTAACATAATGTTACTACTTATCGTTTTAGACAAAGGTTTGACCTTAAATAATAGATTTAATTAGTCTTAATTCGTTTTAAAAATGAATAGCAGACGATTTTTGGGACTACCTAGTATATATTTTGCGCCTCCAAAATAAGGTGGGTAAAAATTAAGTGACCTGAAAAAAAATCACAAAGTTTTTGAATAAAATGGCAAATGCATTATAAAATTCATTCATTGATAAATCAACATTAAAAATTTTATTAAAAGCGGATTTTTGGTAATGTCTTTTCAATCAGGGGGTTCAATTTATTTTGTAAAATACGTCTATGAAGTCCAAATTGATAGATCCTACAACACATCTAAACTCCCACATAGATACATAATTTTACCAAACAAATAAAATTACATGCTTACAATTCCACGAAGGATTAATTTTGTTGTAGTACTCAATTCTTTTTGAGAATTTAATAAAATGTATAAAATTTTCCTAAATTTACAAATATCCTCAACATGTCTTTAAGTACAATTTAAGGACATATGAAAAAAAAATTGCTGTCCCTACCAAAATTTGAAGAAAAGAGACAAAAAGATAAAATTCGCACTGGAAGCAAAAAGAATGTAGTTTGTAAGATAAAACATTGTGCGTAGCAAGCAGTCGTTAAGTAGAATAGTGGGACACACCATAGTCTGGACTGCTTTGCTCAGACACCAACAATTCAGACGCCTCCAAATATAGAATTTGTGGAGTTGATAGGATGTCTATCTTGACCTTAAGGTTAGGGATTAGGGAAGGCTTTTTATTACTTGTTGAAAGTATAGCAAAGCAAAGCGTCTGATGAAGAGGAAAGTGACGCACTGGAAGGGGT
Source organism: Doryteuthis pealeii (assembly GCA_023376005.1). Taxonomy (NCBI): domain Eukaryota; kingdom Metazoa; phylum Mollusca; class Cephalopoda; order Myopsida; family Loliginidae; genus Doryteuthis; species Doryteuthis pealeii. Next base: position 76,628,832 of record CM042159.1, on the reverse strand, counting down.
GACACGTTTAAAAATAAGTCATCAAAATCCACAAGCTGACTTTTCACTGACCTTTAACTCTGCTTTACTATCTTCGACATCTCCCCACACTGCTGTATAAAATAATGAACCCAAACTACCGCAATCATTTTGCTCTATATTCTCCTCTAACACGTGTTCTCTCTTTCAATATCACTCTTTACTAATAATTCGTTTATCAGATTTTGTTGTAAGTAAAGAACAAAACAATGTTAAAAGCCTTCCCTATTTTATGCTTTAAGATGATTTTTTGTTTTATGTTAAAGAAAAAGACTTTTATACATTAGAAATATAATGAAGTTAGAAACATCTTGTGATGTTCAGGCAGAACAAAATGTGATGTACAATAGGTACCGCCAATTTTCCCTGTGAAATTTACCCCCTCCATATTTAACACAATGAACCTTGCTAATATTGTTAATATTATCTTGAAAATTATTTGTGCATTCGAAAGAAGAAACATTTAAAAAACTCCTGATGATTTTTAAAAATTACGGAAATAATGAAAAGTATGAATGAAAACCCAAATATATTAGACCTAATCCTTACAAATGAAGAAAATATGATAACTGATTTAGTACACCAAGCACCTTTAGGTAAAAGTCACCACCATGTTATAGAATTCAATTACATTTGTTACACAAAAGAACATAATGCAACAGAAATTAAGTACAATTATCAAAAATGTAAATTTGAAGATATGAGGAAGATATTAAAGGATAAAAAAATAAAAAATGGATGAATGAAACAACGTTTAAGAAGATGAATGAAAAAAGGAAAGCATATCAAAATTATCTTAGGACAAGAGACTATCAAAATTATGCAAAATTAAGGAATCAGTTGAAATGGGAATGCAAAAAAGCAAAAATAGATTTTGAAAAGAAAATTGCCAAAGAAGCCAAAAAAAAAAAAACCAAAAACTTTTTTTGAATATGCATTCATATTATATTATATTTATTATATTATTATATTATATTATAAAAAACATGTTTACATTTTTGCACCGTTAAATGAATTGAAATTCATGTTATGACTACCGACTTTAAAAAAAGTTCTTTGAAAAATCAATTAATGATCCGATTCACGATTTTCACCAACATTTCCATAATTATTTACCTTAGTATGTAAATATGCCTGAAACAGCTTTTTTCTAGAATATATTAGGGGAAATATTTTTTTTACGAGGTCTACCCATTTTATTTTATGAAATATGAAAAAATGAACAGACAAAAAACGATTTTTACTTTTTATCTCTAAAGATAAGAGTCTGAATAATTATATCAGATGATTTTTATAAGCTTAAATGCGAGAGCTTTTTTAGTAAAAGAACTATTGATACAGAATTCTGTAAAAAAAAATATCAATAAAGAAATTGACCGTGTTGTAAAAAAACGGACTGTTTTACTTATTTTTCAAGATAACGGTAAATAAATTTTTCCCCAATCGAATAATTTGATCTTTGAATTAACTATTTTTCTTTGTAACAACTCTTTATGTTCGTTATTTCTTTTTTGCAAGATTTAAAAAAAGTTCAAACATATTTACGTTTCTTCCTTCAATATGGCCTAAACTGATCACGTGACCAATTTTGGTGGTACCTAATGTACAAAGATGGTTTAAAAATCAAACCAAAAGAGTTAAAGGTAAAATTTATCTTCAAATGTTATTTTCAGGCAAATACTTTTTAGTTTATATCAATATTTATACTTACCTGTGTAACTAATGCAATTTTATCCGAATTAGTTTACCGGCCGAGGAATATTTTTAAAAAATTATTTTTTCTTTCAATTATCTTCCTTGTCCAAGACCACTTCTTCATTAAATTCCAGAAATAAGTCACTTTTATTTATTTATTTATTTATTTCTATCTCGGGACGGATGTTGTGACAACCTCTGTCTTATTTTTGGAGTTTACCGAACCGAAAAAAAAAAATAAATAAAAAACGAAACAGAGGGATGAACACAGGTTTGTCATGTGTTTGGTTAAAAATAAAATAAAAAATAAAAAAGACAGAGAAAAAGAAATAAATTGATGAGTCAGTTGAGAAGCTGGAATTTTGAATTAATACGCTGAATTTTATTTTAATTATTTTTTTTATCTTAATTTCTTTCTTTTTCTATCTTGTGCCTTAAGGTTGTATTCAAACTATTTCGGTTTTATTTCTTATCTGGACGCTTCGTGACAAAAAATCGTTGGTGAAATGTGACAACTAAAAGTGTTTATTCTAATATCAGTCTCCATGATATGTGTATTTATTTGTAAAAAAAAGAAGGCTTTTATGAATAAAGCAGCAGAAAACAAGCTCTTAAATATATCGGCTTTAGATCCAAATTTGTTTACCGGGAAAATTCTGTCATGTTTTGCACTGGGTTAGTGAGACCCAGAAATAACTTCCTTGGTGTAAACAGGAAATTAGTAGTCACTAAGGGGACCATATATGTTAATCTTTTCAGTTTTAGTCTTAAAGAGCAAGAAGCATAAGGTTCCAGTTTAAGCTGGGAATATTTCGTCCCGGGCTGGTGAACAGTCAGTGTTATAGGTGATATTGTCGGGGCTAAAAGCCTTGACCCCTTTTTCAGAACGTTACGCGTATTAACGCACGTACACAGAAGAACCCTTCCAACCGTTTGACCAGATAGATCCAGTTTCGCTGTGTGAGCTCATCCTCTTTGACCGAACGCTACGCACATTGTCGCACGTAGCCACCTCCCTTCTCCACTATTTCATCATCGCTAACGAACTTTTGCCTGACGTCATTTGATGCTTCCGGTAAATTTCATGTAAATAAAAAAGTTGTTTTGTGACGACGAAGACTTGCAGCCAGCCGGCAACAGTTGACGATCTTGAATCCTGTTCCAAACGAAATGGCTTTTTCCTGACTGCTTGCCTCTTCCTTGCTGTGATGACACGAACCTTGTTCCAGTTCCAGCAAACAGCCTTTTTCAAGGCTAACAAACCCAGCTCTTTTCAGAGCTAACCAGTCGGCCCTTTTCACTTCAGTCTTTCCTAACCACTCATGCGATCCTAGGGCAAAATCCCAAGAAGATCTGGGCCATACGACCGGATACGCGTCCCTCGCCGACAGTACGCTAGGTACTAGCTTGGTAGATCCGACTTGATCTTCCGCCGACCAAACACTTAGCTGCTCGAGGCATTTGCGCACACGTGCCAGCTGGTCTGAATCCCCGCATAATCGCGGTCAATCAGACCCAAGCAACACACGTGCTAAGCGAACGGTCCGTCGCTGTTACGTTTACGCTCATACCCGAACAGTCCTCGACGGGACTACGACCGGGGCTCGCAGCCGATCCAACTGCAGGCCGAGACCGTTACCGACCGACCACGACGTCAACTGAGAATGTTACCGACCGACCACGACGTAGACGCACTGCGATCCTGATTCCGGATTCCTACTGCCTACCCGACATCAGACGACCTATCCACCCAGATCAACGAAAGACTGACCGAACGTTGAGTGACTAACCTCGAACATCGAATTCTCAACTTGCTGATTTACCTTTGTCAATTCTCGCTAATAAATTGACCACCAGGCTACTTTTGTCATCCAATTCCTCTGCTTTTGTTTCTTTCATTGTCTCCAGTCGTTTCACTTATTCAAATATCTTTGGGGTCGACATCCTTATCGGCCCCGCAACAATATAACCTATCTCCATAATGGAATGATCCTACTACTACTATAAGTAGCAAAGACAATTGTAGCTTGAAGAACAAGCGAGCACGATTCAGTTCTAGACTGCATTGTCGGAAGTAACTTCACTTTCCTTCTGTAAATTCTACTTTCTTTGTTCAATACACTTGTATCAACTTTCACCAGTCGTTTGTCTTTATTTGTGACCCTTAACAACCCCACAACAGTCAGGTTAAGAGGACCAGTCGCAGAAGTCTTTGGGGTTTCATACCCAATAACAATAGTCAGACGGATTCCTCAATCGGGCTGTCGGGGATGCCTAGCAGGATACTGGGTGTGTTGAAGATCACATCGAACAATTGGTTCTTGGGGGGTGGGGGTGAAGCTTCAATACTAAAACAACGTGCTGGGGAAAGTACTGTATTCAGTTCGTCTTTCTAGAAAAGCGTTATTTCTGACGAAATAAAAGAAGTTGTTTTTTTCCGGATAGCAACCAATAGAATTAATTCCCAAAGTCCACAAAGGACAGGGTTGTTCCAGCACTTTCTTATAAAGTACCGTATTCAGTTCATTTTTCCAGAACTGCGTTATTTCTGACGAAATAAAAGGCTTTTTAGGAATGCAACCAATAGAATCAAATCTCATAGTCCAAGAAGGACAGGGATGTTTCAGCACTTGCTTTTTAATAAAAATAAAAATTTAATAATAATAAAAAAAAGGGACTCATGTGGAAGTTACAAGAAGTTACAGTGATGATATTAGTCTCCCTCTTCTCGAACATACCAAAGTAACCCTAATTCAGACGGACGTTTGAGATGGCAGTTTTTCTCTGATACAGAAATTGACCGAATTTGGACTCATTCCTCCAAGATACTCTAAAGGACCCGAACAGAGACCAAGAACTCTCAGAAAATACTACGTTAATAAGACCGGATGCTCCAACAACGGGATTCAACATAAACGAACCAGCCTGGGAAGAAATCAAGGCAGTCATAAAGAAAGGTCTGCCTCTGCTCCTGGTCCAAATGGCGTGCCCTATAATGTTTATAAACGCTAAGGCTAACAAGGGTGATATAGCAGTATTATGGTTGGATCTAAAAAATGCTTATGGATCCATTCCACATAAGCTAGTGGAAGAAACGCTCAAACGGTACCATGTTCCTAACAAGATAACCAAAATAATTTTAGATTACTATCAAACCTTCAAAATGAACATGGTCTCGAAGGAGTCAACATCATCTTGGCATAATTTAGAGAGGGTCATCATAACAGGCTGCACCATCTCAGCTACCTTATTTATATTAGCTATTAATTTAATAACAAAAAATGCAGAGGCCCGTCACCAGATCAGGACTGAGACAACCGCCGATAAGAACATATATGGATGATATGACGATAACTACCACGTCCATGATCGACGCGAGATGGTATTAAAAGGTATAGAAAAACATTATGTAGGCCAGAATGCGCTTCAACCCATCAAAGTCACGGTCACTTGTTTTTAAGAAGGGGAAACACAAGAGAAAGAGCGTTTCAGATTGTCGGGGGAATTTATCCCAAACAATTCAAGAAAACACAATATAGAGTCTGGGCAAACGCATAGATCACTCCATAAGAGACACCGTGGCAATACAAGAGACAAGTGAAAACCTAGAAAAATGGTTAACTAAAGTGGATAAATCCGATCTACCTGGTCGTTTTAAAGCCTGGATTTACCAGCATGCAATCCTCCTGAAAATAATTTGGCCCATTTTCATATACGAGTTCATATAGAAAAGTTGGAAAGAAAAATCAACTCAGGATTGCGGAGATGGTTGGGCCTACCAAAGTGTCACAGCAGCATTGCATTATATGGAAATTCTAACGCACTGCAACTTCCATTTAGAAACCCAATTGAAGATTTTAAGGTCACTAAAGTAAGAACAGCATTACTATATAAGTGGCCGGGGCGGGCATCGAAGTCTGTTCAGGTAAAAAATGGATAGCATCTAGGAAGTTACAAATGGCAAAAGAACATCTCAGAGTACGATCGATACTAGGTGCCGTTGCAGAAGGGCTCGCTGGTCTAGGGTTTTTCCCGACTATTCCGGTAGATAAGGCCACAGTAAAAGAATGACGTCGCCTCATACAGGATGAAGTATGTAAGGAAGTAGATGAACAAAGATTAGCAAAAATGGTGGGGTTAAAACAACAAGGAGCATGGACAAAATGGGACTCTATAGTTAAACGGAAAATTAAATGGTCAGACATATGGCACGACCATGCGAACATCAATTTCTTAATTATGTCCGTATACAATATCCTCCCTAGCCCTGCGAACCTCGGCATATGGAGTCTGCACTATGCCCATTATGCAAACGTATAGGGACTCTGAAACATATCTTAAGCAGCTGCCAACAACACTTGCAGAAGGACGCTACATATGGCGGCACAACCAGATTCTAAAAGGGATCGCTGATATAGTCTGTACTGCCATCCAGACAAATAAATTTAACTCAGGGAAGACGGCGATAGGGTTCATCAAAGCTGGTACGCCACCTATTAAGGCGAAGAAGCCCAGACCAAGCATCTAGTCGCCCGTAATGGACTGGGAGTCGACCTAAGATCGAGATTAGTTTTTCCAGACCACATAGTAAAAACAACCTTGCACCAGGATTTAACATTCTTCTCGAATAAAATAAAAACTATTGTAATGATGAAATGATGAAGAAATCAAAGTATGACGAGCTACTGGCACAATGTCGAACCAACGGTTGGAAAGCATTGTAGCGTTTGTTTGTATTCGCCTGGTGGAGTTGTCTGCCCCTTTTAGTTTGATGATGCCCGCTAGGGCACCAGTATTTAAGCGCCGGTTTCAAACACTTTCGCTCTCTTTATAGTTTCAGCAACTACGAGCCACATGGGGTAGATTCTATCAAAACCCTCTCTTGGGGCTCCGCCCCCTTACATTACTGTAAGTTCTTTACAGCATGGACTATCGCTAGTCTCATGTCTGTACTCTTTTATGTTATATCTGTATCATTCATGAATGTGTCTTATCTTTATGTGTACTCTTTACTATGAACGTTGTACCAACTATTATCCATGTGCTGTGTTATTAAATGTTTGTCTATTAACCTTCGTTGGAGTTATTTGTATCCAAAGTATGTATAACTTTGCACCTACGTTACAACTGGTGACATCCCGAAGTGATATGAACACTTACCCTTTTTGCCCAAGTCGACCATAAAAATGGTCGTAAAAGTACTCGGGACTTTCAACACGAACTTTTTTAAAAAAAGAAAAAACGGTGACCCCCTCAAAGAAATTATTTCTTTTTTCTCCGACTGTTATGGACACATTTTTTTTTACAGCGCTGGATATCTTCAAAAATTTAAAAAAAGATTCAACACCAAGAATTCTTTTTTTACCTGGAGGAAATGTTCAGCCATCAGCCAGGGACAGTTTGACACGTTCCCCCACCCCAGGGACACTGACTGCTTCAATTCAGCGATTACTACTAAGGATACGCGCATGGCCACACCATGTGACCTGGATTCCAACCGCAAGGCAACTCAGCAAAAATTTTTTTTTTGCTACACCTCTGAAAGTGAGATGTTCATCTAAAATGTCCATTTCAGGATCACGGTATGTGTGCCTCACAGACTCAAAATACCGACCTTGAAAATTTCAACTCGACCTTGGCGTCTAGAAGACATTTAACCAGGTCAGCATTGAAAAATGTAACGAAGAGACGTTGAATTTCAAGTTTTTTATCCACACCACACAGAGACATTTGCTCCATATTTTTCCTCAAACTGTTGAAAATTGTACACCTGTACAGAAAATTTTATATGCTAAAAGTTGAACCTGAAATAACGTTCGTAAAATTCTTTTAACATTTGTTTCTTTTGAAACACTCTTTTAACGATTCCCGTCGTTTTTTGGGCATTTTGTGCCTACCATTTTGTTTCCAGGAGAAAAATTATTCCTCAAGGATAAAAGCAGTCCTTATTTCAACTCAGGAATTTGGAAGAAAGTTGATTTCTTTAAATTGTAACCATACCACATAGGAGTTTTTCCCACTGGACTTATACACGAAAATTCTCTTGTGTGTATTTTAAATTACATTCCTGTTTTTTCATGTTTTTTATTTTATAGTTTGCGGGAATATGTATATGCAAATTTTATTTCTCTGTTTTTGAAACTTTTGAACTTTGAACATTCGAAACTCTGTTCTTTTCCTTAAAGGAATCTATATTTTTGTTTGTTTGTCATGCTTGTCTATAAATTTTTTGCCCCGCTAAAAATTTAGGGGGGAGTATTTGTAGCGTTTGTTTGTATTCGCCTGGTGGAGTTGTCTGCCCCTTTTAGTTTGATGATGCCCGCTAGGGCACCAGTATTTAAGCGCCGGTTTCAAACACTTTCGCTCTCTTTATAGTTTCAGCAACTACAAGCCACATGGGGTAGATTCTATCTAAACCCTCTCTTGGGGCTCCGCCCCCTTACATTACTGTAAGTTCTTTACAGCATGGACTATCGCTAGTCTCATGTCTGTACTCTTTTATGTTATATCTGTATCATTCATGAATGTGTCTTATCTTTATGTGTACTCTTTACTATGAACGTTGTACCAACTATTATCCATGTGCTGTGTTATTAAATGTTTGTCTATTAACCTTCGTTGGAGTTATTTGTATCCAAAGTATGTATAACTTTGCACCTACGTTACAGCATCGTGCCTCCCAATAGAAGTGGGCCCAAGAGGATTTACGGTAAAATATGTGTTGTAAATATTTATCAGACATCGGACTGGTCGGGGCCAAACAAACAAACAAACAAACACAAAAAAACCCCACAAAAGAACACAAAAAACAAAAAACAAAAAAAACAATTACTGATACGGCCGAAAAAAGGTGCAAAATGGCTCTGGGTAAAGAGAAATAGTACATGGAAAAATAATACCCAAGAAAACCTCATTTAGATTTCAATTAATATTTTTATTTACCATTAATCCGAAATGCAAATTCTTTGGCTGCAATTTGGAAAATTGACTATTAGCTTAGTCAGTTAAATGCAATTTTCAAGACGTACTATTTTTAATATAGTCAGTAATTTCTACGAGTATATTTGTAATATAATGATGTAAATATTTTTGAATCCGTTTTTTGTAAACAAAGGTCAACATTTATTCCTTTATTTTATTTTGATGGAGAACGAGAGTCAGATGGCGCAATGCACGGCAACTATCGTATTCTCTTCTGAAAAAGAGAGCAAGACATTTTCTTTGCCTGCCAGAAGTGAATCTACAACCTCCCGAATGCAAAAAACGAGACGTAGACATTGTGCAGACGCGAGGTTCTACCCAGGTGCCGGGATGTTGAAAAACTACGTCCATAAATAGCGGGAGTCTAAGGAAGACAGGACAGACAGGGGACTAGTGGGCATATTTGTCGAACTAGAGACCAGTGAACATTTGCGTCAGACTAGGGACTTGCACCATCTACAAAGGAAAGGAAAGGAAAGGAAAGGAAGAAAGACAGACAGGGGACTAGTGGGCATATTTGTCGAACTAGAGACCAGTGAACATTTGCGTCAGACTAGGGACTTGATTGCAGAACCCCCCTAAACAAAGTGTCTCTAACCAAGGCCCTCTAAGATATCTTAGAAGGCGCTGCTCTAACACTCTTTGTTCATGATTGAACCGGCAACTCTTCTCTTATGACCTTCACGGTCATAAGAGAAGAGGAGCTCTGTTCACCCCTTCTCCCAGTTCCTCCACTTCTCCGTTTTCTGTTCCACCTCTCCTTCATTCCTCGTTTGATTTACGTCGTTGCTCGCTCTAGTATATAGACTGATTGACCATCTTTTCTCCTCTCCCTCTCAGAGAAGCGGAGGTTTTATCTCCAACCTCTACCCATAATGCCTCAGGCGCTTCTATAAAGAGGCCTTTCCTTCTCCTCTAACCTTTCGATGTTGCAAGCATGCCTACACCAACTCCTCGTTCACCCGTTCAGTTCCGATGTCTCAGGCAAGGTGGACTTACACGCAAAGCAAGTCCTAGCCCATTTTGTATGAGGTAAGTATTTTCTCTTACTATACTCCTGCTTGATCTCTTGATCACAAAATGGTAGGGAGATGGTACCCGCTTTTGACGAGTGCTCCTTCGCAGAGGTGGCCGGTGTTCGTCTATTTGTACTTTTTCTCTATGATCTCCATCGGTCTCGGCCACATCGTCAAGTTAGACTCCACCATGGTATCTTCTGCTGTTACAGGCCCTGTTCTAACTACTGACATAGTCCCTGAATCACTCTCGGACAACGTATCACTGTCTTTGTCTTCCTCAAACGCAGTTGGTCTATAGCATCTGCGATGATCCTTTATATGCCGCGGCACACCATCGACGAGAACGGTCTGAGGGCTGACTATTTGACCAACTTGTCCTTTGCCAAATTTAGTAGTACAACGACTGTTCGGGGCTTTAACCCAAACCAGATCTCCCTCTTGATATGGATTGTCCACGAGGATGGCATCATCTTATCTAGCCCTTTTATACGCTGTTCATACTGGTAAATTCCGCTAGATGGCGCAATCGATGATGTTACGCCATCCTTTGGTGTTACATTGTACCAGTACACTGCATTCTGGTCGCAATTCTTTTAATGGTGCGATGACATCGTTCCGCTATACCATTACCCTCTGGAACATAGGCACATCGATATCGTATTCGCACGCCCCATTCACCTGCAAAGATCTGGAACTCGTGGCCACAAAAGGCGGGGCCATTGTCCGTTAATATTTCCACTGGTGGACAGCGTTCACAGAAGACGTCGTTTGTCGGACGAAGTCAACATGCGTCTTCTATAATAGCACCATCTATTTCTAATACCTCGCCCGTTGCTAGAGAGCTTGCATCCGCCCATGCGTTCAATTCTCGTCCGGCCATGCACCAATCACCTCGGGTGGGATAATCTTGGCACACTTTGGTTACTACTTCAGCCACCATCCGCTTAAGAGAAACGTCATCCACTTTATCGTCCCATCCCCTAGTGACTGCGCTGCCCGTCTCTTGATTACTTCGATTGCTGCACGGAGCCACTTGCAGACCGGAAAGTGTCCCACCAGCTTCCCGCAGACAGAAAATATGATATGCCGCGTTAACATATCTGGGATTTCTGGGACAGGGCCCCTTCGTTTCCAATGCAGGGTGCCGTGCTCCCCCAAACCTCAAGTCCTAACACTATAACCCCATTCTTTAGACGCTTGGGTTCCTTGCTTGTCAAACCGAAGGTTTCCAGTTTCCTCCTGATTTTATCTGCTGACATTACATCCTCGTTTACATAAATATCGTCGACGTAAGCTGATGTGGCTTTCATCATCGGCTCCTCTTGCGTCAACACTGCCTTTACGATGGATTTAATAATAAGCGGTGCCACATTAAGGCCAAATCCTAACCGTGTCAAGCAATATCGTTTTCCCATGACAACCACAGTTTGAAATGCCCACAGTGACTTATGAACATGTATCTGCAGGTAGGCTCTCTTCAGGTCAAGCAGGGCTACATTGGACCCCTGCTGACGCCACTCCCGCAGTTTGGCAGCACACACGTCGGCGTTTGCAGTGAAGGCATACATATGTTGGTTTAGTTCCCTGTAATCCATCACTGTCCGTACCTTGTTTTTGCTGGGTTGTACAATAGCCATCAGTGGGATCAAACCCTTTAGGGGTCCAAGCTCCTCCTCTGGATACGGTATTAACCACCCATTCGCCATCCACATCTCTAACTCCTCCTCGTACGCAATCTTGATGTTATCAGGCACCGAATACTCTGGTATTACATTGTGCAGCTGTTCTGGTGCTTCATTCATGGCCCACTTTCATCGTGCAGTCCATGTCCTTTGTTTATGGTCAAACGTAGCACAGACGTCTGGTTCTTCAACTGAGAGAGCTGCACATAATCCTTCCACTTTACCGAGCATAACCCTTCCATTTGACGACGGCGACGACGGGAAAAAAAGAAGTAGAAGTCGGTGTTTGCAAAGAGAAAGTTTAGCCTGCGAGAAGGCGTTGGAATCGCTTCTTTTTGGCCCCAACAACAAAAACTTGTTGAGTTAAATCTTTATTTCCCCCCCCCCTCTATGTTTTCCTATAAGCTATTTCGGCTATTTGTAAATTCCTACTTACCTCAACATCAGTCTTTGGGAAAAAGTACAAGAGTTGTCGGAGGTTGTATAATATTGACATTATCAACACATAATGGCGGACGCCAAGTTCGATCTCAAACTCATCTCTGAATTCGACGGCTTCACGTCTGTGGTGGACTGGGTCGAGAGAGTGGAGCTGACATGTCGCTTATGTGGGGTCAAGCAAGTCGAGCTGGTCATCCCCCTGCGGCTAACGGGAGGCGCTCTTGACGTTTACCAGCAGTTAAAAGACAACGAAAAGGCTGATGTTGAGCTAACTAAGGTTGCACTATACAAAGCCCGGACGCTTTACAACCCGGGCGTTAATGACAGGCGAGACAGTGGATGTCTTCTTTGCGGCACTAAAGAAGATGGCGGTTCTGTTTGTAGGATTACCTGAACGGACCTTTGTATACGCGTTCGTAGCAGGACTCCCGGCTCGAGTGAAACAACTGTTGAGGGCGTCCACAAGCATAGAGGCAACGCCGGTTGAGCAATTACTTGAGCGCACACGGACTATCGTCAAGGATAAAGCAGAACTGGGGCAGTCAATTGCAATGGTCGCGCTGACGGCCCAAAGTGGCCATACAAATCCCCACCCCAGGCTGTACCTTCGAAGGCATGGTTACATGGCTAGGGAGTGCAAGAGTAGCATGGACGAAAGACGTGGGCGCATACGCTGCTTTAAATGTGGCGGAATCGGACACATGGCCTCAACCTGTCCGGAAAACGAGCCAGGGGTCAAGATGTCAGCGCCGCTCTGCTCTCCGGACAAGAAGTAAAGCAATCGTTGCACGTCCGAGCGAAATTGGCATAATTTGGCCTGGTTTGCAAGGATCCAGAGCGACTTGAAGACGGAGCGCGCGCACTGGGCCTGGATGTCAGGGGGAAGAAGGCATCCTGCGCTGGAGACAGGGAAGTGTGGTTCCAGGCATTCCTGAAGTTCTCACAAGCGGACTGTTTTTTCCCTATACGGAAAACTTGTAGGACACCTGTGTGTGGTTGGCTTCGTGCAGCAGTGGGCGTAATAAAACGCCGAGCGAATGCGGTGTCCTCAGGATGGGACGATGAAACGAGTGATGCCCTCCTCACCCGAATGATTGTAGAAAATGTTGAGAGAGCAACACACAAGGACCCTGCCCGAGGAGAGTGGTGCCTCAACGAGGAAGAAATGAACGTATGGGTCGATGCCAGTTCATTGGCGTTGGGAGTCCTATTGGAGAGAGACGGGGCCGTGTTGGAGGATGCGTGCTGGTTGCGGCCCATGAATGATGCTCAGCACATCAACTTAGCTGCGTTGGACGCCGTGGTGAAAGGCGTCAACCTAGCTCTACAGTGGCAGGCAAAGAGGTTGCACCTGCACATCGATTCTTTTTGTGTCTACCATTGGATGTCCGACACGCTGACTGGAAAAGCAAGAATACGCACCAAGGCGGCAAGCGAGATGCTGATAAGGCGGAGGCTAGACAACCTAAAGAGCCTAGTCTCAGAGTATAACCTGATAGTCAGCATATGCAATCTTGCGGACCAGTTGACACAAGTGCCACACAAATGGTACGTTGCCGTAAAGATGGGTACCGAGCCCGTTGGTCAAACCTGCGCTGCCGCAGTACGACGCGACCACGGTTTTCGTCCCTAGTAGTTAGCAATCTGGCTCGCGAAATCAAATCTACCATTGTTAGGGTATCAACATTCGGTGCCTGTTGGAGCTCGACAGAGATATTATCTGGGAACCCCGTGACAAAATCCAATTTTGCAAGCCTCTCAAGCCCCAATCCCTCGAATCCAGCTAACCCGACCAACTGCCTTATCCTATTTGCGTACACGTCAACGCGTTCGCCTTCCCACCTGACAAGGGTTAGCTTCCTATAAGCTAAAAAGGCCTCCTTCAGTCCTATTTTATCTATATCCTGATGATCCTTCTCTGTCATTTCCATATAAAGTGCAAGCGCGTCCCCTTCCAAATATAGCGACAGCAAGCTGGCCACGTCATCCACCATCTGCAGTCTCGCCACAACACGAACTTTCTTCGGACATGCCACCACATCACCCTCACCAGTAAATGGCCTTATTACGTCATGGCCAAGTCGAATTTGTGCCATTGTCTAAAAACTGAAATAGCTTGTCTCTAACACTCTTTGCTCGTGATTGAACCAGCGACTCTTCTCTTGTGATCTTCACAGCTCTGTTCTCCTCCTCTCCCAGTTCCTCCACTTCTCCGTTTTTTGTTCCACCTCTCATTCGTTCCTCGTTTGATTTACGTCGTTGCTCGCTCTAGTCTATCGACTGATTGACCATCTTTTCTTCCCTCCCTCTCAGAGAAGCAGACGTTTTATCTCCAACCTCTACCCATAATGCCTCAGGCGCTTCTATAAAGAGGCCTTTCCTTCTCCTCTAACTTTTCGATGTTGCATGCTTGCCTACACCAACTCTTCGTTCACCCATTCAGTTCCGATGTCTCGGGTAAGGTGGACTTACACGCAAAGCAAGTCCTAGCCCGTTTTGCACGAGATTAGTCTCTTCTCTCACTACATAAAGAAGTTTTTTTTTAAAAACAATGTTGTTAAACAAAAGCTATTTCAACGCCGCTTCTTATTTTTGACTTTAATGGTGAGGGAGATGTAGTGGAATGGCTTACCAAGGTACAGCTGGTGAGACTCCAGAAAGTAGATGACGTGGCAAGCTTTTTGCCCTTTTATTTGGAAATGAGATGCACACTATATTTGGAGATGGACAAAGATCAACACACCAATATCGACCTTATTAAATCTCGGTTGAAAGAGGCTTTTCAGACGGGGAGTTCTCACAAATCTGAAACTAATTAGGTGAACCGGAGAGAGCGTGCATGTTTACGCCAGAAAAATACGACAACTTGCAGGAAGGGCGGGATTCACTCGGCGCTGTCTTGATACGGTGATAAAGCTGGAATTCGTAACAGGGTTACGACATCTCAAAGGAGCTGCAACAGGTACCAGTCATCGAAACATTGAACATGGGAGATTTGCTGACACGGACGAGAGTGCTGATGAAAGATACGACCGAAGATACGGTCGCAACAACGCAGTTCCCTCGAAGTGAGGGCGAAATGTCTTTCGAAACGAAGCCCCAAACAGCCATTACCTGTTACAGATGCAGAGGCCAGGGTCACGTAGCCAGAGACTGTGCAACAAGACGGCCCGATGGAACGAGCACCATGTCGGACCGTGAGAGTGGTGAAGATTAGCAACAGCAGCCACAAAATAGAGGTGCTTATGAGCAGGAATGTGCTACTAAAACACTGATGATACAGTCTAAAAGGTTATTCCTGGGTGTTAAACAAAACAGAAGAGGAAGGTTTATCAAAATTGCTGAGGTAGTTGGTGCTTGTGGAAAGAATAGCTGCCTCCTTCTGGCTATGTCTGCAGCGGCAGAATTTCGGAATAATTTAACAGAGTTCAGTGAACATTATATGCATCTTTGGATCCTCCAAATCCTGATAATCTTCCAGAAGATGGTAAACTAAAAACAGAAATAATGGTTAAAGATAACAGGCGCTATTATCTAGATTTGAAAGAAAATCAACGGGGACGATTTTTAAGGGTTTCTCAAAAAATTCCTAGCAGTGGATCCAGAACGCACATTGCTATACCTGCCCAAGGAATGATTGAATTTAGGGATTTCCTCAAAGATTTACTGGATGAATTTGGAATTGAAGATCGTGACTGCAGTGAATTACCAGAAAATCGAACAGCTCGAGTGGAAGGGAAAATATTTTACTTTGATGTTGGTTCAAATGATCGTGGTGTATTTCTTCGGTTAACAGAGGCTCGGCCTGGTGGTTATCGCAGCCCCATTACCATTCCAGCTGCCTGGTCAAGGTTTCGGGACCTTATGGCAGAATTTGCTGATAAAATGAAGTCCAAAGAGGGCGAGCAGGTGGGCGGATCAGTCGGAATCGCCAGATGATGCCTCTGACACGAATGTCTCGGAAGCTACCGACGGTGATGTTGATAGACCCCGTGACGATAGTCATGAACGTGGTTGGGCCGAAGAAGAAACCACAACCCCCCCACTCCAAAGAAGCACGCAAACAAAGAGGCCAGCACCCACCTGCACGTTTTTTTATGAGGACATCAGGGGGGAGTGTGATGGAGAACGGGAGTCAGATGGCGGCAAGGCACGGCAACTACCACATTCTCAGACATGTCTTGCCTCTCGGAATCGAACCCACCTCCTCCCAAAGCTACGTCCATAAATAACGGGAGTCTGAGGAAGACAGGACAGAGCGGCTCGCCCATCTGACTGACCTACGAAGGAAAGAAAGGGAAGAAAGATAGACAGGAGACTAGTGAGCATATGCGTCGGGCTAGAGACTAGTAAGCATATGCGTTGACTAGAGATTAGTGAGCATATCCATTGGACTAGAGACTAGTAAGCATATGTGTTGAACTAGAGACTAGTGAGCATATGTGTTGAACTAGAGACTAGTGTGCATATGCGTTGGACTAGAGACTAGTAAGTATATGCGTTGGACTAGAGACTAATAAGCATATGCGTTGGACGAGAAACTAGTGAACAATTTCGTCGGATTAGAGACTAACAAGCATAATCGTCGGACTAGAGACTAGTGAGCATATGCGTCGGAATAGAGACGAGTAAGCATATGCGTTGGACTAGAGACTAGTGAACAATTTCGTCGGATTAGAGACGAACAAGCATAATCGTCGGATTAGAGACTAGTGAGCGTATGCGTCGGACTAGAGACTAGTGAGCATATGCGTTGGACTAGATTCTAGTGAGCATTTGCGTCGGAGTAGAGACTAGCAAGCATATGCGTCAGACTAAAGACTAGTGAAGAATTACGTCGGATTAGAGACTAACAAGCATAATCGTCGGATTAGAGACTAGTGAGCGTATGCGTCGGACTAGAGACTAGTGAGCATATGCGTCTCACTAGAGACTAATAAGCATATGCGTTGGACTAGAGACTAGTAAGCATATGCGTTGGACTAGAGACTAATAAGCATATGCATTGGACTAGAGACTAGTAAGCATATGCATTTGGACTTGAGACTAATAAGCATATGCGTTGGACTAGAGACTAATAAGCATATGCGTTGGACTAGAGACTAGTAATGATATGCGTTGGACTAGAGACTAATAAGGATATGCGTTGGACTAGAGACTAGTAAGCATAGGCGTTGGACTAGAGACTAATAAGCATATGCGTTGGACTAGAGACTAATAAGCATAGGCGTTGGACTAGAGACTAATAAGCATATGCGTTGGACTAGAGACTAGTAAGCATAGGCGTTGGACTATAGACTAGTGAGCATATGCATTTGGACTTGAGACTAATAAGCATATGCGTTGGACTAGAGACTAGTAAGCATATGCGTTGGACTAGAGACTAGTGAGCATATGCATACTGCTAATAAGCATATGCGTTGGACTAGAGACTAGTAAGCATATGCGTCGTTGGACTAGACGTAAAGACTAGTAAGCATAGGCGTTGGACTAGAGACTAATAAGCATATGCGTTTGGACTAGAGACTAATAAGCATAGGGTTGGACTAAAGACTAATAAGCATTGCGTTGGACTAGAGACTAATAAGCATATGCGTTGGACTAGAGACTAATAAGCATATGCGTTGACTATAGACTAATAGGCATATGCGTTGGACTAGAGACTAGTAAGCATATGCGTTGGACTAGAGACTAGTGAGCATATGCGTCGGACTAGAGACTAGTAAGCATATGCGTTGGACTAGAGACTAGTGAACAATTTCGTCAGATTAGAGACTAGTGAGCATATGCGTCGGACTAGAGACTAGTAAGCATATGCGCCGGACTAGAGAGTAGTGAACAATTTCGTCGGATTAGAGACTTGTGAGCATATGCGTCGGACTAGAGACTAGTGAGCATATGCGTCGGACTAGAGACTAGTGAACAATTTCGTCTGATTAGAGACTAACAAGTGTAATCGTCGGATTAGAGACTAGTGAGCATATGCGTTGGACTAGAGACTAATAAGCATATGCGTTGGACTATAGACTAGTAAGCATATGCGTTGGACTAGAGTCTAGTGAACAATTTCGGCGGATTAGAGACTAACAAGCATAATCGTCGGACTAGAGACTAGTGAGCATTTGAGTCAGACTAGAGACTAGTGAGCATATGCGTGGGACTAGAGACTAATAAGCATATTCGTCGGACTAGGGACTAGTGAAAAATTTCGTCGGATTAGAGACTAGTGAGCATATGCCTCGGACTAGAGACTAGTGAGCATATGCGTCGGACTAGAGACTAGTAAGCATATGCGTCGGACTAGAGACTAGTAAGCATATGCGTCGGACTAGAGACTAGTAAACAATTTCGTCAGATTAGAGACTAACAAGCATAATCGTCGGATTAGAGACTAGTAAGCTTATGTGTCGGATTAGAGACTAGCAAGCATATGCGTTGGACTAAAGACTAGTGAACAATTTCGTCTGATTAGAGACTAACAAGCATAATCGTCGGATTAGAGACTAGTGAGCATATGCGTTGGACTAGAGACTAATAAGCATATGCATTGGACTATAGCTAGTAAGCATATGCGTTGGACTAGAGACTAGTAAGATATGCGTTGGAACAAGAGACTATAATGATATGCGTTGGACTAGAGACTAATAAGCATATGGCGTTGGACTAGAGACTAGTAGCATAGCGTGGACTAGGACTAATAAGCATATGCGTTGGACTAGAGACTATAAGCATAGCGTTGGACTACAGAGACTAATAGCATATGCGTTGGACAAGAGACAATAAGCATATGCGTTGGACTAGAGACTAATAAGCATATGCGTTGGACTAGACTAATAGCATATGCGCGGACTAGAGACTAGTAAGCATATGCGTCGGACTAGAGAGACTAATACAATTTTCGTCGGATTAGGGACTAGTGAGCATATGCCGTCGGACTAGAGACTAGTAAGCATATTGCGCCGGACTAGAGAGTAGTGAACAATTTCGTCGGATTAGAGACTAACAAGTGTAATCGTCGGATTAGAGACTAGTGAGCATATGCGTTGGACTAGAGACTAATAAGCATATGCGTTGGACTATAGACTAGTAAGCATATGCGTTGGACTAGAGTCTAGTGAACAATTTCGGCGGATTAGAGACTAACAAGCATAATCGTCGGACTAGAGACTAGTGAGCATATGCGTCAGACTAGAGACTAGTGAGCATATGCGTTGGACTAGAGACTAATAAGCATATTCGTCGGACTAGGGACTAGTGAACAATTTCGTCGGATTAGAGACTAGTGAGCATATGCCTCGGACTAGAGACTAGTGAGCATATGCGTCGGACTAGAGACTAGTAAGCATATGCGTCGGACTAGAGACTAGTAAGATATGGTCGGACTAGAGCTAAAACAATTTCATCGGATTAGAGACTAGTGAGCATATGCGTCGACTAGAGACTAGTAAAGCATATGCGCCGGACTAGAGACTAGTAAACAATTTCGTCAGATTAGAGACTAACAAGCATAACCGTCGGATTAGAGACTAGTAAGATTATGTGTCGGATTAGAGACTAGCAAGCATATGCGTTCGACTAAAGACTAGTGAACAATTTCGTCTGATTAGAGACTAACAAGCATAATCGTCGGATTAGAGACTAGTGAGCATATGCGTTGGACTAGAGACTAATAAGCATATGCATTGGACTAGAGACTAGTAAGCATATGCGTTGGACTAGAGTCTAGTGAACAATTTCGACGGATTAGAGACTAACAAGCATAATCGTCGGACTAGAGACTAGTGAGCATATGCGTCGGACTAGAGACTAGTGAGCATATGCGTTGGACTAGAGACTAATAAGCATATGCGTCGGACTAGAGACTAGTGAACAATTTCGTCGGATTAGAGACTAGTGAGCATATGCGTCGGACTAGAGACTAGTGAGCATATGCGTCGTACTAGAGACTAGTAAGCATATGCGTCGGACTAGATACTAGTGAAACATATGCGTCGGACTAGAGACTAGTGAGCATATGCGTGGACTAGAGATAATAAGCATATGGCGTCGGACTAGAGAACTAGGTGAACAATTCGTCGGATTAGAGACTAATGA
This sequence comes from Doryteuthis pealeii, assembly GCA_023376005.1. Taxonomy (NCBI): domain Eukaryota; kingdom Metazoa; phylum Mollusca; class Cephalopoda; order Myopsida; family Loliginidae; genus Doryteuthis; species Doryteuthis pealeii. The sequence continues at coordinate 76,608,902 of CM042159.1, read as the reverse complement.
GCATATGCGTTGGACTAGAAGACTAGTAAGCATATGCGTCGGACTAAGAGTAGTGAAAAATTTCGTCGGATTAGAGACTAGTGAGCATATGCGTCGGACTAGAGACTAGTGAGCATATGCGTCGGACTACAGACTAGTGAACAATTTCGTCTGATTAGAGATGAACAAGCGTAATCGTCGGATTAGAGATTAGTGAGCATATGCGTTGGACTAGAGACTAATAGGCATATGCGTTGGACTATAGACTAGTAAGCATATGCGTTGGACTAGAGTCTAGTGAACAATTTCGACGGATAGAGACTAACAAGCATAATCGTCGGTACTGAGACTAGTGAGCATATGCGTCAGACTAGAGACTAGTCAGCATATGCGTTGGACTAGAGACTAATAAGGATATGCGTTAGACTAGAGACTAGTAAGCATAGGCGTTGGACTAGAGACTAATAAGCATATGCGTTGGACTAGAGACTAATAAGCATATGCGTCGGACTAGAGACTAGTGAATAAATTCGTCGGATTAGAGACTAGTGAGCATATGCGTCGGACTAGAGACTAGTGAGCATATGCGTCTCACTAGAGACTAAAAAGTATATGCGTTGGACTAGAGATTAATAAGCATATGCGTTGGACTAGAGACTAGAAAGCATATGCGTTGGACTAGAGAGTAAGCATAAGAGACTACTAGAGACTAATAAGCATATGCGTTGGACTAGAGACTAATATATGCGTTGGACTAAGAGATAATAAGGATATGCGTTGAGACTAGAGACTAGTAAGCATAGGCGTTGGACTAGAGACTAATAAGCATATGCGTTGGACTATAGACTAATAAGCATATGCGTTGGACTAGAGACTAGTAAGCATATGCGTTGGACTAGAGACTAGTGAGCAAATGCATTTGGACTTGAGACTAATAAGCATATACGTTGGACTAGAGACTAGTAAGCATATGCGTTGGACTTAGAGACTAGTAATGATATGCGTTGGACTAGAGACTAATAAATATGCGTTGGACTAGAGACTAGTAAGCATAGGCGTTGGACTAGAGACTAATAAGCATATGCGTTTGGACTAGAGACTAATAAGCATAGGCGTTGACTAGAGACTAATAAGCATATTGCGTGGACTAATAGACTAATAGGCATATGCGTTGGACTAGAGACTAGTAAGGCATAGCGTTGGACTAGAGACTAGTGAGCATATGTGCGTCGGACTAGAGACTAGTAAGCATATGCGTCGGACTAGAGACTAGTGAACAATTTCGTCGGATTAGAGACTAGTGAGCATATGCGTCGACTAGAGACTAGTAAGCATATGCGCCGACTAGAGAGTAGTGAACATTTCGTCGGATTAGAGACTAGTGAGCATATGCGTCGGACTAGAGACTAGTGAGCATATGCGTCGGACTAGAGACTAATGAACAATTTCGTCTGATTAGAGACTAACAAGCGTAATCGTCGGATTAGAGACTAGTGAGCATATGCGTTGGCTAGAGACTAATAAGCATATGCGTTGGACTATAGACTAGTAAGCATATGCGTTGGACTAGAGTCTAGTGAACAATTTCGACGGATTAGAGACTAACAAGCATAATCGTCGGACTAGAGACTAGTGAGCATATGCGTCAGACTAGAGCACTAGTAGCATGTATGCGTTGGGACGTGAACTAATAAGCATATGCGTCGACTAGAGACTAATCGTGAACAATTTCGGTCGGATTAAAGACTAGTGAGCATATGCGTCGACTAGAGACTAGTGAGCTATGCTAGCAGACTAAGCATATGCGTCGGACTAGAGACTAACAAGCATAATCGTCGGATTAGAGACTAGTAAGCATTATAAGAGTCGGACTAGAGACTAGCAAGCATATGCGTTGGACTAAAGACTAGTGAATAATTCGTCTGATTTAGAGACTAACAAGCATAATCGTCAGATTAGAGACTAGTGAGCATATGCGTGGACTAGGAGACTAATAAGCATATGCATTGACTAGAGACTAGTAAGCATATGCGTTGGACTAGAGTCTAGTGAACAATTTCGACGGATTAGAGACTAACAAGGCATAATCGTGCGACTAGAGACTAGTGAGCATATGCGTCAGACTAGAGACTAGTGAGCATATGCGTTGGACAGTGACTAATAAGCATATCGTCGGACTAAGAACTAGAGACAATTTCGTCAGAATTAAAGACTAGTGAGCAATGCTCGGGACTAGAGACTAGTGAGCAATGCGTCGGACTAGAGACTAACAAGCATATACGATGGACAAGAAACTAATAAGCATATGCGTTGGACTAGAGACTAATAAGCATATGCGTTGGACTAGAGACTAATAAACATATACGATGGACAAGAAACTAATAAGCATATGCGTTGGACTAGAGACTAATAAGCATATGCGTTGGACTAGAGACTAGTAAGCATATGCGTTGGACTAGAGACTAGTGAACATTTGTGTTGGATTAGAGACTAGTAAGCATATTCGTTGGACTAGAGACTAGCAAGCTTATGCGTTGGAGTAGAGAGTAATAAGCATATGCTTTGACTAGAACTAATAAGCCATATGACTAGAGACTAGACAAGCATATGCGTTGGACTAGAGATTAGCAAGCATATGCGTTGGACTAGAGACTAAATAAGCATATGCGTTGACGAGACTAATGAGCATATACGTTAGACTAGAGAATAGTATGCATATGCGGTTGGACTAGAGACTAATGAGCATTTGCGTTGCACTAGAGACTAATAAGCATATGCGTTGGACTAGAGACTAATAAGCATATGCGTTGGACTAGAGAATAGTAAAGCATAGGCGTTTGGACTAGAGACTAATAGCATATGCGTTGGACTAGAGACTAATAAGCATCATGCGTTGGACTAGAGACTAGTAACATATGGTGTTGGACTAGGACTAATAAAGCATATGCGTTGGACTAGAGACTAATAAGCGTATGCGTTGACTAGAGACTATAAGCATATGCGTTGGCAGAGACTAATAAAGCATTATGCGTGGGACTAGAGACTAGTAGCATATCGTTGACTTAGAGACTATAAGCATATGACTAGAGACTAATAAGCAATGCGTTTGACTAGAGACAGATAAGCATATGCGTTGGACTAGAGACTTTCAACATTTGTGTTGGATTAGAGACTAGTAACATATGCGTTGGACTAGTAAACATATGCGTTACACTAGAAGACTATTAACATATGGCGTTGGACTAGAGACTAGTAGCATATGCATTTCGACTTGAGACTAATAAGCATATGTGTGGACTAGAGACTAGTAAAGCATATGCGTTGGACGAGAGACTAATAAGCATATGCGTTGGTGAAGAGACTAGTAAGCATATGCGTTGGTGAAGAGACTAGTTAAGCATATGCGTTGCCACTAGAGACTAATGAGCATATGCGTTGAACGAGAGAATAGTAAGCATATTCCTTGACTAGGAGACTAGTAAGCATATGCGTTGGACGAGAGACTAATGAGCATATGCGTTGGACTAGAGACTAAATAAGCATATGCGTTGGACTAGAGACTAATAAGCATATGCGTTGGACAAAGAGACTAATAAGGCATATGCATTGGACTAGAGACTAATAAGCATATGCGTTGGACTAGAGACTAAGCATATGCGTTCACAGAGACTAAAAGTATATGCGTGACTAGAGATAATAAAGCATTATGCGTTGGACTAGAGATTAATAAGGCATATGCATTGGACTAGAGACTAGTAAGCATATGCGTTGGACTAGTAAACATATGCGTTGCACTAGAGACAAATAAGCATATGCGTTGGACTAGAGACTAGTAAGCATATGCCTTGACCTAGAGACTAGTAAGCATATGCGTTGCACTAGAGACTAATGAGCATAAGCGTTAGACTAGAGAATAGTATGCATATGCGTTGGACTAGAGACTAATAAGCATATGCGTTGGACTAGAGACTAATAAGCATAGGCGTTGGACTAGAGACTAGTAAGCATATGCCTTGGACTAGAGACTAATAAGCATATGCGTCGGACTAGAGACTAGTGAACAATTTCGTCGGATTATAGGACTAGTGAGCATATGCGTCGGACTAGAGACTAGTGAGCATATGCGTCGGACTAGAGACTAACAAGCATAATCGTCGGATTAGAGACTAGTAAGCATAAGAGTCGGACTAGAGACTAGCAAGCATATGCGTTGGACTAAAGACTAGTGAACAATTTCGTCTGATTAGAGACTAACAAGCATAATCGTCGGATTAGAGACTAGTGAGCATATGCGTTGGACTAGAGACGAATAAGCATATGCATTGGACTAGAGACTAGTAAGCATATGCGTTGGACTAGAGTCTAGTGAAAATTTCGACGGATTAGAGACTAACAAGCATAATCGTCGGACTAGAGACTAGTGAGCATATGCGTCGGACTAGAGACTAGTGAGCATATGCGTTGGACTAGAGACTAATAAGCATATACGATGGACAAGAAACTAATAAGCATATGCGTTGGACTAGAGACTAATAAGCATATGCGTTGGACTAGAGACTAGTAAGCATATGCGTTGGACTAGAGACTAGTGAACATTTGTGTTGGATTAGAGACTAGTAAGCATATTCGTTGGACTAGAGACTAGCAAGCTCATGCGTTGGAGTAGAGAGTAATAAGCATATGCTTTGGACTAGGGACTAATAAGCATATGCGTTGGACTAGAGACTAGTAAGCATATGCGTTGGACTAGAGATTAGCAAGCATATGCGTTGGACTAGAGACTAATAAGCATATGCGTTGGACGAGACTAATGAGCATATACGTTAGACTAGAGAATAGTATGCATATGCGTTGGACTAGAGACTAATGAGCATTTGCGTTGCACTAGAGACTAATAAGCATATGCGTTGGACTAGAGACTAATAAGCGTATGCGTTGGACTAGAGACCAGTAAGCATATGCGTTGGACTAGAGACTAGTAAGCATATGCGTTGGACTAGAGACTAGTAAGCATATGCGTTGCACTAGAGACTAATAAGCATATGCGTTTGGACTAGAGACTAATAAGCATATGCGTTGGACTAGAGACTTTCGAACATTTGTGTTGGATTAGAGACTAGTAAGCATATGCGTTGGACTAGTAAACATATGCGTTACACTAGAGACTAATAAGCATATGCGTTGGACTAGAGACTAGTAAGCATATGCATTTGGACTTGAGACTAATAAGCATATGTTTGGACTAGAGACTAGTAAGCATATGCGTTGGAGAGAGACTAATAAGCATATGCGTTGAGTAGAGACAGTAAGCATATGCGTTGGACGAGACTAATGAGCATATGCGTTTTATGCGACTAAGAGACTAGTAAGCATATGCCTTAGACTAGAGGACTAGTAAGCATATGCGTTTGGACTAGAGATTAATAAGCATAGCGTTGGACTAGAGACTATAAGCATATGCGTTGGACTAGATGCGTTGCACTAGAGACTAATAAGCATATGCGTTGGACTAGACTAGTAAGAATATGCATTTGGAAGTTGAATAAAAAGCATATGCTTTGGATTAGAGAATAGTAAGCATATGCCTGGACTAGAGACTAGTAAGCATATGCGTTCGAACTAGAGACTAATAAGCATATGCCTTGGACTAGACTAGTAAGCATATGGCGTTGGACTAGAGACTAATAAGCATAGGCGTTGGGACTAGAGACTAATAAGCATAGGCGTTGACTAGGGAACTAATAACACATGCGTTGGACTAGAGACTAATAAGCATAGGCGTTGGACTAGAGACTAATAAGCATAGGCGTTGGACTAGGGACTAATAAGCACATGGCGTTGACTAGAACTAAATAAGCATAGGCGTTGGCTAGGACTAATAAGCACATGCGTTGGACTAGAACAAAAGCATTATGCGTTGGACTGACTAATAACCATAGGCTTGACTAGGACAATAGCATATGCCTTGACGTAGACGAGAAGCATATGCGTTGGACTAAGACGAGTAAGCATATGCCTGACTAGGGACTAATAAAGCAACATGCGTTGACTAGAGACTAATAGCATTGTCGTTGGACTAAGACTAATAAGTATTGCGTTGGACTAGAGACTAATAAGCATGTGCGTTTGGACTAGAGACTAATAAGCATGTGCGTTGGAGCGAGAGACTATAAGCATAGGCGTGGACAGAGACTAGTAAGCATATGCGTTGGACAAGAGACTAATAGCAGGATGCGATTGGTACTGAGACTAATAAGCATATGCGTTGGACTAGAGACTAGTAAGCATATGCGTCTCACTAGAGACAAAAAAGTATATGCGTTGACTAGAGATTAATAAGCATATGCGTTGGATCCTCGTG
>CM042159.1:76470411-76602462 GCA_023376005.1 Doryteuthis pealeii | reverse complement strand
AAGAGAGATGATCCATACTAATGCCGTCTATTTGGCGATATATGGTGTCATTAAAGCTGAATGAAACCGACTTAGTAGCGTGATCCATCAATTCAACAAAAATATGTTCAGGAAAAGAAGGACTGAACTTAGTTTTGCTACGATATAAGAAGTCAGCACATATGGAAATTGTCTCATTGAGGGGAATATTGGTGAATAAAGAGACAATATCGAAGGACACCATATACTGAGTGTCAGCACAGGGAGGGAGCTGACGGATTATGGAAGAAAAAGTGAAAGAGTCACTAATACAGTATTTAGAACAAAATTTTAAAACTGGATTAAGTAATTGGACAAGCCATTTTGCTGGGCAGAATGGCACATGGACAAAATGGGTCGCAGAGGGACATTAGGTTTATGAATTTTGGGTAAACCATATAATCTAGGTCTCTGCGATCCAACTGGACGAATTAAATCGTAAACCTCTGTGGAAATAAACGTTTTCTTGTGTAATTCAAGAAAACATTTCTGTAGTTTGATCTCAATTTTGGGTGTGTCATTGAAAGACAGATCCCCAAGTTTGAGAAATTTGGAGGGATCATTTAAAATAGTGGACATCTTATGGTAGTAGTCATGACGGTTCAAAATGACAACACCGGCACTTTTATCTGGTTTGGTGAGCAGAAAATCGGTATTGCGTTTGAGATGTCTAGCTACTTCAAAGTGATTCCTCTGCCACAGGAATCAGTTGGAAGCAACAGGAGTCTCAGCAAGCTCATGGGCTAATTCAGCCAAACGGGCCTTGAGATATGTCACGTTAGTTTGAGAGACAGGGCAGTGTTTAATAACCTGCAAGAATAATAGCTCAAATTCAGTGAAAATTGTTGTTAGGTCATTGGTACGAGAGGGGAGGGGGCACAAAAACTAAGTCCTCTCGATAGAACTAACTTTTCACTGTCCGACAGAACATAATTAGAGAAATTAAATATATGCTTGTCGGATGTGATAGCACAACCGAACCGCTTCCTAATAAGGAATTGCAAGATTTTCATTATTGGACAATAACTTACTACGCAATTAGGTGCCACTGTTGGACAACTATTTTGAGAAACGAATGGTGTCAAAGAGGCTGAGGGAGGTCCAAGCTTTCTTCCATAATAATTGAAGGTGTGATTTCACGAACAGTAAGGAGTCAGAGAAGAAAGTGATTTCGTCTCTTAGGAATGCGCGTTCTACATTACTAGTGTTACGGCATTTAATTTTGGAAATGCGTCTGGAAATGAATCCGGGGACGACTTTATTGTCCAGGCAGGAACGAAGGAAAAGAATTTTACTTTTTAAGGTAATTATTTTGCCCCTGAGATGGAAAACCTTGTTGAGGCTACATATGATATTGTTTTTTTCTCAAAAAATGCAAAGCACTTAAGTGTTACCGCTACACCATCATAAATTTTGGATTCATTGCTAGCCCTTTTATCTTGGGTTGTGTACTGAAATACCATGCTCGACAGTATCCCTTGGATGATTGTTCCAAAATGTTGCTCGGGAATTTCTACGTGGACAATTTGGTAAAAACCAGCAGCTCTGAATCTGAACTGGAACAACTATATGTCAACAGGGTAGAACGATTGTGAGAGGGGGGTGTTCACTCTCCAATCTTGTAATTCTAACTCTACGAGTTTATGAGAACGAATGAAGACGGACAACACTCTAGCTGTTCATGGGTGTTTATTTGAAAAGGTTCTGGGCTATCGTTATGAGCCACAAACCGATAGTCTGAAGGTAGCCCATCAAAATTGTAATCCTCAACTGAACACCAAAAAAAGAATTTTGGCTCAAGCCTCAAGTGTTTTTTACCCTTTATCGTAATGTTTACAGTCACTATCCAAGGCCGACTTTTGATTAGAAAATTATGGGAGGGGGGATTTAACTGGGATGATATTGTCCCTGTAGAGCAACAACGAACCTGGGCTGTCTTGGCTGAGCAGCTGTCTATGCTTGACTCTATCAATTTTCCCCGACAAGCCATTACTGAAGGCAGAACTGCGGATTTTACCCTTTTTACCACACAGGACGAAAATTCATCTTTCTTGTTTGCTAAAGCCAAAGTAGCACCTCTTAAACCAAGAACCCTTTAGAGTTGCTAGCCGCTTTTTTAGCTATAAAATGTTTGCCGGACTTGTTGAGGACATATTCGTCTGTTGATTTCAGAAACATTTTTATAGCTGTGGATGCGCAAGTAGTGTTATCCTGGCTTTTGACGGAGGCCAACAAAAAGAATGTTTTTGCAAATAATAGAATTAAGGACATCAGAAGGATTAAATATGAGCTGGACAAGGAGTTTGGTCTTTCATTGAACTTTAAGTATGTTCCCTCTGATCGAAACCCGGCAGATTTATTCACGAGAGGTCTCTCGGTTGCAAAGTTTAAAAAGGAAATGGACTTCTGGTACCATGGTCCATCATGGATAAGACAATACCCGGTCTCCTGGCCGAAACATTCCTTGAACTATTTAAGTCCAGGCACTCAGGAAGTTGTCTAATCCTCTGTCTATAGTACTACTAATACAGAATGGGAACCAGTTGTTTCTTTTGAAAAATATTCCAACCTCAATAAATTGCTAAAAGTGGTGACTAATATATTTGGATTTATTTATAAATCTAGGAAAAGTCTACAGAACCCTGAAGAAGCAGCTAGACTTTATTTGCTGAAAATAATGCAACAACAAGTTTTTTCTGACATTTTGAATTATCTAGCTGACCCCACTGGGAAGAAGATGCCCGCTTTAGTTGATCAATTAGACCTATTCATAGACACCTCGGGACTGGTGCGTTCGAAGGGGCGAATAGGCAAAACCAGTGCCTACCTCCCAGAAGTTATGAACCCTATTTTGTCGGGTAAATACAATCCTTTAACTAATTTAATTATTATGGATGTTCATAATGGTTGCTGTCATATGGGAACCCCTACTACCTTGAATAAACTGATACTTTCTGGTTATTGGATTCCAAAGGGCCGGCAGGCTGTTAAGAAAGTACTGGCATCCTGTTTTTTGTGTAAATAGCCTTTCATAAACCTAGAGAGCCTAACCTTCCTCTACACAGGGTTAATTTTGTAAGACCATTTCTACGTACGGAAGTGGATTTTACTGGGCATGTCTGGGTTACCCTGGGTGTACAGAAATCTAAAATGTACATTTTAGTTTTTACTTGTCTCGAGTTGAGAGCTATACATCTCGAGCTAGTAGAAGATATGAGTGTCAAATCTTTTCTACAAGCCTTTATTTGTTTTACCAATGTACATGGCATACCATCTCACTTATACAGTGATAGTGCGAGAACTTTTTTAGTCGGAATAAGATTATTAAATTATTGCTTTAACATCCAGTGAATTTTGCGAAAAATTTGGGAATTGTACTATCCAACATTGTAACATTCCCCTTCACTCTCCTTGGTATGGAGGTAGTTGGGAGTGGATGATTAAAACTCTAAAATCCTGTTTATACAAATTGATTGGACGTTCTTCATGTGACTATTTCCATCCTTTCTGACGTTCAACGCGCCGTTAATGACAGACCATTAACATACCGTAGCTCCTCCGATTTGGGACTCGAGATTATCACGCCTAATCACGTTTTTGTCCCCAGGTAGTAACCCCAAGCTTATACTGCGACTGGATAACCAGAACCTAGAATATGTAGACCCTCCTACTAGAAATTTGGTGCTTGGTTCTTTATCTGACAGAGACTGATTGTTGGCTAGATTCCGCCTCTTATGGTACGAAGAGTATTTATTGGGTCTGAGAGAGAGAAGAACTGATTCTCCAAGAAATTCTCCTAATAATATTCAAATTGGAGAAGTTGTGCTGGTTAAATTACCTGGTAAATTTCTGGACACTAGGCAGGATAACCCACTTGTTTTACGGAGACGACGGCCAGGTGAGGTCCTCTCGGGTCAAGCGAGGAAATGGATCTGAACGGATCCACTCAGTCACTCACCTCTATTGAAGACTCCCTCGGATTCCCCAGATTCACCGGCCTCTGAAATAGACCTTGGTGGCTCACTGATCGACCCTCCTTCAGAGGACCAAGCAGACAGTTCTTACGTATATTTTTACCCCCAGTGTAATCGGCCTGATGGTGGACCGTGGATTTGTTGCGATGGATGTGATGATTGGTATCATTTCCACTGCGTTAATATTGAATCTGCACCGCCCGAAGAGGATTCATTTTTTTTTTGCCCGCGGTGCTCCCACGTTCTAGGGTAGAATGGTTGATTTGTCTTGAGCATGACATTAAACAGCAACCAGTAGTCCCTTTTAAAACATTTAAATTTATTGGATACATTCTCCCGCTGACTGAAAAGGCGGTTGAATAAGGTGTTTTGAAAGTGGATTTAATTTTCATAACAGAAAAGTTATTTAAAGGTCATAGTTAATTTTACAATTTTCAGAAGTTTCTATTTTGTTAAACTAATGTATAGTTTAACTTGTTTCTTGTTTGGCACTTTTCAAAATATTGATAATTGTAATAACTACATTTCCCTCCCTTTAAGTCCTTTCATATCGACTAAGACGGGGGAATTATAACAGGGATATTTTCCTTGTCAACTTTTACGTATCTCCAATATTGTTATGCATATTGATGATACTTTTTTGTGTTGGGGAGTGTGTGAGAATTATTTTTCTCCTCCCCATCTTTCTATAACCTGGTAGCGAGTTGGTGAGGTGGTCACCGACTGGGTTGTCCCATTTCCCTTTCTTGAAGCTGACACTTCCTCGTTGTGGTTTATACCAAGGCCTTAAAAGTCCGGCTACCATCTGGGCGAGGCGGGTGAACAGAACAAGCTGAAAGTTTATACGTTCAACTCCAAATTACTTCTTCCCCTCAACTAATTGACCCAGTACGAGTAACAGTGGGTCGCGTTTTTGAAGTGGTTAGCTGCAAAGCCCACTAAATTTCGCAACCACTTTATTTATCTGGTCTGGTGGCTACCCCACTAAAGCTCGCGACTGCCCCCCCCCCCCTCGTCGGGATAAGCGCCTCTTATATTTTTCCCGACAATATAGATAAATATAGATATAACATAAACAGGGGTTTTATTTTAAAAACCCACAGTTTATATCAATCTCTATACTATATATGCTATATAACTAATGCAAGAACTCAAGGAGGTGGGGAAAAAGTAAAAGGAACACACTCACTTATTCTTTTGCAATTCCACCTGTTTATAAGATAGATACTCCTGCAAAGATTCCTTCATCCCAACGTAAAAGATGTAAAGGTATTTTCTGAAGATCAATGAGCCACTTAGAGGATATTAAGATAAGTGTACTCACACAGATATACGTTTTCGTAGATATATTTATTCACGTGAATAACAAGCAATATTCGATAGTCTTAGGGCGATAGTGAGTGAATGAGTCTGGACGGAAGTTAACAAACCCTACTAGAGTGCTCCGTGCTTGATGTAGTTAACTGATGCTAGTGGTCAAAACTGTTCCATCCCCCCTTTGTGTGATTGAATTTTTTTTAAGTGGGGTATGTGATGTTGTTATCATTGACTTTGTGTATATATATGTATGCATAGATTTGTATTTTCCTTTTCTGTTATTCATTTTTTTAAAAATTAGATTTTATTTAAGCTTTTATTTATTTATTTATTTATTCTATGTCCATTTGTTGGTTATATCGGTGTTGTTTCATCTGTTAAAATGTCTTCCTTGTAGTGTGATGAAGTTCTGATCCGTCTTTCTGATGAGGTTTCATTCTTGGCATGATCTTCATATGGTTTTACTTTATGTTGTGTTTTTGGTACTAGATCTCTCTCTTCCCTTGTGTATTGGTGCGTAAGTAAGTGGCACCGGTTTCTCCATATGGTGTTGCCATTTTCCGTAGTAACGTTGTAGAATCCGGGCTCTTTGTTTGTGCTCGTAACTATTGCCCTTTCCCATGTAGCCGACTGGGGGTTTATTACTGTTATATTCTGACCTTTGTGGAGTGTTGGCAATATTTTTTTGTTCCTGTTGGCGTTTGTGTAATCCCTCCAAGATTTTGTCCTTTTCAAGTTGTGTGTTCCTGTTGTGTACTTAGGTTTTCACGGTACCAAATCGATATATGTTGTATACCCTTTCTTACTTCTTTACTTCTTACTTGCTTCTATATCTTGGACATTTATTCTTCTGGCCGGCTTTGGTTCTATCTTCTAACATCTTGACTTAGTATATCTTCTAACATCTTGACTTAGTATATCTTCTAACATCTTGCGTCTGGGTCTGGAATCTTCTAAGGTCTGGACTTTCTTGGGGACTTCGGGTCTGGTCTTCTATGGGGATTTCTCGTTATCAGAAGCCCTGTGTCATTGTTAGTTTTTAAATAATAAACACAAGACTTCGATTTGTGACCGATTTAGGTTTTGAAATTAGAAGAAAGAAAGAAAAAAAAACGGAAATATAATTCGCCGGCTGACTCCGGCCGTAGATTCAAAACAGATGGGCGATCCGGAAATGACCTCGACCGGGGAGTCCAGGCGGATGGTGGCCGGGATAGGGCTGACCATATCAGTTGTAAAATCTCAAGTAGGTCGGAACTCCCAGAAGCGAGAAGCGGCGGTCATAGACCAGTCTTTGATTTGGTCAGACTTGAGTCGCCTGGAAAAAGATAAATCCTGTTTTATAGATTACCGGAAAATGAAAAAAACGGAATTAAAGAGAATCTTTTGCTTATTGTTTCCTTAAACACTTAAGAATGAAGATAAACCCTTGTTGAAAATCGAAATTAAAGAAAGTCAAATGTATTTAAAAAACATTCAAGTGGCCGGAAGAGATGGCACTTAGATTGGTGAGCGGAAGTAAATTCGATTGGCTGGTTTGAACTAGAAGGAGGCGGTGCCTTTCTGGAATATGATGTCCAGAAAGGGCCACTAATATCTTCATGCCGGCCGGAAATAAAATTGTTCCGATTGAAATGTTATTTAACTCAGACGTTTTTGGTTTGAAAGCAGGCGAGGCCGAACGGGTAGATGGGGCCAAACGGGCAGATGAAGTTGTGATTGCTTGAGAACCGGGCTAGCTGAATAGATTAACGCAATACTGAAAGCCGAGAGTAACTGACTTCAGCTAAGACCATTTTGAAAACTTAGTCAACTTACGAATTGTTTTGCACAATAGTTTGCAGAAGACCAGAAGTATTTAGTTACGGGTACATCACTCCCACAAACCTTGAGAAGTAATTATTTGTATTCTTGTATTTTTGAATATAAATGTTGTTGATTTTTGAAGAAGAAAAAGAGATGTTATTTTTTTTATGTGACCAATAGACCGCCATTAACCTCGGAAATCAGTTTCTATAGCAGATTTCTAGTCGTTTGAGATCTTAGCACAACGTGGGGCATTCGGCTAGACTTCCAGCAAATATAGAGACCCTGCAACTCTTGGTTGATGCAGAAAATCCGATCTTGACGGCCAATTTCGGAGATTCTGTGAGCCCTTTAGCTCGGTAGCGACCGATGGGTTATAGATTTACTTTTGATCTTATTTTATTGTTAATCCCCAAACCAGACGTCTGTGCAGATGCTTACATCCCACGAGCTCGGCTTCTAACTTCTAACTCTTAAACTTACTATCCTTAAACTGGAAGACAGGGTCTTCCATGCCTTCTGGTTCCCACGATTTATCCCCGGAAGGCAAGGTGAGAGTGAGGTCAAGCGCCGTCACTCACTCTCAAAGCCATCAGCTGCACTAATCGCCATTATGTTTCTACACTACCTTATATAAGTATTAGGAATCCAATAATTATGTAACATTCCTGATCCTTACTGGGAGGTTTCCTCTGCTCATTTTCTGTAAAACAGCTGTGCTTGACTTGTCTTTTTAATCATTTGAATGGTTCGTTCTATAAAACCATTTGACTGGGCGTATTTTGACGAAGGGGCAATGTGGTTAAATTCCCAATCTTTGGCAAATTGTTTGAAAGCATAGCTGTCATATTAGGGACCATTATCACTCATGATACGTTCCGGTATCCCCGAATATGGATTTCAAAGCACTATAACCCCATTGGCTTGTGCATGTGATGCATTTTCTTGGTGAATGGAAACTTAGAATAGTAGTCGGCTACAAGCAGGTACGTTTCCCCTGCTACGTGGAAAAGATCTGAGCCAATTACTTTCAATGATCTGGAAGGAACTTCGTGTGACATCATGATTTCCTTGTCCATTTTTCTTTATAAGCCATCTTATCTAATTATCTTTTTTTTATTTCATTTTTATGTGAATGGGGAATTTTCATGGTGTATATATGACTGGGGTTATTGTGGGGTCAAGAACAATGTGGTATTTACCTGGGAAGTGGCCTATGCGGTTGAATTGTTTTGGGTAGTCCCGTAGTAGATCGTTGATGGACTGTATTTGGTCCGTTTGTATCTGTAATGTAGAATTTTCCTGTCGACCATGTGTCTTGGTTGTATTTGCATTGGAGTTTGATGGTGCCAATTTGTGGTATGATGGTCTTATTGTATGTTGTTAGAATGGTGTTTGAGTGCTTCACTAATGTTGCTGGTGGATTTAGACACCTTTCTTTATAGATCCGTAATGGTAATATATTTCCTTTTGACCCAGTGTGTACTTTTACCAGTAGTTTCGCTGGGATCTTTTCTTTTCCTGGTACTTGGATTTTTATTCTTGTTGTAACTTCAGTACGGCTATCAAAATTGTTTATATTGTTGAATTGTAGATCATCATAATCACTATTGTCAGTGTCATTGTCTACAGCATCAATATTTTTATTATGTTTCTGGTCGTATTTTGACTTGTATCGTTCCCTTGGTAGAGTGTTGTATTGTGTTTTGCAAACACTCGCCCAGTGGTTCCATTTCCCACATTTAAGGCATTTTGTACCCTGGGCTGGGCATTTGTCGTATCGTCTGTGGTTTTCTCTACATTTTGGGCAGCATCTGTTTTTGTGTTTATTTTGTATGCTATCAACTGTGGCATTCTGTTGTGAGTTTTGATTTCTTGTGGCTTATAACTGCTTCATGTGGTTGATTGAAGCTTCATGGTTTTTTCCATTTGTATAGCTTTCTCTAGCGTCATTTTCTTATCTTCTTCTGGGTATATTGTTCCAGCAATTATTTGTTCTTATCAAACTCAGAGTTAAATTCGTCTCTTTGTTTCGTTTTCCGAAAGACACGCAGCAAGAAAAGCTTGCAGGGATAATTCGCCTACCTGATGATTGTTCCCTCAACCAAAATATACAAAACTTTGATCTTCTTCGAAGCCTTCAGAAAAAGAAGTGCAGTAATTTGAGTCTCACAGAGACAATTTTTTAAGGGTGCTCGCATTTGTATGCGTTTTAACTTCGCATACGACTAGTTGTGGAAATTGTCTATGGTAGATAATCTAGCTAGCCGGCGACTCGGTTGTTTTCAAGAATTCTACATTCATTTTGTACGCGTGGTACCAGCGCATTCGGCTTGATTTGGAGAATTATCTAAGCTTGATAATTCTTGCTAACCGGCGAAGTCATGCAGATACAAGAAGAATTTATTGGAACTAGACAGTCCCAAAGAAGAATTACTGGACTTTAAGAATTAGTCCTCAGAGACTTTTCTGGAACATCAATCCTTTTGAACAGCACTGGTACAGTGGACTGGAACATGGAAATTGCCAAAATTAGACCCCCATCAAACATTTATGGGTCAAACTAGAAAAAATTTCCAGTTCAACAAACAAAAATCAAGTTAAAAACTCAACTCCATAAAAAAATGACGAGCTTTTGAAGATTGTCGATACATCGTTTTCAAGGTTACGTTCCATAAATGTTGCATTTTACCCATATACAAATTAAGAGCTATAAAATGACAAAACTGTGCCCAATTATCCAAATATCTTCTCAGCAACCTAAAATAATATCTTAATTTACTGAATTTAATCATTTATTTGACTTCAGACCCTTCAAGTGCAAAAAAAAAGATTTTCAGTCAAAATCTTTGCCGATTTATGAAAATTTAACCAAAAATTCAACGTTTTTTCAGCGAAAATTCGACTGAAAACCATGAAAATTTCAAAATGCCACAAGCCAGATTTGTTCCAGAGTATATTTTTTAAAAATATAGGTCTCAATGCCTTAGAAAATCCAAAACTTATTAAATCTGACTTGTGTCAATTAGAAAAAATGAATTTTACACAAAAGTCATAATTTCAAAAAACAAACGCGATTCGTAATCCCGGCGATATCTATATATTAACATATTCTCAGTTTCGTTCAAGTTTTGAGGCTGAAAATTCACACAGGTAAGTTTTTGACCTATGAAATCGAAAAATGCCACCAGAATTGCCCTAAAACCAACCTTTTTCATGATATAAGGCTGCCAACTTGTACCTGGGCCTCGGTGGAGCATACTGTGACATGTGCGACCACTCCATACCTGACTGTCATGATCCAGCCATCGTACAAGCAGGGTTTGAAATCACCAGAACAGTTGCTGATTTACACTCCTTGTTTGAAGAGGTGGGAGATGATGGGAACATTGTAAAACGTCGCAATGATTATGAAATATGTAAAGGATTGACAAACAAGCCAATTCCAAATCATGAAGTGATCTCGGTACAAGTTCTCCATGCATTGCTAAGAACATTCGACCATTACATGAAGATTGCTGTCCACCTGAAAGCCGAAGTGTTCGAATGGACGGAATCGGAGGCTTCTCGTTATCAAAGATGCCAAAAAGGTGATACAGAAGCAACGCGAGGAGGTGATAGGGGAGATATGGGATTTCCCTGGTGGAACAGGCAAAGGAGGTACCTCCACAACCGGAAACACTGTCAGACGTATCTTGCATCATGGTGGAAGAGAAATCGTCATCCAGATGTTACCCGATCGATTTCAAAGTGTGATGACACAGATTGGATAGTATCTTTCAGTCATTTTACGATTGTTCTCGTCTGATAAGAAGATCAGCGTCAAAGAGTACAAAAACCTTTGTACCACTCTTTACCTGCTCTACCTCGAAAGCTTCCCCACCCCTCAGAAGAAGAAATCAGTAAAACCAGAAGATGAAACGTGGATAAGTGTCCCATCAACCCTACACAAACTCCTCACCCACTCGTTGAGATGAACGACAGTCGTGGGTTGAAATGTTTTGACGAATCCGGTTTGGAAGCGATTTGATCAATCGGCCTAAAGTTGGAGGATGTCATCAACAGATTGTGGTTGGGATAAGATCCAAAAGTTAATAACATCCGGCTCCAGGCGCAACCATACTGTAAACATTGCACTGAGTATGGACATTTGACCAGATACTGCAGGAAAGCCAACCCAATATTTGGTCCTCTGAGTAATGATGATGCTCTGTTTGAGGGTTTGTGTTAAATAAAGTGAATTTTTCAAATTCATTGTTTTAAGAGGTTAATCTATTTTAATTCAATTTTCTTTTCAATATGATACGCTTCTAGATGACCATCGGGAAGATACACCTGCAAATTTGTTTTTGGTAATTTGGCCCCAGATCCCACAAAAATTTAAATTTAAAAAGAAATTATTTTTGCATAGAAATAGGCTTAGCAATACGCTTCCAACGAGCTCTCAACCAAGAGAAGATATGTATGAAAACGTGTTTTTGGCGTGCTTTTAGCCCAAAACCCAAATATGGCAATTTGGGCCCAGATCTCCCAAAATTCGAAAATTTTGAAAAGATTTTAATTTACTGAAATTGGCTTATTAATACGCTTCCAACAAGCCCTCAACCATTATCAGGGGATTATTTTAACCCTAGATATTATACTATTTCCAATATTTCCCACTTTGGGCCAAATGTGCAGGACTGCCTTGTTGTAAAAGATTCTTCTAAAAAGTCTATAATTAGTAGCTTTGATGCTACGAAATTTTTGCGACCTAAGTCAGGTGACAGGTCTGAATTTGAAAAAAGAAATTGGTAATAGTAATGACCCATTTTATTCTCTATATAATCTGGTTTTCACTGCTGTGACCGAAGCCCGGTCTTGGAAGATTTATTAGAACTGTAATTGGTTATAGTAATGACCCAGTTTGTTCTCTCGAACGAAGAATCTGGTTTTCACTGCTGTTTTCCTACATTTGACTCGTGTCGAAGCCTGGTCTGGAAAGACTTATTAGAACTGTAATTGGTCATAGTAATGACCACGTTTGTTCTCTCGAACGAAGAATCTGGTTTTCACTGCTGTTTTCCTACATTAGACTCGAGTCGAAGCCCGGTCTTGAAAGACTTATTAGAACAGTAATTGGTAATAGTAATGACCCAGTTTGTTCTCTTGAACGGAGCATCTGGTTTTCACTGCTGTTTTCCTACATTTGACTCGAGTCGAAGCCCGGTCTTGAAAGACTTATTAGAACTGTAATTGGTCATAGTAATGACCCAGTTTTTTTCTCTCGAACGAAGAATCTGGTTTTCACTGCTGTTTTCCTACATTTAACTCGTGTTGAAACCCGGTCTTGAAAGACTTATTAGAACTGTAATTGGTAATAGTAATGACCCAGTTTGTTCTCTCGAACGGAGAATCTGGTTTTCACTGTTGTTTTCCTACATTTGACTCGAGTCGAAGCCCGGTCTTGAAAGACTTATTAGAACTGTAATTGGTCATAGTAATGACCCAGTTTGTTCTCTTGAACGGAGCATCTGGTTTTCACTGCTGTTTTCCTACATTTGACTCGAGTCGAAGCCCGGTCTTGAAAGACTTATTAGAACTGTAATTGGTCATAGTAATGACCCAGTTTTTTCTCTCGAACGAAGAATCTGGTTTTCACTGCTGTTTTCCTACATTTGACTCGAGTCGAAGCCCGGTCTGTTCAGACATATTAGAACTGTAATTGGTTATAGTAATGACCCCGTTTGTTCTCTCGAACGAAGAATCTGGTTTTCACTGCTGTTTTCCTACATTTAACTGAAGTCAAAGCCTGGTCTTGAAAGACTTATTAGAACTGTAATTGGTCATAGTAATGACCCAGTTTGTTCTCTCGAACGAAGAATCTGGTTTTCACTGCTTTTTTCCTACATTTAACTCGTGTTGAAACCCGGTCTTGAAAGACTTATTAGAACTGTAATTGGTAATAGTAATGACCCAGTTTGTTCTCTTGAACGGACAATCTGGTTTTCACTGCTGTTTTCCTACATTAGTCTCGAGTCGAAGCCCGGTCTTGAAAGACTTATTAGAACAGTAATTGGTCATAGTACTGACCCAGTTTGTTCTCTCGAACGAAGAATCTGATTTTCACTGCTGTTTTCCTACATTTGACTCGAGTCGAAGCCCGGTCTTGAAAGGCTTATTAGAACTGTAATTGGTCATAGTAATGACCCAGTTTTTTTCTCTCGAACGAAGAATCTGGTTTTCACTGCTGTTTTCCTACATTTGACTCGAGTCGAAACCCGGTCTTGAAAGACTTATTAGAACTGTAATTGGTCATAGTAATGACCCAGTTTTTTTCTCTCGAACGAAGAATCTGGTTTTAACTGCTGTTTTCCTACATTTCACTCGAGTCGAAGCCCGGTCTTGAAAGACTTATTAGAACTGTAATTGGTTATAGTACTGACCCAGTTTGTTCTCTCGAACGAAGAATCTGGTTTTCACTGCTGTTTTCCTACATTTGACTCGAGTCGAACCCTTCATTGGAAAGACTTATTAGAACTGTAATTGGTAATAGTAATGACCCAGTTTGTTCTCTCGAACGAAGAATCTGGTTTTCACTGCTCTTTTCCTACATTGGACTCAAGTTCGGTCTGTAACGTTACATTTTTCTCCCGAAGGAAAATTCTGGTTTCCGCTGATATTTTTCTTCATTTGACTCAAGTCCGTGTACGGTCTGAAAAGTTATTTTCAAACTGTATTGTAATTTACAGCCCTTTTCTGATGTATAGAACTACAGGCTCCTCATGAAGTAGCAGAATCCTCTATATGAAATATGAAATGAGGAGATGAAGAGAAATAAAAAAAACACCAATGTTTCGATGTATAGATGGAGACTTTATTGATTAACTCTGGACGCAAGAGTCCAGATTCTCAGAACTTTTATTCATTTATTTAATTTCAATTTGATTTAATTTCATTTAAATCCCCACAATATATCCCCACACAAGTAGCGGAGCTACGGTAAGGATGCATCAGTGAGTTTTTTTGTAAGGTGTGTGTAAGGCAAAGATAGCTTTATTACTCAGGCTTGAACGAAGTTATAGTGGTCTGTAGTGTCGGTTAATTTCTTCGTTGAATTATTTCTTTGGAAGCCAAACGAATCCTTTAAAGAATTCAGAGGGTTATTGTCCAACTCTTGTCCTTGACAATTAATTTTTTATGTGTGTGTGTTTGGTCAGGTCGTCATGACGGAGAATTATGGCTGAAATATATTTTTTATCGTTTACACGCGTTTCGCGTGGGGACCAATTTAAAAAAAAATTTTTAATGTAATCTCCTGTCTTTTTTTGGTGCAAAATTTAGTATGGACGCAAAAGAGACATGATTACTTGACCGATTTTCTTTTTCTTTTTAAAATTTTTTTAAAAATTTTTTAATTCAATCCTCTGCTAGGTCCGTGTATGGTTTAGTAGTATGGCGGTGTAGTAGGTTCTTTTTTTTAAGTCGGTTAAGGTGAATGTGTCTAATAGTGTTCAGAATTTCGCTAGTAGCGGTGGAAGTGGGTATGTAGAAAATTGAATAGTAAGTAACATGAGTTCATTCAATTTTCTTAAAAATTTTAATTTAAAAAAAAAAAAATTTAATTTTTTTTTATTATCTTTTTTGTGAATGTCCAAGCTGGATGACCTCAGGACTCGCCCCAGACCATCCATCAGATGAAGCGTTAAAAGAATTACAAGCCGACATAGACGAGATGTATGCCGTCATGAATCAACCACCACCCCCAATCCAGGAACACTGATAACTACGGCCTCATCATTCAGCATGAGACTAAAAAATAAACCTTTATCACTATCTTCAACAAGGCATATATGATCCACGTCATGCCAGAAATTGCCACCTATCCCAGCCTGGAGACTGAATTTGTCAAGGCTGCCAAGGACTTATTCGACCACGGTATTTTCCAGCAGATGATTGATTTCAAGCAGGACACATCAACCTTCCAACAGCTGAAAACTTACCTCATAGCCACCCACGACAGCCAGATGACCAACTTCCAATTCTTTAGTCGGGCCTAGGATCCGCGAGACAGCGAAAAGTTGATAGATTTCGTTGGTCGACTCGAAAACACCATCAGAGAGGCCGTCGTCCATATAAAAAGGACGGACAACAACTTTTCACGATCATGGGTGCAATGCCGATGAGCAAGAAGGTTAAAACTTAGAACCAAAACCTATACCCTCACCTCGTCAAGACAATCAACAACCACTATATGCGAAGCCCAACAATACCTTGATCGGGGTGTGAAAATCAATTACGCAATCTCGCACGACACCGCCTATTACACTCACAGACCACAGCGATCAAATTATGGAAACATGCCAACCAAACAAAAACAGACATTACGAACACGCAGACAATCACCACACACTCAGCAGATCAGCACCAACATATCACACAAGCACAACCACTATCAGACAGACAGAAACCCCAACCACAACCCAGAACCCACTATTTGCCAGAACTACACCAGGGGCCGCGCCTGCTTCCATGGACGTAACTGCCCATATCGTAATCCACTTCTCACTCGGGTTCATATCGCAACACACGATGACACATCATCCATAAACAACGAGGAACAGGATTTTCAGTACAACCCAGACGAGGGGTGATGGCTCGTCTGCGTTTCCCCCATATTCACCATCACATATTTAACCTCTAGAGACCTTCCAACAGTCACCTCTCGTCAAGTTTACTTTTTTCGCCAAGGGCACCACATTTTCCGGTGCAGCAATGCTGGACTCTTGATGCTCCACCTGTATCGTGTCAATCTCCCACTTGCCCGAAGAAGTCAGGAAACACATGACCTATTCCGACGTCCACATGAAAGGGATCAACGGCAGCATCACTGCTCTTGCCGAACTAAATTGTGACATTACTATCGGCAACCGCAGCTCACCCATTTTGGAGACATCAACTTGTTGATGACAGCTCAAGCTACACCAATCCTGATCGGTCAAAACATTCCCGGACACAACACACTCGACTCCTACTAAATAGACAACCTGAACACAACAGTCGAGTTCTGGCGCACGCTCACCTCAGGGAACGTGGTACACTCAGCCCCGATAATACCAGCCTCATCATCAACTTAAGACCCTTCATATGGGACCCAAACCACAATCAACAATGATCAGCCCGCCATGAGATCAGAACCTAACATCCAGACACTCGATTAGAGACTGAACTGGCAAAAAATGGAGTATGGGCAGCGCCTTCTAAGATATACACAGGCCTATTCACTGAAGTCCGACTCACGTGTGACGTCAGTATAATTAGGCCCAAGGAAGAAGGCGCCGGCCGATTCATTACCATCTAAATGTCCGCGAGTTCACCGAAGTGTTTTTAAATATTCAACGACTTTTTCTTTTAAATATTCAATTAATTAATTCTATTTTATAAACAAAAATGCCTTTTTAAGTATTTGGTCCCTTTTTTAATGGAATTTATATAGATGCCACACAGTTTAGTGTTTGTTTTTTCGTTTACAAAAGAGAAGAATTATATGAAAAATGGATCTATACTATGAAGACAAAACTTTTAAAAAATAGTAGGTAAATTATTTTTTTTGTATTAAAACTAAGTAAATTTGATTGAAACTTTAATAATTAAAATATTTTCAAGTCTTTGTAATTCACAAAATCGTGTTTAGGATAATGAACGTGCTGTCTTATAAAGATAAAATGTTTTTACATTTATAAGACAGCGTGTTTAAAACTCATATTTAAAAAATAAACTTAGTTTATTTTTTAAATGAATTAATATCGAGAATTTCTTTATAGTTTATTAAACTATAAAGAAATTCTCGATATTAATTCATTAAATTCCTAAAGAAATATTTTTTATAAACATAAAAAAATAATTCTGATATTCATAACAATATTTTTGAATATTCATAAATAAATGAGTCTTTAAAATAAAATTGACCCCAATTGTTTTGATTACTCTTAAAAGCGAGAAAATTAATATTTGTCTGATGTCTAATAAGCACAGGTTATTTTTTTATTATTTGAATGAATTTATATCGATAAATTCATTCAAATAAGAAAGGGATACTATTGTTATTGTGCTAAACTTGCAAATTGTCGTCAAAATTAAAACAGAAAATTTTGACGACGATTTGCAACGCATCAAACTAAATTTTGAAATTAAAATTAGTTTTAAAAATCCGATTCAAAATACTTGACTTTTTTTTGGTAATTGTTTTCATTTATTTAACGAATCTTGAAATATTTTCTGAACTAAAATATTTATGTGCAGTTTAGAAAATAAAATAACTACTAACCCCCAGAACCTGACTTACCAAAAGTAAAGTCAAGTAGGAAAAAAAAAAATAATAATAACAATGAAATAAAAAAAGTAAATAAATAAATTGAAAAAATAGAAAAGATTTTTTTTTATTTATGAATAAAACAATTACTAACCTGACTTACCAAAAAAAAAAGTCAAGTATTTTGAATTGGATTTTTTAGATTTTAATTTCAAAATTTAGTTTGATGTGTTGCAAATCGTCCTCAAAATTTTCTGTTTTAATTTTGACGACGATTTGCAAGTATAGCCTATTATTATTATTATTATTATTATTATTATTATTATTATTATTATTATTACTATTATTATTATTATTATTACTTACTCCTTTTGAGTTTTCACATCAGCATTAGCTGATGGTCTTTCACTGGAGTCTGAGTGACAGCAAGTCTCCTCAGGTTTCCAGGACTCTTCTGAGTATTCTGGCAGATTGCAGCAGTGCAGTGTTCTGAATTGTTTCAATCCTTCCTCTGATATTCAAACTTTCCAAACCCTTTTCCAATCCTTTAGGGACTGTTCTAAGTGCACCAACCACAATTGGTATCACTTACACTTTCATATTCCATATTATTATTATTATTATTATTATTTGAGTTTTCACATCAGTGTTAGCTGATGGTCTTTCACTGGAGTCTGAGTGACAGCAAGTCTCCTCAGGTCTCCAGGACTCTTCTGAGTATTCTGGCAGATTGCAGCAGTGCAGTGTTCTGAATGGTTTCAATCCTTCCTCTGATATCCAAACTTTCCAAACCCTTTTCTAATCCTTTTGGGACTGTTCCAAGTGCACCAACTACAATTGGTATAACTTTCACTTTCATATTCCATAACTTTTTCAGTTCTCTGGCAAGGTCCAGATATTTGTCAATTTTTTCATTTTCCTTTAACTTCACCCTGTGATCCGCTGGCACTGCAAAATCCACCAGTTCACAAGTTCTTTCTTTTTTGTTAATCAACACTAGGTCTGGTCTTCTTGCTGGGATAAGGTGATCCGTTTTAATTTCAAAGTCCCAGAGAATTTTGTGCGTTTCGTTCTCAAGAACAGATTCTGGTTTATGCATATACCATTTTGTTGTGTGGTCAAAATTTAATTTCTTGCATAATTCCCAGTGGATCGCCTTCCCAACACAGTCGTGTCTAGTTTTGTATTCTCGTTGTGCTAGTTTGCTACATTCGCAGAGTATATGGTTAACAGTCTCATCTCTATTACCGCAAAGTCTACATTTACTATTTTGTTGGGTCTTATCAATTTTCGCTTTGATGTAGTTTGTCCTTATAGCATTATTTTGTGCAGCAATTATAAGTGATTCTGTTTCTCTTTTGAGGTTTCCCTTTCTTAACCATGTCCAAGTCTTTCCATGTGCAACCTCATCTATTTGTCGTTTGAAGCGTCCATATAATTGTTTTTCTTCCCATTTTGTTTTCTAGTCTTTGTCGTTTTTCTGTTGGTCCATCTGCCGTTTCTACTATTGTTGGTCGCCATAAGTAATTTGTCTTTGCTCTTCCTTGTGTAATCTTCAAGTTGTTGGATTGTGGTTTCTACGCATTCCTCTATGTTGGCAAGACCTCTTCCCCCTTCCTTTCTTGACACATACAATCTATCTCTATCATCTCTAGGGTGGAGAGCCTTGTGCATGGTCATTAATTTTCTCGTCCTTTGGTCTATCTGTCTGAGTTCTTCTTTTGTCCATTTTAAGAATGGTCCTGAGTATCTTATAATGGGGACAGCCCAGGTATTAATTCCTTTGATCAGATTTCTGCTGTTAAGTTTCGTTTTTAGAAGTTTTCTAGTTCTCCTGAGATATTCTTTTTTAACTTTTCCTTTCATTTCTACTTGATATTGTCCGCTTCTAAAATTCCTAAGTATTTGTAGCTTTCATTTTCATCAAGAGATTTTATAGTTTCCTGATTTGGTAGTTGTATTCCATTTAATAGTTTTCTTTCACCCCTTTTTATTACAAGCATAGCACATTTTTCGATTCCAAATTCCATCCCTATATCCTGGTTATATATTCTAATAGTTTGTACTAGGCTCTCCAATTCTTTTTCATTTTTTGCAAAAATTTTAATGTCATCCATGTACATTATTATTATTATTATTATTATTATTATTATTATTATTATTATTATTATTATTATTATTATTATTATTATTATTATTATACTATTACTATTACTATTATTATTATTATTATTATTATTATTATCGTTTTGTTGTTGTTATTATTATTGATATTGTTAACATTATTATTATTGTTATCTTTATTATCATCATTATTATTATTATAGAATGATTCTGATAATAGTAATAGTAGCAATAATAGTAATAAGATAATTATAATAAAAGTAATATTAAGATTATTATAATAATAGTAGTAATAATAATAATGATTCTAATAATAATAATAATAATAGGAAGGATTGAAACCATTCAAAACACTGCACTGCTGCAATCTGCCAGAATACTCAGAAGAGTCCTGGGGACCTGAGGAGACTTGCTGTCACTCAGACTCCAGTGAAAGACCATCAGCTAACACTGATGTGAAAACTCAAAAGGAGTAAATAATAATAATAATAATGATTATAATAATAAGGAAATCATTCTAATAGTAATAATAATGATTCTAATAATAATGAAAATGAAAAAATTCTAATTACAATAATAATAATAATAATGATTCTAATAATAATGAAATAATTCTAATAATAATAATAGTAATAATAATGATTCTAATAATAATAATAATAATAGTAATAATAATGATTCTAATAGCAATAATAATGCTTCTAATAATAATGAAATTATTCTAAGAATAATAGTAATAATAATGATTCTAATAACAATAAGAATGAAATAAATTCTTATAAAAAAAAGCTTTTCATTGTATATCCACACGCATTTGTTATGTCTCAGCCTCTTTTCTTCCTATTCGACTACATATATTAAAATGCATTAAAAACAATTGGCTTAGTCAAAAAGATGCAACTAAATGCATGCTGTTTCCAAAATGTTGTCAAAATGGAAATCATGAATTAAATAGTATCCAAAGTGCCCCATTTTGTTACATTACAGAAACTTCATGCCCTGGAATCTCTGTCAATTTTGAAATATTGTTATAAATTGATCTCAGAAGCTCTTTCTCCTACTAGTCTTGAAAGGCTTGTTAATTTAGTTCTGCAAATTTTCAATGAGTACACTATTCAGGGATGATTGACATTAGGAAAACAGGAATGTTTGCCTAATTTTGCAGAAGTTGCAGAATATATAAACATATTTTATATTTGGTAGACAATAATGAATGTAAAAACACCATATAAAGGTTGTCGGCTTAGACATAAATACTGTAATTCACTTAGAGTAAATGAAGAAAGTTTTAGATTTCTCTCTGTATTCTGTGACTGGTTAGAATCTTGGAATAGCATTTCTAGAAAAAATGGCAAATTAACAAGGAAATTTTCACTGCTTTGCATCATACAACCTATGCATTTCTAGAACTGACTAAGTATTGCATGGAAGAATTGGAAATGCTATCCATATTACCTGGCAAATTTCAAACTGATCACATTGAGGCAAGGTTTGGTCAATATTGGCGACTTAGTGGTGGTCAGTATAATATCTCAATATGGCAAGTGCTTGAGTGTGAACAAAAAATTAGAATGCTATCAGTTTTAAAATTGAGCTTACCATTTAATCAACAATATTTATTCACTTGATAATTACAACATTGTAAATTTACAGAATAATCATTAAAATTGAAAAAAAAGGAAATCAAAACAATGCTGATTATAATTTATCTAAAATTTATATTTAATATATTTATTTACATTTATTGTAATTTGTTTATCTGTTTATCTAATAATTGATTGTTCATTTATTCATAATTCAGTTTACAGTTTTTTTAAATTAAAATAAAAAAAACATGTAAATCAAAACAATGCTGATTATCATTTATAAAAGATTGTTTTCAATTTTTAAAAAATAATATCAACGAATTTCAGTTATTAAAGTTTAATGTAACGGTATGTGTTTTTTTTGTGTATCTCAACGCTGCCTTTACAGGTTTTTATAAATTAAAATAAAAAGCATGCAAATCAAAACAATGTTTGTTATAATTTATAAAAATTGTTTTCAAATTTGAAATAAATAAAATTATGAACGAATTTCAGTTATTAAAGTTTAATGAAACGTAACATGTTGTTTTGTTTATTTACTGTCTTTACGAGTTTGACAACGATATCTATTTCGAAGGCTCGAAGAAGGCCTACTTTTGTGACGTCACACATCCAATGAACAGGCCTTCTGATATCTTAGAGGGCCTTGGTATGGGCCTCTCATTACCAACCCATCCAAATGTGGCATCAATGCAAGAGGCCGACAACGGAAAAAATAGCATAATAGCGGTCGCTACACACACGTTTAACCCCACGGAGCAAAACTGGTCCACGACAGAACGAGAGGCATACGCCATAAAATGGGCGATATCAAAATTTGATTAATTCCTGCCCATTCGTTATCTTCACCGATCATAGATCGTTAACTTAGTGAGTTCAATAACGCCAAGATACGACGATGGCAGGAAGAAATATTATGCTACAAGTTCGTCTTGGAGTTCGTTGAAGGGGAAACGAACGTCTGGGCTGACATGCTCAGCAGAGTCTGTGGACAAAAAGAAAAAAAGAAAAAAAGAAACACTGAGTGATACTACCCCGGTGGACAGGACATTTAAGCTGGATGACTCCTACTTTCACATCTACGTCCCGTCGTGGTGTCCAGGCAAGGTTTACCACTCTCCCCAGGACACACACACCACAAAATACCCGCCACCACAAGCGCATCGCGGGCACATTCCACCTCCACCATCCCTATTGAAAGGAACTGTAACCACTTTGGCATCGCAACCGAACATCTGAATGACTGCGCATTCTCAAATATCACCAGAGCCCTCCAATCACCTCTCAGGAGAAACCCATATTGATCCAGAAGACTACAGAGCGACAATCCTTAACAAACACATAAATCATTTTTTTCTGGAACCAGGCACCTCCGTTGTAATGATAAGGGACAGCAAACACTCCCCAGAATTAGTCATGCCGTACAAGCTCCGAGTCAGATACCCTCACCAAGTACACAAAGGCACCAACCTCAAAGCACGCTACACCCCCACGACAAATAACAAACAAAACAACACCAATGCTGACAGGAGTAACACGAGGACAAATCCCCGCACGTTATAAAGATCTTATTATGCACTAGACCCCTCAATGCACACAGTCACCTACATACACTTATATCAGAACGAGATCGGGGAGGGGTCAATGTTATGTACCATGTACGAGATCTCGTTCGATTTAAGCAACACGAAAAAACGCTGATATTCCACTTAGCAGCTAAGAGCGTCACCTGATGTGAACAGGACCGTACCTTTCTACAGTATGAAAAATGCGGCTCTGCGCACACGATTCTGCGCATCCTTGAGATGGAAATATCAGAGAACATCGAAAGGGCTATTTTTCAACTACTCAGCGACCTTCGCGGTCAAACCAAGGAGACGAGAAATCCGATCCAAGCTAATCCACTCTGGACGCTTAAAAACATAGAACATTCCTCAGCCAAGCAGTTGGAGAGGAGACGAGCAAAGGACAACACCGCTGACCAAGCCGTGTCATGTTTCCTTTACCTCCCTCTTCGAGATACCACCAGTCACCTACCGACCCTGACATGGCAGAGATATGTATCAACTCCTCACACTCCGTGACTGCGACCGGAACGACAATTCCTACACAGTAGTATCAACGACTCCACATTCAACGACCACCACATAATTCTTCACTAACACATCAAGTGGCTGTACATATTAAATTAATTTTAATAAAATATATAGAACGTTGACCTGTGTTTGTTTTTAATCCCTTACAACCATACGCATGATATAACATACACACACACACACACACACACACATATAATATATATATATATATATATATGCATATATATATGGGCTGCTCTGTTTGTCCTGGAGAGGAGGAAAGAAATGTTAAAGAAAAAAAGAATTGTTTAACGACGTTGTTGAAAAAATAACAACGGATTCTTTGTTGAGGGGGGAGGTTGGTAATCAAGTTCTACGCAAATGTTCCATGCTTATTAGGCATATGCTTATTAGTGTCTAGTCCAAAGCATATGCTTATTAGTC
This sequence comes from Doryteuthis pealeii, assembly GCA_023376005.1. Taxonomy (NCBI): domain Eukaryota; kingdom Metazoa; phylum Mollusca; class Cephalopoda; order Myopsida; family Loliginidae; genus Doryteuthis; species Doryteuthis pealeii. The sequence continues at coordinate 76,578,824 of CM042159.1, read as the reverse complement.
TCTAGTCCAACGCATATGTTTATTAGTCTCTAGTCCAACGCATATGCTTATTAGTCTCTAGTCCAACGCATATGTTATTAGTCTCTAGTATTAGTCTAGTCAAAGCATGTGCTTATTAGTCTCTATTCCAACGCATATGCTTATTAGTCTCTAGTCCAAGCATATGCTTATTAGTCTCTAGTCCAAAGCATATGCTTATTAGTCTCTAGTCCAAACGTCCAACGCATATGCTTATTAGTCTCTAGTCCAACGCATATGCTTATTAGTCTCTAGTCCAACGCATATGTTTATTAGTCTCTAGTCCAAAGCATGTGCTTATTAGTCTCTATTCCAACGCATATGCTTATTAGTCTCTAGTCCAACGCATATGCTTATTAGTCTCTAGTCCAAAGCATATGCTTATTAGTCTCTAGTCCAAAGCATATGCTTATTAGTCTCTAGTCAACGCATATGCTTATTAGTCTTCTAGTCCAACGCATATGTTATTAGTCTCTAGTCCAAAGCATGTGCTTATTAGTCTCTATTCCAACGCATATGCTTATTAGTCTCTAGTCCAACGCATATGCTTATTAGTCTCTAGTCCAAAGCATATGCTTATTAGTCTCTAGTCAAAGCATATGCTTATTAGTCTCTAGTCCAACGCATATGCTTATTAGTCTCTAGTCCAACGCATATGTTTATTAGTCTCTAGTCCAAAGCATATGCTTACTAGTCTCTATTCCAACGCATATGCTTATTAGTCTCTAGTCCAACGCATATGCTTATTAGTCTCTAGTCCAACGCATATGTTTATTAGTCTCTAGTCCAAAGCATGTGCTTATTAGTCTCTAGTCCAACGCACATGCTTACTAGTCTCTAGTCCAACGCCTTCTTACTAGTCTCTAGTCCAACGCTTATGTTTATTAGTCTCTAGTCCAACGCATGTGCTTATTAGTCTCTAGTCCAACGCATATGCTTACTAGTCTCTAGTCCAACGTATGTGCTTACTAGTCTCTAGTCCAACGCATATGCTTATTAGTCTCTAGTCCAAGGCATATGCTTACTAGTCTCTAGTCCAACGTATATGCTTAGTCTCTAGTCCAAGGCATGTGTTTCTTAGTCGCTAGTCCAAGGCATATGCTTACTATTCTCTAGTCCAACGCATATGCTTATTAGTCTCTAGTCCAACGCCTATGCTTACTAGTCTCTAGTCCAACGCATATGCTTACAAGTCTCTATTCCAACGCATATGCTTACTAGTCTCTAGTCCAACGCATATGCTTACTAGTCTCTAGTCTAACGCCTATGCTTATTAGTCTCTAGTCCAACGCATATGCTTACTAGTGTCTAGTCCAACGCATATGCTTACTAGTCTCTAGTCCAAAGCATATGCTTATTAGTCTCTAGTCCAACGCATATACTCTTATTCGTCTCTTGTCCAACGCATATGCTTATTAGTCTCTAGTCCAACGCATATGCTTACTAGTCTCTAGTCCAACGCCTATGCTTACTAGTCTCTAGTCCAAAGCCTATGCTTATTAGTCTCTAGTCCAACGCATATGCGTATAGTCTCTCGTCCAACGCATATGCTTACTAGTCTCTAGTCCAACGCATATGCTTATTAGTCTCTACTCCAATGCATATGCTTACTAGTTTCTAGTCCAACGCATATGCTTTTTAGTCTCTAGTCCAACGCATATGCGTATAGTCTCTCGTCCAACGCATATGCTTATTAGTCTCTAGGCCAACGCACATGCTTATTAGTCTCTAGAGCAACGCATATGATTACTAGTCTCTAGTCCAATGCATATGCTTACTAGTTTCTAGTCCAACGCAGATGCTTATTAGTCTCTAGTCCAAACGCATATACTTATTAGTCTCTAGTACAACGCATATGCTTACTAATCTCTAGTCCAACGCATATGCTTATTAGTCTCTAGTCCAACGCATATGCTTACTAGTCTCTAGTCCAACGCATATGCTTACTAGTCTCTAGTCCAACGCATATGCTTATTAGTCTCTAGTCCAACGCATATGCTTACAAGTCTCTAGTCCAACGCATATCCTTATTAGTCTCTAGTCCAACGCATATGCTTATTAGTCTCTAGTCCAACGCCTATGCTTATTAGTCTATAGTCCAACGCATATGCTTATTAGTCTCTAGTCCAACGCATATGATTACTAGTCTCTATTCAAAACATATGCTTACTAATCTATAGTCCAACGCATATGCTTATTAGTCTCTAGTCCAACGCATATGATTACTAGTCTCTATTCCAACGCATATGCTTACTAGTCTCTAGTCCAACGCATATGCTTATTAGTCTCTAGTCCAACGCATATGATTACTAGTCTCTATTCCAACGCATGTGCTTATTAGTCTCTAGTCCAACGCATATGCTTATTAGTCTCAAGTCCAAATGCATATGCTTACTAGTCTCTATTCCAACGCATATGCTTATTAGTCTCTAGTCCAACGCATATGCTTACTAGTCTTTAGTCCAACGCATATGCTTATTCGTCTCTAGTCAAACGCATATGCTTATTAGTCTCTATTCCAACGCATCTGCTTATTAGTCTCTATTCCAACGCCTATGCTTATTAGTGTAGTCCAACGCATATGCTACTAGGCTCGAGTCCAACGCATATGCTTACTAGACTCTAGTCCAACGCATATGCTTATTAGTCTCTAGTCCAACGCATCTGCTTATTCGTCTCTAGTCCAACGCATATGCTTATTAGTCTCTATTCCAACGCATATGCTTATTAGTCTCTAGTCCAACGCATATGCTACTAGGCTCGAGTCCAACGCCTATGCTTACTAGACTCTATTCCAACGCCTATGCTTATTAGTCTCTAGTCCAACGCATATGCTTACTAGTCTCTAGTCCAACGCCTATGCTTATTAGTCTATAGTCCAACGCATGTGTTTACTAGTCTAGTCCAACGCATATGCTTATTAGTCTCTAGTCCAACGCATATGCTTACTAGTCTCTAGTCCAACGCATATGCTTATTAGTCTCTAGTCCAACGCATATGATTACTAGTCTCTAGTCCAACACATATGCTTACTAGTCTCTAGTCCAACGCATATGCTTATTAGTCTCAAGTCCAAATGCATATGCTTACTAGTCTCTAGTCCAACGCCTATGCTTACTAGTCTCTAGTCCAACGCATATGCTTACTTCTAAACGCATATGCTTAGTCTCTAGTCCAACGCATATGCTTAGTCTCTAGTCCAACGCATATGCTTATTAGTCTCTAGTCCAACGCCTATGCTTATTAGTCTCGAGTCCAACGCCTATGCTTACTAGTCTCTAGTCCAACACACATACTTATTAGTCTCTAGTCCAACGCATGTGCTTATTAGTCTTTAGTACAAATGCATATGCTTATTAGTCTCTAGTCCAACGCATATGCTTACTAGTCTCTAGTCCAACGCCTATGCATATTAGTCTCCAGTCCAACGCATATGCTTACTAGTCTAGTCCAACGCATATGCTTATTAGTCTCTAGTCCAACGTCCAACGCATGCTTACTAGTTTCTATTCCAACGCATATGCTTACTAGTCTCTAGTCCAACGCCTATGCTTCTACTAGCTTACTAGTCTCTAGTCCAACGCATATGCTTACTAGTCTCTAGTCAACGCATATGCTTACTAGTGTCTAGTCCAAAGCATATGCTTATTAATCTCTAGTCCGACGCATATGCTTATTAGTCTCTAGGCCAACGCATATACTTATTCGTCTCTAGTCCAACGCATATGCTTATTAGTCTCTAGTCCAACGCATATGCTTATTAGTCTCTTGTCCAACGCATATGCTTAGCAGTCTCTAGTCCAACGCATATGCTTACTAGTCTCTAGTCCAACGCCTATGCTTACTAGTCTCTTGTCCAACGCACATGCTTATTAGTCTCTAGTCCAACGCATATGCTTATTAGTCTTCAGTACAAATGCATATACTTATTAGTCTCTAGTCCAACGCATAAGCTTACTAGTCTCTAGTCCAACGCCTATGCTTATTAGTCTCTAGTCCAACGCATATGCTTATTAGTCTTTAGTCCAACGCATATGCTTATAGTCTCTAGTCCAACGCATATGCTTATTAGTCTCTAGTCCAACATATGTACTAGTCTCTAGTCCAACGCATATATCTAGTCTTATGCTCTAGTCCAACGCATATGCTTATTAGTCTCTAGTCCAACGCATTGCTTATTAGTCTCTAGTCCAACGCCTATGCTTACTAGTCTCTAGTACAAACGCATATGCTTATTAGTCCCTAGTCCAACGCCTATGCTTACTAGTCTCTAGTACAAACGCATATGCTTACTAGTCTCTAGTCCAACGCATATTCTTACTAGTCTCTAGTCCAACGCATATGCTTATTAGTCTCAAGTCCAAATGCATAGGCTTACTAGTCTCTAGTGCAACGCATATGTTTACTAGTCCAACGCATATGCTTACTAGTCTCTAGTCCAACGCATATGCTTATTAATCTCTAGTCCAACGCATATGCTTATTAGTCTCTAGTGCAACGCATATGCTTATAAGTAGTCTCTAGTCCAACGCATATGCTTACTAGTCTCTAGTCCAAGGCATATGCTGACTAGTCTCTAGTCAAACGCATATGCTTATTAGTCTCTAGTCCAACGCATATGCTTATTAGTCTCTAGTGCAACGCATATGCTTACTAGTCACTACACCAAAACATATGCTTATTAGTCTCTCGTCCAACGCCTATGCTTACTAGTCTTTAGTCCAACGCATATGCTTACTAGTCCCTAGTCCAACGCATATGCTCATTAGTCTCGTCCAACGCATATGCTTACTAGTCTCTAGTACAACGCATATGCTTACTAGTCTCTACTCCAACGCATATGCTTACTAGTCTCTAGTCCAACGCATATGCGTAGTAGTCTCTAATCCAACACAAATGTTCGAAAGTCTCTAGTCCAACGCATATGCTTATTAGTCTCTAGTCCAAACGCATATGCTTATTAGTCTCTAGTGCAACGCATATGCTTACTAGTCTCTAGTCCAACGCATATGCTTATTAGTCTCTAGTCCAAAGCATATGCTTATTAGTCTCTAGTCCAACGCATACGCTTATTAGTCTCTAGTCCAACGCGTATGCTTATTAGTCTCTAGTCCAACGCATATCCTTACTAGTCTCTAGTCCAAGGCATATGGTTACTAGTCTCTAGTCCAAAGCATATGCTTATTAGTCTCAAGTCCAAATGCATATGCTTACTAGTCTCTAGTCTAACGCATATGCTTATTAGTCTCTAGTGCAAGGCATATGCTTACTAGTCTCTAGTCCAACGCATATGCTTACTAGTCTCTAGTCCAACGCGTATGCTTATTAATCTCTAGTCCAACGCATATGCTTATTAGTCTCTAGTCCAACGCATAGCTTACTAGTCTCTAGTCCAAGCATATGCTTATTAGTCTCAAGTCCAACGCATATGCTTACTAGTCTCTATTCCAACGCATATGCTTACTAGTCTCTAGTCCAAAGCATATGCTTATTAGTCTCTAGTCCAACGCATATGCTTATTAGTCTCTAGTCCAACGCATATGCTTACTAGTCTCTAGTCCGACGCCTACGCTTACTAGTCTCTAGTCCAACGCATAGGCTTCCTAGTCTCTAGTCCAACGCATATGCTTATTAGTCTCTAGTCCAACGCATATGCTTATTCGTCTCTAGTCCAACGGATATGCTTATTACTCTCTTGTCCAAAGCATATGTTTATTAGTCTCTAGTCCAACGCATAAGCTTACTAGTCTCTAGTCCAACGCCTATGCTTACTAGTCTCTAGTCCAACGCCTATGCTTACTAGTCTCTAGTCCAACGCATATGCTTACTAGTCTCTTGTCCAACGCACATGCTAATAGTCTCTAGTCCAAAAGCATATGCTTACTAGTCTCTATTCCAACGCATATGCTTACTAGTCTCTAGTCCAAAGCCTATGCTTACTAGTATCTAGTCCAAGGCATATGCTGACTATTCTCTAGTCCAATGCATATGCTTATTAGTCTCTAGTCCAACGCCTATGCTTACTAGTCTCTAGTCCAACGCATATGCTTACAAGTCTCTATTCCAACGCATATGCTTACTAGTCTCTAGTCCAACGCATATGCTTACTAGTCTCTAGTCCAACGCCTATGCTTACTAGTCTCTGGTCCAACGCATATGCTTACTAGTGTCTAGTCCAACGCATATGCTTACTAGTCTCTAGTCCAAAGCATATGCTTATTAGTCTCTAGTCCAAACGCATGTACTTATTCGTCTAGTCCAACGCATATGCTTATTAGTCTCTAGTCCAACGCATATGCTTATTAGTCTCTAGTCCAACGCATATGCTTACTAGTCTCTAGTCCTACGCCTATGCTTACTAGTCTCTAGTCCAAAGCCTATGCTTATTAGTCTCTAGTCCAACGCATATGTGTATAGTCTCACGTCCAACGCATATGCTTCCTAGTCTCTAGTCCAACGCATATGCTTATTAGTCTCTACTCCAATGCATATGCTTACTAGTTTCTAGTCCAACGCATATGCTTATTAGTCTCTAGTCCAACGCATATGCGTATAGTCTCTCGTCCAACGCATATGCTTATTAGTCTCTAGGCCAACGCACATGCTTATTAGTCTCTAGAGCAACGCATATGATTACTAGTCTCTAGTCCAATGCATATGCTTACTAGTTTCTAGTCCAACGCAGATGCTTATTAGTCTCTAGTCCAAACACATATGCTTATTAGTCTCTAGTACAACGCATATGCTTACTAATCTCTAGTCCAACGCATATGCTTATTAGTCTCTAGTCCAACGCATATGCTAACTAGTCTCTAGTCCAACGCATATGCTTACTAGTCTCTAGTCCAACGCATATGCTTATTAGTGTCTTATGCTTCTAGTCCAACGCATATGCTTATTAGTCTCTAGTCCAACGCATATGCTACTAGGCTCGAGTCCAACGCCTATGCTTACTAGACTCTATTCCAACGCCTATGCTTATTAGTCTCTAGTCCAACGCATATGCTTACTAGTCTCTAGTCCAACGCCTATGCTTATTAGTCTATAGTCCAACGCATATGCTTATTAGTCTCTAGTCCAACGCATATGATTACTAGTCTCTATTCCAACGCATATGCTTACTAGTCTCTAGTCCAACGCATATGCTTATTAGTCTCTAGTCCAACGCATATGATTACTAGTCTCTATTCCAACACATATGCTTACTAGTCTCTATTCCAACGCATATGCTTATCTCTAGTCCAACGCATATGCTAATTAGTCTCAAGTCCAAATGCATATGCTTACTAGTCTCTATTCCAACGCATATGCTTATTAGTCTCTAGTCCAACGCATAGCTTACTAGTCTCTAGTCCAACGCATATGCGTATTAGTCTCTAGTCCAACGCATATGCTTATTAGTCTCTATTCCAACGCATCTGCTTATTAGTCTCTATTCCAACGCCTATGGTTATTAGTGTCTAGTCCAACGCATATGCTACTAGGCTCGAGTCCAACGCATATGCTTACTAGACTCTATTCCAACGCCTATGCTTATTAGTCTCTAGTCCAACGCATATGCTTACTAGTCTCTAGTCCAACGCCTATGCTTATTAGTCTCTAGTCCAACGCATATGCTTACTAGTCTAGTCCAACGCATATGCTTATTAGTCTCTAGTCCAACGCATGTGCTTTCTAGTCTCTAGTCCAATGCATATGCTTATTAGTCTCTAGTCCAACGCATATGCACTAGCTCGAGTCAACGCCTATGCTTACTAGACTCTATTCCAACGCCTATGTTATAGTCCTTAGTCCAACGCATATGCTTACTAGTCTCTTAGTCCAACGCCTATGCTTTATTAGTCTCTAGTCCAACGCATATGCTTATTAGTCTCTAGTCCAACGCATATGATTACTAGTCTCTATTCCAACGCATATGCTTACTAGTCTCTAGTCCAACGCATATGCTTATTAGTCACTAGTCCAACGCATTTGATTACTAGTCTCTATTCCAACACATATGCTTACTAGTCTATAGTCCAACGCTGGGCTTATTAGTCTCTAGTCCAACGCATATGATTACTAGTCTCTATTCCAACGCCTATGCTTACTAGTCTCTAGTCCAACGCATATGCTTATTAGTCTCTAGTCCAACGCATATGCTTACTAGTCTCTATTCCAACGCATCTGCTTATTAGTCTCTATTCCTCCAACGCCTATGGTTATTAGTGTCTAGTCCAACGCATATGCTACTAGGCTCGAGTCCAACGCATATGCTTACTAGACTCTATTCCAACGCCTATGCTTATTAGTCCTCTAGTCCAACGCATATGCTTACTAGTCTCTAGTCAACGCCTATGCTTATTAGTTATAGTCAACGCATGTGCTTCTAGTCTGTATCATTAATGCGTTGGAATAGAGACTAATAAGCATATGCATTTAGTCTTGAGACTAATAAGCATATGCGTTTGACTAGAGACTAATAAGCATATGGTGGAATAGAGACTAGTAAGCATATGCGTTGGACTAGAGGACTAATAAGCATATGCGTTGGACTAGGAGACTAGAAGCATAGGCGTTGGAATAGAGGACTAGTAATCATTATGCGTTGGACTAGAGACTATAAGCACATGCGTTGGACTATAGACTAGTAAGCATATGTGTTGGAATAGAGACTAGTAATCAAATGCGTTGGACTAGTGACTAATAAGCATATGCGTTGGACTAGAGACTAGTAAGCATATGCGTTGAATAGAGACTAGTAATCATATTGCGTTGGACTAGAGACATAATAGCATATGCTTGAACTAAGACTAAAAGCATAGGCGTTGGACTAGAGACTAGTAAGCATATGCGTTGGACTTAGAGGACTAATAAGCATAGGCGTTGGAATAGAGTCTATAAGCATAGGCGTTGGACTCGAGCCTAGTAGCAATGCGTTGGACTAGAGACTAATAAGCATATGCATTGGACTAGAGACTAGAAAGCACATGCGTTGGACTAGAGACTAATAAGCATAGCGTTGGACTAGACTAGTAAGCATATGCGTTGGACTAGAGACTAATAAGCATAGGCGTTGGACTAGAGACTAGTAAGCATATGCGTTGGACTAGAGACTAATAAGTATATGCATTGTACTGAAGACTAATAAGCATATGGCGTGGACTAGAGGACTAATAAGCATGTGCGTTGACTAGAGAACTAGTAAGCATAGGCGTGTGACTAGAGACTAGTAAGGCATATGCGTTGAATAGAGACTACTAAGCATATGCGTTGGACTAGAGACTAGTAAGCATATGTGTTGGACTAGAGACTAATAAGCATAGCGTTGGACTAGACTAGTAAGCATATGCGTGGACTGGAAGACTAATATGCATAGCGTTGACTAGAGACTAGTAAGCATATGCGTTGGACTAGAGACTAATAAGTATATGCACTTGTACTAAAGACTAATAAGCATATGCGTTGGACTAGAGACTATAAGTATGTGGCGTTGGACTAGACTAGTAAGCATAGGCGTTGGACTCGAGACTAATAAGCATAGGCGTTGACTAACAGTAAGCATAGGCGTTGGACTCGAGACTAATAAGCATAGGCGTTGACAAGAGACTAATAAGCATATGCGTTGGACTAGACTAATAAGCATATGCGTTTGGACTAGAGACTAGTAAGCATATGCGTTGGAAATAGAGACTAGTAAGCATATGCGTTGGACTACAGAGACTAGTAAGCATATGCGTTGGAATAGAGACTAGTAAGCATATGCTTTGGACTAGAGACTAGTAAGCATAGGCTTGGACTAGAGAACTAGTAAGCATATGCATTTGGACTTGAGACTAATAAGCATATTGCGTTGGATAGAAGACTAGTAAGCATATGCGTTGGACTAGAGACTAGTAATCAATATGCGTTGCGACTAGAGACAATAAGCATATGCGTTGGACTAGAGACTAGTAAGCATATGCGTGGACTAGAGACTAATAAGCATATGCGTTGGAATAAGACTAGTAAGCATATGCGTTGGAATTAGAGACTAGTAATCATATGCGTTGACTACGAGCACTTAATAAGCATATGCGTTGGACTATAGACTAATTAAGCATATGCGTTGGAATAGAGTCTAGTAAGCATATGCGTTGGACTAGCACTAGTNCGAGATGCATGGCGATGTCAAATAGTTTTCTGGTTTGTGAAGTATAATAAATTTGACAAATGGTTTGAGGCGCGTACCAAGTTTGCGTTATGTGATACAGTGTCTTTAGGTGGATAGGACTATAGCAGTCATCTTTAATAGCTGTAAGGTTCAGAAACACGTTTTCTTCTGTATTATAGTTTAATTAAATATTAATGAAAGTATAAGTAGTAACCTAGTTAGAGCATTTATTATATTAGATCCATTTGCATCCTCCTCGAATCTGCCAAGGATATGGGGGTGAACGAAGTCAAGATGCCATGGATTAAGAAGATCACCACAGAACAATCACCAAAATAAAACACAGTGAATAACCAGTCAGCAGTTGAATCACAAATCTTCTTTGCTCGAACCCCAATCCCGATCACTGATCCCGTCAGAATAGAACAGGATTATGGACCGCAGTGTGGACTATTTCTGCATGGAGTGAATCCGTTTTGGTAGTTCTGCGCTGAAAAATATTGTCTCTAGTTTACGTGATAATGACAAGAGAACTTAAAAGCGTCGAAAGAGCTACCTTAAGATGATTATAAAACACTGAGAGTCGAAGGTTAAGTGTGGCGCCGAGTTTAGTATATTAGTAGCTCAACGTTGTGTTGCAACAGTAGCTAACAGTTTAGCGAGGCCAGCAGAATAGACTACAGATAAAGACGCAACGTTTCTTATCTAGTGCCTCTGTGCTGTGATAACGTGATGGTTACGTGTACTGCTCGGCTTGTATAGCTCTTCTCTGCTTTTAACGAATTCGCTATGTCTAAGATACGCCCTCAGTACGATTTCGTGAACGGACGTGCTAAAAATTGCTCGGCGGCCATAAGTTCACAACTTGGCGGACCGAGAATGATTAGATAAAAGCACAGGTACGCGAGAGAAAAAGATACGAGGTGAGAAATGATCTAGACAAGTACATCTTCTACAGACAGAAGCCAGGAGCAGGCCAATTGACCAATGAAACCCAAAAACAACGAACACCAACAACAACAGTTGTGTAAACAAGACACCATGGAAGAAGATGATTTGTATGTTTGTAGTTTTGTACATTTGTTTGATACTCGCTGGCTGCTACTGTCTACTACTGGCAAACTTGGCACTTCAACGGCCAACTTAACCCTTCGATCCCCGGGTTCTAACTCACTTAGGGCTCGAGTTTAGTTGTATTTATGTCAAATTCCCCTACCCAAACCATCTTCTCCGGACCACACAAATGGCCAGAACTTAAAATAAATCGCAGACTTCGAGTCGCCATTAACCCTTAAAATTAAAGCACTCAAATATTTTCCAGACAATCTGTCTACAATATGTTGATCATTAATTTTTTCAAAAGAGAATTTCTCCTAAAAAATCCTTTTTGCTTTTAATACCTGGGTGCCTAAGATATTATCACCAAGTGGTCCCATTTCATGGTGGCATATAGGTCTCTTTAAACTTTACGACCTAATCTTTTGATTCGTAAAAAGGTCAGCCACCCAACCCTTTTACTTATGCCGGCCTTAACCTACTCTTTTCTTATTTATTTATTTATTTATTTATTCTGACCATGTTCGTCTTCAACCATAGTATCACACACCTCCCTCAACCATTTTGTCATTTATTTATAAATTACAACAAAACAAAACACTATGCATCTCCCTTCGGCGCCTGAAGGGAGGACAACATTTTTCTCTTGGTTCTGAGAAGAAAAAAAAAACATCATAACAAAAAAGAAAGATTCACAACAATATATAATCAGAGGCTTTGTCACCTCCTTCAATAAAAAAAAAAAACAACAAACAAACAAACAAAAAAAAAAAACAATGGCCAACAGTGCACTGGTACAGGTGGGATCCTCATCCTTTCAACACAAACATACACACAACAAAAAAAAACATGGATAGTAATGTTGGGTTCAGCTCTTCGACTTTGCTTCTCCTGTAATGATCTTTGGGGGTCTACTGACTCAACAATCAAGAGTACTTTTTCGGATCACTTCCAAAACTTCACATCACCTTCTGATGAACACAAGGGAATTTTAAGCACCCTTCCATTTAACGATTCAGGAGGGCTTTTCTGGCTCACCTCCAAGATTTCACATCACCTCCTGATGAACACAAGGGAATTTTAAGCACCCTTCTACTTAACGATTCAGGAGGGCTTTTCTGGCTCACCTCCAAGATTTCACATCACTTTCTGATGAACACAAGGGAATTTTAAGCACCCTTCCATTTAACGATTCAGGAGGGCTTTTTCTGGCTCACCTCCAAGATTTCACATCACCTTCTGATGAACGCAAGGGAATTTTAACCACCCTTCTAAATGATTCCGAAGTATTCATTTTTTTTTTAAATTCCTTACGACTCGGGAACATCATAATTTCCGCAGTTGGATAGGTGCCGTATCAGGAATAACATTACTTTAGAGAAGCATTGTCGATTACATCTCCAAACCTTGGGGTCTCTACCACCCCTGTTTCTTAAGAGAACCCAAACAAACAAACAGAAACCTCAACATAATATATGTCCTGGGTTACTGGAGGTATCGATAGGTCATCTCTTCCAGTCTTTCATTAACCCATATACACACAAAAACAATGTTCATCCTAAATAGGAAAGTTCAACAAGTCCAGATTTCACTGCTACCTCCCTCAACCATTTGGTTTTTCTTCCCTTCCTTTTCTTTCTAAGGGATTCACCTTACATCGTTCTCTGCACTGAACATGCAGGTTGTAGATTTCCTTTTCTCTTTGTTCTTCTTTTTTTTTTTTTTTTTTTTTTTTTTTTTTTGCATTTGTCTTTAAAACACCAAATTACAACAGCCCTTGGATCATGAATGAAGTGTCCAGTAGTTCATTATCGTGACGGCTGTTTTTTTTTTTTTTTTTTTTTTTTCATGTTTTCGTCCTTATAACGCCCAGTTGCAGAGGCTCTTCAGGCCGTGCCTGCACGGGACTTGAAGAATCAAATTGATCCATATTTGTGACGACTGTGGTGTCTTTTTTCATTTTGGTCCCTGCCGTATCTGCTGATATGTCCCAACCATCGCGCTCCCCTACTGGCATATTTTCCTGCCTACTCCTTAACCACTGCCTACCCTTGATTACAAATCCTAATATAATCATAACTATCACTAAGACGCTACCCCCCAGTGACGACCAGGCTATGGTGCCTGTGGACTGCTCATTCCACGTGGGGATTTTCCTCCCCACCGTCTCCAGCTTATACACCAGTTGGTGTAGGTTAATTCTATCTATGTCCTTCAGCAGCTGGGGCAATTTACCCATAGTTAGGTTGGGGGATTTCAACACTAGGGGATCCCACAGACCCGTCCACCCGCTAGAGGATACGTTTGATAGAGCAAGGAAAGAGTCCTTAGTTTCAAATTCTTCCTCCGCCTGATAATATGGCGGTAGGGTGATAGACCCCCCAAAAGCCGAGCACCCCATGGGCAAACTAATAATAGTTAGTGGTGGCTCTGCTCTAATGGTTACTGTCGACTTCCCCCCACATACCTGTGATAGGATCAGCCCTTTCTCCAGTGCTACTGCCCAGACTCCATCTGAAACTCCTATGGCCTGTGGCATTACGGTTCTCTTGAGAATTTCTACCTGACAAACTCTCTGAATGCCCTCCTTGTTATTTCTAAACAGTTCTACCAGGCACAATTGGTGGGCCCTAGTGGCATAAATGGGGCTCTTAGATGTACATGCTCCTAGCGCATCTGTTTTGCACTTCTCTGCCTCACTTTTGGTGAGCAGCATAAACTGTGTTCGGGCTAGGTTAAGGGCTATGCTTTCAGATTCCAATTTGTATCTAGCTACAACACCTAATTTTTGGTTCGGGTTAGGGTAGGGGATGGGCAGATTTATTACTTGGAAGACTTCAAAGGTACTATCCCTATCTAGAAGTGGTACGGGTACTAGTGCTAGGATTTTGCCCTCCTCCACCAATGTTATGCAACCTAAGGAACTGTAATAGCGCCATAGCTCCCTGGTGGGATCAGAAGGCAACCTAAGGTGGTGTGGAAGCTCAGTCTGGATCCTAAGCAGGATGTCCTGGAGGTGAGCAGGGGCCACCAAGCTAGGTGATAAATGCCCCAGAAAGAGCATGTCTAGCTGAGTCTTAACATGCTCAAGTGACAGTCTCAGTGATTGTGAAGTCCGCCGAAGTCGGTTAATGGCCATGGACAGTTGCAAAAACTGCTTCACAAAACCCCTTAGCTTCCGCAGCTCCATTGACAAGGACTGTGAAACATTGCTCAGTTCCCATTTTACATCCAGGACACCCTTAACTAACCGGTTGATGGCCTGTCTATTCTCAGTTAGGTCTATCCTTGTGACATTTAATATAGACAAACTGCTCTTGGCCTCCTGAACCAGAACCCTCTCACCCTCACCTAAAGCTATCAACTTTTGTTTGATTGACTGTAGATCTGCCTCTGTCACTGTCCCGAAAAGGACATTAAGCGCTTTCCCCACTATGGGAAGCACTGCTCTTTTTGTTCTAGGTTGTAGCAGTCTTAATCCCTTCAAATAGTTCCCCATCCCTTCCCACTGTGTCTCTAAGGCTTGGATCTCTTGTCTAAGTGAGTACATCACGCTATGGTACCTATCAGAATAATGATCTGTAGCTATCTCATCTCCGATCACTCTTACCTTCTCTATTTCTGACGATAATCCCTCTAGTAAGCCGTGATAGGGTCTCAGGTCGATCATGAGGGTGATTACCCATTTTGATCGGGTAAGTACCACCTCTGTGGACTTTTTAAAAATGGTGCTCTGGCTGTGCTTCCATGCGCCGGTTGGCATCACAAGAACGAGCAGTAGAAGAATCTTGTCGACAGCCATTCTGCAATGCAATATGAGGCAGGGTTACTGGGGAGGAACACACTATAAGGGAATTTATGCGACCTATACCCCCTACTTTCCACTTTCTTCTATTCCTAACAACCATCCCCTAGTGGTGCACAGCTAACAGCTAGGTTCTTCGGATGACAAGCTAAGATCACGAACGCATTCTGTTCTGCTTAATGGTAGCGATTCTGACTCGGAATCCTGGTTATCCAGTTTTGCTAGTCTCTCTATTCATTGATATATATTACTCGCCCTAATGCTTGGTGAATTCAGTCTCAAAATGCCCGCGAGCACCACCCCGCATGGGGGCCCTTCCACACGAACGGCAGCACACATGAACACCCTAAGACATCATCCACTTTTGCATCACCTACCTATTCAGTGTTGGGAGGTTGCTTCTATATCCCTTTGACATCTTAACGCCTGTGCTCCCCTTAACCTCAATTTGAGTGGTAACTCTGGTTCACTTACTAATGTCTCTTCTTTTCTCAATTGTAGCTGGGAAAGAGGTACTACATCCTCCTCTTCCCACTCACTGGTTTCTTCTTCACTGAGGTTTGGACTAAAAGCATTATCCCCCCTATCTGGTGCTACTAGATTCTCACCTAAGTTGCTATCACGATCATAGGGTATATGTATATACTCATTTTCGCTATCTGTATCTATGTCTACAGGTTCTACTAGAGTCGCCTTTCTCATTCGTTTTTTCTTAGTACTAGGTTCAGGGATTTCCCACTCATCGATATTTGCTAATTTTAGATCATTTGCATGGGCTCTCTTTACCTTACCGGAAACCTGATCCCATATTAAGAATGAGACTGGACCTATCTGTTCAACTATTCGATGGTAGGGCCTCCACCTTTGATCTAGTTTGCCCTGCCTAGCGTGAACTTTGTAATATACCGGGTCTCCTACACCTAACTCTATTTTTCGGCGGTTCTTATTAATAGACTCGTTTCTCTTTTTCTGTGCCCGTATTATTCTGCGCCGAGCCTTGACAAAGGTTTTATGCTGCTGTTCAATGATAAGTCGGTGGTAATCCTCCCCCATGTATTTTCTACGCGGCTTCAGCAAATTATCTACCGGTAGGACCACATCACGCCCAAACAGCATATAGTAGGGGGAGAATTTTGTTGTCTCACACATTGAGAACCTCACAGCAGCTAATGCCTGAGTCAAATACAGGTCCCAGTTATGTCTGTCACCCTCAGTCAATTTAGACAGAACGTCACCCAAGAAACGGTGGAAACGCTCTACCTTCGCGTTACTCTGCGGATGATATGGGGACGTTGTGATATGCTTTATATTGAGGCTCATCATAGTTTCCCTCATAATTTCATTAACGTTTTCGGTTCCATTGTCAGTCACTATCTCCAGGGGGGCCCCATAACGCGGAAATATCTCAGTCAAGATCAAACTAGCCACTGTTTGAGCCTTCTTGTCTGCCACTGCGTATGCTTCGGGCCAATTGGTTAACCAATCTACAAAACTAACTATATATACATTTCCCTGTGAGGTCTCACTATATGGGCCGGATATATCCAAGCTAACCTTTTCAAATGGATAAGCTGGGACATCCATCTCCATAAGGGGGGCTGTCTCGTTCCTACTACTCCTGGCCTGGCAGGTGACACAGCTATTTACATATGTCGTTACCTGTTTATACAGCCTAGGCCAATAATATTTCCTACTAATAAGCTCGTAGGTCTTATCTATGCCTATGTGTCCTATCGCATCGTGGCACTGTTCTACTATCTTATTCCGTAGCATTTGGGGGACATATAATCGGGGCCTAACCTCATCATCTTTATTAGAGAGGTAGTACAGCCGATCATCCTGTATCAAGTACCTACTTGCACAGGCCTGTGTTACCTTCCCCGCCTCTATCGCTTCTTTTAGTGTTTTAATTTCCTCATCCATCTGGTACTCGCTAACTAATTCTCCTAGCGGTTGCTGCTTTGTGGCATCTGGGGCCTCACAGACTGCATCGTCAATGCTTGGTCCCCTTTCTATTCGGTGGGAATTGATCACATTTATCTGGTATGCTCGATCATCCACCTCTGGTATCACGCTTATTGATTCCCGCTCTAACTGCTTAGGAATCCGTGATAGCAAGTCAGCACACGTATTCTCTCTACCGGCTAAGTATTCTATCTTGCAGTTATACCCGCTTAATTTAAGTGCCCATTGTTGAATCTTCTTGTTGGTCCAATCCGCTTCAAATAAGTACTGAAGGGGCTTATGGTCAGTCTTAATTACAAAGGTAGCACCATTCAAGTAATAGTTCAGCTTTTCCAATGCATAAACTATGGCGTAAGCCTCCTTTTCAATCACTGGCCACCTCCGTTGGGTAGGAGACAGTCTATGGGACAAGAAGTAAATGGGCACCTCCTCTGATATACCTGGCATGGGACCGTCCTTCTCAGGGCATGGTTGGGTGAGGCAGGCACCAATGCACTGATCGCTGGCATCGGTGTACAAGACCATCGGCTTACTTAAGTCCGGGTAGGCCAATAGAGGGATAGCTGTCAACTGCTCCTTCAGTGTATTAAAAGATCGCTGACAATCCTCTGTCCAATTAAACCGAGCATACTTCTTTGTCAATGCTATAAGCGGCGTTGCTATCCTCGAAAATGCTGGTATGAATCTCCTATAATAACCTATTGTACCTATAAAACCCCTAACTTCCCTAACAGTCTGTGGTTCGGGCATGGCTCTGATTACTTCTACTCTATCTATGTCAGGGTGTACTCCACTTTCATCAATAACAAATCCTAAGTATTTCGTCTCTTTCTTCATAAACTGACACTTAGATAGCTTAATCTTCAGTCCATGCTTCCTTAGCCGAGCAAACACTGTCTGTAAATGCCCTAGATGTTCATCAGCACTGCTTGAAAAAATTAATATATCATCCAGGTAAGCCATAGCAAATTGCTCTAACCCTCCAAGCACCACAGACATGAGTTGCTGGAAAACCCCAGGTGCGTTAGCCAATCCGAAGGGCATGACCCTAAACTGATAAAGCCCTACATGGCATGCGAAAGCTGTCTTTTCTCGGTCAGCCTCATCCAGGGCTACCTGCCAGTATCCCGATCTCAGGTCCAGCGTAGAAAAGTATGTAGAGTTCCCAAGCAATGCCAGGATGTCGTCAATCAAAGGTAGTGGGTATGCTATGGGTTTCGTAATCTTATTCAAGGCCCTAAAATCCACACAAAACCTATGTCCTCCATCCTTCTTGTCGACTATCACTATTGGAAAGCTCCACGGGGACACAGAACGCTCAATCACACCTGCCCCCAGCATATCCTTAACTGCCCCTCTACTAGCTCCCGCTTGTGCAATGGAGTTCGATATGGCCTGAGTCTTATAGGTGGATGGTCACCAGTGTTGATCTTCATCCGAACAGACTGAGTTTGACCTAACTCCTTATCCGAGTGGGCTATCACATCTCTGTTCTTTATTAAGAACTTGCTTATACTATCCCTATGTTCAGCGGGTGCTTCTATTTCTTCGACCTTAACTACTGTGTTTACTTGATGGCTCCTAGTATAATTTTTACTCAACACATTCTCCCTAATGCTCGCAGATACTGCTCGTCCTAGTTCCTTACCCCTAGGTATTTTTATCGTGGTATTTGTGGTATTAGCCAGCAATATCGGAACCCGACCTGCCTCACCAACCTCTACCACTGATTCGCACAGCGTAACCTCCCCCTTTTCATAGGAGGGATCGTCTATAGGGGTTATTTGAAATGTACCCCTGCGCTGTTCTGCAGGAGACAGCTTACCCAGACAAGAGATAGCTGTACGAGGTCGGATAACAATGTCTTCGGGGGCCACCACAACAGATTCTTCATTCCTACAGTTTCCCAGTGGTATCTCTCTTCCGCCTACTTCCAGCAAAGCTGGATTAAAACTTAATTTTGCCCCGTTTCCTACCAGCCAGTTTCTACCTAAAATCATTGACCTACAAAGAGTCGGTGCTACATATAACGTTTCCATTGTCTCTACTTCTTCTACTATTACTGGCAGACATATCATACCAGATAATTCCATTTCTCGCCCATCAGCCTGTACTACCTTTAAGTCCGCTGGTTTTAGGTCCTTATTTGTGACTCCTAACTCTAATAACTCTTTTTGTCTAATAATTGATATAGATGCCCCCGTATCTAATAAGGCTTGCACAACTTTTCCTACTATCTTTACATCACAGGCCATCTCGGTACTCTGATCAAATATTGCATAACTTCGGGCCACCCTCATCTTCTTCTGGGTGGCCCTCCTGCGTTTCCCTGAGTCCTTACGGGCCCCCTTTCCCTGGGTGGGCTGATCCTTCTTCTGGGACACACCCTCCGTATGTGATCCAATCGACCGCACTCCCAACACCCTGATTTTGGGTTGGGGGGTGGCCCTCTCCTGCCCTTCTCATGGGGGCGATCTCCCGACCAATAGCTTGGTTGGCCATGCCCCCATCGATTCCAAGATACAGGGGGGGTTTCTGTCCATCCTGTATCTGTCCCACCCGGTCTCCTTCTTTCCTCTACCCGACCCTGAGATGTCGCTAGTCTATTGTACAGTCTTAGACTCTTTCCCGCTGTCTCAAACGCCTCCGCTAGTGAGGTTGGAGCTGCCCTTGCTGTATCTTCCCTTACGAACGAATTTTCTATTGCGTCCGTGA
This sequence comes from Doryteuthis pealeii, assembly GCA_023376005.1. Classification (NCBI taxonomy): domain Eukaryota; kingdom Metazoa; phylum Mollusca; class Cephalopoda; order Myopsida; family Loliginidae; genus Doryteuthis; species Doryteuthis pealeii. Next base: position 76,559,133 of record CM042159.1, on the reverse strand, counting down.
AATACTCAGCCAGCTGCACCTGCACCGCCTCACCTTCGCGTTGGACAGCGTCTTTGTAGGCAACCTTTGCTAACCCTAGAATTCTACTAGCTAGTTCCGGAAGTGTTTCTCCTATTTTTTGCTTAACCTTAATTAACGCTCTTGCAGCGTCGGTCGCACTAGTGTAGTCACTGTACTGGTTCGTCAGCTGCACTAAGAGATCTCCCCAGTTACTATCAGGATTATCATCTAAGTATAGTCCGATATATTCGGATACAACCCCGTCTGAATAGTCATAAGCCAGATTCACCAACTCTGTTTGTGTCAGCTGGTAAATTCTGGCTTTCTTTTTCAGTGCCTCTACCCAGTGTTGAAATTCAGAGGCTTTCCCCTTGAAAATGGGGATCTTGGACCCACTTGTTGCTATTTTGGCAGCCGGGCGTGTTAGATTATCCCTATCCATAATAAACTAAATAAGCTAAAGCCAGCAAGATAACACGATAATCAAAAACAATATCAACAAACAGCAAAAGAAAAACGAAATAAATTTCCAGCTTACCTGATAGATATCGATGTCAATTTCCTTGCTTATCTGTTTCTCTTTCTATATTTTCCTTTTTTTTTTTTTGTTTTTTTTTTTTTAAACGTTCCGAGTGTTCCTTTCAGGTTTTTTTTTTTTTTTTTTCGAAGTTCAAAAACAAAAACAAATTTGTTCAGTCCCTTTCTTTCCTCGTATCTTTTGTGTTTTCTTTTCTTCTCCACGTGTCTGGGTTATGTCTGTTCGTTTTCCGTTTCTTTCTTCTTTCTTTCCTTTTCCTTTCCCGTTGTGTTGATTATTTTTCTTTTCTTTTTCCTTTCTCTGATTTTTCCTAATTCGTCCGTTTGTCTCTCTCTCTTTCTCTCTCTCCGTTTCTCTTTCTTTCTTTCTTTTTCGTTTCCTGGCCACGGCAACCAGTGTGAGACGACCTGCTCTGCACTCTGCTCTTTAGATGTACTTGTCTAGATCCCAACGTTGTGAATTATGTGCCGGCCGAATTTAAGCACGAGTCAGAAATACAGGCTTCACAAGGATTGAAAACAAAACAACAACAACAACAACAAGTGTAAACAAGACACATGGAAGAAGGGTGTGTTGATACTCGCTGGCTGCTACTGTCTACTACTGGCAAACTTGACACTTCAACGGCCAACTTAACCCTTCGATCCCCGGGTTCTAACTAACTTAGGGCTCGAGTTTAGTTGTATTTATGTCAAATTCCCCTACCCAAACCATCTTCTCCGGACCACACAAATGGCCAGAACTTAAATAAATCGCAGACTTCGAGTCGCCATTAACCCTTAAAATTAAAGCACTCAAATATTTTCCAGACAATCTGTCTACAATATGTTGATCATTAATTTTTTCAAAAGAGAATTTCTCCTAAAAAAATCCTTTTTGCTTTTAATACCTGGGTGCCTAAGATATTATCACCAAGTGGTCCCATTTCATGGTGGCATATAGGTCTCTTTAAACTTTACGACCTAATCTTTTGATTCGTAAAAAGGTCAGCCACCCAACCCTTTTACTTATGCCGGCCTTAACCTACTCTTTTTCTTATTTATTTATTTATTTATTTATTCTGACCATGTTCGTCTTCAACCATAGTATCACATCTGTAGTTTTTAGCGATTCCGAGATCTCCCGTTTTGGGGAATGGAAAGATGCAGCCTTTCGTCCATTTATCTATTCTATTTTGTCTATATACTGCATTGCATAGTCTAAGCAGTATGTAATTGAACTTTTCTATCTTCCATACCTGTTGTGAAATCCCCCAGTTTGATATCTAGTTGTTTATCTACAATTTTATGGGTATTATTTTCTATGATTTTAGGGGGGTTCCCATGAAGTTTCTGGAAGTGATCTTTCCATTTCTGAAGTCTATCTATTTGGCTGGTTGTCTTTAGCTTCGATTTAGAGGTACTTTTCCTACCACTAATTTCGTTTACTGTTTGCCATGATAATCGCGACTGTCTTCTACCGATTGTCTGATATTATCTATCTGTACTTGTATGTATTCAATTTGTTCTTTTTTGTATGTTTTGGTTAGGTCAATATGTGCTTTCTTACGGTTGCGTAGGTTAGTGCTAGTTGGGTTAAAACTACATCTGATAAAATCTCATTATTAACTCAAAGTAGTCCTACCAAGACTGTGAACTACATCTGATTAAGACGCATTATTAACGCCTATAGTCTTGGCAGGACTATTTAGCGTTAAAAATGGGACTTTATCAGATGCAATTTACAGTCTTGGTTGGACTATTTGGCGTTAATAATGAGATTTTATCAGATGCAATTTACAGTCTTGGTTGGACAATTTTGAGTTAATACTGAGATTTTATCAGATGTAGTTTATAGTCTTGGTTGGACTATTTGGCGTTAAAAATGAGATTTTTTCAGATGCACTTTACAGCCTAGGTAGGACAATTTGGTATTAATAATGAGATTCTATCAGATGTAGTTTATAGTGTTGGTTGGACAATTTGGTGTAAATAATGAGATTTTATCTGATGTAGTTTACAATCTTGGTAGGAATATTTGGCTTTAAAAATGGGACTTTATCAGATGCAGTTCCTAGACTTGGTTGGACTATTTGGCATTAATAATGAGATTTTTTCAGATTCAGATTACAGTCTTGGTAAGACTATTTGCTGTTAATAATGAGATTCTATCCGATGTAGTTTATAGTCTTGGCGTAAAAAATGGTACTTTATCAGATGCAGTTCACAGATTTTATCAGATGTAGTTTACAGTCTTGGTTGGATTATTTGGCGATAATAATGAGATTTTATCAGATGCAGTTGACAGGCTTGGTTGGACAATTTGGCGTTAAAATTGTGACTTTATCAGATGTATTTTATAGTCTTGGTTGGAGTATTTAGCGTTAATAATGAGATTTTGTCAGATGTAATTTATAGTCGGTGTTGTATAAGCAAATGTAGATATCTCCCGATTCACTAATTCAGCATTCAATCCGCTCACACACTGCAATAATAAAAGATACATACACTCACCAACAAAACAAACAAAATCGGAAGTATCCTCTATCGTAGCCTAAAACAGAATGACCATTTTAACACATATCTGCTCATGGGCTCCGATCGGGAGTTCCGCTTTGATAATCAATTCCTGACATTAAATTAAAACAAAATTGGTAAATAAAATTCTCATTTTCATCCAATGAAAGCGATTCCCGGGTGAAATGAAAACAACTTCAATTGATCCAACTTTTGGCTGCGACTCTCTATAAATAAACAGCTTAGAAAGGCAGCCGCAGTCAGAGGTTCAGGCGCCTTCACGAACACACGACGAACGAGAGCTAGCACTAGCGAAGGATACATCAAACGCGGCCGATCACACCCCACCTACTTACCCAACCCTGACCTCACAGGCAGTCAAGAACAAGCGAACATCTCCACGTCATTCATTCGAATACAAAAAATATGCTATCATACCACGATACGACCAGCGATTGACTTCAGAATAACCGAAACACAATATTCTGCCTACAACAACAACAACAACAGTATATAGACTGAAACAAGGAAATTCCACTTCGTTCAGCAACCGCTAACGACTCTAAAACACAAGACAAGCTCGCATAACCACCACATAACACTGCAACTGATTCGGACACCTGACCACACGAGTGAGTAAACTTACCTCTACCTCCCAACCCCCGCTCTCTTCGATCGTCAACTTAAAGGGGCAAACATCAGTCAGCGCCTACCACCACATACACAATATTCTGCCTACATCACCACCCCACTACCACAGTCAAGCTGGACATTTTACGGACTTAATATTCACCCACAACTATCGCCAAAATTATCCTGTAATTTTCATTTCTATCTTTTCACCGTTCTCATGTTATTTTCAATACAATTTTGAACTTAAAATTTGTGTTTTGTTCTTTTCCTCATCACCATACGCTTGCATGCTAATACTGTTTATTACATCGGGGCAGGATTATTTACGTTAAAAGTCTTGGTAGGACTATTTGGTGTTAATAATGAGATTCTATCAGATGTAGTTTATAGTCTTGGTTGGATTATTTAGCGTTAATAATGAGATTTTATCAGATGCAGTTCCCAGACTTGGTTGGACTATTTGGCGTTAAAAATATGACTTTATCAGATGTAATTTACAGTCTAGGTTGGACTATTTGGTGTTAAAAATGGGATTTTATCAGATGCAGTTTACAGCATTGCTAAGACTATTTGGCGTTAATAATGAGATTTTATCAGATGTAGTTTATATTCGTGGTTGGACTATTTGGCTTTAATAATGAGATTTTATCAGATGTAGCTTATAGTCTTGGTAGGACAATTTGGTGTTTATAAATTACATCTGATAAAATTTCATTATTGTCTTGTTTGGACTATTATGGTGTTAATAATGAGATTTTATCTGACATAGTTTAAAATCTTGGTAGGAATATTTAGCATTAATATTGAGATTTGGCTTTAAAAATTGAACTTTATCAGATGCAGTTCCCAGACTTGGTTGGAGTATTTGGCATTAATAATTAGATTTTTTCAGGTTCAGTTTACAGTCTTGGTAGGACTATTTGCTGTTAATAATGAGATTCTATCCAATGTAGTTTACAGGCTTGGTTTAATAATTTGACGTTAAAAATGGGATTTTCTCAGATGCACTATACAGTCTTGTTAGGACTATTTGGTGTTATTAATGAGATTCTATCAGATGTAGTTTACACTCTTGGTTGGACTATTTGGCGTTAAAAATGGGACTTCATCAGATGCAGTTTACAGTTTTGCTAAGACTATTTGGCGTTAAAAATGAGATTTTATTAGATGTTGTTTACAGTCTTGCTAAGAGTATTTGGCATCAAGAATCGGACTTCATCAGATACATTTTACAAGCTTGGTTGGACTATTTGGCGTTAAAAATGGGTCACTATCAAATGCAGTTTACAGTCTTGGTAGGAATATTTGGTGTTAATAATGAGATTTTTTCAGGTGTAGTATACAGTCTTGGTTGGACTATTGGGCGTTAAAAAAGGGACTTTATCAGATGCAGTTCCCAGACTTGGTAGGACAATTTGGTGTTAATAATGAGATTCTATCAGATGTAGTTTATAGTCTTCGTTGGACTATTTGGATTTTATCAGATGTAGTTTACAGTCTTTGTTGGACTACATGGCATTAATAATGAGATTTTATCAGATGTAGTTTATAGTCTGGGTAGGACTATTTACGTTCAAAATGGGACTTTATCAGATGCAGTTCCAAGACATGGTTGGACTAGTTGACGTTAAAAATGAGATGTTTTTCAGATGCACTTTACACTCTTGGTAGGACTATTTGATGTTATTAATGAGATTCTATCAGATGTATTTTACAGTCTTGGTTGGACTATTTGGCGTTAAAAGTGGGACTTCATCCGATGCAGTATACAGTTTTGCTAAGACTATTTGGCGTTATAAATGAGATTTTATCAGATGTTGTTTATAGTCTTGGTTGGACTATTTGGCGTTAATAATGAGATTTTATCAAATGTAGCTTACAGTTTTGGTAGGACTATTTGGCGTTAAAAATGGGTCTATATAAACTGCATTTGATATAGACCCATTTTTAATGAGATTTTATCAGATGTAGTTTATATTCGTGGTGGGACTATTTGGCGTTAAAAGTGTTTTATCAGATGTAGTTTATAGTCTTGGTTGGATTATTTGGCGTTAATAATGAGATTTTATCAGATGTAGTTTACAGTCTTGGTTGGACTATTTGGCGTTAAAATGAGATTTTATGAGATGTTTTACAGTCTTGGTTTGACTATTGGCGTTAATGTTTATGATAGATATAATGAGATTTTTTTTTACAGATTTTGGCTTAATAATGAGATTTTATGAGATGTAGTTTACAGTCTTGGTTGGATATTTGAATAATGAGATTTTATGAGATGTAGTTTACAGTCTTGGTTTGACTATTTGGCGTTAATGAGATTTATGATGTAGTTCATCTTGGTTGGACTATTTGGCGTTAATGTGATTTTATGAGATGTTTAGTCTTGGATATTGCGTTAATGATTTTATGAGATGTAGTTTACAGTCTTGGTTGGATTATTTGGCGTTAATGAGATTTTATGAGATGTAGTTTACAGTCTTGGTTGGACTATTTGGCGTTAATGATGAGATTTTATGAGATGTAGTTTACAGTCTTGGTTGGATTATTTGGCGTTAATATGAGATTTTATGAGATGTAGTTTACAGTCTTGGTTGATTATTTGGCATTAATAATGAGATTTTATGAGATGTAGTTTTACAGTCTTGATTGGATTATTTGGCGTTAATGATGAGATTTTATGAGATGTAGTTTACAGTCTTGGTTGGACTATTTGGCGTTAATGATGAGATTTTATGAGATGTAGTTTACAGTCTTGGTTGGATTATTTGGCGTTAATAATGAGATTTTTATGAGATGTAGTTTACAGTCTTGGTTGGACTATTTGGCGTTAATGATGAGATTTTATGAGATGTAGTTTACAGTCTTGGTTGGATTATTTGGCTTTAATAATGAGATTTTTGAGATGTAGTTTACAGTCTTGGTTGGATTATTTGGCGTTAATGATGAGATTTTATGAGATTAGTTTACAGTCTTGGTTGGACTATTTGGCGTTAATGATGAGATTTTATGAGATGTAGTTTACAGTCTTGGTTGGAGGCGTTTAATATGAGATTTTATGAGATGTAGTTTACAGTCTTGGTTGGATTATTTGGCGTTAATAATGAGATTTTATGAGATGTAGTTTACAGTCTTGTTGGACTATTTGTTAATAATGAGATTTTATGAGATGTAGTTTACAGTCTTGGTTGGCTATTGGCGTTAATAATGAGATTTTTTGATGTAGTTTACAGTCTTGGTTGGATTATTTGGCGTTAATAATGAGATTTTATGAGATGTAGTTTTACAGTCTTGGTTGGACTATTTGGCGTTAATGATGAGATTTTATGAGATGTAGTTTACAGTCTTGGTTGACTATTTGGCGTTAATGATGAGATTTTATGATGTAGTTTACAGATTTTATGAGATGTAGTTTACAGTCTTGGTTGGACTATTTGGCGTTAATATGAGATTTTATGAGATGTAGTTTACAGTCTTGGTTGGACTATTTGGCGTTAATGATGAGATTTTATGAGATGTAGTTTACAGTCTTGGTTGGTTTTTGGCATTAATAATGATATTTTATGAGATGTAGTTTACAGTCTTGGTTGGACTATTTGGCGTTAATGATGAGATTTTATGAGATGTAGTTTACAGTCTTGGTTGGACTATTTGGCGTTAATGATGAGATTTTATGAGATGTAGTTTAAAGTCTTGGTTGGACTATTTGGCGTTAATAATGAGATTTTATGATGTAGTTTACAGTCTTGGTTTGACTATTTGGCGTTAATGATGAGATTTTATGAGATGTAGTTTACAGTCTTGGTTGGACTATTTGGCGTTAATGATGAGATTTTATGAGATGTAGTTTACAGTCTTGGTTGGACTATTTGGCGTTAATAATGAGATTTTATCAAATGTAGTTTATTTTCTTGTGGGACTATTTACGTTAATAATGAGATTCTATTAGTTTATTGTCTTGTGGGACGATTGAGCGTTAATAATGAGATTCTATCAGATGTGGTTTATAGTCTGGGTAGGACTATTAACGTTAAAAAAAGTTTTTTATCAGACGAGTTCCAAGACTTGTTTGGACTATTTGACTTTAAAAATGAGATTTTTTGAGATGCACTTTACAGTCTTGGTAGGACTATTTGGCGTTAATGTTGAGATTTTATAGATGTAGTTACAGTCTTGGTTGGACTATTTGGCGTTAATGATGAGATTTTATGAGATGTAGTTTACAGTCTTGGTTGGAATATTTGGCGTTAATAATGAGATTTTATGATGTAGTTTACAGTCTTGGTTTGACTATTTGGCTTTAATGATGAGATTTTATGAGATGTAGTTTACAGTCTTGGTTGGACTATTTGGCGTTAATGATGAGATTTTATGAGATGTAGTTTACAGTCTTGGTGGATTATTTGGCGTTAATAATGAGATTTTATGAGATGTAGTTTACAGTCTTGGTTGGACTATTTGGCGTTAATGATGAGATTTTATGAGATGTAGTTTACAGTCTTGGTTGGACTATTTGGCGTTAATAATGAGATTTTATGAGATGTAGTTTACAGTCTTGGTTGGATATTGTTAATGATGAGATTATGAGATGTAGTTTACAGTCTTGGTTGGATTATTTGGCATTTTTGATGAGATTTTATGAGAAGTTTTGTCAGTTTTATGAGATGTGTTTACAGTCTTGTTGGATATTTGGCGTTAATAATGATTTTTATGAGATGCAGTTTAAGATTTTTTACAGTCTTGGAATGAGAGATTTATGAGTGTTTACAGTCTTGGTTGGATATTTGGCGTTAATGATGAGATGTGTAGTTTACAGTCTTGGTTTTATTATTTGGCGTTAATGATGAGATTTATGAGATGTAGTTTACAGTCTTGATTGGATTATTTGGCATTAATAATGAAGATTTATGAGATGTAGTTTACAGTCTTGATTGATTATTTGGCATTAATAATGGATTTTATGAGATGTAGTTTACAGTCTTGATTGGGATTTTGCATTAATAATGAGATTTTATAGATGTAGTTTACAGTCTTGGTTGACTATTTGACGTTAATGATGAGATTTTATGAATGTAGTTTACAGTCTTGGTTGGATATTTGGCATTAATAATGAGATTTTATGAGATTTAGTTTACAGTCTTGGTTTGACTATTTGCGTTAATGATGAGATTTTATGGGATGTAGTTACTATTATTGGCATTAATAATGAGATTTTATGAGATGTGTTTACAGTCTTGGTTGGACTATTTGGCGTTAATGATGAGATTTTATGAGATGTAGTTTACAGTCTTGGTTGACTATTTGGCGTTAATGATGAGATTTTATGAGATGTAGTTTACAGTCTTGATTGATTATTTGGCATTAATAATGAGATTTTATGAGATGTAGTTTACAATGTTGATTGGATTATTTGGCGTTAATGATGAATTTTATGAGATGTAGTTTACAGTCTTGGTTTGGACTATTTGGCGTTAATGATGAGATTTTATGAGATGTAGTTTACAGTCTTGGTTGGATTATTTGGCATTTATATCAGATTTTATGAGATGTAGTTTACAGTCTTGGTTGGACTATTTGGCGTTAATGATGAGATTTTATGAGATGTAGTTTACAGTCTTGGTTGGATTATTTGGCGTTAATGATGAGATTTTATGAGATGTAGTTTACAGTCTTGGTTGGACTATTTGGCGTTAATGATGAGATTTTATGAGATGTAGTTTACAGTCTTGGTTGGATTATTTGGCATTAATAATGAGATTTTATGAGATGTAGTTTACAGTCTTGGTTTGACTATTTGGCGTTAATGATGAGATTTTATGAGATGTAGTTACAGTCTTGGTTTGACTATTTGGCGTTAATGATGAGATTTTATGAGATGTAGTTTACAGTCTTGGTTTGACTATTTGGCGTTAATGAAGAGATTTTATGAGATGTAGTTTACAGTCTTGTTTGGATTATTTGGCATTAATAATGAGATTTAATAAGATGTAGTTACAGTCTTGGTTGATTATTTGGCGTTAATGATGAGATTTATATGAGATGTAGTTTACAGTCTTGGTTGACTATTTGGCGTTAATGATGAGATTTTATGAGATGTAGTTTACAGTCTTGATTGGATTATTTGGCGTTAATGATGAGATTTTATGAGAGTAGTTTACAGTCTTGGTTTGACTATTTGGCGTTAATGATGAGATTTTATGAGATGTAGTTTTCTTGGCAGGATTGGATTATTTGGCATTAATAATGAGATTTTATGAGATGTAGTTTACAATGTTGATTGGATTATTTGGCGTTAATGATGAGATTTTTGAGATGTAGTTTACAGTCTTGGTTGGACTATTTGGCGTTAATGATGAGATTTTATGAGATGTAGTTTACAGTCTTGGTTGGATTATTTGGCATTTATGATCAGATTTTATGAGATGTAGTTTACAGTCTTGGTTGGACTATTGGCGTTAATGATGAATTTTTATGAGATGTAGTTTACAGTCTTGGTTGGATTATTGGCGTTAATGATGAGATTTTATGAGATGTAGTTTACAGTCTTGGTTGGACTATTTGGCGTTAATGATGAGATTTATGAGATGTAGTTTTACAGTCTTGGTTGGATTATTTGGCATTAATAATGAGATTTTATGAGATGTAGTTTACAGTCTTGGTTTGACTATTTGGCGTTAATGATGAGATTTTATGAGATGTAGTTTACAGTCTTGGTTGACTATTTGGCGTTAATGGTGAGATTTTATGAGATGTAGTTTACAGTCTTGGTTTGACTATTTGGCGTTAATGAAGAGATTTTATGAGATGTAGTTTACAGTCTTGATTGGATTATTTGGCATTAATAATGAGATTTAATAAGATGTAGTTTACAGTCTTGGTTGGATTATTTGGCGTTAATGATGAGATTATATGAGATGTAGTTTACAGTCTTGGTTTGACTATTTGGCGTTAATGATGAGATTTTATGAGATGTATTTACAGTCTTGATTGGATATTTGGCGTTAATGATGAGATTTTATGAGATGTAGTTTACAGTCTTGGTTTGACTATTTGGCGTAAATGATGAGATTTTATGAGATGTAGTTTACAGTCTTGATTGGATTATTTGGCATTAATAATGAGATTTTATGATGTAGTTTACAGTCTTGATTGGACTATTTGGCGTTAATAATGAGATTTTATGAGATGTAGTTTACAGTCTTGGTTGGACTATTTGGCGTTAATGATGAGATTTTATCAAATGTAGTTTATTTTCTTGTGGGACTATTTACGTTAATAATGAGATTCTATCAGATGCAGTTTATTGTCTTGTGGGACGATTGAGCGTTAATAATGAGATTCTATCAGATATGGTTTATAGTCTGGGTAGGACTATTAAGCGTTTAAAAATAGTTTTTTATCAGACGCAGTTCCAAGACTTGTTTGGACTATTTGACGTTAAAAATGAGATTTTTTCAGATGCACTTTACAGTCTTGGTAGGACTATTTGGCGTTAATGTTGAGATTTTATCAGATGTAGTTTATAGTCTTGGTTGGACTATTTGGCGTTAATGATGAGATTTTATGAGATGTAGTTTACAGTCTTGGTTGAGTATTTGGCGTTAATAATGAGATTTTATGATGTAGTTTACAGACTTGGTTGGACTATTTGGCGTTAATGATGAGATTTTTATGAGATGTAGTTTACAGTCTTGGTTGGACTATTTGGCGTTAATGATGAGATTTTATGAGATGTAGTTTACAGTCTTGTTTGGACTATTTGGCGTTAATAATGAGATTTTATGATGTAGTTTACAGTCTTGGTTGGACTATTTGGCGTTAATGATGAGATTTTATTAGATGTAATTTACAGTTTGGTTGGACTATTTGGCGTTAATGATGAGATTTTATGAGATGTAGTTTACAGTCTTGGTTGGACTATTTGGCGTTAATAATGAGATTTTATCAGATGCAGTTTATTTTGTTGTGGGACTATTTACGTTAATAATGAGATTTTATCAGATGCAGTTTATTGTCTTGTGGGACGATTGAGCGTTAATAATGAGATTCTATCAGATGTGGTTTATAGTCATGGTAGGACTATTAAGCATTAAAAATATTTTTTTATCAGACGCAGTTCCAAGACTTGTTTGGACTATTTGGCGTTAAAAATGAGATTTTTTCAGATGTACTTTACAGTCTTGGTAGGACTATTTGGCGTTAAATGTTGAGATTTTATCAGATGTAGTTTACAGTCTTGGTTGGACTATTTGGCGTTAATGATGAGATTTTATGAGATGTAGTTTACAGTCTTGGTTGGACTATTTGGCGTTAATAATGAGATTTTATGATGTAGTTTACAGTCTTGGTTGGACTATTTGGCGTTAATGATGAGATTTTATGAGATGTAATTTACAGTTTTGGTTGGACTATTTGGCGTTAATGATGAGATTTTATGAGATGTAGTTTACAGTGTTGGTTGGATTATTTGCCGTTAATAATGAGATTTTATCAGATGTAGTTTATTTTCTTGTGGGACTATTTACTTTAATAATGAGATTTTATCATATGCAGTTTATTTTCTTGTGGGACTATTTACGTTAATAATGAGATTTTATCAGATGCAGTTTATTGTCTTGTGGGACGATTGAGCGTTAATAATGAGATTCTATCAGATGTAGTTTATAGTCTTGGTTGGACTATTTGGCGTTAATGTTGAGATTTTATGAGATGTAGTTTACAGTCTTGGTTGGACTATTTTTCACAAAAAATGGGAGTTCATCAGATTCAGTTCCCAGACTTGGTTGTTAAAAATGGGACTTGGTGTTAAAGATGGAACTTTATCAGATGCAATTCACACTCTTGGTTGGACTATTTTGCGTTAATAATGTGATTTTATCAGATATAGTTGAAGTATTCGGTGTTAATAATGAGATTTTATCAGATGTATTTTACAGTCTTGGTTGGACTATTTAATGTTAAAAATGAGATTTTATCAGATGTAGTTTACAGTCTTGACAAGAGTATTTGGCATAAAAATGGGACTTTATCAGATGGAGTTCATATTTTTTGTAGGACTATTTGGCGTTTAAAATTAGACTTCATCAGCGGCCTTTTACAGTCTTGGTAGGACTATTTGGCGTTAAAAATCGGTCTTTATCAAATGCAGTTTATATTCGTGGTAGGACTATTTGGCGTTAATAATGAGATTTTATCAGATGTAGTTTATAGTCTTTGTTGAATTATTTGCTGTTAATAATGAGATTTTATCAGATATAATTTATAGTCTTGGTTGGACTATTTTGCGTTAAAAATGAGATTTTATCAGATGTTCTTTATAGTCTTGGTTGGACTATTTGCTGTCAATAATGTGATTTTATGCGATGTTGTTTACTGTCTTGGTGGGTCTATTTGGCGTTAATAATGAGATTTTATCAGATATAGTTTATAGTCTTGGTAGGACTATTCGACGTTAAAAATGGGACAAAAATCAGATGCAGTTTACAGTCTAGGTTGGACTATTTGGCGTAAATAATGAGACTTTATCATATGGATTTTATATTTTTAGTTGGACAAATTGTCGATAAAAATGAGACTTCACCAGATGTAGTTTACAGTCTTGGTTGGACCATTTGACGTTAATAATGAAATTTTATCAGATGTAGTTTACAGTCTTGGTTGGACTATTTGGCGTAAAAAATGGGACTTTTATCAGATGTACTTTACAGTCTTGGTATGACTATTTTGCATTAAAAATGAGATTTTATCAGATGTTGTTCATAGTCTTTGTAGGATTATTAGCATTAATAGTGAGATTTTATCAGATATAGTTCATAGTCTTGGTAGTACTATTCGGCATTAAAAATGGGACTTTGTCAGATGCAGTTCACAGTCTTGGTTGGACTATTTGGTGTAAATAATGAGACTTTATCATATGGAGTTTACAGTCTTGGTAGGACTATTTGTCGTTAATAATGAGATTTTATCAGATGTAGCTTATAGTCTTGGTTGGACCATTTGGCGTTAATAATGAGATTTTATGAGATGTAGTTTACAGTCTTGGTTGGACTATTTGGCGTTAAAAATGTGACTTTATTAGATGTAGTTTCCTCTCTTGGTTGGAATATTTGGCGTTAAAAATGGGACTTTATCAGATGTAGTTCACAGTCTTGGTTGGACTATTTTGTGTTAATGATGAGATTTTATCAGATGTATTTTACAGTCTTGCTAAGACTATTTGGCGATAAAAATGTGACTGTATCAGATGTAGTTTATAGTCTTTGTTGGACTATTTGGCGTTAATAAAGAGATTTCATCAGATGTAGTTTATAGTCTTAGTAGGACTATTTGGCGTTAATAAAGAGATTTTATGAGATGTAGTATACCGTCATGGTTGTACTATTTTGCGATAACAATGATATTTTATCAGATGTAGTTTACATTCTTGGTAAGACTATTTGGCGTTAAAAATGGGACTTTATCAGAAGCAGTTTACAGTCTTGGTAGGAGTTTTTGGCGTTAATAATTAAACTTTATCATATGTAGTTTATATTTTTGGTTGGACTTTTTGGCGTTAATTATGAGATTTTATCAGATATAGTTTATATTCTTGGTTGGACAATTTGGTGTTAATAATGAGATTTTTTCAGCTGCAGTTTACAGTCTTGGTAGGACTATTTGGTGTTAAAAATGGGTCTTTATCAAATGCAGTTTACAGTCTTGGTAGGACTATCTGGCGTTAATAATGAGATTTTATCAATCTATTTTATCAATCTAAGTTCCCTAGACATGAAGGATGCACCTCTGAATATATATAGCCGAGTATTTCGGCTAAGCTGAGCAATAGATCTAGGGATTTAATTACTGATGTTGTGTGCATGTTCGGACATTGAAAGACAAATAGAAACCGTGAGTGTTCGTCAATTACTATGAGTAAATACGTGTTACGCGAGACAGAAGGCAAAGGTCCCTTTAAATTGATACTCAGTCGTTCCATGGGTCTGGTTGCCTAGATACGAGTACCTTAAGGATTATAGAAACGGTGCCTTAAGGATTATAGAAACGGGTTTTAATTTCTGCACAGACTGTGCAAGAAGTGCACACTTTGTTTCTATCTTCCGTAGAAAAGGGGAGATTTTTGCTCTAACAAAATGCAGGAGTCGAGTAATCCCCGTGTGGCATAGTCCATTGTGAATACCGATGAGGGTTGAAGTAGTAATGGCTGAACAAGTGAAAGCTCGGCTAAATGTGTCAGGAATCACATACACTCGGACAGGGCGGTATCATCGTGTAGTCAAATGCTGCAAGTTCTAACCGCCACTCCTGAATTTTGGCATTTTAAATTTTACTACGTCTTTCGTTGCTAAACATGAAGGCCACCAATCTTTGGTCGGTAATTAAATTAAATACTGTCGTGACAGACAATGATTCCACTTGCGAACCTCTTCAATAATTGGTGTCGCCTCCTTCTCTACTATGTGATATTTTAATTCGCTTCCTTGTAGTGTTTTCGACAGGAACGCTAGTCGCCCTGGTCCACAGTCCATCATTGACAAATATGCACGCCCGCGGTAATGGGTTATATCGATGGCTAACCTTGTCCCATTTGTTGTAACCCCAATTTTGTCAGGATCATGTACGGTTGGGGCAGGGTCAATTGATTGGCATCTGGTGCATTCCTCCCTTTTAATAAGCGGGTCGACCTTTCGCACTAAATACAGAGTCTTATCTACTCCCATATGGTGCATGCCATGCAACTCCTCCAATTTGTTAATCCCTAGACAGCATGTTGGAAACTCGTTCTCCTCCTTGATCAACCAGTTTTTATTCACTCGTGTTAGCGCACCCGCCTTGTTTTTCTCCGAAGGCACAAATACTGCTTTTATTTGTAATTCGAATTCATCTATCAGTTGTCGCAGTATTCCTAATCTCCGCTTTATTATCATTTCTCCAGCACCCTTCGTCCATATTCTTCCGCTCTCCTCCACTGCAGAGTTTATCCAGCTTAATACTGTGGCTGAATCGGTTCTCACTTCTATCTATCTTAATCCCCACTTTAAAGCCAAATTCACTCCCTTTAACACAGCCTCTAACTCAGCCACATTAATGTGGTTAAAATCATCTTTTTTCCTCAGCCATGCTGCATCTTCCGCCACCAAACCATTGATCTCCACGACTGTGCCTATGGCGATACTGTTCGCATCACACCACGCGACTCTTGTTTTTGTTTTAGGGATGTGCCAAGTCCCTGTCACGGGGTCATTTCTTTTTACTTCAGTCAGTATCTCTTGTATCACAGAAACAGTTCCTTCATCAACTCATACCAATTCATCCCACTCGCTCTTCACTAGCTACAATTTTCCACTGATTGAAAACAACTCCCGCCTACTCATATCTGCTGTTATCTGTGGGATCTCGTTCTCTCTTCCAAATACCAGTTCACCTTTTTCCCCTCCTTCAATTTAAGGCCCAACGCTGTCCCACCTTCCAAGGGTTCTGGTGGTTTTGTTGTTAGTCCAAATTCCTTCAGATGATCGACTACTTCCTTTGTCGATTCCTTTGTCACATCTATGAGTATATCGTCGATATATGAATCAGTGGCTCCTCTCGTCTTATCACCCTTCATTAGCACAGTTTTTAGAACTGCTATCATAATTTTTGGTGCAACATTGAGTCCAAAACCCAACCGAGTCAGGCAGTAAATTTTGCCTTTATAGCGCACTAGTTGGTATCGCCATAGCCTTTTTGCAACATACAATTGTAGGTAGGCCGACTTCAGGTCTACTATCGCAGTTCATCCCGCAAACTGTCTCCATTTTCTCAATTTTTCATCACACACATCGATGATGTCGCTTCCAGTATAGCTCTTGACATATTTGTTTAGCTCGCGAAAGTCTAATACTGGTCTGACTTTCCCTTTAGTTGTCTGGACCACCGCCATCAAAGGTAACACTCCTTTCACTTCACCTCTCCATGGTAGGAGAATTCCCTCCGCAATCCACCTTTCCACCTCTTTCTCATACTCCACTCTTTCTCGCTCCTCTAAGGGAGTTTTGTTATATTCCACTTTATTTTCTAACAATGGAGGTTCTCCTTTCCACCGCCATTCCACAGTCCATTTTTTGCCGTCAAACTCTGCTTTAAAATCCTTGTTCTCAATTTCGCAGCAATTCTTCTCTTCGGCAGCTACAGCACAGTATGTCTCTCCGAACTTGACTTCGCCATTTTTTACAGTCAACCCTCTCAGTCTGCAAATAACATCCATCCTAATGATAACGTCTATATTATTGATTAGATGTTCCATGATAATTGCCGTTGTTGTCAACCTTTCTCCACCTAATTCTATTTCTATCTGTCTGGTTCCTCTGCATTCCACTTTAGTTCCGTCCACTGCTCTTATTGTGGTTCTACCCCCACCACATCCACGAGTGAACTTGGGACTGAGTAAAGTGGTGATACAGCCGGTATCAATAAGAGCCGTCGCTCTCATGCCAGCCACTAACACCTCTATGATCGGGAGAGACCCATACCGCGCCCTTACTCCGTTGAAGGGACAGCCGCTGGCGCAAACGCTTCCCCTTGATCGTTTCCCTGGTTCAGGGGGCAGTATCTGGCAATATGCCCAAACTTTTCACACCTGTAGCACATAGTTCTACCTCTTGGTGGTATTTTGCAATCTCTGAGTCGGTGTGGCCCCTGACATCTGTAGCACCGAATAGCGGATGATGACCCCATTGCATATTTTTCAGTCGGTTCTTTGCTACATGCAACCGCTCCCACCGTTCCGGAATTCTGACCTCGTGTTCTTGTCAACACCCTCGCAGTTGGTATTAGATCCGCGATCTCCATTGTTTTTATGCCGGGCAATTGTTGCAGACTCATTGATATATTATCCGGGAAACCAGTTACGAAGGCCAATTTCGCTGTTTGGTCCAGCACTCGTCCTACATATCCTGCCAGCCTCCTGGTGCTGACTCCCCGGTCTACTTAAACTTTTGAAGTTTCTCATATGCCTGAAAGGGCCCTTCTGTAAATGCCTCTCTCAGCCTCTTCTCAATCATCCCTTCATCCTGCTGCTCTACTTCACCCATCTCCATGTAGAGGGAAGCGCATCTCCCCCAAGAAAAAGTGGAATAAAATTTGCCAAGTGAGAGATCTTCAGGAGTTCGGCCACTAGCTTTAGCTTTTTCAGCCATGCCACAAAATCCCCCTCGAAATTAAATGGTTTAATCATTCCCTTCGCCAGTTTATCCATCGCCGAAATAGCTCGTTATCAGATCAGCTCACAATAGCTTGCCTTCTAAATAACAACTGCCGACTGCTAAAATATTCGGCTTATTTATGACTCCACTCCACTCCCACCAACCCCCTCATTTCCATTCTGTAATAAAAAGAAATTAAATTTTGGGCGCCATTTTCTTTCCAGCCCATTTTTTTATCTTAAATTACAAAAGTCATCAATTTTTGGGTTGTTTTGTGTGGTGTTCGAAATTCGGATGTCGAAATGTTCTCGTAAAGTCATAACATTTTTATAGTTGATTTTATAATGTGTGTGTTTGCGAGGCTCGTATGTTTGTAATTATGAATGGGACAAGACTTACATTCATAAAAGTGGTTTGCTGTGATTGTTGCGATTTCAAACAAAAACAAAGTAGGGGAAGAATGTTTTGTTTACGTACTGTCAAGTCAGAAAGAGAGAAAAAAAAGAGAGACATTTTTAAACAAACATTTCGCCAAAAAGTCACGACAATCCATTCGATTGTCGTGACTTTTTAGCGAAACAATCAGTTTAAAGATGTCTCTCTACTCTCTCTATGATTTCGGCGGTCTTCCGATGATGTCTGTTTATTTCGGCAGTCTTCCGATGATGTGTTCAAAGTGCGTATGTATTGTTTATGTTTGTCACTGCTAGTGTTCGTTTTGATGTGTCAACATTTTAGCAGTTTTGTTAAACTAAAGTTTGTGATTGATCTTGTGTCGTGTTAAGAAGGGGAGAGAGAAAAAGCGAAACGAAACAAAAAAAAAAAAGAGACACACTTGATGAGTCGTTTTTTTTTTGTGTCTCCCGACTGGGTCTTCTCTCCAACTGTGTCGAGTTGGGAGTGCGTCCTCTCCAACTGTGTCGAGTTGGGAGAGCGTCCTCTCCAACTCAAGCTTTCAACTCTTGGGCCTTTTTATAATCTTAATTATTCATCAAATATCTGCTGATTTTGTGCATTCAATTGAAAATCAGCATTTTTCTATTGGCGTAGATATTGCCATCGGAAATTTCAAATATCATTTCTCATTTATAAACGATCCTTTGTCCTTAGATTATCTACCTTATAAACAATTGTCTCTATTGTCGCTAAAAATATTTCTAAAAACTATTTTTCTTTTATTTATATAAATCAAAAACTTAACTCATAACATAACAATTGTAAAACTAATTGTTTAAGAAAACTTAATTATTTTTATTCTATTCCACATGCACGTGAAACTATAGGAGTTAATCCTATACTCTCAACAAATAAAAATCTGTGGCTTCGGTACGCTCTATCAATGTGTTGGGATACTGTCGGCGGTGGGTTTATTAAGCCCGACCTAGAAAGACTTCGTCCCCTAAGAGAGCTACCTCCAACAGAAAACTCCAAATCATTAAAAAGAGCACTGGGCAGGCTCGCATATTATGCGAAGTGGATAAACGAGTTTTTTGATAAAATTCGTCCTTTGATAGACGCTAAAAAATTCCCACTTGAGAAGAGATCACTCAAAACTTTTAATCAACTAAAAAAGAATTGGAGAAGGCCGCTCTACAACCAATAGACTATCTTTCGAGTTTGAATGCGATGCGTCAGACGTGGCCATCTCTGTCATCCACAACCAAGGCGTGCAGAAACTCCCAGATGTTGACGAAGGACCACCCAGAATCCAAATAGGTGAACAGGTTTGGGTGAAACCACCAAATGGTCCGGTGCACAACGCAGTGGGGGAGAGGAGTAGTGACAGGGAGCCATTCACCAAACAACTTGATTGTAAACGGAACACCACGGCATATCTTAGACTTAAGGCGAGTACTACCTGCGAATAATGAGGATATGGAAGATGAACATCAGAGCGAGATGAATGAACCCCTACTGACGCAAAGACTGCAAAGAGAGCGTAATGCACCAATTTGGACACGAGACTACGTTATGTGAAATGATCTTAAGATCATGGGGGCGTGTAATTTAAGATAAAAAATGAAACTCATCTTACCTTGGGCTGTGAAGAAAATGGCGCCCGAAATTTAATTTCTTTTTATTAGTGTACAGACCGAAAATGAGAGGGTTGGTGGGAGTGGAGTGGAGTGGAGTCATAAATAAGACGATTTTTTTGGCAGTCGTCTGTTGTTATTTAGAAGGCAAGCTATTGTAATCTGTATTGTGTATAATTTTGTGTTGAAGTTGCGGGATACGACACGCGGATTTTCTTCTTCCATCTAAACACCAAGTACAGGGCTTCCACAAGAGTAACTTTAGTTTTCAGGAATTGTTTTACATTTTGGTCGTGTTCTGTCTGCGTGCGTCCTGCAATTGTTACATCGTCGATATAAAGGAAAGTACCGACATGCACAAGCATAATGTCCTTGCTTGGAGCACTTCTTACAAGTCCCTTCGTCCCGCTAATGATAAGAAAACCCACAAAAAAGCATTTGCGTTTTCTTTGAGATGTCACAGTTACTGGTTGGGTAGATTTAGATCCAACGCAGAAACTTGATTATAGGCTGGTTGTAGGCCCAGAGTCTTATTTTCCAGGATTTTTTACTAACACAAAACATCCACTCACCAACAAAACAAATTAAAAAGAAAGAAAGCAAAAAGAAAACTGTGGGCCATCACACCAAGAACGTTGCCTCGACAGGCCGAGATCAAAGAACCGCCATCCCCACGTCTGCCCTCATTCACCGAACAAAAAGGAATTGTCATCACAGCAATTCCAGCTTTTGTTTATTTCAAAATAAACGAAAGTAACCCAATCCTTCTCGTCTATTTTTTCATTTGCTACCATACGCATTCTTGTGATATTTCATTTTCTTGTAATATTACAGTATGATATACGAACCTATGCCTGTAATGAAGGCGTCTCGCATTGCTTCGTTGTCACATTCTTCAGCAGTTCGGTCTTTGAAGTTACAGTTCTTCCCCAGCTTTTCTAAATCCCTAAAAAATTGGTCCAGTTACTCTCCAGGCTTCTGGCGTCTCGTAGCCAGCTGGTTTATTGCGAACACCGCATTAGGTGTTTTGACGAAGTCAAGTCTGATTCCAATCGACAGTCTAAACACCCCCAACTGTATCTCAATCCAATATCCAAAATTATTTCTTTGTCCCGCACGTCTCGACAACAAAATACTACTGCAGTCGTTCTCACTGGTCTGTGAGAATAAGTCCTTTAAATACACCTCAATTTCACCACATCCGAGCTCCTCACTCATAATTGTCCGTGCAGCACGTGCGACACTCGTCAGCACGGCGCGACCACATACATCCGGGCCACTATGCTATTTCTTATTTCACTGATCGTTCACAGCTCTCACATTCTGAAGGAAGCGGGTTCGACTCTAGGTCAGTCCTACACGCCAGGCAAAGCCTAGCCCGCTTCCTTCGAGAATACGGCAAGTCTTCACTCCCGCCACTCTCTCTGTCACACCGTGTTGCACGAGGTAGGTCTCCTCTCTCACTACAAGGTCATCCAATTTTTTTATAGCAATGTCGAAATCTGTACTCCCGTCAACATATTCAAACACGCTTGAACTTTTACAGCTCAAGAGGGTACGGTATTTGTTCCTGGTAACCCTCGAAATAGTAGAACATGATGGTTTCGAAAAGGGCGATGGTCTCTGGCAGCTGTGTGTGAAGAGGGGTCTATGTCTAAGTATTTTGGCTTCAACACCGTTTCCATGCTTGTTTCTATTTTAGCTAAATAAATTGTAGTAAATTAAAATTTATTTAGCTAAACGAAAATCAGCTACAAAATGTCGAGGGGCAAATCACTGTTTATATAGCCTGCATAGGCGAGTCTATTGCTCGTAAAACGTAAGTGTAGGACACTACACAGTAATTGAGGACTATTTGCCGTTAATAATGGGCCTTTATTAGATGCATTTAACCGTTTTGGTAGGACTATTTGGCGTTAATAATGAAACATTATCAGAGGCAGTTTACAGTCTAGGTATGACTATTTGGCGTTAATAATGAGCCTTTATCAGATTCAGTTTACCGTCTGGGTAGGACTATTAGGCGTTAATAATGCGCCTTGATCAGATGAGGTTTACAATCTATTTGCCGTTAATAATCGGCCATTATCAGATGCAGTTACCGTCTTGGTTGGACTATTGGCGTTAATAATAAGCCTCTATCAATGCATTTTAGAGTCTTTATGAGATGCAGTTTACAGTCTTGGTAGGACTATTAGACGTTAATATTGAGCCTCTATCAATTCAGTTTACAGTCTTGGTAGGCCTATTTGGAGTTAATACTGGGTCTTTATAAGATGAGGTTTAAAGTCTTGGTAAGATTATTTGGAGTTAATAATGCGCCTTTATCAGATGCATTTTATAGTTTTGGCAGGACTATTTTGAGTTAATAATGAGCCTTTATCAGATGCAGTTTGCAGTCTTTGTAAGACTATTTGGAGTTAATACTGGGTCTTTATAAGATGAAGTTTAAAGTCTTGGTAAGATTATTTCGAGTTAATAAGGTGCTTTTATAAGATGTGGTTTACAATCCTGGTAGGACTATTTGGCATTAATAATGTGTTTTTGTCAGATGCAGTTTACTGTCTTGGTAGGACTATTTCTCGTCAATAATGCACCTTTTTAAGATGTATTTTACAGTCTTGATAATACTATTTGGCGTTGATAATGAGAATTTACCAGTCTTGTTTACAGTCTAGGCCGGTCTATTTGGCGTTAATAATTCGCCTTTATAAAATGCAGTTTACGGTCTTGGTACTATTATTTGGCGTTAATGATGAGATTTTATGAGATGTAGTTTACAGTCTTGATTGGATTATTTGGCATTAATAATGAGATTATATGAGATGTAGTTTACAGTCTTGGTTGGATTATTTGGCGTTAATGATGAGATTTTATGAGATGTAGTTTACAGTCTTGGTTGGACTATTTGGCGTTAATAATGGGCATTTATGAAATGCAGTTTACAGTGTTGGTAAGATTATTTGTTGTTAATAATTGGCCTTTATCAGATGAGGTTTACAGTCTTGGTAGGACTATGTGTCGTTAATAATGTCCCTTTATCAGATGCAGTTTACATCTTGGTTTGACTATTTGCCGTTATTAATCGACCTTTATAATATGCAGTTACAGTCTTGATAGGACTATCTATTTGATGCAGTTTACCGTCTTGGTCGGACTATTTGGTATTAATAATGGGAATTGTCGTGTCGGTGCTGCTGTATGGCTGCACCACCTGGACCCTAACTAAGCGACTAGAGAATAAACTAGATGGGAGCTGCACAAGAATGCTGCGGGTGATCACGAACAAGACGTGGAAACAGCACCCTACGAGAAAGCAGCTGTACGGCCACCTACCACATATCACCCAAACCATCCGAGTAAGACGGACAAGACACGCGGGACACTGCTGGAGAAGCAAGGACGAACTCATAAGCGACGTCCTCCTGTGGAAGCCAGCACATGGACGGGCCAGTGTGGGCCGACCAGCAAAAACGTACGTTGATCAGCTCTGTGCGGAGGCAGGATGCTGCATAGAGGACCTCCCGAGAATGATGAGCGATAGGGACGGATGGAGAAAGATTGTCATGGATATCCGCGCTGACAGCGCGACATGATGATGATGATGATGATTAGATGCAGTTTACAGTCTTGGTAGGACTAATTGATTTCGTCACTTCTCGCTCATTCTTCCTTTGCTGGCTTGCCCAAACCGTCTGTTTTTATTGCTATCATGACTTCCAAAAAAGTAAAAATCAGTATGACTTCCAAAAAGTAAAAATCAGCTAATCAGTTCCTATTTGACCCTGAACAGACCGTCCGACCAAAAGAGTGTTAATCTAGCTCTCCCTCACCCATAACGCAGAAGGTTTGTCTCCCAGCCCTCATCAACAGAGTAAGCAGCAACTCGCTGGCTTTCGACCAATTACTGCAACACTTTCAAACAGATCCTAAAAACACATCTTACAAACGATTATTCTTTCAAGAGGAATAGCACATTATTGCAATTCAACGAGCATTCTATTTTCATGGCTAAAGTGTGCAATTTAAGAACCATTACATATGATTGTTCTAAATACTTCAAAAGATGAAAATATTAAAAAAAAAATTTTTTTTAAATGGAACAAATAAAGAACGTGGAGTCTATTTTCTCATCATCCACTGGTTTGTAAACAACGAGTTTTGATTAATATAGGTCGGGGTATTTCGACGAAAATCGACTAAATTGACTTGAGGCGAGAGAAAGTGAGAACAAATTGTGAGGATAAAATTGCTTCAGTTTCCTAATTATATGTCATTACATAACCAGTGACATTTATAAAGTTACGTTTGAGAAAAAAGAACTAAAAAGTAAAAACAAAAAAAGTGATGTATTTGTTTACAAATTCTACGGAGATGAATATCTGGTAAATTTGAAACAACTGTTACCCAACATTTTTATGGCATATATGTTATTTTAGCGTTAATATATTGGAAATTTAATTTTTTTTCAAAAAACATGTACGTTGTTTTGCATGCCCTTTTTTGTCCGTCTTTCAATGTTTCTTGTTTCATATCTTATTATGAAAATAAACTAAAAAAATGGGATCCTGCGGCTGGCTCCGGAAGCTGGAGATCGGAGGAGAGAAGAAGCTCCTATCATACTGGCGAGCAACCAGCAGATTGTCTATTCTTAACGCGGACTGACGATAGCCCGAAGAAGCTAGAAAACAGACATTGGCCGGCCCCAACGAGAAACTTTATTGTGGAAAGTGGCTCACTGATATCGGAAGCCAGCTCAGATCCCTTGAAAACGAAGCACAGTGATTCTAGTCTGGCGAGAAAGGTCGCTATACTTCCCTCACATCTAACTTCTGACGAGAGAAGATCCAAGCTGCAAATTTTCTACACTTTCGGCGAAAACTGACAACAGGTGAGAAAGAAGAACCAGCGGGGACACTCGTGCTTAGACAAAGAGCCTTGCTTTATGACGAAAGAAGCAAGAATTATTGAAACAACTTTTTGTTAAAAGTTTTCCAATTAGAATCTGTTCAATTGAACACAGTAATTCCTTTCGCCATCAGCAAAGTCTCTTACCAACTGAGCACGTTCCTCTCACTTACTTCTTTCCAACACCGAAAACACAGCAGTCGTCGAATTTCATTTCTGTCCCAAACACTTGTTTTTTGCTGACTCACAGTATCAGCCACTGTCCGTTTTTATAATCGCTAGGCTACCCTTTGTGCAAATTCCGTCTCATCCCATCCGGGTCTCTGTTTACGTCGGGGGGATTGGCCATGTCCATTGCACTCCCCATCATCACGCACATAACAGCTGCGGGGCCGCCTCCTTCTTCGGAAACGCGGCACGCCAGGTTCAGTCACTTCTTGCGTTGATCATAACGAGACTTGTTGACCATCGTTTCCATCACTGTCGCTCGAACAATTAAGGCCATCATCATCAGAGCTATCGTCCGTCAATGGCACACACAATTCGTCATCGCTTGATGCCGCGCTTTCACTGTCTTCTGAATTGTTTACCATCCAAGGGTACAGGCGGGCGGGCGTCTCTTACGTAGCGAGGCACCACATCCACACACATCGTTTGTGGACTCACAACTTCCGTCACAGTTCCCATCCTCCATTCACTAGTGTACCTGTTTGGCCGGGTCCCCACCAGCACAGCGTCTCCTTTTTTTTAAATAAATTCCGTGCTTGGGTTCTGTTGGCAGTGGAAGAGATTCATCAATGCCATTCACCCAGACTTCATACGGATACAGCGCATTTGCTGGTGCCGTCGCACTATGGACACCGTCTTTCGGCGTGACATTGTACCAATAAACCGCCTCTTCAGCAGTCCATCGCTTCCTAGCGGCAATCCTTTTAATTGATCTGTGGGATCTCTCCACAATGCCATTCCCCGACGGTGCGTATGCACATCGGAAACGCAGTCGGATACCCCAGCTCTCAGCAAACATTTTAAAGCTCAGCTGCTAAACGCCATTCCATTGTCAGTCAAGATTTCTTGTGGTGGGCCCCTCTCCAGGAAAATAGAGCTGAGACACTGTATCACATCGGCAGAATCTTCTCGACACAAGGGTCGCCAGATGGCAAACCGGGTAGGTCCACAATTGATGAGGGTCAGGTAGTGAACACCCCCATAGTGGGTGACATCCATGCCTATGCTTTGCCATACGCTAGAGGATTCAAGTTTCCAATGTTGCCATCGTATTGGTGCAGGATCAATACTTCGTCAGGAGGATTGCTCCTCTGACAACGGGAGGGGCCGTGCAATCTGCAATTGGATCCTGTCGTGAGTGTGATAGACACTCGCGACAGGATCCAATTGCAGATTGCACGCCCCCCCCCCCCCCGTTGTCAGAGGGGCAATCCTCCTGACGAAGTACATCGTCCGTTTCACTCCTGGGTGACCGCTGTTTGAATAGATCCGCCGTATTTGATCAGGTTCCATGCTGCCACCGGTGGCGGTACATGTCTGTGACGTATACTCTGCTTCCCTCCTTATTGCTTCTAGCCATCTCTGTGGGAATCTGGTGATCTTGTCGGCTTTATTTTGACTAGACCCGACCAGCGCATCATCTACCTCCAACGCGTAGTCTTTGATAAGCTCTGAAAATATTCGTCGTCGTCTGATGAGCATTTCAGTAGCAGCCTTTGTGCTCGCTCTGGA
Source organism: Doryteuthis pealeii (assembly GCA_023376005.1). NCBI lineage: Eukaryota > Metazoa > Mollusca > Cephalopoda > Myopsida > Loliginidae > Doryteuthis > Doryteuthis pealeii. The sequence goes on along the minus strand of CM042159.1, from coordinate 76,532,609 downwards.
TTTACCAGTTAATGTATTTGTGAGCCATCGGTAAACGCACAAGGAGTCAGTTTTTAGGTACATAGATTTAGCCTCCCAGTGTATGGCAAGAATCGCATCCAACTCTGCAAGGTTGATATGTCGCGTGTCAGATTCTGGTCGCATCCAACACGCATCGTCGATCGAGGTCCCATGCGATTCAAGTAGGACACCTGTGGCCAGGGAACTTGCGTCAACCCACACATATAGGTTCTTGCCATTGACGCACCATTTGACCTTGCAAGGGTCGGCCTGACTCACTCTATTGATGGTTTCCGTTAGCATGCGTCTTGGTGGGGCATCGTCGGTCTGGTCGTCCCATCCTTTTGTCACCGCGCTTGTTCTTCGCTTAATAACACTGGTCTCTACTCTCAACCAGCCGCGTACTGGGAGATGTCCCACGAGCTTTCCACAGAGAGAGAACACCTTCCTCCTGGTAATATTGTCCGGGACGTCCGGCAATTCGTTCCCACGTTTCCAAAGCAGGGTATCGTCTACTTCCCAGACAGTCAAGCCAAGTACTCGAGCTCCATTCTTTAGTCTTTCCGGAGTTTTGCTGGCCAGTCCAAAGCGCCATAAATATTCAGCGGATGAAACACTTTCATCCACATCTACATCATCGATGTAAGCAGAGGTTGCCCTTTTGATTTGATCGTCCTGCGATAAGACTTCATTTACAATGGACCACGTTTAGTCCAAATCCTTGCCTCGTTAAACAATACTTCCGACCTTGGTCTGATAGGGCCAAAGTGGCTCTTCGACACGCACTTGAAGATAAGCAGATCGAAGATCCAGCAACGCTACATTTGATCCGCGCCGTCTCCATTCCCTTCGTTTGCTAGCACAAACATCAGCCTCCGCAGTGTATGCGTCCACATGAAGGTTGAGCTCCCTGTAGTCCATTACAGGGCGGACTTTTGATTTATTCTGCTGGACGACGGCCATTAACGGGAGCAACCCTCTCGGGGGTCCAAGCTTCTGTTCGTCATAGGGAGCAAGCCAGCCTTTGTTGATCCATTGCTTCACTTCCTCCTCGAACAGTCTTCTGACTGTTGCCGACATCAAGTACTCTGTGACACGGTTTTTCAGCATTGCCTTCCGCCCATTTCCACGTCGCAGTCCATTCATTTCGTTGGTGGTCAAACTCCGCTCAAAAATCAGGTTCTTCGATAACAAGTGCCGGCGCAGCTGCGCAAACAGAGACTGGTTCATCAGGATATGGGACCACTCCCTGACTTGAAGCTGGATACTCCGCCTAGAACTTTTATGACGTTTATCCCCACCAGAAGGTCAAACCCAAGAGGGTCCCCTATCATTACCAGGACATCAATTTCAACCGCTCACCCTCGTGTCGGAGGCTGACAGCCCCAACTCTCCACATGTCCACGTTCTCCCGCTGATAGTAACCACCTCGGTCGTCTGCTTTTGCTACGTTTGGTACACCTTCTCACTCACTATAGTGCAGGAGCAGCCAGAATCAACTAGTGCAGTGCATTCCTTCCCGTTCACAGCTATTCTAATAGTTGGCAGCGCCGAGTTCACATCTTGTCCGGGGAAGAAGCCGGCGCATAGCTGTCTAACTCTTTTCCCGGACAATTCAGAGAAGTGTGGTCTTGTCCTTTACATCGGGACCAACGTGCACCACTTCTTCGCGGTTGGGGGTCCCGAGATTTCCATCTGTCGCGCTGAGCGAGACAATCTCTGGCTAAGTCCATCACATTTGAAACACCTTATGCTGGTGTTCTTCGTCTGGCTTTCCTTGGTGTGCACTGGTCCCACGGCTGCCGTAATCAACACGCGTCCGGGTGGGTCATCTTTCAATATAGCTCTCGCTCGAGCTGGGAAATGTTCATTTCCTCCATTCGAGAAGAGCCTCCTAGACATGGTCAAGCAATCCATGTACGAAGGCGGCTTTAAGGCTTCGCTCTGTCATACCATCAAATGGCACAGAAATTTTCCGCAGGTTCGTCAAGTAAACATCCACGGTTTCACCCGGATGCATACGGCGTGCTACAAACTGCGCATACGCTGCATAGGAGTCCAGGGCGAACGTCGTAAGCAAAGCTTCCTTTATGGAGGCAAAATCCCCCTTTTTTTCCTCACTAAAATATGGTAGACCACAAAAGCACCGCCCGTCAGACCATACATTCTATTTTTTTGACTGAACAAAACCGACATTCAATAATGAATTGGCTAGTATCCGCGCCGCTAAACTCTGGTATTAGCTTAATGTCGAATTTATCCGTCATCACGAAGCCGAAATAGCTTGTTAAAAGTTTTCTAACTGGAGTCTGTTCAATTGAACACAGTAATTCCTTTCGCCGTCAGCAAAGTCTCTATCAACTGAGCACGTTCCTCTCACTTCCTTCTTTCCAACACCCAGAACACAGCAGTCGTCGAATTTCATTTCTGTCCCAAACACTTGCTTTTTTGCTGACTCACAGTATCAGTCACTGTCATGTTTTTATCATCGCGCGGCTACCCTTTATGCAAATTCCGTCTCGTCCCATCCGGATGTCTGGTGCATGATTCTTTGCTGTTTATGTCGGGGGGATTGGTCATGCCCATTACACTTTTCATTTTTCTGTCTAGAAGATATCTTCTTCGCTTACCAACTTTCAAACTGTTTTTTTCCCTCTCCTGCGTGATAGAAGATATTTTAAGGGTCACTTTGTCTAAACCCTTACATTATCTGTAAGTTAAACCTTCCTCCTTTTTATATATTGTGGCGAAATTGAAGAGCAGAGCTGTGGACGAACGGATTCCCAGCCTCCGCAAAGCGCGTCAGGGTATGTTTGGCCTGTGCGAAGGGGAGGAGTGTGGCGAGTGGCCTCGGATATTTAAACTCGCTACCTCCTCGTAGCTGAAATGCTGTTGGCAGAGATTTGGATGAGACCAGTCGGAATTTGCATAAAGCGTGGCCGAGCGATGATAAAAAACGGAGAGTGACTGATACTGCGAGAGAAAGAAAAAAGCAAGTTGGTTAGACCAGAAGTGAAATTTGACGACTGCTGTGTTTGGGGATGTCAGGAAGTTAGAGTAACGTGCTCATTTGGTAGAGACTGTGCTAATGACGAAAGGAATTACATTTCGTTTGCTAGATATATATTTTATTTTAAACTGTTATTTTGGCGCCTATTTTGGTGTATCAATTTAGCTGACGTCTTCATGGGAATTACAAGCAATTATTTTGTATTGTATCCCTTTAACTTTTTTGCCTACATTTCGGAAACATTTGTGAATAAATTCTTTCTTACTTTCAATCGAGACCATTTGCAGTTTCATTTTCCCCCTAACCATTTTCATTTAACGGCACTAGTTACATTTTAAAGGCGGGAATTCTTCTGAAAACGGAAAAAAATCCGACAAATAAAGCATTCCCTCTCTTTCAAGTTGCAGAGAATATTGCAGAATGTGGTATATTCTGATTCTGATAATACCATTTGTAATAATCACCGTGCATGTTAATGTAGAGGAAGAGGAGAAGAAGAGACAGGTGAAGAAGAAAAGCCGAATGACCATGTAATGCTTGCCATTTTAGCAGAGTAGTAGAAAGAACATAATAACAAACCAATAGGTTAACAGGGAAAATGGGTATTTATAGGTAGGTTATGCAAAATAATTTTGTTGTATAAATGCCGTTCGGTAAAAAGTTCTCTTGTTCAGAATTTGAAAAAGGTATATTCAATCGTTGATTGGGTGTATGTGAAGTGTAATCTCGCGGAAAGGGCAAGTTAGAATATCAGTGTTTGTAGAAAAGGAAGGTTGCTGCTAAAAAAAAAAGACTTCTGTTTTTTGTTACTCTGTGTTAGTGTAAAGGGAATTGGTATTTTTTATTTGCTGTTGGGGTTTTGTGGGTGACAGTGTGTTCGTCGTAGGATTAGGGTTATGCATGTCGGCATGGAAAGAATTATTGTTGTCGGCTGTCAACTCGTGCTCGAGTAAGACCATTTCCTGTTCTTTTCTTTCTTTCTTTCCATAGTTGAGTGCCAGTAGCATTTGACACTGTATCCTTGTGTTTTCTCAGATGACTCACTAGTCAAGCCCTGGAGAGACATAAACTACGTGTTGGAACTTCTCCGCATTGAATGTTGCTGGACTGAAAATTACTCTTTCTAATAGCTGGCTTCAACTTTTGGTGTTTAATTCGGTTAGACTCTTTCACAGACAGGTAGATGATGGCTCTCCAGACAGGTCTATTACAAGCTAGCTTCTCCCAGTTCTCCACAGCTATAGCAACATTCTTCAGAGTGTCCTTGAGGCAGTCCTTAAACCTCAATTTGAGTTTGCCAGTTGAGATTTCCCCGTAAAATAGTTGTTTTGTGATTCGGCAATCATTCATGCGAACTAGATGACCATAGAAGCGAAGACGACATCCAAGGACCAAACTCTCAATACTAGACAAGCGACATCTTTCAAATATTGTGGTGTCTGGTGTAAATGACAACCATTCTATCCCTAAAATCATGAAAAGGCAATTCTGATGGAATCTCTCAAGTGTCCTAAGATGTCATCTGTAAACAACCCAGGTCTCACAGGCGTACAAAAGGACAATAAGCATACAGACTCGGTATACATCCAGCTTGGTGGACATCTTAATGCCACGTTGGCTTCAAACCCTCAAGCAAACCAACGGATCTCGATGCTTTCTGCAGCCTGAGGGAAATTTCTAAAAGAGATAAAGTTATGGATAACTTTGAGGCGTTCACCATATACAAAGATAGTGAGATCCACAAAGCGGTGCAGGCTGATACATGACAACACTCGTTTTTACATTTATGGTTAATCCAGATGCTGTACATGCTCCGGAGAAACAATCTATAAGGTTCTGCATCTCATCCTGTGTGTGTGTTACCAAGTCACAGTCATCTGCATATAGCAGCTACCGCCAACAGTTGTGAATACCTTTGAACCTGCCTTTAGACGTCTTATATTGAATATGTTACAAGATGATCAGTAACGAACGTAAATCCCATTGATATTAGTTTTTAGAGCAATCTCAAAGACGACTGCAAAGAATATTTAAAATATTTGTGATGTGAAAACGCAGCCCTGTTTCACACCATTCATGACTGAGACAGGCTATGCATTATATGTGACCAAAGCATTCATATCATCATCAAGAGACTGAATAAGGGTTATAAAATGTGAAGGACAACCTAACTTCCCAATAATCCTCCAGAGTGCCTCGCGGTTGACTCTATCAAAGGTCTTTGCAAGATCGATGAAACATTGGTAGAGGTCAAGATTCTGCTTAATGCACTTTTCTTGCAGTTGGCAAGCTGAGAAAATCATATCAGTTGTGCCACGTCCAGAGCGGAAACCACATTGGGATTCTGGAAGAATAGTTGGTGATATATGTTCTTCCAAGCAATTTAGAAGAATTCTTGCAAAAACCTTTCTAGCAATGGAGAGCAAAGTTGGTCACATAGGCTTTTAGAACCGTTTTTGAACAAAGGAATGAGAAGCATATCCCTCCAATCCTGAGACGTTACTTTAGTCCAAGCGTGTAATAACGTCATTCACAGCATGTCATTCAGTCTGGAGCCAGCACATTTAAGTAGTTCAGCATTAATTCTGTCCAGTCCAGGGACTTTTCCCCGGTTCATTTGTGCAACAGCCCTATAAACTTCACAAATTGTTGGTTGAATATCTAACTCATCCTTAATTGGGAACTGATCGATTTGGTCTATGAAGCCATTATCAATATTAGATGATCGATTCAAGAGTTCATTAAAGTGCTCTCCCCAGCGATCACGAATATCTTCTGGTTTGGAAAGCAGCCTAGAGCCATCCTTTGAGCGAACTGGGGTGAATGAGGATGAACTCGGGCCATAGATTTCAGACAGAAAACTGTAGAAGGTTTTGAGGTCCCGAGAATCAGCAGCACATTGAATTTCAGCTGATTTGTCCGCCCGCCATTGATTTTACATTTCACTCAGACGTCTCTGATCCTGGGCTATTAATGTTTTGAGCTTTAATTGAGCTGCAGATCGTTCAGCGATAGAGATATTGTTCAGAATCAATCTGTTGACGAGAAGTTGTTTTTGTTTAAGTAACGTTTTATGCTGGTGTCATTGTCATCAAACCAGTATTGGTGTTTTTTCGTCAAGCGAAGCATTATAAAGCTTTGATTTAAAGCTCGACCAAACATCATTTGGATCTAGAGGTTCGAAATTATTGATCCTGTCAACAAATCTTTGCTTAATTTTAGGATTTTTTATTTTTACATTGGAGACGTTTATGTGCTTTGGTAGACGCTTTGGTCAGTCCAGAACTAAATTCCCATCAATACCTTGACATCAAGAAGACCCTGACGGACACGGGAACGAACAGTGACATAGTCAATTACATGCCAATTTCGAGATCTTGGATGCATCCAAGTACCTTTATGTTTGTTTTCGTGTTGAAATAGAGAATTGCCTATGATTAGATCAAACTCGTCACACAAGCAGAGTAATCTATTGCTGTTGCACTTTCCCATTCCATATCTTCTTAGAGCCCTCCATGTGATGTGGTCATCTCCAACTCTGGAATTAAAGTCACCAAGAATGACAAGTTTGTTATTCCTGTGTATTCTTCTGATAGTTTCTCTGAGCTCAGGATAGAAGTGTCCGATAACTTCATTAAAAGAATTCAAGGTGGGGGAATAGACACCGACAAGGGAGGCGTACCAACCGTTGCTGAGAGGAAGGCACAACATCATAATTTGGTCAGACACACTCATCTAGCCTCTGGACTGGCTCAGATTTAATTGCAACGCCAACTCCCGACTCTCACTTTGCTTCATTAGGTTTACCCCTCCAGAAGAAGGTATAACCCATCTCATTACGACTACTCTCATCTGGGAGCCGAACTTCAGACAGCACAATGATATCTAAAGAACGTCTGCTGAACTCCCGAGCAAGTATCGCAGAGCGTCTAACTGTATAGTTGCTGTTTGCTGTGTCTTGCATCGTTCTGATGTTCCAACAGGATATGATTATTAGGAATTTCTGGACATCGGGGTACTAAAAATAGATAAAAGTAGGGCCTATGATCTTACATACTTTAGTTCAGATATTACATTATTCCAAATAAGGCAAAATCTGGTCTAACACCTGGGATAGGTTTCCATGCTTTTCAAGGTACCCAAAATCCTTTACGTACCTGCAACATCTAAGATCAGTTCAAGGTCAGTACCTTTCACTCTACACATACAAGCGACACTTGCACCCAATTTCGCCAAATTACAGCGAAGATAGTTTTTTTTCCCTCTTAGACTTAATTTTTACTTTTCTTTTTCTCTTAGACTCAATTTTTACTTTAATCTGTTGCTTATAAGAAAAACCACCAGGGCCTGAAATGACAAAAAAAAAAAAAAAAAAAACTCTCCTTCTTGAAATCCCGTCGCATCGTCCATAACTTTCATAAGGCAGAATAAACAGAAACACATAATGTATCTTCCTACTCAGCGACAGAAACACATTGTTACATACATAACTGGCTTCCAGAGCAAATAACCTTTCAGGCAGCATGCAATGCTTGAAACAAGATGTTATAACAGAAATAGATATCTCTCTTGATTCACAATTTTTACTAACACAATACATCGACTCACCAACAAAACAAATTAAAAAAGAAATAGAAAACAAAACAAAACACTTCGAAACAGAACCTAAGTTACTGATAATTGTAATATGAACCAATACATCGACTCACCAACAAAGCAAATTAAAGATAAAAGCAAAACACTTCGGAACAGAACTTACTAAGACCAGCGAGAATTCAATAACGCCAAGATACGTCGCTGGCAAGAAGAGATTTCCTGCTACAAATATGTCCTGGAATTCTTTGAGGGAGAATCAAATGTCTGGGCCGACATGCTCAGCAGAAGCCATGGACAGAAAAGGATCAAAATGACGGCCGACCCTACGCCTGCGGGCAGAGTATTCAAAATAGAGAGACCCGATCTCCACATTTATGTCCCGTCATGGTGTGTGGGTGATATAAATAGCCCACACATCACAAGGTACCAAATGCCACAAGCGCATCGCGGACGCATTCTTCGCGTACCACTCTACATCCCCCCATCCCAACCGAGAAGAATTGCGATCACCTCAATATAGCAGCTGAATAATTAACAGATAATTTACTCTCAAGAATCATTATAGCCATCCAAGAAAACGATTTAAGCAAGGGATTTCGTATGGATCCCAACGATCATCGGACATCCCTTTATCAAAAACACTTAAACAAATTCTACTTAGAACCCGGTAGCGCCATCTTGATGATTAGAGACAGTACACATTCCCCAAGGCTAGTTGTGCCATACAGTCTGTGATAATAAAAGACGTGATTACCTCCCTTTGGAGTGGTTGGATTATCTTCCCTTGATTGAGACTATATAAATTCTGCAGATAGCAGCTATTGTTGTTGTGCCTTTTTAGTTGATTAAAGCTAATTGTATGTTACATTGTATTTGTCTCATTACAATTTAATCAACTGAAATAGTGAGGTTGCATTCGGTAAATACTGTTTCGTGCTAAGTCAACATGGATAGACTATTTAAACCACCAAAATTGGATCTGGACCCAAATTCCCCCACGGCTACAAAAGAATGGAAGCATTGGATCAAAATGCTCAATAATTTCTTTGAAGAATTTGGTGATACTACTCCTAACAAATTGCGTGTACTGGTCGGCTGCGTTTCATTCGGGGTTTATGAGTACATAGAAGACTGCACGACTTACGAATCGGCTATTAACGTTTTGGAACAATTATACGTTAAAACGCCAAATGAAATATTTGCCAGGCACCTCTTAGCTACCCGTCGTCAGACTCACACGGAATCTATTGACGAATTTCTTCGAGAATTACATAAACTCAGCAAGAACTGTGTCTTTAAAGCAGTAACTGCCGAACAGTACCGAGAGGAACTCGTAAGAGATGCGTTTATCAACGGTTTTACAGAGATTACTCGAAAATTGTACCCTGGATTTACAGTCTGCATACAGACAGGCGTCCTCCCTTGATTTGGCCCATAAAAATTCAGAGGCCTATAACAACATGGTGATTAGTCATGTTGTGTCTGCTGCTACTACTACTACTTCTACAACAACAAATACTACGGGGGAATACGAACAAGACGAAAATGTGAGTAACCCTATTGCTGCATCATTTAGTCGCAAGAAGCTGTCTCCTCCGTCTATGAAAAAGAGTTGTTTCTTTTGTGGTGGGAAAATACACCCAAGAAATCTATGCCCAGCTAGAGGAATCACATGCCACTCTTGTGGGAAAATTGGCCATTATTTTAAAGTTTGTAAATCCCAGAAAAGTTGAAGTACAACAGCTACATTGTTTACAACAAATTTATGTGCTATAACAGCGTCAGTTCCGGAAAGTCTGGCTCCTGCAACCACTAAAGTGTTACTTAATGGTCATGCAGTAAATGCATTACTCGACACAGGCAGCTCTGAAAGTTTTATTGATGCACGGATTACTTCGAAGCTTCGAATTAAAATCAAACCCCTCAAGAAAGAAATTACAATGGCTCTGGCCACATTGAATACTTTTACTTCCGGTTTTTGTGTTGTTGATTTGCACATAAATAAGTTACACTATAAGTCAGTAAATTAAAGGTTTTAAAGAACTTGTGTTGCGACATAATACTTGGACAAGATTTCCAAAAACAACATGCTGCTGTCACCTTTGTATATGGCGGGACTGAACCTGAACTGGAGATAAATAAAACTAAAATTGAAATGTGTAGCTTAACTACATCTAAGTTGAGTGTTCCGCGACTGTTTGCCAACCTGAAACCCCATGCTCGACCAATTGCGACAAAATCCCGGAGATACAGTGATGAGGACCGACAGTTTATCGCCCAGGAAGTCAAACACCTGTTGGCAGAAGGAATTGTGGAGCCAAGCTCATCCCCTTGGCGAGCCCAAGTAGTAATTGTAAAGGATGAATTCGATCGCCATAAAAAGCGTATGTGTGTGGACTACTCAAACACTGTAAATTTGTTTACAGAACTTGGTTAATAAGCTTGCAAGTTATCGTGTCTTCTCTACTTTCGACCTAAAGAGTGCCTATTACCAATTACCATTGAGTGAGGGGGACAAACCATTTACGGCTTTTGAGGCGGATGGTCGGCTGTATCACTTTACTCGTATACCGTTTGGGGTAACTAATAGAATTGCAACTTTTCAACGAGCTATTGACAAATTTGTCAATGAGGAGAACCTAATAAATACATTTGTGTATCTAGATAACATCACTGTTGCTGGAAAAACCCAAGCAGAACATGATGAATGTGTTAAAAGTTTTCTTGAAGCTGCCCAACGACAACAACTGACACTGAATGAAAAAAAATCCATATGTTCAGTTAACACTATTTCCGTGCTTGGTTATGAGATAGGTGGGGGATTGGTGTGGCCCGATAAATCGAGATTGCAACCACTTCTCGACCTGGAGATACCCACTAATAAGGCGTCTCTAATACGGACCTTAGGCATGTTTGTATATTATGCAAAATGGATTCTTCGGTTTTCTGATCGCATTCAACCGCTTAATAAGGCAAAATAGTTTCCACTAGATACAAGGGCTTGTGAAGCCTTTCATGATTTAAAACAGTTACTGGTGAAAGCAGCACTCCACTGTCCTGATAATACCAAACCGTACGTAATAGAATGCGATGCATCAGATGTTGCAATATCCGCTATATTAAACAGGTTTGGACGACCTGTTGCTTTCATGTCACGAACACTGAATCGTCATGAGACTCACTATCCGGCGATTGAGAAAGAGGCTACTGCAGTAATCGAGGCTGTCAGAAAGTGGTCCTATTTCCTATCTGGCCAACATTTTACGATAGTGACTGATCAAAAATCAGTGGCATTCATGATGGATAACGGTAGAAGGTCAAAAATTAAGAATGACAAGATTCAAGGTTGGCGCTTGGAACTGGCAAACTTTTCCTATGACATTCGCTACCGCCCTGGACGCTACAACGTGGTCGCCGATACCTTGAGTCGTGCATACTGTGATGCCAGCTTTGCCCCGTCACTTAAGAAACTACATGATGATCTGTGTCACCCAGGAGTCACTAGACTTTTACACAAAAACATGCCCTTTTCCACAGAAGAAGTGAAGGGAGTTTGCTCATCCTGCAGAACTTGTGCTGAATTGAAACCACGGTTTGCTTCTTTGCCTAACAGTAAATTAATCAAGGCTACTCAACCCTTTGACCGCCTCAGTGTGGACTTCAAGGGACCCTTACAATCTAGCACGTCTAATAGATACCTATTTGTTGCAATAGACGAATATTCTAGATTTCCATTTGCAATTCCATGCAAGGATACCTCATCTAAAACTATTATTCAATGCTTGCACTCAATCTTCTCCCTATGTGGGTCACCAAGTTATATCCACTCAGATACGGCTTGGGGTTCTTAGGTCGTGATGTAAAGGAATACCTTTTACAACATGGAGTCGCCTCCATACATCTCCTTATCATCCGCAAGGCAATGCCCAAGTGGAAAGGTATAATGGTATTATATGGAAAACCATTTGTCTGACACTCAAATCGCAAGATCTGCCCATAACTTGCTGGGAATTAGTACTACCTCAAGCTCTTCACAGTATCAGATCTGTCCTGTCGACTGCCACTAATGCAACACCCCATGAACGCTTCTTCTCATTCTCTCGGCGGTCCTCTATAGGAGTATCTCTACCAGGATCTGTTTATCTACGGCAGTTTGTAAGACACTCAAAGACTGATCCCTTGGTACAAGAAGTCGAGCTGTTGGATGTAAATCCAACCTATGCACACATTAGATATAATGATGGCCATGAATCATCTGTTTCTCTACATGATATAGCTCCCTGTCCATTGCAGACTTTTGCGAGTGAGAAGAGTGGGGCAGATATTACACTAAGGAAGATTACTAGTCCAGTAATCAATGAACAGTCCCCATCTCAGTCAGTGATTGATGGACAATCCCAATCCCCGCCAGCAGAGCATGAGATACATGCTTCACCACTAGCTGAACCGGACTCCATTAACTGTCTCCGCAGATCTTCTAGAAAGGTAAAACCTCCCCAGCGTCTGGACTTATAGGATATAAAACAGGAGGGGAGAATGTGATAATAAAAGACGTGATTACCTCCCTTTGGAGTGGATGGATTATCTTCCCTTGATTGAGACTATATAAATTCAGCAGATAGCAGCTATTGTTGTTGTGCCTTTTTAGTTGATTAAAGCTAATTGTATGTAACATTGTATTTGTCTCATTACACAGTATTCGCATTAAATTGTTATATCAGGCCCACAAGTGTATCAACCACTCAGGTGTCACTCAAGAATTCAAGAACCGCGACATCGAAACATACGTCGAATCCTGTGAAATTTGTGCCAACGGAAGGGGAAACTATGGCAAACGCCGGTACTGGCCTGCCGGCTATTGTAAACATGGAGAAAAGCCGTTTGACATAATCTACGTCAACTTCGTGACAATGCCCGTCGAAGGGAAAACGTTACACCCTCACCACCTTGACAGTTTCAGTCGTCATTTCATGGTCGTACCGTGTGCGAGAGACCAAGCTATCGACGCCGCTCGATGACTATACAGTTTTTTCCTGGGAAATACCACGAATCGTATCGTCTGACCGCGGGACCCACTTCACAGGAAAGATATATAAGACATTTTGCGAGCTGATGTAGATCACGCAGGAGCTGCACTGCCCCTGGCGGCCGCAGAGCTCAGGTAATATCGAGCGACAACAATGCTCTCTTCATGTTCTGCGAAGACATAAATTGTGAGTGGACAGATGTACTCGAATCCATCATCTCATCCATGAACGCGTTTAACAGTGCTACCGGCGTATCACCACACTATGTGATCACTGGCCGTCAACCCAACATCGGCTTACCCAAACTGCTACACAAAGAGCTCACAAACCAAAGCCCCACGGCATATGGCATGCAGATCAATGCTCTATTGAGGCAAGTCCATTGGCGTGTCGCCCTGGCAAACAACGAAGTCGACCACAAATTAAATGCTAGGCTGAACCAGCTCGTATACAAGTATCCAATACGGGTTGGTGATAAGGTGCTATTGCACTGTCCTCAGTCTACCATTGCACATTCATCTCACTTGAATTGGATCGGCACCTTTAAAGTTTTAAAAATAAACGACATGGTGATTCAAGTGAGAAACGAAAAGGGTGAAACTGACTGGGATCACCGAGCCCACATTCGTCGCCTCACGCCTCGACCAAAACACCTGTCCCACAACATATTACGCCCCCCTCCTCAACCAAAACACCTGTCCCACAACATATTACGCCCCCTCCCTCAACCATATTGGGAATCACCGCACACTAGCCAATCCGTCGCGCAAAAATCAACCCAATCTTCCGGACAGAACGACATGTCCAAACCACACAAAAACCACATAAAACGACTCCCAGTTAGGCTAACACGAAGTCAGATGCCAACGCGTTATAAGGACTTCGTAATGCAGTAAACCCACAGTATACACGCACACACTTAACCATACCTACACATTGTGAATCAAATCGATATCTGAGGGACCTTTGTTATAGATATCTCTCTTGATTCACAATTTTTACTAACACAATACATCGACTCACCAACAAAACAAATTAAAAAAGAAATAGAAAACAAAACAAAACAAAACACTTCGAAACAGAACCTAAGTTACTGATAATTGTAATATAAACCTGTCGCGGAGGTCGATTACGGGCATCGACTCCGCGGACTTTTGTTTAAAAGCGATTGACTGACACAAACCAGGTAAAGGAGGACAAACGAGGAGATTTGGTTAACAAGGAAACAGAAATCTTTATTACCGAAGTACACAAAGATGAAGGTTGAAAGTTGAAGGATATTGGTCGGGTCGTTGGTATCTTAGTCCGGGAAGAGGTCGGTTGCGTCAGATGGTCGGTTGCGTAGACGATCGGGGATGTGCGCGATGGGCACTGCGGGTCGAAGGTCGATGTAGATCAGAGCTGAACGTGATGGGTCTTCCGGAGGCTGGAGATGCGTTGATGATCCAATATGAAGTAATGCTGGTAGACGAAGGTAGTAGCTGGTCGCTGAAAGAAGAGTCGAATGAGAAGGCTGGTTCGAAGCTGGATCGGCGGTAGTCAGGGTCGTCGGTAGCGAGAAGTAGAAACCTGGCGGGGCCGAGTCGAGGCAGGTCTGGTCGTCGGTTAGCTGGGACGTGTGCAGTTTGCCAGTACGTGGGATACTACGGGATCAGTACGTGGGGTACTGCAGGATGCGTCGGCAGCGAGGGTCGAGGAACGGGGTACCAAGGCGCAGCCGGGCCGAGGTAGGTCGGTAAACTCGGTAATGCGGGAATCGTCGGCGGAGAGGGTCGGAAATCGGAGCCAAGGCGTAGTCGAGCGATGGCAGCGGACTGGTCGGTGGTCAGTCGGAACATGTACGGTTTGCCGGTATGTTGGGATACCGTAGGAACGTGAGTGCGGTTCACCAGCGGGTAGGTGATACCTTGTGAGGTCGGCGGGGAGCGTGGACCGAGACGAAAACCGAACGAAAGGGCCGAGACCGAGGTAGCTACGAGCGGGTACCGAGGGACCTAGACAGGGCCTAGGTACAGGATCGAACCGGAGCCGAAGGTGGCCAGAGGAGAGGCCAGAGGAGAAGAGAAGTGAAACGACTAAGTTGGTCCTGAAAAGGACCGTTGAAGAAGGAGAGGCTGGCGCATGGAGCTGGTCGAGCGGGGTCGCACTAGAAGGGCAGGCATAGGTCGTCGGAAGGACTGGAACTTCGACGGGCAGGAACGGAGTAGTGACAGCTAGCTGGAGGCAGGAGACTGGAGGCGAGAACCGGGAGCCGAGATGTGTATGCGAGCCAAGCCGAGGCCGAGAAACGGCCGAAGGGAGAAGAGAGAGAGGGTTTTGCCAGGAATGGAATCTTGCCCTAAGGCTCACCAAGCTGGACTTGCTCTTTAGCAACTGGAGGCAACTTGGGTCGGTTTGATCGAGTCACCGAGGTGACGACCGCTGCAGCGAGCCCAAGTGCGCATGCCCAGTGCAGGGAAGCCGGACAGAATCCGGTCAGCCCGACCCCGTAGGGTCGCTGTCGTTGCCCAAAAACCCATTTCTTAACTGGAAATTCTCGACGCTAACACGCCGAGTTTCGTGGTGGAAATGCGTTTGCCGGCAGAATTAATTATACGCAAGCGGTTAGAAACGGACTTTCGCAAGGCAGAAAGTCGTGACCATCTATAACCTCTCGTTGAGGTCGTTACAGCCTGGTGCAGGTCATAATGCACAGAAAGCGCACATTCGTGCAAGAATGTGGGTATTTTGGTCAGTTTAGCGACGGAAGTGGGAGGCCAAAGTCTTTGGGGGCGAACTTGACCTTGCTTGGAACTTGGCCGGCTGCTGACCGCGAGCGTGACCCAGTTAAGTTGGAAGTCTGAGAGAGGAAGGAGACGAGTAATTTGGAGCGTAGTAGTGGACGCGACAAACCAATACATCGACTCACCAACAAAAATTAAAAATAAAAACAAAACACTTCGGAACAGAACATAAGTTACTGACCGACCGGATGTTAACTCCACGGTAGCTTAAACGAAATGAACAAAAACAAACAATTTACGCATAGGGAGTAGGGTAGGTCGATTTTTATACCAACACTAGTTTCAAACGGAGAAAGTTGCTAATTAACATAAAGAATAATTGTACCAAATATTTTTCGATAAAACTTTACCATTGTTTGAGCAATCGCATTTAAATACACACAAAATCGAATGTTTTAAATTTCGCTCAGTTACCGAAAAATAAGTAGGTCAGATTAAACCGTAGTTTTGAAAACATGTAAAAAAATAGGCTTAATAAAAGATTTTATTTCATTCAATAGCATGCAATTCTTGGTAGATGAAATAAAAGTAAATAAAAAAGAAAATGCTGCAAAAATATTTAATTTAAGAAAGTTTATTAACCAAATTCGGCCTCGTTTTAAACGGAAACTACAGTATCAACACGTTTTGTTGTTTACATTTGAATTTCGTTTGAGCTGATTTAAAACAGAAAAATAATTAAATCTTTTCCTTTTTTATTTTAACAAACTTGATTATTAGAAAAAAGAAATAAATAGCTTTATATTCCCTGTGATAGATAATTTTTATTTTATTTTTTATTTTTGAAGACATTATTTTTCATTCGCAATTTTTTTTGTTGCGTGCAACTAAGCGATTTGCCTTTATTTATATGGTAAGTAAGTACATATCTTATCTTTTTCTATATTTTCCATTTCTTTAAATTTCACTCTTGAACATATAATTCAATTTGTTCTATTTCTTATAACAAAATTTTTTTTTTTTTCAGATAGTTTTCTAAAAAAATGGTTGGAAAACGAACTCTTAGTGCTTCTTCTACAAATTTTGGAGGGCTACTTTCTCCATTAAATAAGACAGAACTGCCAACATTTAGACAAATAATTCAATATAGTTATTTTCTAAAAAATACTTGTCCAAATTTAACAAACTTCAATATTTTAAAATTAATGGCAAAAAATATAATTGATATTTGGAATGCGGTTAATCCCCGTTTGCCTCTGTTAAGCGAAAGGTCTATTATAATTAAACGGAAAAGGACATATTTCGAAAAAGCGCATCAGATAAATAGAAAATCTATTTCTTCAGCGCAAAAGAAAATTATGGTAAAAAAAACTGGATACATTGTTTGACATTTCTTCTTGTTCCTGTCAATTGCCAATTTTAAGTTGTGAAGACAAAAATGTGAAATTCAAAAAAGAAAATTGTCAGACTAGGCACATAGTCTGTATTTGTCCTCTCAAAGATAAGGTAAAGTTATTTTTCTATTCTTTCTTTTTTGATGAATTCAAATATCATCCCAATATCATAAAATTTTAATTCAATTGAATTTCTATAATGATATTTTATGTAAATAGGTTAGAAAAGTTTTCTTTCTATGTGATATAATATTTTGAGATTTCAGTTGGTTACATGTATTTATTCAACATAAATTACATCTAATATTTCAGGTACCAATGGAAGATAGAGAGTATCTAAAAGACCAGAGGGCCAAAATAGGACCCAAGGGTAGTTTCCAGCTTGGACCTGTGGATAAAGCTGCCACTCAGAAACCTAAAAGTAGTGTAGTAGAAGGAAAAAGACAAAAACAAATTGATTCCTCTCATATTGCCTCTACATCTTATGATCAGGATATTATTATTTCCCATTCATTAAATAGTGAGGAAATGGATGAAGATTATGAGCCTGGCAGATATCCCACAAGTGTTTACAGCCTTTTAAAAATTCCTCGGTATGCTACTGAGTTGATCAGGGGTGATGTTTCATCAAACTTAGGAGCAAGTCTTGCAAATGCTTTTCTTTTAGATTTACAGGCTATGGGCCTTCTCAACCTGAGTGTTGATATCAAAAACATAATTTTAGATAAATCTAAAATAGATCGTGCAACAGAAAGAACAAAAACTAATGCCCATCAAAAACACATTGATAAAACTGAAAAAATTATTTGTATTGGTGTTGATGGAAGACAGGATAAAAATACTCTCTTATACAAAGAAATTGTGGAGGTAGATGGAAAGAAACAATTTAAGAAAATGAAGGGAACAGAACACCACTTGACATTTACGAAAGAGATGGGTTGTAGTAAAAGTGGAAAGTACCTCACACATAGAGTTATCCCAACTACTGGAGCAACTGGTGTTGTTCTAGCAGAGGAGGTTTTTAGTGTTTTGGAGGAGTATGACAGTGTTGATACCCTAAAAGCTGTTTTACTGGATAACACCCATACAAATACTGGCTGTGAAGCTGGGCTAGTTTCAGATCTAGAGAAACAACTAAAAAGGAAATTGCACATCATTGGTTGCTCTCTACATCAAAATGAGTTTCCATTCAGAGCGGTTTTTAAGCACATTGATGGCAGCACAAGAAGTCCAACATCATTTATTGGTCCAATTGGGAAATTCTGTACAAATGAATATCATAATTTACCCCAGTTCAAATTTGAACCAATAGTTAGTCCTCTGGAGAGCCAATATTCTAGCATTAAACAGACAGATGATCTGAGTAGTGATCAGATACTTCTTCTAGAATATGCAGTAGGGATTTCACGGGGGGAAGTCCACCCTAGATATGCTGCATGGAAAATTGGACCTTTAAATCAGGCAAGATGGTTGACGTTAGCTACCAGACTAATGTGTTTGTGGACTCGTGGAATTTACACTGAAAACATATCAAAACTACATAGCCTAATCCAGTTTATTGTTAAAGTTTATGCAGTTAGCTGGTTTAAAATTAAAAGAGACAATAAATTTCATAACCAGCAACTGTATATTTTCAATATGCTGCAAAGAATCAAAGAGCTACCACCTGAAATTCAGGAGGTTGCATTCAAAAATATTCAGCATAATGCTTTTGGCCTCCTACCAGAAAATATGTTGTATTCGATGTTTAAATCAGATGAACTGGAAGTGAGGGACGAAGCTATAAAATGAATTTTAGCCATTCGGTAAGTAATTTAGATAAGATTGATTAAAATGATTTCATCGGTTTATAGATTCAATTTAAAATAATATCCTAATTTTATCATGATAAAAATTAAAAATTAAGACAAGGTTGAACTTTCAATCTAATTCAATATATTGATTTTTCATTTTTTTTCAGGAGAGGGAAGCCAACATAAAAGAGGCTAAAAAAAATACCAAAAATAAATTTTGATGCTACACATTGGTCACAGTTGATCGACCTGTCTCAAAATGGAATTTGTGAGCCTGGACTCACTGAAGAAATTTTAGATAATGAACTGGAGTCATCAAAGAGTGGGATAAAATTAGAGTTGCCTGATTTGCCTTCACACTCACAAAGTGTTGAAAGGGCAGTAAAATTAACAACTTCAGTTTCCCAATCGGTTTATGGAATTCAAGCAAGGCATAGGCATATCATTATAAAAGTTTTATGCCATGAAATAAGGCCTTCCTTTGCTTCAAAGGGCTCTTATGTAGAGCAGTTTAATATGATGGCATGATAAAAGTTACTATTATCCCTAGAACATTCATGTATCTTTATCATGTCTTTTATAACTTTATGCATTACAGTGATTATATAAAATAGAAACTTAAAATTAGTAACCAGCAGATATTTAAAGGAATGTTCAAATTACAATGGTAGCTTATGTTAAAACCATCATCCCTTCCTTTGTTTTTAGCAGAGTTCATACTTATTTGCTTTTGTTCAGTTGATAACAGAAAAAAATAATGCTACACCAATATATCGCAATGTCATTAATGACATATCTCAATTAATGAGGTAAAATGCTGCTTATTTGAGATATTAGGGTGGGGTGTGGGTTATAATTTCACTTTAAATGTTACTTTTGATATATTCTATTCATTTTATTTGAATAAGATGAATTTACAAATTTTTCTGGATTGAAATTATGAGATTTTAAAGCAATTTCTTATGTAAATGTATCAAAAAACAAGGATTTCTGAGGGCTTCATAATAGACGATCTTTAAAACTAATTGCTCAAAAATTGGTTCAAGCTAGAAACCTACTTTTTGGTGTCAGTGCTTATCATACCAATACCCAACTTTCTCTATTTGTTACATTTTGATATTCCAAAAAAAGTTGAAAATCGACCTACCCTAATAGGGAGCCTATGCGTAATTAGTTTGGTTCCGGCGAAAAAACAAAATTTATAAACGATTAAGAATATCTTATTTAATGTTTTTCAACCAATAAAAAATGTTTCCCCCCAAACCCTTCAAGGGTATCTGGAGCCTCTCACTAGCTATATAACAGCTGACTAAAAGTCGATAAGCAGTTGACCGTGGGCCGCCACCAGAGAATGTCACAACGCCAGGCCGAGATCAAGGAACCTCCGACCCACACCGCACCCTGCGTCACGCAGTGCCAAGTCATCGACCAGACCAGGCTTCCAACCCCACGCCTGCCTTCATTTCACCGAGCGAAAAGGAATTATTATCTCAACAATTCCAGCTTTTGTTTGTTTTTAAATAAACGAATTTAATCCAACCCTTCTCGTCTATTTTCTTTTGTTACCATACGCTTTTTTGTGATATTACAAAGCTTACGCAATGGTTACCAGGCATTGGAAGAAGGCGGAACGAACATCTCCTCTGGATCACTACACCGGACACAGTCTGGTGAAATTGCCAGACCCGTTTCGAAAAGCCTCTTGCAGACCTAGAGGGTGCTCTGAATCACTAACCAGGTGAGCGATGCCTCGTCGTGATTGAGCCACCTCCCCCGGGAGCCCAAGGCCACAGTCAGCTACATTCCTCCTTTGTTACACCAAGCTCCTCAGTTACGTCGTATCGAACGGACCCCTCACATAATCGATATAATGCCAAGTGCCAGAGAGGCCCGTTTTAGAGAAAACCATTAAAGCATGCTGATACTCGTTTCGGACAGTCGAAGCGCCTCCCTTCCATCACCCGGGTGCACAATTCTCAAAGTCGGAAAGGCCATCTTGGCGTCTTCCTTCAGAATTCACCGACTTCGATGTGTTGTGACCCCATCCGACCTAGCAGATAGACACCGTAACCCTGTGCACTATCGCGGTCTCCACGTTCTGTACTGTTATATATCCCGACAAGCGTATGATAGCAAAAGAAATGGACGAGAGAAATTAGATTAATTTCGTTTATTGAAATAAACAGGGTTGAAAAATATGAAGATAGTAAGTACCGTTTATCAGGATGGTCATTTAAAGTGTCACTTCGTTGTAAGTAAGGGTTAGGAAGTGACGGATGGCATTAGTTGTCCAGTAGTAGTGTGGGTCGCAGTGTGCCTTTGGCCTAGTCAGCCTCAGTGGCACTAGGGGGTGAGGTGGCGGTACGAGTAGGTAACGATTGATATCTGTTGTCTTGCTGGAGGAGATAGTCGCCGAATGTTTGGTTGATTGCTGTGGGCTAATCAGGTGACGCCGACTGTCTTGATAAAAGGGCTGTAACTTATGAGAGAAGTTTTCAAGGTTGCGTCCCTTGATGTTCGCTCGCTGTTCATGTAATTTCTTCAAATTCACGCGACCCGTTCAAATTCAATCCCAACAAAACCGTTTCAATACAGCATTTTAACTTGCTAGACCGTGCTAGATTGCGCCGATATGAATAGCATGTTCTCCATTCTCTGTGAGTGGCGTCTTCGTTGGCTTGGATGGAAAATGGACGCATCCCAAAAGATCACTTAATTGCGACCCAGACAAGTCTGTGATCGTAATTTAGAAAAACATAGTCCACCTTATAATTTTATTTGAACTATCCTAACACCCCGTCTAGATAGCTGGAGAGTTGAGCAGATGCGCCTTTTCAGGTCCAAATCCATTCTGCTTGGTTTTGGATGCTCCTCTCGAAATTTTTCAACGAGATAAAATCTCTTATGAAATTCTCAAAACTATTTTGCATCCAAATTGTTAGTATCCTGTCTAACCCCCACCCTCGATCTAGCTCGGAATCAAGGACGTTGTTCCAATCTCCCGCTAAAACATCCCGCTTGGCGAAGTCACAAAGGGCTCGATGTGCCGAAAAAATCAGGAAGCCCAATTGTGATATAAGGAAAAGCGTGCACTCACCCTCTGTTGACGATTGAAACCCTGGAGTTAAGTGAAGCGCTGCTTTAAATCGTTTGCTTCTCGTTGTCTGCGAGAAGATGGGAGAAAATGCGTGAATCCCGGGACGATAAAAGCAGCGATTTGAGCTAGCGTGGGGGAGTCTTAGGACGACGTTATTACGAGAGGATTGAAGAAGGTGAAGAGGAGCGAGTTGCAGTTTCAAAAAGTTAAAAGCGGTGTAAGATTTGAACGCGTCCCGTGGTGAAGAATAGAAGGGGAAGATTCTACAGAGGACGAGCGGACTGAATCCCTGAGTTCAGTTGATTTAATGACTATAAGCTATTTCGGCAACGATGGCTTCTGGACGATTAAACAACATGATTAAGCCTTTTTGTGGTAATGGAGACGTCATTGCGTGGCTAAAAAAAAGGTTCAACTAGTGGCTGTTACAATGATTCCGTTGTTTTTGGTGGGTGACGCGTTAGCCTTGTACCTAAAAATGAGCGAGCGAGATCAAGAAGACACTGATCTGATAAAAAAAAACAGGCTAGTAAGTGCGTTTGCCGAAGGGCCTTTCGAGGCGTATGAAAAGCTGAAGAGGGTGAAATGGACCGGCGAGTCAGTAGATGTATATGCTAATAAGATAAAACGGCTGGTGAACTTGGCTGGGTACAGGGCGCTTGGCGCGGAACACACAGCAAAACTAGCCTTCATAACTGGGTTTCCTGAAGAAATTGGAAAAAGGCTCCAACAAGTGAACGGAGTTGAGAAGATGGACGTGTGCGACCTCATTCCTACAGCGAAGGTGTTGACGAGCACTCGGCCATCAGAGGTCGGAATGGTAGCAGCAGCCCTGTAAGGGAAGGAGGGACGCGATGGGAGACAAGGGCGTGTCAAGTGCTTCGAATGTGCTGGACCACACCTACGAAAAGACTGTCAGGAATACCTAAGGAAAATTAGGTGTTACAAGTGCAACAACACTGGTCACATCGCCAGGAATTGCCAACTCCAGGGAAACGAGGGAGGGGAAGCTTGAGCGCCAGTGGCATGCAGATGATGGCGCACGTCAGACAACCACCCAAAGTAGAAGGGGAAAGAGTCAGGGCCCTGGTTGACACCGGATGCACTACCACGATGGTGCGAACGCGACTGGTGACTGGATGGAGTGGGAGTAGCCGAGTTGTGGCATTTGATGGACGAAGAGTGAAGTGTCGCGGGATGAGCAACGTCAACCTTGAACTGGACGGTCAACAGTTGACCCCGAAAGTAATAGTAACTGACCGCCTGGTGCCTGGTGTTGAGGCGATAATAGGGATTGACGCAATCTATTGACTGAGGGGCGTCACTATAGGAGAGAATAGCGTTGTGCGATTCGAGAGGAACTGTTGTGCAGCAAGTACGACGCCAGATGTCATGGTCCCCGAAGAGAATACGAAGAATCTGATAACGGATAAGGACTTCACTGCAGAGTTTGCTAATGGAAAATGAACGGTGCAGTGGAAATGGGTGGCGGAGCCGCCAGTATTAAAGAACAGGGTGAGTCAATATAAGATAAGACTTAAGGAGGCGGCATTCAAAGAGGCGGTCAAGAGGTGGATTGAGGAGATTTTGGCACCGTGGAAGGATGATGTACGAGAAGGGTTGTTGCCGCTGATGGCGGTGGTCCAACCAACAAAAAATAAGGTCCGACCAGTTCTAGATTACCGAAAGTTGAATGACCACGTGTCGTGCCACACTGAGGGAGAGTACATTGACGTTTGTGGGGAGACCCTGCGAAGGTGACGACAAAATACCGGAGCATCCACAATTGTGGATTTGAAATCCGCTTACCTACAGATCCATGTTGCGCTACACTTGAGAAAATATCAGCGTGTGAGCTACAAGGGAAAAACCTATTGTCTAACCAGATTGGGTTTTGGTCTGCGCGTTGCCCCCAAAATCATGGCGGCAATATTAAAAGCGGTGCTGAAGGAGGAGATGAGCGTGGGAGAAGCCACCGACGCGTACATTGGTGACGTTTTGGTGGATGAGACGGTAGTGTCAGCAGAAAGAGTCGTTGGGCAGCTCAAAAAGTTTGGCCTAACAGCAAAAAATCCAGAGATGTTAAATGGTAGTACAGCACTGGGACTCCGTTTGGAACGAGATGGCGCTGGAGATTTGACGTTCAGGAGAGGAAATACTGTACCAGAAGTCGACGATGAGAGGAATAGGCAGGAGCTATTTTCCGTTTGTGGAAAATTAGTCGGACATTACCCTGTCGCAGGATGGCTGCGTACGATCTGCAGCTACATAAAAAGAATGGCAGAAGGAGTGGCCTGGCAAGACAAGGTGGGTGAGAAGACAGTTGCCGTGATACGAAAGGTGGTTGAAGAAGTGAAAAAGGAGGATCCGGTGCGAGGAAAGTGGCTCGTCCCAAGGACAACGACAGGGGTTGTGTGGTGCGATGCAAATAGTATTGCCACAGGTGTGAGAGTGGAGATTGATGGGAATGTGGTCGAGGACGCAGCCTGGTTGAGGAAGAAAACCGACTTTTCTCACATCAACGTGGCAGAGCTGGATGCGGCGATAAAGGGGGTAAATCTGGCCTTGAAATGGGGATTAAAGAAAATAGAGTTGAAAACAGATTCAGCGACCGTGCTGAACTGGACAAAGGCCGCCATTGCGGAGCAGCAGCGGGTGATAACGAAGAGTGCTGCTGAGATGATTGTCCTGAGGCGAATAGGAATCTTGAAGGAGTTGATAGCCGAGTTTGGGTTGACAATAAATGTGACGTTTGTGCCATCAGACAAGAACAAGGCCGACGTATTGACCAGAGTAAGACAAAAGTGGCTGACGATGCTGGAGGGACCGGTGAGTTGCAGACTGTTGCATATCGTACGACGAAGTTAAGGACCTGCATTCTAGGCATCACATGGGTGTGGATAAAACCTTGTACTTGGCCCGGAAGGTGACTCACGAAGTGCCAAGAGGGATTGTGCAGCAGGTAGTCAGGCGGTGCGTACGGTGTTAGTCCATTGATCCGTCACCAAGGGTGCACGAGCCAGGAGAATTACAGGTGAATGAATTGGATGCGACTGGCCGTTGACGTCACCCATTATAGAGGAGCAGAATATCTATGGTCGACTGTGGACATGGGAGATTTGCTCTCTGTAGAAGAATGAAAGAAACCGCAGATGAAATCGCAGGAATACTCAATGGAATTTTCCTTGAACATGGTCCAGTTGAAGAGGTGTTGTCGGACAATGGGACAGCGTTTCGTTCAGAAACACTGCGACGGATGATGGCTTGGTGGAATGTCAGGCAGTACTTCAGAGCAGCCTATAGACCCGGTGGCAACGGCATTGTTGAGCGAAACCACAGGACCATTAATGCGGTGGCATAGAGGGGAGAGATTTCGCCAGAAGAGGCTGTCTTTTGGTACAACATGTCACCCAAGTCAGGACAAACGAAGCAGACTGCCGCACGAATCTATTTACAGTTATACCTGGCGACATCCGAGAGTTGTACCAGTTGAAAGAGAGGGTGAGACGTCCAGCTCCATCCAGGTAGGGGATGAGGTCTGGACGAAACCTCCTAATGAACGTTGTACGACGCAGTGGGGGAGAGGAACTGTAACAGCTACACAGTCGAGAAACAACGTGTCTGTGGACGGAGTGCCGAGACACGTATTAGATGGGAGACCTGTCATCTGAAGATGAAGAAGTGGGTGATGGGCTGCAAGACAACGGCGCACAAGGAAGTTTTCAACCACGCGCACAGAGGAGTAGACGGCCACCCCGGTGGTTACAAGACTACGAGCTATGATCCTGAAGATCAGGGGGCGTGTGATATAAGGAAAAGCGTACACTCACCCTCTGTTGACGATCGAAACCCGGGAGTTAAGAGAAGCGCTGCTTTAAATCGTTTGCTTCTCGTTGTCTGCGAGAAGATGGGAGTAAATGCGCGAATCCCAGGACGATAAAAGCAGCGATTTGAGCTAGCGTGGGGGAGTCTTAGGACGACGTTATTACGAGAGGATTGAAGAAGGTGAAGATGGGCGAGTTGCAGTTTCGGAAAGTTAAAAGCGGTGTAAGATTTGAACGCGTCCCGAGGAAGATTCAACAGAGCACGAGCGGACTGAATTCCTGAGTTCAGTTGATTCAATGACTATACCAATGAAACGAAAAGACTTATGGTAGCGACCAACACGCAAAGTTTGCTCGCTGGATCTGAAAAAAAAAAATTAAATAATAAATTTAAAATAATAACAAACAAGAGAACACGTCGCTTTATGTTTTCTGTTCCTCAACCAATAGACCCCACTAGCACGAGGCCTAGCACGTAAACCCTCGAGAAAACATCTACATGGAATTTGGAGTCAAATTTGGTCTCTTTGTAAATATATATCAGCCTTGCGGTCCTTTAAGTAAGAAAGTATTTGCTTCTGTTTGGAATGCGACTTACTAACCTTAAATTCATGATGGTTACAGGTATTTGAGCTCTGGACTAAACATAGCAGGAGTCAGGATACCAACGGCCGAGCTCATTGAAGCTCTGAAGCCATCTCAATAGAGATGGAATTTGTCAAGAGCAAGACCCCCCGGTATCCGGCAGAAAAGTTAATTTCAATGACCAAGAGATGAATGTACATACAATGGACTCTTCCTTTTAGGTTTAATATTTTTTCTCCCTTTGTTACGAGGGGTGAGTGCGGACTGAAGGTATAAGTAGCTTCTGCAATTATATTCATGGCCGCCTGAGCCTCCTAGGGATGAATTCCTTTAGCTTTTCTTGGCATTTCGGGTGGAAGCTTAGGATGTGGTGGTTGTGCTCTCAAAGTTGTTAATTTTGGAGATGGCATATTCCATCTAGGTGGCCGGAGCGTTCTTGTCTTGGGGGAGGACGGGGTGGAGCGAGAATAATCCGGAGACGAGACCGATGTTTTGGTTTCGTCCAGCCACCTTTTCTATTCAAGTAGTTTCTAAAATTTTGCTTTTCCAGGACTATT
The DNA here is from genome assembly GCA_023376005.1 of Doryteuthis pealeii. Lineage (NCBI taxonomy): Eukaryota > Metazoa > Mollusca > Cephalopoda > Myopsida > Loliginidae > Doryteuthis > Doryteuthis pealeii. Next base: position 76,506,003 of record CM042159.1, on the reverse strand, counting down.
GCATATACTTTGTGATGTTATATGTGCATTCGGGGACTCTCCTATTTAGTTGGTGTCTGTCCAGTTTTCTATATGGAACTGAGGTTCCACAAGTTGGACTTTCCTCCCGCCTGAAACTTTTATGGTTTTATACACAGCTTGATCTCGAAAAAAATTACATACTTACATATGAACGCACAGGGACAAATAATTCAGGCGTAAAAGGGATATTTGACAGTAGCAGAGTCACCCCCATCTGATAGAAGAAAATACCCAGAATCAGAAAATTAACCGATTTTAATGAGATGTTCAGTGTTGATATATTAATGAATGAATGTTATAATGCACCCGTTATTTTATTTTAAAACTTTCACATTTTTTCAGGTCAGTTAACTTTGAAATTGTTAATTTGAAATTAAAATTAATTAAATTAAATAAATTAAAATTTAAAACTATTTAGCAGAAAAATCATTTGATAAACAACACGATCACTACGTGAATAGGAATTTCTTGGCTATAAAATTATCAACAAATCAGTAATTTTTCTGCACATTTGGTATTTAATGTTTTTTGTTATAGATTTCTAAGAAACTTTTATAAGCGGTTAAAATTTTAGTAAAGTGCTTTGTTTTCAACGCGTAATAAACCTGCGCTTTGGTAATTTTTAGGCAAATTTATTGTTTTAAAAATTAATATTAGTAAGTAATATTATTTCCCTTTTTTTACTGATGTTAATTATGTAACTAATTTTCAACTCAAACTAAAATTTAACCTTAATTAATCGATTTAATATTTTTAATTCTTTTTTAAGTGAAAAAGTGCGTGGTTTCGTAGTCCCAGAAATACAACTAAATTTAGCAGAGTGAGTATTTTTGTTTACATTTCCAATACAGTTTTCGATTGATAGTAAAGTAAAGTAGTTATTTAAAATATTTTTTAGAATCTAATAATAAGACATCTTAAACTTAAGATCATGCTGCTCATATTTTAAATTAATTTTATATATTAATTTATCAAAGCAGAAATACCTAATCAAAGTTTTGAAATAAAATAACTGATGCATTATAAAATTTATTCATTGATAAATCAATATGAAAGTTTCATTAAAATCGGATAATTTCCTGATTTTTGGTAAATTTTTCTCAATTTAATGTTACATTAATTTTGCAAACACACCATCTTTAAATAGCGTTTCAGGCTATACGCGATCGAAATAGTCCGAAAAAATAGTTTTAAATGTATAAAAAATAGATTACACGTGTAATATTATTTTGCTTTTTTACTGATGCTTATTATGTTACTTTTCGACTTAACCTTAAATAATCGATTTAATTAATTTTGATTTGTTTTTAAAATGAATAGCAGCCGAATTTTGGGTAAACCTATTTTAAGAAATTTTCCATATAGATTCATAAAGGAATATTTTTAAAGTCATAAAAAAAATAATTCTTATTGTAGTAAAAAGAGAACCAGTGTTTTAGACTTTAGCAAGCTTTATTTTACTTTACTCTACTATCTAACAGACAGATATTCAAGGGGAGGTAATTACGTTTGATTTATTAGTACATACTCCCCTACGTATTTCTTTACTCATAGTAGGAAATCTTTTAAATATCTTGGTTCTTTATGAGTTCTTTGTGAACGTCTAGGTAGTTCACGGTCTGGCAACGGGTTATTCGAATTAGGAGATATCTCATTATGAGGTCGCCTATTCGAGCTGAAATATTTCGTTCTGAAATATCTCCTCCTTTGTGGGTGAGGCCGCTCCGAGTTTCAATATTGATAATCAGGATCTGTTTCTGGATGGACATGCTTCTGGGGTATTGATCGCTCATCAGGATCATATGGTGTCGTCAGTACTTTAGATGTTGATTCTTCTGAAAGGTCTGACGGAGGTGTAGCGGTACCTGTATCATCATCCGAGTGTAATTTATCGGGAGCAATTCCGGTATGGTAGTCTCTTGGTTGAGTTTCAGCGTTAGCGGGACCAGGTATCTCCTTTAGGGTAGTTTTTGAATCTGTTACATCTCCGGCTGAAGCCAGATCTCTAAGAGAAACTGTTGCTCGCCTTCCGTCTGGGTGTTGCACAAGTGCTTCTATGAATTCCACTTCGTCTACCAATGGGTCATGCTTGGTATAGCAAACGTGGCGTCTTGGGAGAACCGTACCTGGTTGAGAGAGCCAAGAGAGAAGCGAGGTCCCCGCTGAACTCCGTCGCTGGAAAGGTAGAAATATTTCGTGTGGGGTGGCGTTGGTGGCCGTACACAGTAAAGATCATATGGCGTATAGTCCTGCAGGAAGAAGATTTCCCCAATTATTTATTGAGCAATTGTGAGTTGAAGCAGCCAATTGAATAGTTTTCCAAATAAGGCTGTTGTACCGCTCACACTGGCCGTTACCCTGTGGGTTGTACGGGGTTTTCCGGCTTATTGCCACTCTCCGTTCCTGTAAGAATTGTCGGAGCTGCTCGGACATGAAAGAAGCCCCTCGATCTGTATGCATATATGCTGGAACCCCAAAGATAGCAAATAGGGAACAGAGGCATTGCATGATCGTTGTTGAGGTCATATCCGGACAAGGAAAGGCAAAGGGGAACCGTGAATATTCATCCACAATAGTCAGCATATATCGGTTTCGGGTTTTTGATGGTAGTTGGCCGTTAAAATCTAGGTTGAGCCTTTCAAATGGCTGTGTTGTTTTTATTAAGGTTCCAGGCGTAGGTCTATAGAATTTGGGTTTTATCTCAGCACACGTTCGGTAGGAATTTGTCATTTTTCTAACGTCCTCCGCTGAAAAAGGTAGGTTCCTACTCCTTACTGCACGAACCATTCGTGTTACGCTTGGGTGGCATAGCCCCTTTTGTAGTGTATGGAGTTCTTTCATGCTTGAAATCACGCTGCATACTCTCGGTTGGGCATCGGTAGTCACATTTTCTTTACCGGGTCGGTAGGTGATGTCGAAAGAAAAAACACGATAGTTCAATTCGCCACCTTGCTATTTTTTTTTCGCTTTTGATTTTACTGGTAAACTTTAGATTGAACATAAACGCGACAGATTTTTGGTCTGTGACTAGTCTGAAATGGCGTCCAATTAAATAATGTCTCCATTTCCTCAACGCCTCAACTATGGTGTAGGCTTCTTTTTCGATCGCAGTATGCATTCGTTCTGACCGAGAGAGAGTTCTTGAAAAGAATGCTACAGGGCGATCAGCTTGCCTTAGTGAAGCGGCGATTGCACACTCCGAGGCATTAGTTTCAACTACGAGTGGAACAGAATGATTTATTGTTGTAATTACAGATTTTGCAATGTCCTGCTTTCGAAGGCTTCCACTACTGAATGGAGCAAAGGGAAAGCGTCTGCTTGTGGTAATGGGTGTATCTTTTCCGAAAAAGAGGCGATCCATTGCGAGTAATGGGCGAACATGCCCAGAGTTCGTTGTAGCGCACGTATATTATTTGGGACTGGCAATTCGAGTAAGGGTCGCAATCTCTATGGATCCGGCGCCATTGAACCATTACTTATTTATACAATAAGTAGCTTTATTTTATTTTGTCTGAACGAGCATTTGTCGTTATTTAAGGTGATGTTGTATTTATGGACGGCATCCATGAACCGTCTGAGGTATTAGTCGTAGTCTTTTTGGTCGTGGCAACACACGGTCACATTTGTTTATATAGGCAAAAGTGTCTATTAATTTTTCTTCAGTTATAATTTTGTCGATTATTCTTTGAAAACTGGCCACTCCATTCGTTACCCCGAACAGTATTCTACGAAACTGGTATAACCGACCAGCCGCTTCAAATGCACTGTAGGGTTTATCCATTGTCTTAATGGCTACCTGGGGATAAGCACTTTTTAAATCTAGTGTGCTAAATATACGATATTTAGCTATGTCGCATAACATTTCGTCTATTCGAGGCAAAGGAAACGCGTCCAGCAATGTGAACCGATTTATTGTCTGGGAATAGTCGATAACCATTCTCTTTTTATTTCTCTGAATGTTTGAGATGAGGCTTGACGATTAGTATTATCTGTGTTATTCAAACTATTGTCCTCATCTTCATTGTTATCTGTACAACGTTTCGGCCTATATACCCCCGGTCTTCTTCAGGTATTTCTTGTCGGACTCGGGAACCTTCTTTTCGGACTCGGGAACCTAAACAGTTCTAAGTTATCTCTAGATTGCAGGTTCAATCCTGATCAAGGGCAACAGTAACATAAAATAATAATTAACACAGCTTAACGCCCCTACCCCAACTATGGTTAGCGGAATGAGAACAGGATACCCCTGTGGATTGAATAAAGGGTTAAGTTCAAAGTTCCGTGATGGCTCCCGATTAAAACAAGAAAGTTCCCGAGTCCGACAAGAATGCCGGAGGGCATATCGGCCGAAACGTTGTACAGACAACAATGAAGGTGAGGACAATAGTCCGAATAACGCAGATAATACTAATCTTTTATGATTTTCTGTAGCTGTTATTAGTACTTGAGCCCTCCATGGTGACGTATTTGGTTCAATTACTCCTTCCTGAAGCATTCTTTTTATTTCGGATTTTATAAATTGTTTATCGTCGTGCGAATAACGTCGACTTTTTATCGCTACTGGTTTGCAATCATTTGTTAAGTTTTCGAAAAGTGAGGGGTACGGAATATTAACAGTCGTCAGTCCACAAATTTTTAATATTGATTTATTTCCACCGAACGGAATTTCAATGCTAGAGTGTTGTTCAAAAAAGTCATGGCCTAATATCACCTCACAGCAAAGATCTTTCATTAGAGATAACTTAACTGCTTTGTATGAGACGTTATTATATTGTAGTTCAGCCCAAAAGTACCCACTTACATGCGACGACAACGATGCGTTTGCCATAGTGACTTTCCTCGGAGAGGATATATAATTCCACCTGTTAATTTTCACTAGACTCGTTCTAATGTAATTTTTAGAACTTCCAGTGTCTAATAATGCATTGGTGACGATGCCGTTAATTTTGATTTTTATAATAGTTTTTGATAGGCAGTCAGGGAATAAGGCCGAAGTTGCTGAAAACGGTATTGAACTGATAGAGGGGGTGGATTTTAGAGAAGTATTTTTGTACGATTTGCAAACACTCGGAAAATGACCTATTTTTTTACATTTATGCCATTGAATTTCTCTGGCAGGACATGAGTGTCATGGATGTAATCTTAAACCACAGTAATAGCATGTCCGTCTCTTTTGGACAGCAGCGAAATATTGTTCTGGAAAGTTTGAATGTAGTGCATTTTGGTTAGAGGAATAAGTCGGACTATCATTGAGAGGGGGCAGTAAGAACAGGTTGTTTTACGGCGGTACCTATAGTGTCAGGTTGAAAATAAGTGCCGAACTGCTTTATTGCGATTTCGCATGTATAAGCTTGTTTGTAAGCTGTTTTTAAAGTAAGAGTCCTATTTTCAAGAAGTCGTTGTCTTACCTGGACATTGGATAGACCATTTACGAAGGCGTCTAAGATGTGTTCCTCTTGTGCCTCAATTGCAGTCATAGGACGAAAATTGCAATCCTTGCTTAAGGTTCGAAGGGTTTTTATAAAATGGTCCTATGTTTCGCCCGACTCCTGTCGTCGAGTGGCGAGTACATACCGAACGAATAGCTCATTTTTTTGGTTTTACGTAGGATGAGTGTAGCCTTTCTATAGCTTCTTCATAGGACTTACCGTCTGTAATGATATCGTTGACTGAATGAGACACGTAGTTAGTCAGAAGGGCGCGCTTGTAATTTTTACCAACTTCACCGACACACTACTTCTTGAAAACCCAAGTCGGCCTATTAGGCCGACTTGGGTTTTCAAGAAGTAGTGTGTCGGTGAAGTTGGTAAAAGTTTCTACCCTGTGAGTCCAGCGTTTGTCGGCTGCTTCACATTCTGAGTCGTAGGTAAATCGCTCCGTAAAATAAATTGTAGTAAAAAGAGAACCAGTGTTTTAGACTTTAGCAAGCTTTATTTTACTTTACTCTACTATCTAACTGACGTAGTCAGAGGATTGCTTTTATACAGACAGATATTCAAGGGGAGGTAATTACGTTGGATTTATTAGTACACTAATAATTCTAACTTAAAAAAATTGTTTTATTCTAGGTACCACCAATTTTCACGCCATAGACGTATTTTACAAAATAAATTCACCCCCTCCAATTGAAATAAAATTACCAAAAATCATATCTGATTTCAATGACATTTTCACTGGTGATTTATCAATGAATGAATTTTTCAATGCATCAGTTATTTTATGTAAAATCTTTATGATTTTTTCAGGACACCTAACTTTGACCCCACCTCATTTTTGGGTCGCAAAATATCGGTGGAGTTATATAAAAGTAAAATTAATAACAGTAAAATAAATAAAAAGACAAAAGGTGTGAATAGAAAATATTTAAAGAGGCGATTTTGGTAGAAAATAAATACCAAAAATCGGAAAATTAAAAAAGAAATAAAACAATTTCGGGGGAGATTTTTTTTTTTACTCAGTTTTACTTAAACTGCCTTTTAATTGCCTTTTAGATTATTAGTGAAAAATTATGCATCGATATTTGTTGTGTTTAAAAGGGTGGGAGTCTAACTTTACAACTGAGTTTTCTCCAAAAATTATTAGATAACCATAAAAGTAGGCTTATTACTAAATAAATGTTTGTTTTTAGAATATAAAACAATATGAAATTTTGAATTTAAAATTAACCGATTTAAATTTCAAATGCATTTTATTGATTAATTAGGTACATAAATTCAAGGCGCATAGGGATGGCGCGAACATTGAATTAGTTTGATTGAAACGATTAAGAAATTAAAAATAAAGAATTAATTGATTAATAAGTTAACACTGAAATTCTTATTGAAATCAGTTAATTCCCTGATTTTTGGTAATTTTTGGTTTATCAATCTCGGTCTCTGTAGTATCTCGCTAAATTATTTTGTAAACATAACCCACATGAATTTTTTAGAACATTTAATTTTTTCTGTTTAGAAAAAAAAGAAGATATTTAATCTAAATTAGTGTAATAAGTAACTGAGTTACCTCTCCTACCCTTCTAATAACTATATAAACTGGTCAAAAATCTACCACTGTATTCTATGTAGAATAAAGCTTCTACAAGTCCGACCGTGTTTGTTTGCTTACTACCACAATTTATTCTACATAGAATCAGTATGGAACAACTGATGCGCCCACAACGTTTCGAAGTCGAACCAGAGACACCAGATGCTGGAAAACGCTGGACACATTGGCAGCTCCGGTAATTATATTAACTACGAAATTGTTAAAGCTAACAAATGGAAAATTTTTCCTTGTTCAACTCGTGTGGCTATGGCAAATGCTTCTTTATCATCACATGTGATCGGATACTGTCTGGTGAGCTTGCATTTTAAAAATACTTCGTATAAAAACCTCAGACTCTCGGTAATGAAAAATCTTTGTAGTGACGTAATACTAGGGCATGATTTTCTTCGACATCATTCTCGTATCGAAATTCCTTTTGGTGGACCCAAGCCAGCTCTTAACATTTGTGACCTAACAGCAGTCAATGTCGAGTACCCGTCACTATTCAATAATTTATCTCCAGACTGCAAGCCTATAGCAATGAAGTCGAGACGGTACTCACTGGAAGATAAAATTTTTTATAAAAACCGAAGTTACGAGAATGCTTGAGGAAGGAATTATTGAAACTAGCGAGTCTCCATGGAGGGCCCAGGTATTAGTAACTTCTTCTGAGAACCACAAAAAGAGACTAGTAATTGACTACTCTCAAACCATAAATAGATTTACTTTGTAAGATGCGCACCCCCTACCAAGGATAGACGACATCGTAAGTGAAATTGCCAAATACAAAGTATACAGTACGCTAGATCTCAGAAGTGCCTATCACCAAGTGGCTATCAAACCAGTAGATCGACCCTATACAGCTTTTGAAGCAAATGGTCACCTTTACCAGTTTAAAAGGATACCATTTGGAGTAACAAATGGCGTTGCTAGCTTCCAGCGGATTATGGACAGAATAATTACTGATGAAAAATTGGAGGGTACCTTTGCCTATATTGACAATGTAACTGTATGTGGGCACAATTATGTAGACCATAATCATAATCTGAAACGATTTATGGTAGCCCTTAAGAAATATAACCTGACACTGAATGACGATAAATGTGTTTTTGGCATAGACACCATCCATTTACTGGGGTACACTGTGAAGAAAGGTTTAATGTCACCAGACCCAGAACGACTGAAGCCCCTACTAGGATTGCCCATTCCTACCAATATGCGTGCCCTAAAAAGAGCTCTGATGTGGATGATTGCCCAATTGTTCAGAAACGGGCCCACCCCCAAACTGATTCGGAACCCCTGTTTTCGGAATCACAACCTCCTGCACGAAGAAGGAGACGCATCTTTACCAAGTCGGGTCTGAGAGAAGGAACCCAGCCCGAGGTATCTTCAGACCAGGAAACCGATGATCCTGATTCTACTCCCAATGTTGAACTACCACGACGTTCGAACAGAACCCGCAAAAAGCCTGGGCGATGGAACGACTTCGTCCAGTATGACTAAAATAAAATTGGAGGAGAATGTAATAAGTAACTGAGTTACCTCCCCTACCCTTCTAATAACTATATAAACTGGTCAAAAATCTACCACTGTATTCTATATAGAATAAAGCTTCTACAAGTCCGACCGTGTTTGTTTGCTTACGACCACAATTAGTATTAACAAGTTAATAATTTTTCAGTTCATATTTTGTCTAATGTTTTTGTTATTGATTTCTAAGAAAAAAATTGTTACAAGTTTTTTTTTAAACTTTAAAGTAAGTCTCTGTCATTTTCTGTAAATTTTAGGGCTGTTTAAAATGTATTAAATCAAATTACATATGTAATATTATTTTCTTTTTTTTATTTTTTTTTTTTTACTGATGTTACTACTTTTCGACTTAAACAAAAACTTGACATTAAATAATCGATTTAATTAATTTTAATTTAGTTTTAAAATGAAAATCGGCGCACATTTTGATAGTTTTATTCGTAAAAATTGATTTTTGTTTATTTCAATTTTAAAAAGTGTATAAAAGTTTAAAAGTCTCTGTTTATTCTTACACAGCTTCGTCATTTAAAATATTTTGTTGCTTTAATTGAATTATGTTTCCTAAATAAAAAATATACTCTCTTTGCTTTTCATAGAATTGTAAGAAAATGCTTCATATTGTAGATTTTTGCTTATTATCATTTCTTAGATTTTTACAAGAATTTAAAATAGGTTTTGTTTGAAAATCTTATAAACATAAAATACACATATAAATATATATAATGTAAATATAGTAATATAATAAAATCTAACATAAATAAAATAAACAAAATAAAAAGCATATTAACAACAGAAAAAAATCCAAAGCGACCAAGAAGGGAAATTAGATTTTCTTGATATAAATTACTGGTATGTTGTTGGACATCAAGAGATGTTTATATGCAGCATCCTGACATTTCTATAACCAAAAAAATCAATCTGATTTTCTAGTATATCTGTTTTGTAGAGATGTGGAAATGAATACAATATGAGGCTATACGATTCCTAAATATGTAACTGATCAAAATATTCTTGATATTCTGATGGATAAAATGAAGAAAATGGACACAGAACAGCAAACCAAAGCTCAGATTATGATTTCAAAAATAAAATTGTTAATGTCATTGTAGAAATGTCATTGTAGAAATGACATTAATTGATGCAAGAAGAAACAAACTGTAACGAAAGAAATGGCATACCTCGGAGTTCAAAGTAGACACGAACATGTTTTGCGTGCAAAATGGGGGAAGCACTCGAATGAAAAGAAATTAGGACTCTCTAAGCACCGTAATTTAAGGAAATGCGATCTCGGAGCCAGGAAAATTGGTGACAGTATATTGGTACGTTTGAAAATTTTAAAAAGATCGATCTGTGCATAAAATACCAGGCATGACAGGGAAAGGGACAAGGCGCTGTGGATCGTGTTATTGAGTTTACGTTGTGTTATAGGCGATAGACTTTGTCATCGGATTTTTAAAGTTGCGAAACCGATTACGGGATCAGTTTACAAATATCACAAACATTTCAATTCAATCAAATTTATATAAGAGCAGCTAAATTTATTGATACAGAATAAGCTTGATTATTCAACAGAAATGATGATTCATTGTTATATAACTGCTCCCCTAAAGAGCACAGGTTGTTAAAAGACAGCAAAATATGATTTTACCTAGCCATTGAATTATTAAAAGACTAACATTATATGAATTCTTATATTGAGCAACATGATAACAATGTTCTTATGCATACTAAAAATAAATTTAAGTTACTAGTAAAGAGAGACACCACAGTATCTTTAATTGTTAATGAAATTCACACCAAACCTTATTTTGATTATAAGAACGGTGATATTGTTGGCTTATCTGACGACAGCAATGAAGCAGCAACAAGTGTTTTTGCTTTTATACTTAGCACAGTATAAGGATCTTATGCATGTTATGCCAAATAAATGTTTTATGGCATAATTAAACGTATAATAGTCGGTTTAGAGGAGATATAATTCAATTATTACACTGGGGAACAATTTTGGGCACAATTTCTCTTGAGTTTGATTTTTCATTTTATTTAGATTCAAATTGGCTTGCTGATTTATATACTACAGTCAGTTTTCTTCTATTATATCAAGTTTTTTTTCTCTACAGCTTACTCTCCAAATAAGCACAATTGTATTCTTTATCTGATTGCGTTGATTATTTTATTTTTCAGACCTGGTAACCAGGTTGATTTCAGTCAAAGAGCAAACATCAGCGCATTTGTGAAGTTAGTCTATTTTGAATATTTTGAATTAAAACTTGGTTATTAAGACAAGTCTGGTTCCCTCACAAGATGTGTGTTGAGAGTATATGGATCTGGATCAAGGAAGCACGTGATAAGTTGGCATTTGGTATACTTATGATTTGGCGAGAGTCAAAATATCGTTTCACAGACTGTTACATTTGTTTAATGAAAACCTCACCATATAACAAGAAATACACATCTAAAACTGAGTATCCTACCTACTCTACTGTCAGCGATACGTCCAGTGCTATACGTTCAGCTGAAATTTTAGTGCTAATTTTCGTTCAACCGTCCTCTCTTGAAGATCTCAATTATGAGGAAGAATTCAGTGACAGCAATAAATCAAATTTTGAAACTGAAGATGACTCAGCATACCGAGATTCGGTCAGCATCAGTTTCCACCCGTTTAAAGACTATCAAAAATACCTTCAGAATTTCTAGTATCAAGACTGAATCAAAAAAACCTACAAAAGGAAAGAATATATCCTATTTTTGGGAAAAGACAAAAAGAAATAATCTAAGGAAATGAATCGAAAAAGTAAAGTAGAGAAAAGACAAAAAGGAACAAATTCCTGAAAAGAATCGAAAAAGTAAAGTAGAGAAAAGACAAAAAATGAATAAATTCTGGAAATGAATCGAAAAAGGAAAATAGTAAAAAAACAAAAAGGAAAAAATTCAGGAAATGAACTTAAAAATAAAGCAGAGAAAAGACAAAAAAAACAAAAAAACAAATTCCTAAAATAAATCTAAAAGTAAATCAGTGAAAAGACAAATAGGAACAAATTCAGGAAATGAATCGAAAAAGTAAATAAAAAAAAACAAAAAGGAAAAAATTCGGAAAATGAATCGAAAATTAAAGCGGAGAAAAAAATACAAAAAGGAACAAATTTAGGAAATAAATCGAAAAAGTAAGCATATGAAAATACAAAAAGGAACAAATTCAATAAATGATAGAAAATTACTTTTTCTATCATTTATTGAAGACAAGACAAACAGGAACAAATTAAGAAGATGACTCAAAAAAGTAAAGCAGAGAAAAGACAAAAAAGAACACATTCAGATAATGAATCGAAAAAGTAAACCAGAGAAAAGACAAAAACAAACACATCCATGAAATGAATTGAAAAATTAAAGCAGAGAAAAGACAAAAAAAAAAATTTAGTAATTGAATGGAAAAATTAAAGTAAAGATAAGACAAAATGGAAAAGAATCCGGAAAAGAATCTAAAAAGTAAACCAGAGAAAAAAAAAGATACTAATTCAAGAAAATTAATCAAAAAAGTAATTAGGGAAAATACAAAAGGGAATAAATTCATAAAATTAATCGAACAACTAAACCAAGGAAAAGAAAACAGATACAAATTCAGAAAATGAATCGAAAAAGTAAACCAGAGAAAAAAAATATACAAATTAAGAAAATGAATCGAAAAATTCAAGTAGAGAAAAGACAAATAGAAAAAAAAATCCTGAAATGAATCGATAAATTCAAGTAGAGAAAAGACAAAAAGAAACAAATTCCTGAAAGGAATCGAAAAAGTAAACTGGGAAATGAAAAAAAAATACAAAGTCTTCTGACAAATCGAAAATGTAAATTAGAGAAAAGACAAAAAGAAATAAATTAATGAAATGAAACGAAAAACTAAAGTAGAGAAAAGACAAAAAAAAAGAACAAATTCTGGAAATAAATAAAAAAAGTAAAGTACAGAAACGACAAAAAGGAATAAATTTCTGAAATGAATCAAAACAGTAAAGTAAGGAAAAGATAAAAAGGAAGAAATTCCTGAAATGAATCGAAAAATAGAGAAAAGACAAAAAAGGAATAAATTATGAAAATGAATAGAAAAAAGGAAAGAATATTTTTGAGAAAAGACAAAAGATTAAAAGGAATAAATTCCTGAAATTAATCGAAAAAGTAAAGTAGAGAAAAGACAAAAAGGAACAAATTCCTGAAATGAATCGAAAAAGTAAAGTAAGAGAAAAGACAAAAAGGAATAAATTAAGGAAATGAATCGTAAAGAAATAAAGTAAAGAAAAGAGAAAAAAAAATTCTTTATATGAATCGAAAAAGTAAAGTAGAGAAAAGACAAAAAGGAAAAAATTTCTGAAAAGAATCGAAAAATTAAAGTAGAGAAAAGACAAAAAGTAACAAATTCCTGAAAAGAATCGAAAAAGTAAAGTAGAGAAAAGACAAAAATTAACAAATTTCTTAAAAGGATCGAAAAAGTAATGTAGAGAAAAGACAAAAAGGAACAAATTCCTGAGATGAATCGTAAAAGTAAAGAAAAAAAATAAGAAAAAATAACAAATTCCTGAAATGAATCGAAAAAGTAAAGTAGAGAAAAGACAAAAAGGAAAGAATTCCTGAAATGAATCGAAAAAATAAAGTAGAGAAAAGACAAAAAGGAACAAATTTCTGAAATGAATCGAAAAGTAAAGTGGAGAAAAGACGAAAAGGTACAAATTCCTGAAATGAATCAAAACATAAAGTAGAGAACAGACAAAAACAAAAAAATTCACGAAAAGAATCAAAAAAGTAAATTAGAGAAAAGACAAACGGAAAAAATTACTGAAATGACTGGAAAAAGTAAAGTAGAGAAAAGACAAATAGGAACAAATTTCTGAAAAGAATCGAAAAAGTAAAGTTGGGAAAAGATGAACTGGAACAAATTCCTGAAATGAATCGAAAAAGTAAAGTAGAGAAAAGACAAAAAGGAACAAATTCCGGAAAAGAATCGAAATAGTAAAGTAGTGAAAAGACAAAACGGAAAAAATTTCTGAAAAGGATCGAAAAAGTAAAGTAGAGAAAACACAAAATGGAATAAATTTCTGAAAAGAATCGGAAAAGTAAAGTAGACAAAAGAGAAAAAGGAAGAAATTCCTGAAATGAATCGAAAGTAAAGTAGAGAAAAGACAAAAAGGAACCAATTCCTGAAATGAATCGAAAAAGTAGAGTAGAGAAAAGACAAAAATTAACAAATTTCTTAAAAGGATCGAAAAAGTAAAGTAGAGAAAAGAAAAAAGGAACAAATTCCTGAAATGAATCGACAAATAAAGAAAAAAATGACAAAAAAGAACAAATTCCTGAAATGAAACGAAAAAGTAAAGTACAGAAAAGACAAAAAGGAACAAACTCGTGAAATGAATCGAAAAAGTAAAGTAGAGAAAAGACAAAACAGAAAAAATTCATGAAATGAATGGAAAAAGAAAAGTAGAGAAAAGAAAAAAAGGAACAAATTCCTGAAATGAATCGAAAAAGTAAAGTAGAGAAAAGACAAAAGGAACAAATTCCTGGAATGAATCGAAAAAGTAAAGTAGAGAAAAGACAAAAGGGAATAAATTGCTGATAGGAATCGATAAAGGAAAAAAGAGAAAAGACAAAAAGGAACTAATTCCTGAAATGAATAGAAAAAGTAAGGTACAGAAAAGAATAAAAGGAATACATTTCTGAAAAGAATCGAGAAAGTAAAGTTGAGAAAAGATAAAAAAAGAACCAATTTCTAAAATGAATTGAAAAAGTAAAGTAAAGTAAAGACCAAAAGGAACAAATATCTGAAATGAATCGAAAATGTAAAGTAGAGAAAAGACAAAAAGCAACAAATTTCTGAAAAGAATCGAAAAATAAAGTCGAGAAAAGACAAAACAGAACAAATTCCTTAAAAGAATCGAAAAAATAAAGTATAGAAAAGACAAAAAGGAACAAATTTCTGATAAGAAAAAAAGTAAAGTAGAGAAAAGACAAGACTGAACAAATTCCTGTAATGAATCGAAAAAATAAAGTAGAGGACAAACAAAAAGGAACAAATTCCTGAAATGAATCGAAAAAGTAAAGTAGAGAAAAGACGAAAAGTAACAAATTCCTGAAATGAATCGAATAAGTAAAGTAGAGAAAAGAAAAAAAGGAAAAAATTCCAGAAATGAATCGAAAAATTAAAAATAACAAAAGATAAAAAGAAACAAATTCCTGAAAAGAATCGAAAAAGTAAAGTAGAGAAAAGACAAAAAGCAACAAATTCCTGATATGAATCGAAAAAGAAAAGTAGAGAAAAGACAAAAAGAAACAAATTCCTGAAATGGATCGAAAAATTAAAGTAGAGAAGAGACAAAAAGGAACAAATTTCTGAAATGAATGGGAATAGTAAAGTTGAGAAAAGACAAAAAGGAACATATTTCTGAAAAGAATCGAAAAAGTAATGCAGAGAAAAAACAAAAAGGAACGCATTTCTGAAAATAATCAAAAAAGTAAAGTTGAGAAAAGACTAAAAGGAACCAATTTCGGGAATTAATCGAAAAAGACAAAACAGAACAAATTCCTGAAAAGAATCAAAAATAAAGTAGAGAAAAGACAAAACAAAAAAGATTCCTGAAAAGAATCGAAAAAGTAAAGTAGAGAAAAGACAAAACGGACCAAATTCCTGAAATGAATCGAAAAAGTAAAGTAGGGAAATGATAAAAAGGAAAAAATTCCTGAAATGAATCGAAAAAGTGAAGTAGAGAAAGAAAAGAAGAAAAAATTCCAAAAATGAATCGAAAAATTAAAAAAGACAAAATACAAAAAAGGAACAAATTCCTGAAAGAATCGAAAAGTAAAGTAGAGAGAAAAGACAAAAAGCAACAAATTCCTGATATGAATCAAAAAAGTAAAGTAGAGAAAAGACAAAAAGGAACAAATTCCTGAAATGAATCGAAAAAGTAAAGTAGAGAAAAGACAAAAAGGAAAAAATTCCTGAAATGAATCGAAAAAGTAAAGTAGAGAAAAGACAAAAAGTAACAAATTTCTAAAAACAATCGAAAAAGTAAAGTAGAGAAAAGACAAAAAGGAACAAATTCCTGAAATAAATCGAATAGTAAAGTAGAGAAAAGACAAAACGGAAAAAAAATTTCTGAAAAGAATCGAAAAAGTAAAGTAGAGAAAAGACAAAAAGGAAGAAATATCTGAAAAGAATCGAAAAAGTAAAGTAGAGAAAAGACAAAAAGGAACAAATTCCTGAAATGAATCGAAAAATAAAGTAGAGAAAAGAGAAAAAGTAACAAATGTCTGAAAAGAATCGAAAAAGTAATGTAGAGAAAAGACAAAAAGGAACCAGTTCCTGAAATGAATCGAAAAAGTAAAATAGAGAAAGGACAAAAAATAACTAATTTCTGAAATGAATCGAATAAGTAAAGTAGAGAAAAGAAAAAAGGAACATATTCCAGAAATAAATCGAAAAATTAATAAAGACAAAAGACAAAAAGGAATAAGTTCCTGAAAACAATCGAAAAAGTAAAGTAGAAAAAAGACAATAAAGAACCAATTCCTAAAATGAATCGAAAAAGTAAAGTAGAGAAAAGACAAAAATGACTAAATTCCTGAAATGAATCGAAAAAGTAAAGTAGAGAAAAGACAAAAAGGAAACAATTCCTGAAAGGAATCGAAAAAGTAAAGTAGAGAAAAGACAAAAAGCAACAAATTGCTGATATGAATCGAAAAAGGAAAAAAGAGAAAAGACAAAAAGGAACACATTCCTGAAATGAATAGAAAAAGTAAGGTAGAGAGAAGACAAAAAGGAACACATTTCTGAAAAGAATCGAAAAAGTAAAGTTGAGAAAAGATAAAAAGGAACCAATTTCTGAAATTAATCGTAAAAGTAAAGTAGAGAAAAGACCAAAAGGAACAAATTTCTGAAAAGAATAAAAAATAAAGTAGAGAAAAAAAAAACAGTACAAATTCCTGAATAGAATCGAAAAAGTAAATTTGAGAAAAGACAAAAAGCAACAAATTCCTGATATGAATCGAAAAAGAGAAGTAGTGAAAAGACAAAAAAGGAACCAATTCCTGATATGAATCGAAAAATTAAAGTAGAGAAAAGACAAAAAGGAACTAATTCCTGAAAAGAATCGAAAAAGTAAAGTAGAAAAAAGAGAAAAGGAATAAATTCCTGAAATGAATCGTAAAAGTAAAGTAGAGAAAAAAAAGGAATGAATTAACGAAAAGAATCGAAAACGTACAGAAAATAAAAAAAAGAACAGAATCCTAAAAAGTATCGAAAAAGTAAAGTACAGAAAAGACAAAAAGGAACAAATTTCTGAAAAGAATCGAAAAAGTAAAGTAGAGAAAAGACAAAAAGGAACAAATTCCTGAAATGAATCGATAAAGTAAAGTAGAGAAAAGACAAATAAGAACAAATTCATGAAATGAATCGATAAAGTAAAGTAGAGAAAAGACAAAAAGAAACAAATTCCTGAAATGAATCGATAAAGTAAAGTAGAGAAAAGACAAATAGGAAAAAATTCCTTGAATGAATCAAAAAGTGAAGTGGAGAAAAGACAAAACGGAACAAATTCCTGAAAAGAAACGAAAAATAAAGTACGAAAAAGAAAAAAAAGAATAAATTCACCAAAAGAATCGAAAAAGCAGAGAAAAGACAAAAAGGGAAAAAATTCCTGAAAAGTATCGAAAAAGTAAAGTAGAGAAAATAAAAAAGGAACAAATTCCTGAAAAGAATCGAAAAAATGAAGACGAGAAAAGACAAAACGGAAAAAATTCTTATAATAATCGAAAAAGTAAAGTAGAGAAAAGAAAAAGAGGAACAAATTTGAGAAATGAACCGAAAAAGTAAAGTAGGGAAAAGACAAAAAGGAACAAATTCCTGAAATCAATCGAGAAATAAAGTAAAGAAAAGAGAAAAAAAAATTCCTGAAGAGAATCAAAAATAAAGTAGAGAAAAGACAAAAAGGAAAAAATTCCTGAAATGAATCGAAAAAGTAAAGTAGAGAAAAGACAAAAAGTAACAAATTCCTGAAAAGGATCGAAAAATTAAAGTAGAGAAAAGACAAAAAGGAAAAAATTTCTTAAAAGGATCGAAAAAGTAAGGTAGAGAAAAGACAAAAAGGAACAAATTCCTGAAATGAATCGTAAAAGTAAAGAAAAAAAAAAAGAAAAAATAACAAATTTCTGAAATGAATCGAAAAAGTAAAGTAGAGAAAAGACAAAAAGCAACAAATTCCTTAAAAGAATCAAAAATAAAGGAGAGAAAAGACAAAACAGAACAAATTCCTGAAAAGAATCGAAAAGTAAAGTAGAGAAAAGACAAAAAGGCACAAATTCCTGATATGAATCGAAAAAGAAAAGTAGAAAAAAGACAAAAAGAAACAAATTCCTGAAATGGATCGAAAAATTAAAGTAGAGAATAGACAAAAAGGAACAAATTTCTGAAAAGAATCGAAAAAGTAAAGTAGAGAAAAGACAAAAAGGAACAAATTCTTGAAATAAATCGAAAAAGTAAAGTAGAGAAAAGACAAAAAGGAACACATTTCTAAAAACAATCGAAAAAGTAAAGTAGAGAAAAGACAAAAAAGAACAAATTCCTGAAAACAATCGAAAAAGTAAAGTAGAAAAAAGACAAAAAAGAACCAGTTCCTAAAATGAATCGAAAAAGTAAAGTAGAGAAAAGACAAAAATTAACAAATTTCTTAAAAGTGTCGAAAAAGTAAGATAGAGAAAAGACAAAAAGGAACAAATTCCTGAAATGAATCAAAAAAGTAGATAAAAAAAATGACAAAAAAGAACAAATTCCTGAAGTGAATCGAAAAAGTAAAGTAGAGAAAAGACAAAACAGAACAAATTCTTGAAAAGAATCGAAAAGTAAAGTAGAGAAAAGACAAAAAGGACCAAATTCCAGAAATGAATCGAAAAAGTAAAGTAGAGAAAAGACAAAAAGGAAACAATTCCTGAAAGGAATCGTAAAAGTAAAGTAGAGAAAAGATAAAAAGGAACAAATTGCTGATATGAATCAAAAAAGGAAAAAAGAGAAAAGACAAAAAGGAACAAATTCCTGAAATGAATAGAAAAAGTAAGGTAGAGAGAAACAAAAAGGAACATATTTCTGAAAAGAATCAAAAAAGTAAAGTTGAGAAAAGATAAAAAGGAACCAATTTCTGAAATTAATCGTAAAAGTAAAGTAGAGAAAATACCAACATGAACAAATTTCTGAAAAGAATAAAAAATAAAGTAGAGAAAAAAAAAACAGTACAAATTCCTGAAAAGAATCGAAAAAGTAAAGTAGAGAAAAGACAAAAAACAACAAATTCCTGATATGAATCGAAAAAGAAAAGTAGTGAAAAGACAAAAAAGGAAATAATTCCTGAAATGAATCGAAAAATTAAAGGAACAAATCCTGAAAACAATCGAAAAAGTAAAGTAGTTTCTCTACTAAGGGAACTAATACCTGAAAACAATCGAAATAGTAAAGTAGAGAAAATACAAAAAGGAAAAAATTCCTGAAATATATCGAAAAAGTAAAGTAGAGAAAAGACAAAAAGCATGAATTCCTGAAATGAATCGAAAAAGTAAAGTAGAGAATAGAAAACAAGGAAAAAATTTCTAAAAAGAATCGAAAAAGTAAAGTAGAGAAAAGATAAAAAGGAAAAGATTCCTGAAAGAATCGAAAAAGTAAAGTAGAGAAAAGACAAAAAGGAACAAATTCCGGAAAAGAATCGAAAAAGTAAAGTAGAGAAAAGACAAAACGGAAAATATTTCTGAAAAAAATCGAAAAAGTAAAGTAGAGAAAAGAAAAAAAGGAACAAATTTCTGAAAAGAATCGAAAAATAAAGTAGAGAAAAGACAAAAAGGAACAAATTCCTGAAATGAATCGAAAAAGTAAAGTAGTGAAAAGAACAAAATGAAAAAAATCCTGAAATGAATCGAATAAGTAAAGTAGAGAAAAGAAAAAAAGGAACATATTCCAGAAATGAATCGAAAAATTAAAAAAGACAAAAGATAAAAAGGACCAAATTCCTGAAAAGAATCGAAAAATAAAGTAGAAAAAAGACAAAAAGCAACACATTTCTGAAATGAATCAAAAAACTAAAGTAGAGAAAAGACAAAAAGCAACAAATTTCTGAAATGAATCGAAAAAGTAAAGGGGAGTAAAGACAAAAAGCAACAAATTTCTGAAATGAATCGAAAAAGTAAAGGGGAGTAAAGACAAAAAGCAACAATTTCTGAAATGAATCGAAAAAGTAAAGGGGAGTAAAGACAAAAAGCAAACAAATTTCTGAAATGAATCGAAAAAGTAAAGGGGAGTAAAGACAAAAAAGCAACAAATTTCTGAAATGAATCGAAAAGTAAAGGGGAGTAAAGACAAAAAGCAACAAATTTCTGAAATGAATCGAAAAAGTAAAGGGGAGTAAAGACAAAAAGCAACAATTTCTGAAATGAATCGAACAAAAGCAAACAAAATTTCTGAAATGAATCGAAAAAGTAAAGGGGAGTAAAGACAAAAAGCAACAAATTTCTGAATGAATCAAAAAGTAAAGGGAGTAAAGACAAAAAGCAACAAATTTCTGAAATGAATCGAAAAAGTAAAGGGGAGTAAAGACAAAAAGCAACAAATTTCTGAAATGAATCGAAAAAAGTAAAGGGGAGTAAAGACAAAAAGCAACAAATTTCTGAAATGAATCGAAAAAGTAAAGGGAGTAAAGACAAAAAGCAACACAAATTTCTGAAATGAATCGAAAAGTAAAGGGGAGTAAAAGACAAAAGCAACATGAATCGAAAAGTAAAGGGAGTAAGACAAAAAGCAACAAAATTTCTGAAATGAATCGAAAAAGTAAAGGGGAGTAAAGACAAAAAGCAACAAATTTCTGAAATGAATCGAAAAAGTAAAGGGAGAAAGACAAAAAGCAACAATTTCCTGAAATGAATCGAAAAAATTAAAGGGAGAAAAGACAAAAAGCAACAAATTTTGAAATGAATCGAAAAAGTAAAGTAGAAGAAAAGATAAAAAGGAAAAATTCCTGAAATGAATCGAAAAAGTAAAGTAGAGAAAAGACAAAAAGCAACAAATTTCTGAATGAATCAAAAAAGTAAAGTAGAGAAAGACAAAAAGCAACAAATTTCTGAAATGAATCGAAAAAATAAAGTCGAGTAAAGACAAAAAGCAACAATTTCTGAAAATGAATCAAAAAAAGTAAAGTGGGAGAAAACAAAAAAGAAACAGAATTCTGAAATGAATCGAAAAAGTAAATGTAGGGAAAGAAAAAAAAAAAATATTCCAGGAAATGAATCGAAAAAGTAAAAAGTCAAAGACAAAAAAAGGAATAAATTCCTGAAAACAATCGAAAAAAGTAAAGTATAGAATGACAAAAACCAACAAATTTGTGAAATGAATCAAAAAAGTAAACTAGAGAAAAGACAAAAAGCAACAAATTTCTGAAATGAACTGAAAGGGTAAGTAAAGAAAAGACAAAAAGCAACAAATTCTTGAAAAGTATCAAAAATGAAAGAAGAGGAAAGACAAAAAGCAACAAATTTTTGATATGAATCGAAAAATTAAAGTAGAGAAAAGTCAAAAAGCAACACATTTCTAAAATGAATGAAAAAATAAAGTAGAGAAAAGACAAAAAGCAACAAATTTCTAAAATGAATTGAAAAATTTATGTAGAGAAAAGACAAAAAGCACCAAATTTCTAAAAAGTATCGCAAAATTAAAGTAGAGAAAAGACAAAAAGCAACAAATTTCTGACATGAATCGAAAAAGTAAAGTAGAGAAAAGACTAAAAGCAACAAATTTCAGAAATGAATCCAAAAAGTAAAGGAGAGAAAAGACAAAAAGCAACATATTTCTGAAATGAATCAGAAAAGTAAAGTAGAGAAAAGACAAAAAGCAAATAATTTCTGAAATGAAAAAAAAGTAAAATAGAGAAAAGACAAAAAAATTCCTGAAAAGTATCGAAAAATTAAAGTAGAGAAAAGTAAAAAAGCAACACATTTCTGAAATGAATCGTAAAATGAAAGTAAAAAAAAGACAGAAAGCAACAAATTTCTGAAATGAATCGAAAAATTAAAGTAGAGAAAAGACAAAAAAGAACTAATTCCTGAAAACAATCGAAAAAATAAAGTAGAGAAAAGAAAAAAAGGACCAAATTCCTGAAATAAATCGAAAAAGTAAAGTAGAGAAAAGACAAAAAGCATAAATTCCTGAAATGAATCGAAAAAGTAAAATAGAGAAAAGACAAAAAGGAAGAAATTCCTAAAATGAATCGAAAAAGTATAGTAGATAAAAGACAAAAAGGAACAAATTCCTGAAATGAATCGAAAAAGTCAATTAGAGAAAAGACAAAAAGCAAGAAATTTCTAAAATGTATTGAAAAATTAAAGTAGAGAAAGACAAAAAGCAAAAAATTCCTGAAAAGTATAGAAAAATCAAAGTAGAGAAAATACAAAAAGAAACAAATTCCTGAAATGAATCGGAAAATTAAAGTAGAGAAAAGAAAAATAGCAACAAATTTCTGAAATTAATCAAAAAAGTAATGTAGAGAAAAGACAAAAAGCAAAAAATTTCTGAAATGAATCGAAAAAGTAAAGTAGAGAAAAGACAAACAGCAACAAATTCCGGAAAAGTATCGAAAAATCAAAGTAGAGAAAAGACAAAAATCAACAAATTTCTGAAATGAATCGAAAAAGTAAAGTAGAGAAAATACAAAAAGCAACAAATTTCTGAAATGAATCAGAAAATTAAAGTAGAGAAAAGACAAAAACCAAATAATTTCTGAAATGAATCGAAAAAGTAAAGCAGAGAAAAGACAAAAGGAACAAATTCCTAAAATGAATCGAATAAGTAAAGTAGAGAAAAGAAAAAAGGAACCTATTCGAGAAAATGAATCGAAAAATTATAAAAGACAAAAGACAAAAAGGAAAAAATTCCTGAAAACAATCGAAAAAGTAAAGTAGAAAAAGACAAAAAGCAACAAATTTCTAAAATGAATTGAAAAAGTAAAGTAAAGAAATGACAAAAAGCCACAAATTCTTGAAAAGTATCGAAAAAATAAAGCAGAGAAAAGACAAAAAACAACAAATTTCTAAAATGAATCGAAAAAGTAAAGTAGAGAAAAGACAAAAAGCACCATATTCCTGAAAAGTATCGAAAAATTAAAGTAGAGAAAAGACAAAAAGCAACAAATTTCTGAAAAGTATCGAAGAAATAAAGCAGAGAAAAGACAAAAAAGCAACACATTTCTGAAATGAATCAAAAAAGAAAAAAAGAAAAGACAAAAAGCAACAAATTTCTAAAATGAATCCAAAAAGTAAAGTAGAGAAAAGACAAAAAGCAACAAATTTCTGAAATGAATCGAAAAATTAATGTAGAGAAAAGACAAAAAGCAACAAATTTCTAAAAATGAATTGAAAAATTTAAGTAGAGAAAAGACAAAAAGTACCAAATTTCTAAAAAGTATCGCGAAATTAAAGTAGAGAAAAGACAAAACAGAACAAATTCCTGAAATAAATCAAAAAAGTAAAATAAAGAAAAGACAAAAAGGAACTAATTCCAGAAATGAATAAAAAATGTGAAGTAGAGAAAAGCAACAAATTTCTGAAAGGAATCGGAAAAGTAAAGTAGAGAAAAGACAAAAAGCAAAAAATTTCTGAAATAAATCGAAAAAGTAAAGTAGAAAAAAGACAAAAAGCAAAGAATTCCTGAAATGAATCGAAAAAGTAAAGTAGAGAAAAAACAAAAAGGAACAAATTCCTGAAAACAATCCAAAAAGTAAAGTAGAGAAAAGACAAAAAGGAACAAATTCCTGAAATGAATCGAAAAAGTAAATTAGAGAAAAGACAAAAAGCAACAAATTTCTGAAATGTATTGAAAAGTAAAGTAGAGATAAGGCAAAAAGCAAAAAATTCCTGAAAAGTATCCAAAAATCAAAGTAGAGAAAATACATAAAGCAACAAATTTCTGAAATGAATCGAAAAATTAAATTAGAGAAAAGACAAAAAGCAACAAATTTCTGAAATTAATCGAAAAATCAAAGTAGAGAAAAGTCAAAAAGCAACAAATTCCTGAAATGAATCGAAAAAGTAAAGTAGAGAAAAGACAAAACGGAACGAATTCCAGAAACGAATCGAAATATTAAATTAGCGAAACACAAAACAGAACAAATTCCTGAAATAAATAAAAAAAGTAAAGGAGAGAAAGACAAAAAGGAACTAATTCCAGAATTGAAGAAAAAAATTGGAGTAGAGAAATGAATCAAAAAGGGAAGTAGAGAAAAGCAACAAATTTCTGAAACGAGTCGGAAAAGTAAAGTAGAGAAAAGACAAAAAGCAACAAATTTCTGAAATAAATAGAAAATGTAAAGTAGAGAAAAATAAAAAAATTAAAATTCCTGAAATATATCGAAAAGTAAAGTAGAGAAAAGTCAAAATGTAACAAATTCCTGGAATGAATTGAAAAAGTAAAGTAGAAAAACAACAAAAAGCAAAGAATTCCTGAAATGGATCGAAAAAGTAAAGTAGAGAAAAAACAAAAAAAACAAATTCCTGAAATATATTGAAAAAGTAAAGTAGAGAAAAAGAAAAAAAACAACAAATTTCTCAATTGAATGGAAAAAGTAAAGTAGAGAAAAACAAAAAGGAACAAATTTCTGAAATGAATCGAAAAAGTATAGTAAAGAGAAAAGACAAAAGGCAACAAATCTCTGAAATGAATCGAAAATTAAAGTAGAGATAATTCAAAAAGCAACAAATCTCTGAAATGAATCGAAAAAGTAAAGTAGAGAAAAGACAAAAAGCAACAAATGTGTGTGTGAAATGAATCGAAAATGTAAAGTAGAGAAAAGAGAAAAAGCAACAAATTTCTGAAATGAATCCAAAAAGTAAAGAAGAGAAAAGACAAAAAGCAACAAATTCCTGAAATGAATCAAAAAAGTAAAGTAGAGAAAAGACAAAAAGCAACAAATATATGAAATGAATCGAAAAATAAAGTAGAGAAAAGACAGAAAGCAAAAAATTTCAGAAATGAATCCAAAATGTAAAGTAGAGAAAAGTCAAAAATCAACAAATTTCTGCAATGAATCGAAAAAGTAAAGTAGAGAAAAGACAAAAAGCAACAAATTTCAGAAATGAATTGAAAAATTAAAGTAGAGAGAAGACAAAAAGCAACAAATTCCTGAAAAGTGTCGAAAAATCAAAGTAGAGAAAAGACAAAAAGCAACAAATTTCTGAAATGAATCGAGAAAGTAAGGTAGAGAAAGACAAAAGGCAACAAATATCTGAAATGAATCGAAAAAGTAAATTAGAAAAAAGACAAAAGGCAACAAATTTGTGTGAAATGAATCGAAATTGTAAAGTAGAGAAACAGAAAAAGCAACAAATTTCTGAAATGAATCCAAAAAGTCAAGTAGAGAAAAGACAAAAAGCAAAAAATTTCTGAAATAAATCGAAAAAGTAAAGTAGAGAAAAGACAGAAAGCAAAAAATATCTGAAATGAATCAAAAAATAAATAGAGAAAAAAAAAACAGCAACAAATTCCTGAAAAGTATCGAAAAATTAAAGTAGAGAAAAGACAAAAAGCAACAAATTTCTGAAATGAATAGAAAAGGTAAAGTTGAGAAAAGACAAAAAGCAACAAATTTCTGAAATGAAAAGAAAAGGTAAAGTAGAGAAAAGACAAAAAGCAACAAATGTGTGTGAAATGAATCGAAAATGTAAAGTAGAGAAAAGAGAAAAAGCAACAAATTTCTGGAATGAATCCAAAAAGTAAAGAAGAGAAAAGACAAAAAGCAACAAATTTCTGAAATGAATCAAAAAAGTAAAGTAGAGAAAAGACAAAAAGCAACAAATATCTGAAATGAATCGAAAAATAAAGAAGAGAAAAACAGAAAGCAAAAGATTTCAGAAATGAATCCAAAATGTAAAGTAGAGAAAAGTCAAAAATCAACAAATTTCTGCAATGAATCGAAAAAGTAAAGTAAGGAAAAGACAAAAAGCAACAAATTCCTGAAAAGTATCGAAAAATCAAAGTAGAGAAAAGACAAAAAGCAACAAATTTCTGAAATGAATCGAGAAAGTAAGGTAGTGAAAAGACAAAAAGCAACAAATATCTGAAATGAATCGAAAAAGTAAATTAGAAAAAAGACAAAAGGCAACAAATGTGTGTGAAAGGAATCGAAATTGTAAAGTAGAGAAACAGAAAAAGCAACAAATTTCTGAAATGAATCCAAAAAGTCAAGTAGAGAAAAGACAAAAAAGCAAAAAATTTCTGAAATGAATCGAAAAATAAAGTAGAGAAAAGAAAACAGCAACAAATTCCTGAAAAGTATCGAAAAATTAAAGTATAGAAAAGACAAAAAGCAACAAATTTCTGAAATGAATAGAAAAGGTAAAGTTCAGAAAAGACAAATAGCAACATATTTCTGAAATGAATCGAAAAGGAAAGTAGAGAAAAGACAAAAAGGAACAAATTTCTGATATGAATAGAAAAAGTAAAGTACAGAAAAGCCAACAATCAACAAATTTCTGAAATGAATTGAAAAATTAAAGTCGAGAAAAGACGAAAAGCAACAAGTTCCTGAAAAGTATCGAAAAATCATAGTAAAGAAAGACAAAAAGCAACAAATTTCTGAAATGAATCCAAAAAGTAAAGTAGAGAAAATACAAAAACCAACGAATACCATAAATGAATCGAAATAGCAAAGTAGAGAAAAGACAAAAAGCAACAAATCTCTGAAATGAATCGAAAAATTAAAGTATAGAAAAGACAAAAAGCAACTAATTCTTGAAAAGTATCGAAAAAATTAAAGTAGAGAAATGACAAACAGCGACAAATTTGTGTGAAATGAATCGACAAAATAAAGTAGAGAAAAGACAAACTGGAACAAATTTGTGTGAAATGAATCGAAAAAGTAAACTAGAAATGAATAGAAAAAGTAAAGTTGAGAAAAGAGAAAAAGCAACAAATTTCGTAAATGAATCCAAAAAGTAAAGTAGAGAAAAGACAAAAAGCAACAAATTTCTGAAATGAATCGAAAAAGGACAGTAGAGAAAATACAAAAAGCAACAAATTTCTGAAATGAATCGAAACATAAAGTAGAGAAAAGACAAAAAGCAACAAAATTCTAAAATGAATCCAAAATGTAAAGTAGAGAAAAGACAAAAAGCAAAAAATTTCTGACATGAATCGATAAAGTAAAGTAGAGAAAAGACAGAAAGCAACAAATTTCTGACATGAATCGAAAAAGTATAGTAGAGAAATAACAAAAATCAACAAATTTCTGAAATTAATCGAAAAAGTAAAGTAGAGAAAAGACAAAAAGCAACAAATTTCTGAAATGAATTGAAAAATTGAAGTAGAGAAATTACAAAAAGCAACAAATTCTTGAAAAGTATCGAAAAATTAAAGTAGAGAAAAGACAAAAAGTAAAATTTGTGAAATGAATCGAAAAAGTAAAGTAGAGAAAAGACAAAAAGCAACAAATTTCTGCATGAATCGAAAAAGTAAAGTAGAGAAAAAACAAAAAGCAACAAATTTTTGAAATGAATCGAAAAAGTAAATTAGAGAAAAGACAAAAAGCAACGAATTCCTGAAATGAAATCGAAAAAGTAATGTACAGAAAGGACAAAAAGCAACACATTTCTGAAATGAATCGAAAAAATAAAGTAGCCTGAAGCTCCATATTTCTGAAAAGTATCGAAAAATTAAAGTAGAGAAAAGACGAAGAGCAACACATTTCTGAAATGAATCGAAAAGTAGCGAATATCCAAAAAGCAACACATTTCTGAAATGAATCGAAAAAGTAAAGTAGCCTGAAGCTCCATATTTCTGAAAAGTATCGAAAAATTAAAGTAGAGAAAAGACGAAGAGCAACACATTTCTGAAATGAATCGAAAAGTAGCGAATATCCAAAAAGCAACACATTTCTGAAATGAATCGAAAAAGTAAAGTAGATAATAGCCAAAAAGCAATATATATCTGAAATGAATGGAAAAATTAAACTAGAGAAAAGCCCAAAAGCACCAAATTTCTGAAAAGTGTCGAAAAATGAAAGTAGCGAAAATACAAAAAGCAACAAATTTCTGAAAAGAATCGGAAAATTAGAGTAGAGAAAAGACAGAAAGCAACAAGTTTCAGAAATGAATTGAAAAGGTAAAGTAGAAAAAAGATAAAAAAATTCCTGAAATGAATCGATAAAGTAAAGCAGAGAAAAGACAATAATGAACACATTTCTGAAACGTATCGAAAAAGTAAAGTAGAGAAATAACAAAAAGCAACTAATTTCTGAAATTAATCGAAAAATTAAGTAGAGAAAAGAGAAAAAGCAACAATTTCCTAAAAAGTTTTGTAAAATTAAAGTAGAGAAAAGACAAAAAGCAACAAATTTCTGAAATGAATCGTAAAATTAAAGTAGAGAAAAGACAAAAATAAACAAATTCCTGAGATTAATCGAAAAAGTAAAGTAGAGAAAACACAAAAAGCAACAAGTTTCTGACATGAATCGAAATGGTAAAGTAGAGAAAACACAAAAAGCAGCAAGTTTCTGAAATGAAACGAAAAAGTAAAGAAGAGAAAAGCCAAAAAGCAACAAATTTTTGAAATGAATTGAAAAATTAAAGTAGAGAAATAACAAAAAACAACAAATTCTTGAAAAGTATCGAAAAATTAATGTAGAGAAAATACAAAAAGTAACAAATTTGTGAAATGAATCGTAAAAGTAAAGTAGAGAAAAGACAAAAATAAACAAATTCCTGAGATTAATCGAAAAAGTAAAGTAGAGAAAACACAAAAAGCAACAAGTTTCTGAAATGAATCGAAAAAGTAAAGCCAAAAAGCAACAAATTTCTGAAATAAATCTAAAAGGTAAATTAGAGAAAAGACAAAAAGCAACAAATTCCTGAAATGAATCGAAAAAGTTATGTACAGAAAAGACAAAAAAAAACACATTTCTGATATGAATCTAAAAATTATAGTAGAGAAAAGACGAAAAGCACCATATTTCTGAAAAGAATCGAAAAATTAAAGTAGAGAAAAGACAAAAGCAACAAATTTCTGAAATGAATCGAAAAAGTAAAGTAGAAAAGACAAAAACAAAAAATTTCCTGAAATCGAAAAATTAAAGAAGAGAAAAGACAAAAAGTAACAAATTTGTGAAATGAATCGAAAAAGTATAGTAGAGAAAAGACAAAAAGCAACAAATTTCTGACATGAATCGAAAAGTAAAGAAGAGAAAAAACAAAAATCAACAAATATCTGAAATGAATCCAAAAAGTAAAGTAGAGAAAAGACAAAAAGCAAAAAATTTCTGAAATGAATTGAGAAATTAAAGTAGAGAAATAACAAAAAGCAACAAATTCTTGAAAAGTATCGAAAAATTAAAGTAGAGAAAATACAAAAAGTAACAAATTTGTGAAACAAATCGGAAAAGTAAAGTAGAGAAAAGACAAAAAGCAACAAATTTCTTACATGAATCGAAATGGTAAAGTAGAGAAAACACAAAAAGCAACAAGTTTCTGAAATGAATCGAAAAATAAAGTAGAGAAAAGCCAAAAAGCAACAAATTTCTGAAATGAATTGAAAAATTCGAGTTGAGAAATAACAAAAAGCAACAAATTCTTGAAAAGTATCTAAAAATTAATGTAGAGAAAATACAAAAAGTAACAAGTTTGTGAAATGAATCGAAAAAGTAAAGTAGAGAAAAGACAAAAAGCAACAAATTTCTAACATGAATCGAAAAAGTAAAGTAGAGAAAACACAAAAAGCAACAAGTTTCTGAGATGAATCTAAAAAGTAAAGCCAAAAAGCAACAAATTTCTGAAATAAATCTGAAAGGTAAATTAGAGAAAAGACAAAAAGCAACAAATTCCTGAAATGAATCGAAAAAGTTATGTACAGAAAATACAAAAAGCAAGACATTTCTGAAATGAATCGAAAAATTAAAGTAGAGAAAAGACGAAAAGCACCATATTTCTGAAAAGTATCGAAAAATTAAAGTAGAGAAAAGACAAAAAGCAACAAATTCCTGAAAACTATCGAAAAAGTAAAGTAGAGAAAAGACAAAAAGCAACAAATTTCTGAAATGAATCGAAATAGGAAAGTAGAGAAAAGACAAAAAGCAACAAATATCTGAAATGAAACGAACAAGTAAAGTAGAGAAGAGACAAAAAGCAACAAATTTCTGAAATGAATCCAAAAATAAAGTAGAAAAAATCTAAAAAGCAAGAAATTTCTGAAATGAATCCAAAAAGTAAAATAGAGAAGATAAAAAGCAACAAATTTGTGTGAAATGAATCGAAAAAGTAAAGTAGAGAAAAGACAAAAAGCAACAAATCTCTGAAATGAATCGAGTAAGTAAAGTAGAGAAAAGACAAAAAGCAAAAAATTCCTGAAAAGTATAGAAAAAGTAAAGTAAAGAAAAGACAAAAAGCAACAAATTCCTGAAAAGTATCGAAAAATCAAAGTACAGAAAAGACAGAAAAATAGAAATTTCTGAAATGAATCGATAAGGAAAGTAGAGAAAAGACAAAAAGCAACACATATCTGAAATGAATCGAAAAAGTAATGTAGAAAAGAGACAAAAAGCAACGAATTTCTGAAATGAATCCAAAATTAAAATAGAGAAAAGACAAAAAGCAACAAATTTGTGTGAAATGAATCGAAAAATTAAAGTAGAGAAAAGACAAAAAGCAACAAATTTCTGAAATGAAATTAAAAATTAAAGTCGAGAAAAGACAAAAAGCAACAAATCACTGAAATGAATCGAAAAAGTAAAGTATAGAAAAGACAAAAATCAACAAATTTTTGTGAAATGAATCGAAAAAGTAAAGTAGAGAAAAGAGAAAAAGCAACAAATTTCTGAAATGAATCGAAAAAGTAAAGTAGAGAAAAGGAAAAAACAACAAATTTCTGAAATGAATCCAAAATGTAAAGTAGAGAAAAGACAAAATGCAACAAATTTCTGAAATGAATCGAAAAAGTAATGTAGAGAAAAGACAAAAAGCAACACATTTCTGAAAGTAATCGAAAAATTAAGTAGAGAAAAGAGAAAAAGCAACAATTTCCTAAAAATTTTGTAAAATTAAAGTAGAGAAAAGATAAAAAGAAACAAAATTCTGAAATGAATCGTAAAATTAAAGTAGAGAAAAAACAAAAAGCAACAAATTCCTGAAATGAATCAAAAAAGTAAAGTAGAGAAAAGACAAGAAGCAACAAATTCCTGAAAAGTATCGAAAAATTAAAGTAGAGAAAAGAAAAAAGCAACAAATTTGTGTGAAATGAATCGAAAAAGTAATGCAGAGAAAAGACAAAAATCAAGAAATTTCTGAAATGAATTGAAAAATTAAAATCGAGAAAAGACAAAAGGCAACAAATTTCTGAAATGAATCGAAAAGGAAAGTAGAGAAAATACAAAAAGCAACAAATTTCTGAAATGAATCGAAAAATAAATTAGAGAAAAGACAAAGAGCAAACAATATCTGAAATGAATTGATAAAGTAAAGTAGAGAAGAGACAAAAAGCAACAAATTTCTGAAATGAATCCAAAAAGTAAAGTAGAGAAAAGACAAAAATCAACGAATACCTGAAATGAATCGAAAAAGTGAAGAAGAGAAAAAACAAAAAGCAACAAATCACTGAAATGAATCGAAAAATGAAGTATAGAAAAGACAAAAAGCAACTTATTCCTGAAAAGTATCTCAAAATTAAAGTAGAGAAAAGACAAAAAGCAACAAAATTGTGTGAAATGAATCGAAAAAGTAAAGTATAGAAAAGACAAAAAGCAACAAAATTGTGTGAAATGAATCGAAAAAGTAAAGTAGAGAAAAGAGAAAAAGCAACAAATTTCTGAAATGAATCGAAAAAGTAAAGTAGAGAAAAGACAAAAAGCAACAAATTTCTGAAATGAATCGAAAAGTAAAGTAGAGAAAAGACAAAAAGCAACAAATTTCTGAAATTAATTTAAAAATTTAAAGTCGTGAAAAGACAAAAAGCAACAAATTCCTGAAATGACTCGAAAAATAAATTAGAGAAAAGACAAAGAGCAAACAATATCTGAAATGAATTGAAAAAATGAAGTATAGAAAAGACAAAAAGCAACTTATTCCTGAAAAGTATCTCAAAATTAAAGTAGAGAAAAGACAAATAGCAACAAAATTGTGTGAAATGAATCGAAAAAGTAAAGTAGAGAAAAGACAAAAAGCAACAAATTTGTGTGAAATGAATCGAAAAAGTAAAGTAGAGAAAAGAGAAAAAGCAACAAATTTCTGAAATGAATCCAAAAAGTAAAGTAGAGAAAAGACAAAAAGCAACAAATTTCTGAAAGTAATCGAAAAGTAAAGTAGAGAAAATCGAAAAAGCAACAATTTCCTAAAAATTTTGTAAAATTAAAGTAGAGAAAAGACAAAAATCAACGAATACCTGAAATGAATCGAAAAAGTAAAGAAGAGAAAAAACAAAAAGCAACAAATCACTGAAATGAATCGAAAAATAAAGTATAGAAAAGACAAAAAGCAACTTATTCCTGAAAAATATCTCAAAATTAAAGTAGAGAAAAGACAAAAAGCAATAAAATTGTGTGAAATGAATCGAAAAAGTAAAGTAAAGAAAAGACAAAAAGCAACAAATTTGTGTGAAATGAATCGAAAAAGTAAAGTAGAGAAAAGAGAAAAAGCAACAAATTTCTGAAATGGATCGAAAAAGTAAAGTAGAGAAAAGACAAAAAGCAACAAATTTCTGAAATGAATCCAAAATGTAAAGTAGAGAAAAGACAAAAAGCAACAAATTTCTGAATTGAATCGAAAAAGTAAAGTAGAGAAAAGACAAAAAGCAACAAATTTCTGAAATGAATCGAAAAAGTAAAGTAGAGAAAAGACAAAAAGCAACAAATCTCTGAAATGAATTGAGTAAGTAAAGTAGAGAAAAGACAAAAAGGAACAAATATCTGAAATGAATTTAAAAATTAAAGTCGTGAAAAGACAAAAAGCAACAAATTCCTGAAATGAATCGAAAAATAAATTAGAGAAAAGACAAAGAGCAAACAATATCTGAAATGAATAAAAAAAGTAAAGAAGAGAAAAAACAAAAAGCAACAAATCACTGAAATGAATCGAAAAAGTAAAGTATAGAAAAGACAAACAGCAACTTATTCCTGAAAAGTATCTCAAAATTAAAGTAGAGAAAAGACAAAAAGCAACAAAATTGTGTGAAATGAATCGAAAAAGTAAAGTAGAGAAAAGACAAAAAGCAACAAATTTGTGAGAAATGAATCGAAAGAGTAAAGTAGAGAAAAGAGAAAAAGCAAAAACTTTCTGAAATGAATCGAAAAAATAAAGTAGAGAAAAGACAAAAAGCAACAAATTTCTGAATGAATCCAAAATGTAAAGTAGAGAAAAGACAAAAAGCAACAAATTTCTGAAATGAATCAAAAAAGTAATGTAGAGAAAAGACAAAAAGCAACAAATTTCTGAAAGTAATCGAAAAAGTAAAGTAGAGAAAAGAGAAAAAGCAACATTTTCCTAAAAATTTTGTAAAATTAAAGTAGAGAAAAGACAAAAAGCAACAAAATTCTGAAATGAATCGTAAAATTAAAGTAGAGAATAGACAAAAAGCAACAAATTCCTGAAAAGTATCGAAAAATCAAAGTAGAGAAAAGACAAAAAGCAAGAAATTTCTGAAATGAATCGAAAAGTAATGTAGAGAAAAGACAAAAAGCAACAAGTTCCTGAAAAGTATCGAAAAAGTAATGTAGACAAAAGACAAAAAGCAACAAATTTCTGAAATGAATTGAAAAATTAAAGTCGAGAAAAGACAAAAAGCAACAAATTTCTGAAATGAATCGAAAAGGAAACTAGAGAAAAGACAAAAAGCAACAAATCTCTGAAATGAATCGAGTAAGTAAAGTCGAGAAAAGACAAAAAGCAAACAAATTCCTGGAAAGTATCAAAAAATAAAATTAGAGAAAAGACAAAAAGCAAGAAATTTCTGAAATGAATCGAAAAAGTAAAGTATAGAAAAGACAAAAAGCAACTTATTCCTGAAAAGTATCTCAAAATTAAAGTCGAGAAAAGACAAATAGCAACAAAATTGTGTGAAATAAATCGAAAAAGTAAAGTCGAGAAAAGACCAAAAGCAACCAATTTCTGAAATGAATCCAAAATGTAAAGTAGAGAAAAGACAAAAAGCAACAAATTTCTGAAATGCATCGAAAAAGTAATGTAGAGAAAAGACAAAAAGCAACAAATTTCTGAAAGTAATCGCAAAGTAAAGTAGAGAAAAGAGAAAAAGCAACAATTTCCTAAAAATTTTGTAAAATTAAAGTAGAGAAAAGACAAAAATCAACGAATACCTGAAATGAATCGAAAAAGTAAAGAAGAGAAAAAACAAAAAGCAACAAATCACTGAAATGAATCGAAAAATAAAGTATAGAAAAGACAAAAAGCAACTTATTCCTGAAAAGTATCTCAAAATTAAAGTAGAGAAAAGACAAAAAGCAACAAAATTGTGTGAAATGAATCGAAAAAGTAAAGTAAAGAAAAGACAAAAAGCAACAAATTTGTGTGAAATGGATCGAAAAAGTAAAGTAGAGAAAAGAGAAAAAGCAACAAATTTCTGAAATGAATCGAAAAAGTAAAGTAGAGAAAAGACAAAAAGCAACAAATTTCTGAAATGAATCCAAAATGTAAAGTAGAGAAAAGACAAAAAGCAACAAATTTCTGAAATGAATCGAAAAAGTAAAGTAGAGAAAAGACAAAAAGCAACAAATCTCTGAAATGAATCGAGTAAGTAAAGTAGAGAAAAGACAAAAAGCAACAAATTTCTGAAATGAATTTAAAAATTAAAGTCGTGAAAAGACAAAAAGCAACAAATTCCTGAAATGAATCGAAAAATAAATTAGAGAAAAGACAAAGAGCAAACAATATCTGAAATGAATTGAAAAAGTAAAGTAGAGAAGAGACAAAAAGCAACAAATTTCTGAAATGAATCCAAAAAGTAAAGTAAAGAAAAGACAAAAATCAACGAATACCTGAAATGAATCGAAAAAGTAAAGAAGAGAAAAAACAAAAAGCAACAAATCACTGAAATGAATCGAAAAAGTAAAGTATAGAAAAGACAAAAAGCAACTTATTCCTGAAAAGTATCTCAAAATTAAAGTAGAGAAAAGACAAAAAGCAACAAAATTGTGTGAAATGAATCGAAAAAGTAAAGTAGAGAAAAGACAAAAAGCAACAAATTTGTGAGAAATGAATCGAAAAAGTAAAGTAGAGAAAAGAGAAAAAGCAACAAATTTCTGAAATGAATCGAAAAAGTAAAGTAGAGAAAAGACAAAAAGCAACAAATTTCTGAAATGAATCCAAAATGTAAAGTAGAAAAAGACAAAAAGCAAATTTCTGAAATGAATCGAAAAAGTAATGTAGAGAAAAGACAAAAAGCAACAAATTTCTGAAAGTAATCGAAAAGTAAAGTAGAGAAAAGACAAAAAGCAACAATTTCCTAAAAATTTTGTAAAATTAAAGTAGAGAAAAGACAAAAAGCATCAAAATTCTGAAATGAATCGTAAAATTAAAAGTAGAGAATAGACAAAAAGCAACAAATTCCTGAAAAGTATCGAAAAATCCAAGTAGAGAAAAGACAAAAAGCAAGAAATTTCTGAAATGAATCGAAAAGTAATGTAGAGAAAAGAAAAAAGCAACAAATTTGTGTGAAATGAATCGAAAAAGTAATGTAGACAAAAGACAAAAAGCAACAAATTTCTGAAATGAATCGGAAAGGAAAGTAGAAAAAAAGCAACAAATCTCTGAAATGAATCGAGTAAGTAAAGTCGAGAAAAGACAAAAAGCAACAAATTCCTGAAAAGTATCAAAAATAAAATTAGAGAAAAGACAAAAAGCAACAAATTTCTGAAATGAATCGAAAAAGTAAAGTAGAGAAAAGACAAAGAGCAACAAATATCTTAAATAAATCGGAAAAAGTAAAGATACAGAAGCAGACAAAAAGCAACAAATTTCTGATCTCTCTCT
>CM042159.1:76456988-76470311 GCA_023376005.1 Doryteuthis pealeii | reverse complement strand
CACAGGCATAATCAGATCATTTCTGAAAGAACGGAATTAAAGTGAGAAACCGCAGAATGCACAAGTTTCTGACGAATTGAGCTTAGTAATCAAATCTGAAATCTATCAAAGTAAAGCATTAAAGACAAACAGGACGTTCTGAAATGTACTCGCACGATAAAGTAAGAAATAACAAATGCCAATTTCTGAATAATAACTCAAGTGAGAATGAACAAAGTATCTCTGTCTCGTAGTAAAAGTAAAGTAGAGAAAAAGAGAAAAAGCAAATAATTTCTGAAATAATCGAAAAAGTACAGTAGAGAAAAGAGAAAAAGGAACACATTTCTGAAATGTATCGAAATAGTAAAGTAGAGAAATAACAAAAGGCAACAAATTTCTGAAATGAATCGAAAAAGTAATGTACAGAAAAGACAAAAAGGACAAATTTCTGAAATTAACGAAAAAGTAAAGTAGAGAAACAGACAAAAAGCAACAATTTCCTGAAAATTTTGTAAAATTAAAGTAGAGAAAGACAAAAAGCAACAAAATTCTGAATGAATCGTAAAATTAAAGTAGAGAAAAGACAAGAAACCAAATTCCTGAAATGAATCGAAAAAGTAAAGTAGAAGAAGAGACAAAAAGCAAGAAATTTCTGAAATGAATCCAAAAAAGTAAATAGAGAAAAGACAAAAAAGCAAACAATTTTGTGTAATGAATCAAAATGTAAAGTAGAGAAAAAGACAAGGAGCAACAATTTTCTGAAATGAATTGAAAAAATTAAAGTAGAGAATAAACAAAAGGAACAAATTCCTGAAAAGTATCGAAAAAATCAAAGTAGAGAAAAGACAAAAAGCAACATATTTCTGAAATGAATCGAAAAAGTAAGTAGAGAAACACAAAAGCAACAATTTCTGAAATGAATCGAAAAATAAAGTAGAGAAAAGACAAAAAGCAAGAAATTTCTGAAACGAATCCAAAATAAAAAAAGACAAAAGAAAAGGCAACAAATTTGTGTGAAATGAATCGAAAAAGTAAAGTAGAGAAAAGAAAAAAGCAACAAATCTCTGAAATAGTATCGTGAACGTAAAGTAGAGAAAATAAAAAAGCAACAAATTCCTGAAAAATATCGAAAAATTAAAGTTGAGAAAGGACAAAAAGCAACAAATTTCTGAAAATGAATCGAAAAGTAAAGTAGAGAAAAAACAAAAGCAACAAATTTCGGAAATGAATTGAAAAATTAAAGCCGAGGAGAAAAAAAGCAACAAATTCCTGAAAAGTATCGAAAAACAAAGTAGAGAAAAGACAAAAAGCAACAAATTTCTGAAATGAATCGAAAAAGTAACGTAGAGAAAAGACAAAAAGCAACAAATTTCTGACATGAATCGAAAATGTAAAGTAGAGAAAACCCAAAAACAACAAGTTTCTGAAATGAATCGAAAAGATAAAGTCGAGAAAAGACAAAAAGCAACATATTTCTGAAATGAATCGAAAAAGTAAGTAGAGAAAAGACAAAAAGCTCAATATTTCTTAAAAGTATCGGAAAATTAAAATAGAGATAATACAAAAAGCAAATTTCTGAAAAGAATCGGAAAATTAAAGTTTCTTGAGAAAAGACAAAGAGCAATAAATTTCTGAAATGAATCGAAAATATAAAGTAGCGAATATCCAAAAAGCAACACATTTCTTAAATGAATCGAAAAAGTAAAGTAGAGAATAGCCAAAAAGCAAGATATTTTTGAAAAGAATCGAAAAATTAAAGTAGAGAAAAGCCAAAAAGCACCAAATTTCTTAAAAGTATCGAAAAATGAAAGTAGAGATAATACCAAAAGCATCAAATTTCTGAAAAGAATCGAAAATTAAAGTAGAGAAAAGACAGAATGCAACAAGTTTCTGAAATGAATTGAAGAAATAAAGTAGAAGAAAGTCAAAAAATTCCTGAAATTAATCGAAAAAGTCAAGCAGAGAAAAGACAAACAGGAACACGTTTCTGAAATGTATCGAAATAGTAAAGTAGAGAAATAACAAAAGCAACAAATTTCTGGAATTAATCAAAAAACTAAAGTAGAGAAATGACAAAAAGCAATAAATTACTGAATTGAATCTAAAAAGTAAAGTAGAGAAAGAGAAAAAGCAAATCATTTCTGAAATTAATCAAAAAGTACAGTAGAGAAAAGAGAAAAAGGACACATTTCTGAAATGTATCGAAATAGTAAAGTAGAGAAATAACAAAAGGCAACAAATTTCTGAAATGAATCGAAAAAGTAATGTACAGAAAAGAACAAAAAGCAACAAATTTCTAAATTAATCGAAAAAGTAAAGTAGAGAAAAGACAAAAAGCAACTATTTCCTGAAAAATTTTTATAAATTAAAGTAGAGAAAAGACAAAAAGAAACAAATTTCTGAAATGAATCGTAAAATTAAAGTAGAGAAAAGACAAAAAGCAACCAATTCCTGAAATGAATCGAAAAAGTAAAGTAGAGAAGAGACAAAAAGGAAGAAATTTCTGAAATCCAAAAAGTAAAGTAGAGAAAAGACAAGAAGCAACACATTTCTGAAATGAATTGAAAAATTCAAGTAGAGAATAGACAAAAAGAAACAAATTCCTGAAAAGTATCGAAAAATCAAAGTAGAGAAAAGACAAAAAGCAAGAAATTTCTGAAATGAATCCAAAAAGTAAAGTAGAGAAAAGACAAAAAGCAACAAATTCCTGAAAAGTATCGAAAAAGTAAAGTAGAGAAAACAAAAAAGCAACAAATTTGTGTGAAATGAATCGAAAAAGTAAAGTAGAGAAAAGACAAAAAGCAACAAATTTCGGAAATGAATTGAAAAATTAAAGTCGAGAAAAAACAAAAAGCAACAAATTCCTGAAAAGTATCGAAAAATCAAAGTAGAGAAAAGACAAAAAGCAACAAATTTCTGATATGAATCGAAAAAAGTAAAGTAGAGAAAAGACAAAGAGCAACAAATATCTGAAATGAATCGAAAAAGTAAAGTAGAGAAGAGACAAAAAGCAACAAATTTCTGAAATGAATCCAAAAAGTAAAGTAGAGAAAAGACAAAAAGCAACAAATTTCTGATATGAATCGAAAAAAGTCAAGTAGAGAAAAGACAAAAACCAACGAATACCTGAAATGAATCGAAAAAGTAAAGTAGAGAAAAGACAAAAAGCAACAAATCTCTGAAATGAATCGAAAAAGTAAAGTATAGAAAAGACAAAAAGCGACTAATTCCTGAAAAGTATCGAAAAATTAAAGTTGACAAAAGACAAAAGAAAAAAATTTGTGTGAAATGAATCGAAAAAGTAAAGTAGAGAAAAGACAAAAAGCAACAAATTTCTGAAATGAATCGAAAAGTAAAGTAGAGAAAAGACAAAACGGAACGAATTCTAGAAATGAAACGAAAAATGAAATTAGCGAAAAGACAAAAAAGAATAACTTCCTGAAATAAATCAAAAAAGTAGAGAAATCAAAAAAGTAGAGAAATCAAATTTCTGAAATGAATCGTAAAATTAAAGTAGAGAAAAGACAAAAAGCAACCAATTCCTGAAATGAATCGAAAAAGTAAAGTAGAGAAGAGACAAAAAGGAAGAAATTTCTGAAATCCAAAAAGTAAAGACAAAAGGAAACAAATTCCAGAAATGAATAAAAATAAGTGAAGTAGAGAAATGAATCAAAAAGTGAAGTAGAGAAAAGCAACAAATTTCTGAAACGAATCGGAAAAGTAAAGTAGAGAAAAGACAAAACGGAACGAATTCCAGAGATGAATCGAAAAATTAAATTAGCGAAAAGACAAAACAGAAAAAATTCCTGAAAAAAATCAACAAAAAGCAACAAATTTCTGAAATGAATCGAAAAAGTAAAGTAGAGAAAAGACAAAACGGAACGAATTCCAGAGATGAATCGAAAAATTAAATTAGCGAAAAGACAAAACAGAATAAATTCCTGAAATAAAACAAAAAAGTAAAGTAGAGAAAAGACAAAAAGGAACAAATTCCAGAAATGAATAAAAAAAAGTGAAGTAGAGAAATGAATCAAAAAGTGAAGTAGAGAAAAGCAACAAATTTCTGAAACGAATCGGAAAAGTAAAGTAGAGAAAAGACAAAAAGCAACAAATCTCTGAAATTAATCGAAAAAGTAAAGTATAGAAAAGACAAAAAGTGACTAATTCCTGAAAAGTATCGAAAAATTAAAGTTGAGAAAAGACAAAAGAAAAAAAATTTGTGTGAAATGAATCAAAAAGTAAAGTAAAGAAAAGAGAAAAAGCAACAAATTTCTGAAATGAATCGAAATAGTAAAGTAGAGAAAAGACAAAAAGCAACAAATTTCTGAAATGAATCGAAAAAGTAAAGTAAGAAAAGACAAAACGGAACGAATTCCAGAGATGAATCGAAAAATTAAAATTAGCGAAAAGACAAAACAGAAAAAATTCCTGAAAAAAATCAAAAAGTAAAGTAGAGAAAAGACAAAAAGGAACTAATTCCAGAAATGAATAAAAAAAGTGAAGCAGAGAAATTAATCAAAAAGTGAAGTAGAGTGAAGCAACAAATTTCTGAAACAAATCGGAAAAGTAAAGTAGAGAAAAGACAAAAAGCAACAAATTTCTGAAATGAATCGTAAAATTAAAGTAGAGAAAAGACAAAAAGTAACAAATTTCTGAAATGAATCGAAAAGTAAAGCAGAGAAAAGACAAGACGCAACGAATTCTAGAAATGAAACGAAAAAGGAAATTAGCGAAAAGACAAAACAGAATAAATTCCTGAAATAAATCAAAAAAGTAAAGTAGAGAAAAGACAAAAAGGAACAAATTCCAGAAATGAATAAAAGAAAGTGAAGTAGAGAAATGAATCAAAAAGTGAAGTAGAGAAAAGCAACAAATTTCTGAAACGAATCGGAAAAGTAAAGTAGAGAAAAGACATAAAGCAACAAATTTCTGAAATGAATCGAAAAAGTAAAGTAGAAAAAAGACAAAAAGAAAAGAATTCTTTAAATGAATCAAAAAAGTAAAGTAGAGAAAAGACAAAAAGGACCAAATTCCTGAAATATATCGAAAAGTAAAGTAGAGAAAAGACAAAAGGAACAAATTCCTGAAATGAATCGAAAAAGTAAAGTAGAGAAAAGACAAAAAGCAACAAATTTCTGAAATGAATCGAAAACGTAAAGTACATAAAAGACAAAAGGCAACAATTTCATGAATATTTTCGTAAAATTAAAGTAGAGAAAAGACAAAAACGGAAGGAATTCCAAAAATGAATCGAAAAATTAAATTAGGGAAAAGACAAAATAGAACAAATTCCGGAAATAAATCGAAAAATTAAAGTAGAGAAAAGACAAAAAGGAACAAATTCCAGAAATTAATCAAAAAAGTGAAGTAGAAAAAAGAGTACAAGGAACAAATTCCTTAGAAGAATCGAAAAAGTAAAGTTCAGAAAAGACAAAACGAAGAATAAATCAATGAAATGAATCGAAAAAGTAAAGTACAAAAAAGACAAAAGGAATTAATTAAAGAAAT
This sequence comes from Doryteuthis pealeii, assembly GCA_023376005.1. Lineage (NCBI taxonomy): Eukaryota > Metazoa > Mollusca > Cephalopoda > Myopsida > Loliginidae > Doryteuthis > Doryteuthis pealeii. The sequence goes on along the minus strand of CM042159.1, from coordinate 76,464,824 downwards.
GAATCTCAAAATAAAGTAGAGAAAAGACAAAAAGAAACAAATTTAGGACTGAATAAAAAAAAGTAAAGTAGAGAAAAGACAAAAAGAAATAAATTCCTGAAAAGGATCGAAAAGGTAAAGAAGAGAAAAGACAAAAAGCAAAAAATTTCTGGAATGAATGAAGAACGTAAAGAAAAGACAAAAAGCAACAAATTTCTGACATGAATCCAAAAAGTAAAGAGAAAAGAAAAAAAGCAACAAATTTCTGAAATGAATCGAAAAAGTAAAGTAAAGAATAGACAAAAAGCAATAACTTCCTGAAAAGTATCGAAATAGTAAAGTAGAGAAAATACAAAAAGGAAAAAATTTCTGAAATGATTCGAAAAAATTTCTAACATGAATCGAAAAAGTAAAGTAGAGAAAAGACAAAAAGCAACAAGTTTCTGAAATGAATTCAAAAATAAAGTACAGAAGAGACAAAAAGCAACAAATTTCTAAAATGAATCGAAAAAGTAAAGTAGAGAAACGACAAAAAGCAACAAATATCTGAAATTAATCGAAAAAGTAAAGTAGAGAAAAAACAAAAAGCAACAAATATCTGAAATGAATCGAAAATGTAAAGTAGAGAAAAGACAAAAAGCAACAAAATTTCTGAAAAGTATCGAAAAATTAAAGTAAAGAAAAGACAAAAAGCAACAAATTTGTGTGAAATGAATCGAAAAAGTAGAGTAGAGAAAAGACAGAAAGGAAAAATTTCTGACATGAATCGAAAAAGTGAAGTAGAGAAAAGACAAAAAGCAACAAATTTCTGAAATGAATCCGAAAAATAAAAGTGGAGAAAAGACAAAAAGCAACAAATTTCTTAAATGAATACAAAATATAAAGTAGAGAAATAACAAAAAGCACTAGATTTCTGAAAAGTATCGAAAAAATTAAAGTGGAGATAATACAAAAAGCAACAAATTTCTGAAATGAATCGGAAAATTAAAGTAGAGAAAAGACAGAGAGCAAAAGGTTTCTGAAATGAATTGAAAAATTAAAGTAGAAAAAAGACAAAAATTCCTGAAATGAATCGAAAAAGTAAAGCAGAGAAAAGACAAAAAGGAACACATTTCTGAAATGTATAAAAAAAGTAAAGTAGAGAAATAACAAAAAGCAACAAATTTCTGAAATGAATAGAAATATTGTAGTAGAGAAATAACAAAAAGCAACAAATTCTTGAAAAGTATCGAAAAATTACATTAGAGAAAAGACAAAAAGTAACAAATTTGTGAAATGAATCGGAAAATTAAAGTAGAGAAAAGACAGAAAGCAAAAGGTTTCTGAAATGAATTGAAATAATAAAGTAGTAAAAGTACAACAAATTCCTGAAATGTTATTACAAAAAGCAACAAATTTCTGAAATGAATCGAAAAAGTAAAGTAGAGAAAAGAGAAGAAGCAACAATTTCCTAAAAGGTTTTGTAAAATTAAAGTAGAGAAAACACAAAAAGGAACAAGTTTCTGAAATGAATCGAAAAAGTAAAGTAGAGAAAACACAAAAAACAAAAAATTTCTGAAATGAATCGAGAAATAAATTAGAGAAAAGACAAAAAGCAACAAATTTCTGACATGAATCGAAAAAGTAAAGTGGAGTAAAGACAAAAAACAACAAATTTCTGAAATGAATCGAAAAAGTAGAGAAAAGACAAAAAGCAAAACATTTCTGAACTGAATCCAAAAATAAAGTAGAGAAAAGACAAAAAGCAAAAAATTTCTAAAATTAATACAAAAATAAAGTAGACTAAAGACAAAAAGCAACAAATCTCTGAAATGAATCGAAAAAGTAAAGTAGAGGAAAGACAAAAAGCAACAAATTTCTGAAATGAATCCAAAAATAAAGTAGAGAAAAGAAAAAAGCAACAAATTTGTGTGAAATGAATCGAAAAAGTAAAGTAGAGAAAAGACAAAAAGCAACAAATTTCTGAAATGAATCAAAAAAGTCAAGTAGAGAAAAGAAAAAAATCAACGAATACGTGAAATGAATCGAAAAAGTAAAGTATAGAAAAGACAAAAAGCGACTAATTCCTGAAAAGTTGAGAAAAGACAAAAGGAAAAAATTTGTGTGAAATGAATCGAAAAAGTAAAGTAGAGAAAAGAGAAAAAGCAACAAATTTCTGAAATGAATCGAAAAAAGTAAAGTAGAGAAAAGACAAAAAGCAACAAATTTCTGAAATGAATCGAAAAAGGAAAGTAGAGAAAAGCAACAAATTCCTGAAAAGTATCGAAAAATTAAAATAGAGGAAAGACAAAAAGCAACAACTTTCTGAAATGAATCCAAAAATAAAGTAGAGAAAAGACAAAAAGCAACAAATTTCTGAAACAAATCCAAAAACTAAAGTAGAGAAAAGACAAAAAGCAACAAATTTCTGATATGAATCCAAAGAGTAAAGTAGAGAGAAGACAAAAAGCAACAAATTTCTGAAATGAATCGAAAAAGTAAAGCAGTGAAAAGACAAAAAGCAACTAATATCTTAAATGAATCGAAAAAGTAAATTAGAGAAAAGACAAAAAGCAACAAATTTCTGAAATGAATACAAAATGTACAGTCGAGAAAAGACAAAAAGTAACAAATTTCTGAAATGAATTGAAAAAGTAAAGTAGAGAAAAGACAAAAAGCCCCGATTTTTTTACAAAAAGCAACAAATTAAAGAAATTTATCGAAAAAGAAAAGGAAAGAAAAGACTAAAAGGAACAAATTAAAGAAATTAATTGAAAAAGAAAAGGAAAGAAAAGTCTAAAAGGAACAAATTCAAGAAATGAATTGAAAAAGTAAAGCAAAGAAAAGACAAAAAGGAACAAATTCAAGAAATGAATTGAAAAATTAAAGCGATGAAAAGACAAAAAGGAAAAATTTAAAGAAATGAATCGAAAAAGTAAAACAGATAAAAGACAAACAGGAACAAATTCAATAAATGAATTGAAAAAGTAAAGCAAAGAAAAGAAAAAAGGAACAAATTCAAGAAATGAATCGAAAAGAAAAGCAGAGAAAAGACTAAAAGGAACAAATTAAAGAAATTAATCGAAAAAGAAAAGCAGAGAAAAGACTAAAAGGAACAAAGTAAAGAAATGAATTGAAAAAGTAAAGCAAAGAAAAGACAAAAAGGAACAAATTAAAGAAATTAATCGGAAAAGAAAAACAGACAAAAGACAAACGGGAACAAATTAAAGAAATAAATAAAAAAAAGCAGAGAAAAGACTAAAAGGAACAAATTAAAGAAATTAATCGAAAAAGTAAAACAGACAAAAGACTAAAAGGAACAAATTAAAGAAATGAATTGAAAAAGTAAAGCAAAGAAAAGACAAAAAGGAACAAATTCAAGGAATTAATCGAAAAAGAAAAAGAGACAAAAGACAAACAGGAACAAATTAAAGAAATGAATCGAAAAAGAAAAGCAGAGAAAAGACTAAAAGGAATAAATTAAAGAAATTAATCGAAAAAGCAAAACAGACAAAAGACAAACGGGACCAAATTCAATAAATGAATTGAAAAAGTAAAGCAAAGAAAAGACTAAAAGTAACAAATTAAAGAAATTAATTGAAAAAGTAAAACAGACAAAAGACTAAAAGCAACAAATTAAAGAAATGAATTGAAAAAGTAAAGCAAAGAAAAAACAAAAAGGAACAAATTAAAGAAAAAAAATAAAGCAGAGAAAACACAAACAATTCAAGGAATGAATCGAAAAAAGAAAGCTGAGAAAAGACACAATGGAACAAATTCTGGAAATGAATCGAAAAAGCACTGCAGAGAAAAGACAAAAACGAATAAATTCATGAAATAAATTGAAAAAGGAAAGCACAGGAAATGAATTGGAAATGTAAACCAGAGAAAAGAACAAATGAACAAATTCAGGAAATGAATCAAAAAAGTAAAGCAGTAAAAAGACAAAAAGGAATGAAATTCGAGAAATGAATCGAAAAAGTAAAGCAGAGAAAAGAGAAAAAGGAATAAATTCAGGAACTGAATCAGAAAAATAATGAGAAAAAAGACAAAAAGGAAGAAAGTCAGAAAATGAAGCGGAAAAGTAAACAAGAGAAAAGACAAAAAGAAACAAATTCATGAAAAGAATTGGAAAATATTCTGAAAATGAATCGAAAAAGTAAAGCAAAGAAAAGACAAAAAGTAACAAATTAAGGAAATGAATCAAAAAGTAATGCAGACAGAAGACAAAAAGGAAAATATTCAGGAAAGTAATCTAAAAAGTAAAGCAAAGAAAAAAAAAGAAGGAACAAATTCAGGAAATTAATCGGAAAAGTAAAGCAGAGGAAAGACAGAAATGAATAGATTCAGGAAATTATCGAAAAAATAAAGCAGAGAAGAGACAAAAAATTCAGAAAATGAATGGAAAAGTAAAACAGAGAAAAGACGAAAAGGAACAACGAATTTTCAAATCGGGGTTTGTAGAGATTTTTTACTTCCCAACGGCTATTAAAAAACAAATATAACAGTGTAACACAAATTAATGAAATAACATTGAATTTGGTATTTTTAGCAAGCCCCTAACGGGACGAATGATGCCTGAAAATAATGCATCGAAACACTACGAACTCATTACGAACAGACCTTTTTTCAGCTTGTTTTGATGCATGTAAAATAAAAAGAACAACGCCTGGCGGACCCCTTAAAACTAAAAAATTAACAATCATACTGTTGTTTCTAGTTAGAGGCTGTGACTGGACACCTTACCTGATAGTTGGTACGATGAAAAACTTTGAGCGAATTTTCGAAATCGGGGTTTGAAGGGATTTTTTTTTACTTCCAAACGGCTATTTAAAAAAAGAAGGTGTAAGACTATCGAAAATTAACAAAATAACATTGAATTGGGTATTTTCAGCAAGCCCCGAACGGGTCTAATGATGCCTGATAGTTTACAAGTTTGAAATTTTTGGTTAACTTTAAAAATTTTGCTTAAATTAATATACTGAAAATCTAGCGTCAAAAACAAGCCAAAAAGCCTTCAAAACAGGCCTTTTTTCAGGTTGATTTCAGGCATGTAAAAAAAAAATTAAAAAGCCCGGCGGACCCCTTAAAACTATGAAATTAACATTCCAACTGTTGTTTCTAGTTAGGGCCGTCCCCGGACACCTTACCTGATAGTTTGTTGTTGAAAACTCTGGGCAATTTTCCAAATCGGGGTTTGAAGGATTTTTTTTACTTCCAAACTGGCTATTAAAAAACAAAAAAAAGTGTAACACTATCGAAAATTAATAAAATAACATTGAATTTGGTATTTTTAGCAAGCCCCTAACGGGTCTAATGATGCCTGATAGTTTGCAAGTTTGAAAATTTTGTTAACTTTAAAAATTTTGCATAAATTCATATACTGAAAATCGAGCGTCAAAAACAAGCCAAAAAGCCTTCAAAACAGGCTTTTTCAAGTTGATTTCAGGCACGTAAAAAAAAACTTAAAAACGCCCGGCGGACCCCTTAAAACTATGAAATTATATTCCAACTGTTGTTTCTAGTTAGGGGCCGTCCCCGGACACCTTACCTGATAGTTTGTTGTTGAAAAACTCTGGGGCAATTTTCCAAATCGGGGTTTGAAGGATTTTTTTACTTCCAAACTGGCTATTAAAAAACAAAAAAAACCGTGTAACACTATCGAAAATTAATAAAATAACATTGAATTTGGTATTTTTAGCAAGCCCCTAACGGGTCTAATGATGCCTGATAGTTTGCAAGTTTGAAAATTTTGGTTAACTTTAAAAATTTTGCATAAATTCATATACTGAAAATCGAGCGTCAAAAACAAGCCAAAAAGCCTTCAAAACAGGCCTTTTTCAAGTTGATTTCAGATACGTAAAAAAAACTTAAAAACGCCCGGCGGACCCCTTAAAACTATGAAATTAATATTCCAACTGTTGTTTCTAGTTAGGGCCGTCCCCGGACACCTTACCTGATAGTTTGTTTGTTAAAAAAGTAAAAATCCTTCAAACCCCGATTTGGAAAATTGCCCCAGAGTTTTCAACAAACAACTATCAGGTAAGGTGTCCGGGGACGGCCCCTAACTAGAAACAACAGTTGGAATATTAATTTCATAGTTTTAAGGGTCCGCCGGGCGTTTTTAAGTTTTTTTACGTGCTGAAATCAACTTGAAAAAGGCCCGTTTTGAAGGCTTTTTGGCTTGTTTTTGACGCTCGATTTCAGTATATGAATTTATGCAAAATTTTTAAAGTTAACCAAAATTTTCAAACTTGCAAACTATCAGGCATCATTAGACCCGTTAGGGCTTGCTAAAAATACCAAATTCAATGTTATTTTATTAATTTTCGATAGTGTTACACGGTTTTTTTTGTTTTTAATAGCCAGTTGGAAGTAAAAAAATCCTTCAAACCCCGATTTGGAAAATTGCCCCAGAGTTTTTCAACAAACAAACTATCAGGTAAGGTGTCCGGGACGGCCCCTAACTAGAAACAACAGTTGGAATATTAATTTCATAGTTTTAAGGGGTCCGCCGGGCGTTTTTAAGTTTTTTTTACGTGCCTGAAATCAACTGAAAAAAGCCCTGTTTTGAAGGCTTTTTGGCTTGTTTTTGACGCTCGATTTTCAGTATATGAATTTATGCAAAATTTTTAAAGTTAACCAAAATTTTCAAACTTGCAAACTATCAGGCATCATTAGACCCGTTAGGGGCTTGCTAAAAATACCAAATTCAATGTTATTTTATTAATTTTCGATAGTGTTACACGTTTTTTTTGTTTTTTAATAGCCAGTTGGAAGTAAAAAAATCCCTTCAAACCCCGATTTGGAAAATTGCCCAGAGTTTTTCAACAAACAAACTCAGGTAAGGTGTCCGGGGACGGCCCTAACTAGAAACAACAGTTGGAATGTAATTTCATAGTTTTAAGGGGTCCGCCGGGCGTTTTAATTTTTTTTTTACGTGCCTGAAATCAACTGAAAAAAGGCCTGTTTTGAAGGCTTTTGGCTTGTTTTGACGCTAGATTTTCAGTATATTAATTTAAGCAAAATTTTTAAAGTTAACCAAAAATTTCAAACTTGTAAACTATCAGGCATCATTAGACCCGTTCGGGGCTTGCTGAAAATACCCAATTCAATGTTATTTTGTTAATTTTCGATAGTCTTACACCTTCTTTTTTAAATAGCCGTTTGAAGTAAAAAAAAATCCCTTCAAACCCCGATTTCGAAAATTCGCTCAAAGTTTTTCATCGTACCAACTATCAGGTAAGGTGTCCAGTCACAGCCTCTAACTAGAAACAACAGTATGATTGTTAATTTTTAGTTTAAGGGTCCGCCAGGCGTTGTTCTTTTATTTTACATGCATCAAAACAAGCTGAAAAAAGGTCTGTTCGTAATGAGTTCGTAGTGTTTCGATGCATTATTTTCAGGCATCATTCGTCCCGTTAGGGCTTGCTAAAAATACCAAATTCAATGTTATTTCATTAATTTGTGTTACACTGTTATATTTGTTTTTTAATAGCCGTTGGGAAGTAAAAAATCTCTACAAACCCCGATTTGAAAATTCGTTGTTCCTTTTCGTCTTTTCTCTGTTTTACTTTTCCATTCATTTTCTGAATTTTTTGTCTCTTCTCTGCTTATTTTTTCGATAATTTCCTGAATCTATTCATTTCTGTCTTTCCTCTGCTTACTTTTCCGATTAATTTCCTGAATTGTTCCTTCTTTTTTTCTTGCTTTACTTTTAGATTACTTTCCTGAATATTTCCTTTTTGTCTTCTGTCTGCATTACTTTTTGATTCATTTCCTTAATTTGTTACTTTTTGTCTTTTCTTTGCTTTACTTTTTCGATTCATTTTCAGAATATTTTCCAATTCTTTTCATGAATTTGTTTCTTTTTGTCTT
>CM042159.1:76388119-76456888 GCA_023376005.1 Doryteuthis pealeii | reverse complement strand
TGAACTCGGAATTCAGAGATAACTGTTGCTTAGAACTGTCTTAACCTAACTACCTTATCCACTAGGCCATGAGTCCGACAAGAAATACCTGAAGAAGGCTGGAGGGCATTGAGGCAAACTGGGCTCTTTAAACCTTGTATATCAACCAGTCTAGAAGGAAAACTCTGAATTCAAATTTAAACTCAAAAAAAAAAAATATATAACCCTTGGGAAAGGTATAAATTCCCTCACCCTCCCCGCCAGCTATGGGTTAAATAGTATCACCATCGTTCTTTGCAAGGATGGCTTTGGAATTAAATAAACCATGAAGGTTGATTTGCCATTAAGTAAATCGGATCAAATATCTAATAATCATCAGGGTGGCCTAAAGTCGGTATCAGCCAATCAGCGAGGAAGTCTATCCCCTTTCACTAGCACTAGACCAAGGAGATTGTTTTTATATCTAAGGTGGGGCACCACACCTACTATTAGCGCCTTATTTTACTGCACAGATCCCTGTGCTACTCATACGCTGAGTTGGTGGTGAGGGCTGGTATTAAATTAGGAACCTTGTGGTTTCTAGCCGAACACTCTGACTCCCAAACAGAGACCTGTTTGGGAAAGGACAGTTTTGTTTTTCACTACAAAGTTTTGGTTGTTTGTAAACAAAACCTCAAATGATTTTTTTGACATCAGATTTTCACTGTGAGATTTTTTAAAAGTTACTTTATGTTTATTAACAAACCAAAGACACATTCTTATATCAAAATAATTGTTGATTTTAATAAACAAAAAATTTATTTCAAAGCAAAAACTGTCCTTTTCCAAACTGGTCTCTGTTGGGGTGCCTATTTGATACTTGATCCGATTTGATTAATGGCATATCAACCTTCATGGTTTATTTAATTCCAAAGCCACCCTTGCAAAGAACGATGGTGATACTATTTCTCTGAATGTTTGAGATGAGGCTTGATGATTAGTATATTAGAAAGAAGGTTCCCGAGTCCGACAAGAAACACCTGAAGAAGGCCGGAGGGCATATCGGCCGAAACGTTGTACAAATAACAATAAAGATGGAGACAATAGTCCGAATAACGCAGATAATACTGATGGTGATACTACTTAACCCATAGCTGGCGGGGAGGGTGAGGAAGTTTATACCTTTACCAAGGGAGATTTTTTTTTTTTTTTTTTGAGTTTAATAGGTTTGAATTCTGAGTTTTCCTTCTCCTAGACTGGTTGCTATACAAGGGTTAAAAAGCCCAGTCTTCCCAACAATTTTCCCATAGCTGGAGGGAAATAGATAAGTTTGAATTCAGTTTTCCTTCTCCTAGACTGGTTGCCATACCAAGGTTAAAAAAAAACAATCTACTCTATTTTACTCACACAAAGACGCAAGCTACTATTCAGTAGCCATGGATCTGCGAGACTAGCTTGCTAATCATTACAACATTATGGGAAGCCATAAAAGTAGACCTTACGTAAAAAAGAAGTTTTAACATAATGTTGGGGTGCCTATTAGATACTTGATCCAACAAATCAACTAAACTCTTAGTAAGTCCCTAAGTTTTGTTTTGCAGAACAAAAAATATAATATTTCTGCAGATAAAATGTTACATTCAACAACAAACAACTGAAATGTAAAGTTTATGATGATGATATTAAACACTCAGCAGGTGATGTGACCTATAAAAATATCTAAATGCATATCATTGTAATTATCATAAAGTCATGATTCCCTCTCTATCTCTCTCACTATCCGTCCCTGTCAGTCATTGTTCCTGGCAAGTTCTCCACACATGAAAGGTTTTTCTTTCTTGTGTGTAGGATGTGTAGAATGGGGTAGGTCAGTTTATTTTTTCACTTTTTTAAAATATCAAATTGTCCATCCATGCGAAAGTTGTATGTTAGTATACTGATACCAAAAATTAGATCTTTTACTTGCACTGTTGTTTGAGGAAATAGCATCAAAGATCGTTTACTAAAATGCACTAAAAATCCTTGTTTTCGCTAGGGATTGACGTGACCAGCCGATTGATTGGAATATGAAATAAATCCAATGTATACATTTTTAATTTCTCAACTGGATTAAGACTTTTAATAAAAAAAATCAAACTCTAAGGACAATATAACTTAATACATTAATTCATTTCAGTTTTTTGTTTTTTTTTAATTTAAGGACAGCATCAATTGATGTTGTATAGATCTAAAGTTGTTGCATACTGATTCAGTTATACACTTTTTTTACCTCAGCATTGGTATTTTAAGGGAATTGAGTTATAAACTTATCATACTGAAATAAACTGAAAATTACTATTCACTGGTAATTTTGCTGAAATATTTCTATTTCAGAGTAACTATAAAAACAAACTTAAAACAGTCCACTTTCAGAGTTCCGAAGTCAAATAATGAATAAAACAAAACGTCTTCTGCATAAAATAACCCAACAAGGGTTGAGATGCCGAAAATTCAACCAACCAACCTAATCCAATTCTACTAGATAGGTTCAAGGACTTCTAGGTTAGATTAGGTTGGTTGGTTGAATTTTCGGCATCTCAACCCTTGTTGGGTTATTTTATGCAGAAGACGTTTTGTTTTATTCATTATTTGACTTCGGAACTCTGAAAGTGGACTGTTTTAAGTTTGTTTTTATAGTTACTCTGAAATAGAAATATTTCAGCAAAATTACCAGTGAATAGTAATTTTCAGTTTATTTCAGTATGATAAGTTTATAACTCAATTCCCTTAAAATACCAATGCTGAGGTAAAAAAAGTGTATAACTGAATCAGTATGCAACAACTTTAGATCTATACAACATCAATTGATGCTGTCCTTAAATTAAAAAAAAACAAAAAAACTGAAATGAATTAATGTATTAAGTTATATTGTCCTTAGAGTTTGATTTTTTTTATTAAAAGTCTTAATCCCAGTTGAGAAATTAAAAATGTATACATTGGATTTATTTCATATTCCAATCAATCGGCTGGTCACGTCAATCCCTAGCGAAAACAAGGATTTTTAGTGCATTTTAGTAAACGATCTTTGATGCTATTTCCTCAAACAACAGTGCAAGTAAAAGATCTAATTTTTGGTATCAGTATACTAACATACAACTTTCGCATGGATGGACAATTTGATATTTTAAAAAAGTGAAAAAATAAACTGACCTACCCCATTCTACACATCCTACACACAAGAAAGAAAAAACCTTTCATGTGTGGAGAACTTGCCAGGAACAATGACTGACAGGGACGGATAGTGAGAGAGATAGAGAGGGAATCATGACTTTATGATAATTACAATGATATGCATTTAGATATTTTTATAGGTCACATCACCTGCTGAGTGTTTAATATCATCATCATAAACTTTACATTTCAGTTGTTTGTTGTTGAATGTAACATTTTATCTGCAGAAATATTATATTTTTTGTTCTGCAAAACAAAACTTAGGGACTTACTAAGAGTTTAGTTGATTTGTTGGATCAAGTATCTAATAGGCACCCCAACATTATGTTAAAACTTCTTTTTTACGTAAGGTCTACTTTTATGGCTTCCCATAATGTTGTAATGATTAGCAAGCTAGTCTCGCAGATCCATGGCTACTGAATAGTAGCTTGCGTCTTTGTGTGAGTAAAATAGAGTAGATTGTTTTTTTTAACCTTGGTATGGCAACCAGTCTAGGAGAAGGAAAACTGAATTCAAACTTATCTATTTCCCTCCAGCTATGGGAAAATTGTTGGGAAGACTGGGCTTTTTAACCCTTGTATAGCAACCAGTCTAGGAGAAGGAAAACTCAGAATTCAAACCTATTAAACTCAAAAAAAAAAAAAAAAAAAATCTCCCTTGGTAAAGGTATAAACTTCCTCACCCTCCCCGCCAGCTATGGGTTAAGTAGTATCACCATCAGTATTATCTGCGTTATTCGGACTATTGTCTCCATCTTTATTGTTATTTGTACAACGTTTCGGCCGATATGCCCTCCGGCCTTCTTCAGGTGTTTCTTGTCGGACTCGGGAACCTTCTTTCTAATATACTAATCATCAAGCCTCATCTCAAACATTCAGAGAAATAGTATCACCATCGTTCTTTGCAAGGGTGGCTTTGGAATTAAATAAACCATGAAGGTTGATATGCCATTAATCAAATCGGATCAAGTATCAAATAGGCACCCCAACAGAGACCAGTTTGGAAAAGGACAGTTTTTGCTTTGAAATAAATTTTTTGTTTATTAAAATCAACAATTATTTTGATATAAGAATGTGTCTTTGGTTTGTTAATAAACATAAAGTAACTTTTAAAAAATCTCACAGTGAAAATCTGATGTCAAAAAAATCATTTGAGGTTTTGTTTACAAACAACCAAAACTTTGTAGTGAAAAACAAAACTGTCCTTTCCCAAACAGGTCTCTGTTTGGGAGTCAGAGTGTTCGGCTAGAAACCACAAGGTTCCTAATTTAATACCAGCCCTCACCACCAACTCAGCGTATGAGTAGCACAGGGATCTGTGCAGTAAAATAAGGCGCTAATAGTAGGTGTGGTGCCCCACCTTAGATATAAAAACAATCTCCTTGGTCTAGTGCTAGTGAAAAGGGGATAGACTTCCTCGCTGATTGGCTGATACCGACTTTAGGCCACCCTGATGATTATTAGATATTTGATCCGATTTACTTAATGGCAAATCAACCTTCATGGTTTATTTAATTCCAAAGCCATCCTTGCAAAGAACGATGGTGATACTATTTAACCCATAGCTGGCGGGGAGGGTGAGGGAATTTATACCTTTCCCAAGGGTTATATTTTTTTTTTTTTGAGTTTAAATTTGAATTCAGAGTTTTCCTTCTAGACTGGTTGATATACAAGGTTTAAAGAGCCCAGTTTGCCTCAATGCCCTCCAGCCTTCTTCAGGTATTTCTTGTCGGACTCATGGCCTAGTGGATAAGGTAGTTAGGTTAAGACAGTTCTAAGCAACAGTTATCTCTGAATTCCGAGTTCAATCCTGAGTAGAGGCAGTAACATAGAAAAATAATTAACACAACTCCTACCCCAGCTATGGTTAGCGGAATGAGAACAGGATACCCCCGTGGACTAAATAAAGGGTTAGGTTCAAAGTTCTGTGATGGCTCCCGATTATGACAAGAAAGTTCCCGAGTCCAACAAGAAATACCTGAAGAAGGCCGGAGGGCATATCGGCCGAAACGTTGTACAAATAACAATGAAGATGGGGACAATAATCCGAATAACGCAGATAATTCTAAATATGTTTAATATTACATTCAAACAAAGGATATCATTTGGGGTAGATTAGGAAAAAAATGTGACTTCTCGCTGGGTGGAATGAAGCGGTATAGGACGTTAAGAGTTAAGGCAGTGACCCCCCCCCACTTAACACTTGAGTGATTAGCGTGAGTGCTATACAGTCTTCCTCACGTGGTCTAATGTTAACAAGCTAGATTCGCAAACAACTGTTAGTGAGTTCAATTCTCACTGGGTGACACATTCTGGCTTTATGCTGTATCTAAGCTAAGCTTAAATAACTATACAGGACTGGGTTAGTTCAGTCGGTAGAGCGTTTGGCTAGAAACCACAAGATTTCTAGTTTGATACTGGCCCTCGACAACTGAGCGTATGAGTAGCACAGGAATCTCTGAGGTAAAGTAAGGAGCTGGTGGTCGGTATGGCGTTCCACCTTAGACGCAAAAATAATCTCCTTGGTCTAGTGCTTGTGAAAAGGGGATAGACTCCCTTGCTGATTGGCTGATACCGACTTTAGGCCACCCCGACAAGTTCACATTTACTTCCTCTTCATGTCGTGTTTTGCAAACTAAATATGAACAGGTCATTGTATCGAGCACTTGGCTTATTTCAATTGAAACCTGTCTGTATATTTCTTTCAACAAGGGGAAGAAGCACTATTCGACTATCTCAATATTTAGATAGCTAGGAGGTGAAAGGAGGCCATAGAAGGACCCTTACGTAAAAAGAAATTTTAACGTAATGTTAAAAGTAAAGAGGTTAGCATACACAAGATCGGTCTGAGCTGAAGAAGCGGCTCATTATGTGTATTTGATAGGCTGATTTTAAAGGCTGCCTGACACCCCAACACTTAAATGGTTAGCGCTGGGGTAGTACAGTCTTTCCCTTTATCTTGCGTGTTGTAAACCAAATAAGAACAGGTCACTGTATCGAGCAGCGTTTTACAGCCTTTTTTTTTTTACTGCGACCCACAGCAAGAACCACAGTTTGCATCACGACCCATAATTCTTAGGATGTAATAAGACAAACTCTGTTCACTAGGTTCCTTTAATAATAATAATGAAATTTATTGTGTATAGTGCTCAGGTGCACCACAACTCATCAAAGTCTCATGTCAAGTACACAGAATAATGTATTAGTGTCAGGAACATGAACAGTTTACAGTAGTAATGTGCGCGTGTGTGCATATGTGTGTGGAGAGGGGCATCAGGTATAGTGTCGGCGGAGTACAGGAAACATGGAGGCTTTGAAAGATTCAGTGTTTCGGCAGCCTACAACGGATTTATTCCATGTCTCCACAATTCTGTGCGAAAAAATGTTTCCAAAAGTCACGTGAGCAGTGCTGTTTTCTGACTTTGTAGGCATGCCCACGTGTGTTAGAAGGATGGAGATCAAATAGGTGCTCAAGGTTGCTGTTGTTAAGATGATTAATGACCTTTTATTCAGTAACGACAATTTATATGCATATTTTGTTTATGATTTACACATTTTTTAATTTTTTTGTATGAATATTATATTATTACTTTTAGAAAAACAAATATGAAGGAAATTCCGACACATATATCTTTCACATCCTTCAAGCTCTCACTTGCGTATTTTGGATTTCCTTTCTTTTTTGTCACAACCCATTTTATTTTTCACGCGACCCACAGCTTGAAAAACCCTGGTATCGAGCACTTGGCTTATTTCAATTGAAACCTGTAAATTTCTTTTAACAAGGGGAAGAAGCACTAATCGACTGTATCTCGAGTTTTTTCTTGTTTTTATTGGCGAGATATTCTGATCGGGGTCAGTTGTAAATCAAATGACTTGACAAAAATGAAATTATTAAGTAATTAAAATTATACGTACATACATACATATATATATATATATATTATGGACTCTCCCGTCGATTTTCGACGCATGAGGGTTCACACACACAATGAACACCCACACAGGGATTTGTTTATAGTGGTGAAGGCTTGTGTTGGACCATCCACACTTTTTGGCACAGTCGATAGGAAAGAATTGGTGCATCAAGGGTTGCCACAAACCCAATCAACGACCGACCTCAGGAATTTTGAATTCAGAGTTATCCCTCTCCTAGACTGGTTACCTACCCAAGACTGAAGGGCCCAGTCTGCCCTACTATTTAACCCATAGCTGGAGGGAATTGTGAATTCAGAGTTTTGGAGACGCGTGGGCTAGTGGTTAGAGTCGTGGAAAATGGACTTGTCGATTCGAGTTCAATTCCTAGACGAAGCTGTTGGCATTTCACATAGCGCTAATACCCTTGGGAAAGGTATGAATCCAAATATTCTCCCTCCAGCTATGGGTTAAATAGTAGGACAGACTGGGCCCTTCAGCCTTGGGTGGGTAACCAGTCTAGGAGAGGGATAACTCTGAATTAAATATATATATATATATATATATATATATATATATGAGTTAAGGTAGCATGGAAATGTAGTTAGCACCTGGTTACTGACATTTTCTCGCCTATTTGATCTTCAGATAAAAAATGATATTGATCCCTGTTTGCTTAGAAATAAAATAAAGTCGTCAGGGTGGCCTAAAGACGGTATCAGACGGACAGCAAGAGAGTCTATTCCCTTTTCACTAGTGCTAGACCAAGGAATTTGTTTTGGGCGTTTGAGGTGAAGCGCCATACCTACCATCAGCTCCTCACTTTACTGCCTGTGCTGCTCATAACCTTATAGCACCCGAAGACAGCTTGGAAAACTTGAAAGTTGGGGCGCTCATGTATTAACTAAGTTTTGTTTAGTTATGACACAAGGCCGATTGTATGGGACACCCAATGACATTCGAAATCACGAGTAATGGTCTGCAAGTCTAGCTTGTTAACCATTACACAACATGTATAATTAACTATACTAATTAAAAATGAAATTAAATAAAAATGTGGTACTAATGCAGAATAGTGCGCAAGTGATGATAACATTTCATACGTATAAAAAGTAATAAATTTCATTACATTTCACGGAAATACCCGAAACTTTTCAGACGCTACGATTAGGTCTAGAGAAAGGGTTAGGGTTAGGTTACTTCGGGAGTTTCCGTAATCTAATGCTTTTTTATGCGTAAAATGCGATTCTAATGATATTATCTCTTGCGCGCTATTCTGCATTTGTACCGATGTTTGTACCGGGGGACGGAAACGGCACTAATGAAGAATAGTGCGCAAGAGATAGTATACTTAGATTAAGATTACGTATAAAAAGGCATTACATTTCACGAAAATATCCGAAACCTTCGAGGGGTTAGGGTTCGGATTAGTTTTAGGGTTAGGCTACCTCGGATGTTTTTGTAATCTAATACTTTTTTATGCATAAAATGCGATTCTAATGATATTATCTCTTGCGCGCTATTCTGCATTTGTACCAAAAATGTAAATAAATAGAATCAAATAGGATAGGTTAATTTATCAAACTATCTACAAGAGGATCTCAAGGCGTGGCATAATAGTTAGAGTGAGATGGACTAGCAAGCAGATACCACTGGGTGACCAAAATTGCTGGCCTTTTGCCATGATTAGGTTAAGATTAAAGCACTGTGAACGATATTTACTAGGATTTAAACAAATACTCAAAACGAATAATAAAATTATCGCAAAAACAAAAAAAAACGGCTGAATAAAAAAAAAAACGTTAACTGAACTGGTAAAAAAGAAAAAGAAGATGGGGTCTGGATTGAAATACGAAAAAGAAATGCAGTTATTAAAATGTTTTGTAAAAAGTAATGGCTAGACTTTTATTTATTTAAGGACAACAAAATGAAGTTCTTTTAAATCTAACTTTTAAATGGGTAAGTACTTCACGCTTATCGTCGGATTTCATAAAATTTGGGGCTAATTTAATATCTAACTAAAATGTATTAAAATTAATTACATATATAATAATATTATTTTGCTTTTTCGCTAATGCTCATTATGTTACTACTTTTCGACTGAACAAGAAAAAATACCAATTTGATTTAATCGATCTAATTAATAATAATTCGTTTTTTAAGTGTAAATCTGCGCTTAAATTGTTGGTGCCTCCTAGGTAATTATTAACTAAGTTAGAGACAAAATAAATAATTAAAGAAAGAAAGAAAATTAAAATAAAAAAAACAACGTTAATATACAAGTGTGTGTGTGGGGGGGGAGTAAAGAAAAGAAAAAAAGTTACATACTTACTCGATATTTCAATTCAAATCCAGTTTTATGAAAAAGAAAAAGAATTACAAACAGGTGCGAGGTTGACGTTCGAAAAAGAAAAGAAAACAAAAAAAAACTTCGATAGCAACTTATCCGCCCGATTTTTAACTTCGTCACAATTTCTTTTTTTTTTTAAATGTTAATTAATAACTAATAATTATTCAGTGGTTTATTAAAACAATACAGTTGTCTTTTCTTTTAACTTATTATTAATTAAACTAATCTCTTTTTAACTTATTATTATTTCTTTCTAATCCGTTTTTGTAGGTTCGTTCAACGCAACGCAGTTGAGTTAGCCATTGGCTGGCAAGTCCTTTTTTTTTCTTTCTCTTTTCTTTCTTTCTTTCTTTCTTTTTTTTTTTATTACCTTTCAGAGTAAAACTGTCGACCTGTGTGAGGTGAAATAAATCATATTATTTCATTTCGCAACTTGACATTATTCTCTCCTCCCCCTTTTTGATTCTACTTTTCCCTCTGTCATTTTAGAGACTCTCTCTCTCTCTCTATCTCTTTCTTTATCAATCATTAATCTATCAATCAATCTCTCTCTCTCTCTCTCTCTCTCTCTCTTATTAAATGAGTCGTTCCCGTTTTTACTTCGTTGTCTCCTCTTTCTTCTTCTATTTCTTCTATTTCTACTACTACTACTACTACTTTACTCTATATCCCTTTATTTTATCAATCGTTAACCCCCTCTCTCTCATTAAAAGGAGTCGTTACCGTTTTTACTTTACATCCCCTTCTCCCTCCTCCTCTCCTTCTTCTTCTTCTTCTTTTTCCTCCTCAGTCACTTTACTCTATCTCTCTTTCTTAATCAATTCTCACCCCTCTCTCTCACATTAAAAATAAGCTGTTCCCCTTCTTCTTCTTCTTCTTCTTCTTCTTCTTCTTCTTCTTCTTCTTCTTCTTCTTCTTCTTCTTCTGTCATTATACTCTTTTTAGCAATCTTTAATCTCTCTCTCTCTCTCTCTCTCTCTCTCTCTCTCTCATCGTTCCGTTTTTACTCTACCCCCCCCCCTTCTCTTCTCTCTCAAATCTTTTCTTTGATTACGATATTCAACAAGTTAATAAACATTTCTTTGTTGTTTTTTTAACCCCTTCACTCGTTATTTTTTTTTAAGTCAATGTTTAATTTTCGGATTTTTCTAAAAAAATTATTTTTCGCCTCATTTTTCTCTTAATTATTTTTAAAAAAAAACCCATTCTTTCTGAAAATCTTTTTTCTCACTCTTAACCGTTTTTTCTTTCATTCATTCTTTGTCTCTCGGTAATTTTTTAAAATTTCTTCTCTCTCTCTCTCTCAACCGGTAATTTTGATCTTTTGTCGTCCCGGCCTGCTGCTCTAATTAACGCTATGTTTTAGCGTGTCGCCGTCAGGCGGATTTCCGGCCCAACTTAGATATTTTATGAAACGTGTTTTTGTCGCTTTTTTGGTCGGCAAATTTATGTATATATTTTACAGCCCTTCCCTTTAAATAATTTTTTTTTCTCTATTAAATTTGTACAATTTCAAATCTCAGAGCGTACGCTCAAAGATAAAACGTGTACGGTATGAAAATTGGTCAAAACTTGCAAATCGTCATCAAAATTAAAACAAAATTTTGACGACAATTTGCAACACATCTATTAATCTATTAATAATGGAGATTCGCTTCCGGTTTTTGTCTGTAACAAAAACTACGTCACTGCTTATGTCACATTACCCAAAATCGTCATAACATAGAATAAATACACTAAAAATTTGAACATGCAACATTAGACAGTCCTCATTGTTTTTTAAAACAAGTTTTAATAAATACATGACTGGTATTATATATCTATATATAGTTTGTTTTATTTTAATACATATTTAAAGTTTACATTTGAAATTGTTTTATTTTTGAATCCTTTAATGAATTTGATGATTTTACTTACTTAGGGTACAAACTCGCTGACATTGAATTTTTTACTCCCACCCCTCAGGCAATATATTTCAAAAATCTATTTTTACATCGCCCGGGGGGCGGGGGGTTATTTTGTACTAGTCAAACTAAATTTTCAAATTAAAATTAATTTTAAAAATCCGATTCAAAATACTTTACTTTTTTCTTTTTTTTTTTTTGGTATGTCAGGTTAGTAATTGTTTTATTTCATTTATTTAACGAATCTTGAAATATTTTCTAAACTAAAATATTTATGTGCAGTTTAGAAAATATTTCAAGATTCGTTAAATAAATGAAATAAAACAATTACTAACCTGACTTAGCTGACTTTAGTTTGATGTGTTGCAAATCGTCGTCAAAATTTTCCGTTTTAATTTTGACGACGATTTGCAAGTTTAGCCGAAAATTGTTTTGAAATTTCATTTTTGTAAAAATTCAATTGAAATTTGTCCAAATTCAATCGAAAAAGACATTTTTAATAGCAGGGGTTGTCAAATATCAACATTGATTTGCCAACAAAAAGTGACAAAAACACGATTCGGAAAATATCTAAGTTGGGCCGGAAATTCGACTGAAGACGGCACGCTAAAACATTAAGCAGAAATAAGAACAGGAGGCCGGGACGACAAAAGATCAAAATTGCCTATCTCCCTCACTCCACCCCCTCTCTCTTTCTTTCTTCTCTTTCTCTTTCTCTCCTCTTTCTCTCTTTCTCTCTCACCCTCTCTCTTTTTCTCTCTCTTTCTTTCTTTCTTTCTCTCTCTCTCTCTTTCATATTTTTGTTCTCTTTTTCACTCTATTTTCTCCCAACTCTCCGCCTCCTACTTTCTCCTATTCTTTTTTCGCTTCCTCTCTCTCTCACCCCTCTCTCTCTTTCTCTATCACTCCATCTTTCTCTCTCTCTCCTCCTTCTCTCTCTCACCCCCTCTCTCTCACCCCTTTCTCTCTCTCTCTCGCCCCCTCTCTTCGCCCCTTCTCTCTCTTTCTTTCTCTCGCTTTCTCTTCTCTAACCCCTCTCTCTCTTTCTCTCTCACCCGTTTCCTCTCTCTCGCCCCTCTCTTTCTTTCTTTTCTTCTCTTTCTCTTTCTATCCACCCCCTCTCCCTCTTTCTCTCTCNTCGCCCCCTCTCTCTTACTCCCCCTCCATCTACCTCCTCTCTCTCGCCCCTCTCTCTCACCCCTCTCTCCACCCCTCTCTCTCGCCCCTCTCTCTCACCCTTCTCTCTCTCTCGCCCCCCTCTTATCACCCCTCTCTCATCTCTTTCTTCTCTCTCTCTTTCTCTCTCACCCCCTCTCTCTTCTCTCTCTCTCACCCCTCTCTCCCCTCTCGCCTCCCCCCCTCTCTCTCTCGTCCCCCTCCTTCTCTCTCTCTCTCTCTCTCTCCCCCTAAAAACTGCAATAGTAGCCCAAAAAGACTCAGTTTCTTCTCTCTTACATAATTAATTTAAATAAAAAGAAAAATATAATTACTTCTTTCTCTTCTCTTTGTGGGGTGTGCTACACACCCAACTGGATTTGCTGAACACAGACGTCAAGTCTATACAAGAGATTTGCCGACATTAAGAAAAAAAAAAAAAAATAAAATTAAAACACTCTTGTTCTATTCATTCAGGATAGTTTTTATTTTTTCACAAAGTGTTTTTGTAAAATTAATTTCACTTGAAAAAAAACAAACAAAACACAAACAAAACAACAACCCCCTCCCCCAAAAAAACAAACAAACAAAAACCAAACAAGTTCAGTAACAATGGAAATTTCCGTTAATTGTGCGGTAGTTTTGGTGCGCGTGTATTAGGTACCACCAATTTTCCCTGTGAAATTTACCCGGGTTAGCTCAGTCGGTAGAGCGTTCGGCTAGAAACCGCAAGTTCGATACCGGCCCTCGCCAACTCAGCGTATGAGTAGTACAGGGATCTGTGCGGTAAAGTAAGGAGGTGATGTTAGGTGTGGCGCTCCACCTCAGACGCTAAAAAACAATCACCTTGGTCTAGTGCTGGTGAAAGGGGATAGACTCCCTCGCTGATTGGCTGATTACCGACTTTAGGCCGCCCCAACGACTTTACTTTTTACTTATATTTAACACAATTAAACTTGCATAAAGGTTAATATTATCTTGAAAATTTTTACTCCATTCAAAAAAGAAACATTAAATAAACTCCTGATGAGATTTTTTTTTAAATTTCAGCTTACAGAAATAAATGAAAGGGTATTTTCGCGGAGTTCCGTCCCGGCCTCCTGCCTCAGAACCGCTAGCCGGTGGCTGCTGAAAAACAAAACAAAACACCGGCTACGATTGAAGTCCCGTAGCCGAAGTGGTGTCATTTGGAAAAAAAACTAGGGTTAGTGTTAGGGTTTATGGTTAGTTTAATAGGAAAATAAATAATTATGATTTCTGTTTTTTCTGGGTCACCCTGTGTACAGACCGAAAAAAAACCCACAAATTTTGTAATAAAACAGTTACTTTTGACGTGGAGGGGGTAGGTTTGGGGTTGGGGTAAGGGTTAGGTTTGGGGTTAGGGTTGGATTGGGTTTTCGGGAAAAAAACCCTCAGTTGGTTGTTTTTTTGTTTTCTTTTCAAGTGACACCGCTTCGCCTACGGATTTCATTCGTAGCTGGTGGTTTTTTTTTCAGCAGCCACCGGCTAGCGGTTTTTGAGGCAGGAGGTCGGGACGGAACTCCGCAAGAGTACGCTGATCACGTGACCTATTTTGGAGTACCTAGTGTGTATATATTGAGGGAGTAGCCAAAAAATCGGATCCTACGAGTTTTAAAAAGCGAATTAACAATTAATTAAATCTATTATTTAAGGTTAAACTTTGTCTAAAGATAAGTAGTACATAATAACCATCATTAAAAAGAAAAAATATAATTACAACATATGATTTATTTTAAAAAGATTTAAAAAACTTTTTTTTTGGTCAATTTCGACGGTATCCGCCATTCTATCTCTTTTTTTTCGATGGTTTTAAAGTGCTTGTTTACATTTTACTGTAACATTCGATCAATCTGCATTGCAACAATTACCAAAAAATCAGGTAATTATACCGAATTTTATAATGAAATTTTTTCAGTATTGATTTAATATAATTAATGATTTTATTTATAATGCATCAGTTATTTTATTTCAAAACTTTAATTTAGTATTTTTGCTATGAAAAAATTAATATATATTCAAAATATGAAAATCCGATGTTAAGTCTAAAATGTTATATATTTTTAGATTTAGAAAATAATATCTATTTAATGCAAACCTTATTTTAGATACATAAAGTAATAAGTTTTGAAGAAAAACTCGATTGAAAATGTACCCCCTCCCCTTTTTAAGTAGAAAAAACATCAATTGTATAATTTTTTCTTTATAAGATAATAGCCAATTAATAATTATCGAAGTGAGTAAAAAATAAATCTCCAAAAAATTAATTATTATTCATTATTTTTTTACATTTTATTTTTCGATTTTCGGTACTTATTTTCTCATAGAACAGTAGGTACCACCAAACCGTTTTAGGCATTCTGAATAAAACGGAAATATAGATATTTCCGAAATTTTTGTTTATCAAAAAATCTCTATAAAAAAAGATCGTACAGGGTTGTTACAAAAAGAAATAGTAATCTCAAAGATCAAATTATCCGATTGGGAAAAAATTACATCGTTATCTTAAGAAATAAACAAACCTGCCCGTTATTAACATGCGAAAGGGTAATTTTCAGACCGTAATATAGACAGAAAAGTTACAAATTATTTCCCTTTTACGTTTAACCAGTAAAGTGATGGAATGAAAATTTGAATATTTTTTCAAGAAGAAAAACTGATAAAAATAATCTATTATACTTAATTTTTATTTTAATTATTTGAAAAAGTTAAATAAATGATTTTTTTCACGCTAAACCTGTCAGCCTAACAGGAACAAACTTCGGTTACTTAGAAGCGTCTCATCTCTTTGTAAAACAAATATGCTCAGCAATGCTCTTCCGTACATTCTAAGGATCACACATTACTATTCAACAATAAAATTACAAATTCTTTAAAATATTAATCAGCTCGTATCGGACCAATGTTTAGTGCACCTGAATTAATAAAATTCATATTTTTAATATCCCGTGAAAAATTCGATTTTTTGACGCAGAAAAAAAAAATTTAATTTATTTCACGCAGAAAATAAAATATTTAATCACACAAAAGATTGAAAATCTTTAAAAATTAATTTCTTAAAAAAAAATTTTTTTTGTTGACAATTTAATAGTATATAGTACATACCAATTATAAAAAAAAAGTTTTCAAATATTAATATAATGAATTTTTTTGCACTTTTTTTATTTCCGATTTCATTAATTTTTCCTCAAAAACTAGACCTCGTACATTCATACAATTTATATGATATAGTTATTCGAACTCTTATCTTTATAGAAAAAAAAGAAAAATATTTTCTGACGCGTCATTTTTTTTATCTCATAAAATAAAATGGGGGGGGGGGGGATAGACCTCGTAAAATACTTTCCCTAATTATATTTTAGAAAAAAACTCATTTCACAGATGTATTTTACAGTACAATGGTAAAAAACATTTATGGAATTTTCGTCGTGAAAATCAGATTATTGATTTTTCATAGAATTTTAAAAAAATCCCTCTATCGGTAACTTGTTAAATTTCAGTTTGATTTAACAGTGCAAAAATGAAAACATTGTGTTTTTTCAATCATAATTTTATTCATTTTTCCGTAAAATGCTGAAAATTTTAAAAAAAATCATGACAGGAAGTTTATTTTATGGTTTTTTCTTTTAAATGGAAAAAATAAATTTCAAGAAAATATTAAATTTTTTCTGTAAGTTTGTCATTGTGTTAATATAGGGGGGAGGGGGGGTAAAATTTCACAAGGGTCAAATTGGTGGTACCTATAAACAGCAACCGTGAAAAAATGTTTTTTTGTTTCTATTCATAAGCTTCGGTCTTTTATTCATTTATTTATAGTTGGTAATTAGTACAATATAAGAACCAACTCGAACACATTTTTACGCCCCCAACAAAAGGAAGGGTCAAAATTAAGTGACCTGAAAAATGAGAAAGGTTTTTCAATATAAATATAATAATGCAATGATAAAAATCGTTCATGTGATGAAATAAACACTGAAATAATTTTTAATTAAAAATCCCGATAATTTCCTTGATTTTTGGTAATTATTTTCCTGTAGGGAGGGCTAAAGTTCATTTTGTCAAAAAAGCATTTTAAGGCTCAGTTTTGCCAAGTAAGCTAAAGTTGTGAAGTGACTTCAAGCCACAATAGACTATTCATCTGCGTTCTATAATCACCCCTTAGTTAAAAAGAAAAATGATAAATAAATAAATAATTAATATAAATAACTAGTAAACATAAAAGAGACAAAATTGCACCAATTTTTAAGGCGGACGAGAAAGGAAGTTTAAATGCAAGGAGAGGAATAATTACAATTTATCTTCCTAGAGTTTACTACTTCCTTGGCTCATATTTAGGTTTCAATTCCCAAGACAAAAGATGATTTGTTTTTATTGTTCTGGATTGCTCGGATGTAGAGAAGAATATTTAATATTGAGTCTCACCCGAAAAAACCGAAAGGAAGAGACCCCACCCCCTAAGAACCACAAGAGGTTGTGGGTTCGATTACCGGCCCTTGCCATCAGTCATGTAGTATGAACAACGAAAAGACACGTAATGCACGTATATGGAAAATAATGGGCCGCAAATAAATAAATCAACGATCATAAATGGAAATCCAATCTCACAAGACGTTAAAGATGACACGTTCTTCCAGGCCGGTATGTCGTGTCAGTACGTTGCTGTAATGACTGCACCACCTGGCCCTAACCGAAGCGACCTAGAGATATAACGTAGATGAGGCTGCAGCAAAATCGCTGCGGTATCCTGAACACAGACGTGGAAACAACACGCCCGAGACAACAGCTGTAACGGTTACCTGCCAATCAGTAGATGCGAGTCACTCCCAAACCATCCGAGTAACGATGACAAAGACACGCGGGAACACTGCTGGGAAGCAAGGACAGAACTCATAAAGCGAACGTCGCTCCGTGGAAGCCTCACATGGACAAGCCAGTGTGGGCCGACCAGCACAAAACCTGAATATTGATCAGCTCTGTGCGGGATACGGGATGGCTGAATAGAGGACCCTCCCGAGAATGAATGAGTGATAGGCGAACCGATGGAGAAGAGACTTGACATTGGGATATCACGCGAGACAAGCCGGACAATCATGTGATGAGAGTTACTTATATAGGACATAGTCAAGCAATTGGAATTTAACTCAAGCAATTCCTTTATCAATTGTTTTTTACTCTCTCGCCGAAAATTAAACATCGTGTATTATTTCCTGATTTGGGAATTCAAACAAATAATTTCGCATAATGTTTCCAACTCGATTCTTCATTTCCAAATATTTTTTCCCAAAAATATATTTCTTTCTTTCTTTTTTTATGCGCATAAATTTACTTGTAGTCTAAAACTGATTCCTATATGCTAACCCTTAAATTAACCCAAGACCCGTAATTATGTTAAGAGAAGATGAGTTTTATAGTGAAAATGTCCACATAAACGGAAGGACATTTGGTGAATTGTTTAATCCTGCTTAGCAAATATAAATATCAAACATAAATAAATATTAAATGAAATTAAGTGAATATATCAAGCTGAATATTAAATAAATTAAGTGATTAAATATAACTATTGAAACATAATAAAATTAAATAAATTAAGTGAAATATTAAACTGGATATTAAGTGAATAATTAAGATTAAGCTGATTAAAATATAAAATATCAAACCATCCAATAGAATAATTAATAATTAAGTAATATATTAACTGAATATTAAGTGAATATATAAATAATTAAGTGATTAAATATAAATATTAAACAGTAGATAAAAATAATTAAATAAATTAAGTGAATAATAAGTGAATTTCAAGTGAATATTAAATAATTAAGTGATTAAATATAAGATATTAAAACATAGATAAATATTAATAATTAAGGTGAATATTAAGTGTGAATATTAAGTGAATAATTAAAATATTAGTGATTTAAAATATAAATAATTAAAACATTAGAACAAATAATCAAATAAATTAAGGTGATATTAAATTGAATGATTAAGTGAATATTTAATAATTAAGTGGGATCTAAATACAATATTAAACATAAAAGATAATTAAATAATTTAAGAGTGAATATTTTAAGATGAATATTAAGTGAATATTAAATAATTTAATGATTAATATAAATATTTAAAATAGATAAAATATTATAATAAATTAAGTAATATTAACTGAATATTAAGTGAAATTATAAATAATTAGTAATTAAATATAAATTTAACATAGATAAATATTAAAATAAATTTAAGTGGAATATTAAGTGAGATATTAGAGTGAAATTTAAATAATTAAGTGATTATAATATAAATATCAAAACTCATAGATAAATACGTTAAGTAAATTAAAGAGGGAATAAGGTGATATTAATGAATTAAGGTGATTAAATATAAATATCAACATAGATAAATATTAAATAAATTAAGTGAATTAAGTGAATAATTAAGTGAATATTAATATATTAAGTGATTAAATGTAAATATCCAACACATAGATAAATATTAAATAAATTAAAGTGAATATTTAAGTGAATATTAATAATTAAGACTGAAAATATAAAATATACAACTTAGAGTAAATATTAATAAATTAAGTGAATATTAACTGAAATATTAAGTAAATATTAAATAATTAAGTGATTAAATATAATAAATATCAACGACGAATAGAATAAATATTATAATAAATTAAGTGAATATTAAGTGAATATTAAATAATTAAGTGATTAAATAATAATATATTAACATAGACATAATAATATTGAAATAAATTAAGTGCATATTACTGAATATTAAGTGAAATAATAATTTAAATAGTGTTAAATATAATATTAAAACATAGATAATAGTTCAAATAAATTAAGTGAAATAACTGAAATAGATTAAGTGATATTAAATAATTAAGTGATTAAATATAAATATTAAACATAGAATATATTAATAAATTAAGTGAATTTAAGTGGAATTATTAAGTGATAATTAAATAATTTAAGGTGATTAAAATATAATATAAACATATACAAATTATCAAATAAATTAAGTGGATATTAAATGAATATGTAAAGGTGAATATTAAATAAGTTAAGTGATTAAATATAATATTTAAACAGTGATAAATATAAATAAAATTAAGTTGAAATTATGCAATAGATTAGTGAATATTAAATAATTAAGTGATTAAATAAATATTAAAACTAGCGATAAATATAAATTAATTAAGTAAATATTATGTAATAAGTGAATATTAATTTAAGGTGATTAATATATAAACTAATTATATTATATAAATATTAAAATAGATATTAGAATACATTAAGTGAATAATTAAGTGAATATCTAATAATAGATAAGTGATTAAATATAAATTATCAAACAAATGATAAAAAATATTAATAAATTAAGTGGAATATTAAGTGGAATATTAAATTAATAATACGTGGATTAAATATAAATATTCAAACATAGATAAATATTAAATATTAAGTGAATATTATGGAATTAAGTGAATATTAATGATTAAGTGATTAAATGTAAATATCAAACATAGATAAATATAATAAATTAAAGTGAATATAAGTGAATATTAATAATTAAGTGATTATAATTAATATCACAACATGAAATATTAAATAAATTAAGTGAATACTAAAGTGAAATTAAGTTAAATTTAATAATAAAGTGATTAAATATCAATATAAACATAGACAAATATTAAATAAATTAAGTGAATATTAAGTGATATATTAATTAATAATATAGTGATTAAATATAAATATATAACATTAGATACATATTAATAAATTAAGGTGAATATTAACTGAATTATTAAAGTGAATATTAAATATATAAGCTGGATTAAATATAAGAATATTAAACAATAAAGATAATATTAAAATAAATTCAAGTGAATATTAAGTGAATATTACGGTGAATTTAACATATTAAGTGAGTTAGATATAAATTTAAACATAGATAAATATTAGTAAAATAAGTGAATATTAAGTGAATATTAATGATAATATTTAAGATAATTAAGTGGATTAAATATAATATTAAACATAGACAAATATTAAAATAAATTAAGTGAATATTAAGAAATATTAAGGAATATTAATATAATAGTGATTAAATATAAATATTAACATAGATAAATATTAAATATAAATTAAAGTGAAATATTAAGTGAATATAGTGAATATTAAATAATTAAGTGATTAAATATAAAATATTAAACATAGATAAATATTCAATAAATTAAGTAAATAATTAAACTGAATATTAAGTGATATTAATAATTAGTGATTAAATATAAATATTAAACATAGATAATATTAATAAATTAGTTGAATATTAGTAATATTAAGTTGAATATATAAATAATTAAGTGATTAATATAAATTACAACAATAGATATAAATATTAATAAATAAGGAATATTAACTGAATATTAATAATTAAGTGATTAATATAATATCACCAAATAGATAAATATTATAATAAATTAAGTATATTAAGTTGAATATTAAGTGAATATTAAATAATTAAGTTGATTAATGTAAATATCACACATAGATAATATATATAAATTTAAGTGAATATCAAGGTGAATATTAAATAATTAAGTGATTACATATCAAATATTAAAAATAGATAAATATTAATAAATAAGTGAATCTTAAGTGAATAATAATTAATATAGTGAAATAATAAATATTAAACATGATATATAATATATAAATTAAGGGAATATTAAGTGAATATTAAGTGATATTAATAATTAGGTGATTAAATTAAAATATTAAACATTAGATAATATTAAAGAAATAAAATTAAGTGAATATAAAACTGAATATTAAGTGAATTATAATTAAGTGATATTAAATATAAACGCTTAATAAATTCATAGAAATATTAATGTAATTAGCTGAATATTAACTGATATAGTTATAAAATAATTAAGTGGATTAAATATAAATAGTTAAACATATAGATAAATATTAAAATTAATAGTGAATATTAAGTAGAAGTGATAAAATAATCTTAAGTGTTAAATATAAATATCAAAGCTAGATATATTAATAAATTAAGTGAAATCTTAAGTGAAATATTAAATAATTAAGTGATTAAATATAATATCAAACATCAAATAATATTAATATATAAAGTAAACTATACTGAATATAAGTGAATATTAGTAGATTAAGATGATTAAATATAGATATGAAACATAGATAAATAATAATAATTAAACGAATTCTGAATGATCGTGAATATAAATAAGAGATATAATACAAGTAGATAATATATAAATAAGTTATTATGCATGATATTATAAGGTGAATTAATATAATATCATAACACTAGATAATATTAAATATATAAGTGAATAATTAAGTGATTCTAAAGTGAATATTACATAATTAAGTGCATTAAATTAAATATTAAACATCAGATAAATATTAATAATAGTGATATTAACTGAATATTAAGTGATATTAATAATTAAGTGATTAATATAAATATTAAACCATAGAAATATTAAATAAATTAAGTGAATTAACTGAATATTAAGTGAATATTAAATAATTAAGTGAATTAATATTAAATATTACATTAGACAAATATTAAATAAATCTAAGGGAATATTAATGAAATTTAAGTGAATATTAAATAATTAAGTGGTTAACTATAAATATTAAACATGATAGAATAGTTGAATATAAGTGATATAAGTGAATATTAGTGAATATTAAATAAGTGTGTGATTTATATAAATATTGAAACATGATAAATATTAAATTAAATTAAGTGAATATTAAGTGAATATTAAATAATTAAATGATTAATTATAAATATAAACATAGATAAATATAATAAATTAGTGAATATTAAGTGAATTTAATAGATTGTATTTTAAGATATATAATACTCAAACATAGGATAATCTATTCATAATATTACGTGAATTAGGTTAAATAATGTAAGTGATTAAAAGTATAATATTTAAACATGAGATAATATTACAATAATAGTGAATATTAAACTGAATATAGTGATATTAAATATTAAGTGATTAATATAAATATTAAACAATCAGAATAAATATTAAATACATTAAGTGATTTAACTGAATATTAAGTGAATATTAATAATTAAGTGATTAAATATAAATATTAAACATAGATAAAATAGTTAAATAATTAAGTGAATATTAACTGAATATTAAGTGAATATTAAATAATTTAAGTGATTAAATATAAATATTACAACATAATAAATATAATAAATTAATGTGAATATTAAGTGATGAATATTAAGTGAATATTCAAAATAATTAAGTGATTAATATAAATATCAAACATAATAATATTAAATAAATTAAGTAATATTAACTGAATATTAAGTGAAATATTAAATATTAGTGATTAATATAATATTAACATCAGATACATACTTAAATAAATTAAGGGATATTAAGTGAATATTAAGTGAAATATTAAATAATTAAGTGATTAAAATATAAATATTAACATAGATAATTTAAATTAAATTTAAGTGCATATTACTGAATATTAAGTGAGAATATAAATATCTAAGTTTTGAGTTAAATACTCACAATATTTAAAGCATAGATAAAGGTATTAATCAATTAAGTGAATATAAACTGAATTATTAAGTGAATACTTAAATAATTAAGTGATTAAATAAAATATTAAACATAGATAATATTAAATAAATTAAGTGAATATAAGTGAAATATAATAATTAAGTGATTAATATAAATATCAACATAGATAAATATTAAATAAATTAGTGAATATTAAGTGAATATTAATAATTAAGTGATTAAAATATAAATATCAAACATAGATAATATTAAATAAATTAAGTGAATATTAGTGAATATTAAATAATTAAGTGATTAATATAAATACCATTAAAGCATAGATAAATATTAAATAAATTAAGTGAATAATTAACTAGAATTTACGTGAATATTAATATTAAGTGATTAAATATAAAATAAACATAGATAAATATTCAATAAATTAAGTGATATTAACTGATATTAAGTGAACTAATTAAATATTAAGTGATTAAATATTACAATATTAAACTAGATAATATATTAAATAATTACGTGAATATTAACTGAATATTAAGTGAATATAAATAATTAAGATAGATATTACATATATAAACATAAATAGATATTAATAAATTAAGTGAATTATTAAGTGAAATATTAAGTGAATATTAAATAATTAAGTGATTAAATATAATATCAACACTAATAATATTAAATAAGAATTAAGATAGATATTAACTGAATATAAGTGAATATTAATAATTAACGTGATTAAAATAGAATATTAAACAGAGATAAATATATAAATAAATTAAGGGAATATTAAGTGAATATTAAGTGAATTTAATATTAAGTGATTAAATATACATATTTAAACAAGATAAATATTAATAAATTAAGTGAATATTAACTTGAATATTAAGTGAATATTAATAAATTACGCGTGATTAATATAATATTCACATTAGACAAATATTAAATCTAAATTAAGTGATATTAACTGATATTTAAGTGAATAAATTAAACTAATAAGATGATTAAATATCTTAAAAGCTACGAGGATAAATATTAAATCAAATTAAGTGAATTTAACGAATATTAAGTCAATATTAATAATTAAGTGGATTAAATATAAATATCAAACATAAGATAGAATCTTTAAATAAATTAAGTGAATATTAAGTGAATAATTAATAATTAGTGATTAAATATAATATCAAATAGATAAATATTAATATATTAAGGTGAATATTAAGTGAATATTAAGAGTAGAATTTGAAGTGATTGAAATATAAATATCAAACATTAGTTATGATATTAATAAATTAAGTGAGTATTAAGTGAATATAAAGTAAATAACTTGAAATAATATAAGTGATTAAATATAAATATCAAAAATAGATAGAATATTAAATAAATTCAGTGAATATTAACTGAATATTATTAAGTAATATTAAATATTAAGTGATTAAATATAAATATCAACATAGATAAATATTAAATAAATTAAGTGAATATTAAGTAATATTAGGGAGTGAATATTAAATAAATTAGTGATTAAATATAAAATAATTAAGACATAGATAAATATTAAATAAATTAGTGAATATTAAGTGAATATTAGTGAATATTAATAATAAGTGATTAAATATAAATATTAAAATAGAAATATCAATAATTAGTGAATATTAATGATATTAAGTGATGATTAATATTAAGTGTTAAAATAAATATTAAAATGTAAATATTAAATAATTAAGTGAATATTAAGTGAATATTAAGTGAATATTAATAATTAAGTGATTAAAGTATAATATTAAACATAGATAATATTAAATAAATTAAGTAATATTACTGAATATTAAGTGAATAATTAATAATTAAGTTGATTAAATATAATATTAAACCATAGATATAATATTAAATAAATTAAAGTGAATATTAATGAATATTAAGGTAGATTAATAATTGAGTGATTAAATTTATAAATATCAAAACAAGATAAATATTAACTAAATTAAGTGAATATTAAGTGACTATTAAATAATAGTGATTAAATATAATATCAAAGCATAGATAAATATTAAATAAATTAGTGAATATTAAGTGAATATTAAGTGAATATTAAATAATTAAGTGATTTAAATGTAAATATAACATAGATAAAATATTAAATAATAAGTGAATATTAAGTGAATATTCAATAATTAAGTGATTAAATATAAATATCAAACATAGATAAATATTAAATAAAATTAAGTGAATATTACTGAATATTAAGTATATTAAATAATTAAGTGATTAATATAAATATTCAAACAGTAGATAAATATTAAGTAATTAATAATAGTTAAGTGAATAAGTTAAATAATTAAGTGATTAATATAAATATTAAACATAGATAAATTTAATAAATTGATGGATATTAACTGAATATTATAGCTGAATATTAATAATTAGTGATTAAATATCGAAGCATATAAACATAAGATAAATATTAAATAAATTAGTGAATAATACACTGGAATATTAAGTGAATATTAAAATAAATTAATCGATTAAATTATAATATTAACACATATGATAAATATTAATAAATTGAAGTGAAATATTAAGTGGAATATTAGTGAAATTTAAATTAAATTAGTGATTAAATATAAATAATTAAACATAGACAATATCAAATAGGAATTAAGTGAATATCAAATGAATATTAAGTGAATATAAATAATTATTGATTAAATATAATATGTAAACATACGATAATTATTAATATAAATAAGTGAATATTAGTGAATATGTAAGTGAATATTAGATATTAAGAGTGTTAATCATATAAATATAAGATCATAGATATATTAAATCAATTAAGTAAATATTAACTGAATATTAAGTGAATCATAATTAAATTAGTGACTTAAAATATACCAATATTAACATAGATAATATTAATAAATTTAAGTGAATATTAAGTGAATATTAAGTGATATATTAATAATTAAGTGATTAATATATAATATCAAACATAGATGAAATATTTTTATTAAGTGAATATTAGCTGAATATTAATAATTAGAGTGATTAAAATATAAAATATCAAACAATAATTTAGATATTAATAAATTAAGTGAATATGGTAAGTGAATCTAAGTGAATATTATTAATAATTATAGTGATTAATGTAAATATCAACAACATAGATAAATATTAATAAATTAGTGTATTAAAGGTGAATATTAGAATTATTAGTGATTAAATATAAATATCAACATGAGTAGAATATTAAAAGTAATTGTGAATATGTTAAAGTGAATAATTAAGTTAATCATTCGGAGCATATGAGTGATTAATATTAAATAGTTCAAACATAGAACAATAATTAATATAATTAGTGAAATTTTAATGAAGTATTAAGATAACATATAGTGATTAATTATATAATAGTATAAACAATAGATGAAAAGAATATTCAAATATAATTAAGTGACGTATTAATGAATAGTTGTGAATACTTGTAAAACTAATTATGATAAATATAAAATAGATTAAACGCAATAGATAATATTATATTAAAGTTGAATTTTAAGTGAATATTAGTGACATATTTAATAATTAACGTATTAAATTATATAATACTTAATACATAGATAGGAATATTAAAATAAATTAAGTGACATATTAAGTGATATTAAGTGAATATTTAAATAATTAGTGATTATAATATAAATATTAACATTAGACAAATAGTTAATAAATAAAGATGAATATTAAAAATGAATAGTTAAGTGAATATTAAATATTAAGTGATTAAACTAATAATATTAAATAGATATATTAATAAATGTAAGTGAAAATATTAGTGCATATTAGTGAATATTAATTAGATTAAGTGATTAATATAAATATTAACATAGAATAAATATTAAATAATCAAGTAATAGTTAACTGAATATTAAGTGAGATATTAATAATTAAGTGGTTAAATTATAATAGTTAAACATAGATAAATATTAAATAATTAGTGAATATTTAAGTGAATTTTAAAGAATTTAAATATTAAGTGATTAAAATTAAGTATCAAAACATAGATTAAATATTAAAATAAAATTAAGGTGAATATTAACTGAATATTAATAATTAAGCTGATTAAAATATAAATACAGAACATAGATAATTATTAAATAATTCAGTGAATATTAGTGAAATATTACAATGAATATTAATAATTTGTTAAATGTAAATATCAAACATAGGATAATTAATTAAATAAGATACTAAGACTTAAGTGACTATTAAGTGAATATTAAAATATTAAAAGGATTAAATATAATACAACAGCATAGATAAATTATTAAATAAATTAAGTGAATATTAAGTGAATATTAAATAATTAGTGAATATATAATATCAAACAATAGATAAAATATTGAAAATATTAATGTATGGAATATTAAGTGAAAATTATAGTAAATATTAAATAAAATTAAAGTGATTAAAGTATAATATCAACCATTAGAGTAACTATTAAATAAAATTAAGTGAATATTAGTGAATATTAAGTAAAATCTTTAAATAATTAAGGTTGATTAAAAAAATATAAATATCGTAACATAAGATATAATATTTCAATAAATTAAGTGAATATAACATCGAATTTAAGTGAATATCAAATAATTAAGTGATTAAATAGTAAATATTAAATCATAGTATACGAGTATAATAATATTAAAGGTAGAATAGTCAAAGTGAGGGTTTGGTTAAATAATTAGTGATCTTAAAATATAAATATTAAAAATAGATAAATATTATTAAAATAAATTAAGCGATGAATTTTAGGTGAAGTATTAAATAATTAGAGGTGATATAAATATAATATTTAAACATCGATAAATAGGTGTAATTACGTGTAAGATTGATAGAGGCGACTGAGGTAGAGAAATTTTGATAAGGAGCATATTTATAATACATCAGATAAGATATCTTAGAATAAATTCAAGAGGAATACTTAAGTGAATATATAGTGAATAAATTATAAATAATTAAGATTGAATTAATATAAGAATATTTAAGTTACTAGATTAAATAATAATTACATGAATATTAACGTTGAATATTAAGTGAATATTTAAATAATTAAGTGATTAAATATAAATATTAAAACATTAGACAAATATTAAATAAAATTAAGTGAATATTAATGAATATTAAGTGAACATTCTAAATAATTAAGTGATTAACACTATAATATACTTAACATAGATAAAAAATAGATTGAAAAAATAAATTAAGTGAATATTTAAAAGTGAATATTAAATTAATAATTAAGTGATTAAGAATATAGAATATCAAACATAGATATCTTAAATAAATTAGTAATTTAAAGTGAAATATTAAATTAATTAGCTGGTGAGTTATATAAATAAATCAAGACATAAATATTAAATAAAATTGAAGTAAATATTACGTATTTAAGTTGAATATTAAATAATTAAGTGATTAATATAGAATATGACATAATAAAAATAAATACAATTTAACAACGTGAATATTAACTGAATAATCAAGTGAATAATTAATAATGTAAGTGATTGAATATAAATATTACACATAGATAAATTTAAATAAATTAAGTGATATTAATGAATATTCAGTGAATATTAAATATTAAGGTGTGATTAAATATATAATATTAAACATATGCATAAATATTTAAATATTAAGTGAATATTAAGTGATAATTAAGTTGAATATTAAAATAATTAAAGTGATTAAATATAATATTAAACATAGAAAAATATTGAAATAACCTGTGAATATTATGAATATTAAGTGAAATATTAAATAATTAAGTTGTGATTAAATATAATTTAAAAAACATAGACAAATATTAAATAAATTTAAGTGCATACTGTAACTGAATATTGAGTGATATTAAATAATTAAGTGATTAAAATTAAATATAAACATAGAATAAAAATATTAAATAACTTAAGTGAATATTAACACTGAATATTAGTGAATCTTAAAATAAATTAAGGTATTAAATATAAATTATTAAGCACCATGGAGATAACATATTAATAAACTTAAGGAAATATTAAGTACGTGAGAAGCTATTAAATTAATTAAGTGATTAAATATCAATTACAACATAGATAAAATATTAAAATAATTGAAAAAGATTGATTGTTAAGTGAATATATCAACATAATTAAGTGATTAAATATAAAGTAATCAAACATGAAAATCATTTTAAATAAAATTAAGTGAATATTAAACTAATTAGTGATTAAATATAAATATTAAACTCTAGATAATATTAAATAAATAAGTTGAATATTAAGCACGTGAATAAATTAGGTGAATATTAAATAATTAAGTGATTAAATATAATTTAAACATAGATAATATTAAAATAAATTAACGAGTGAAATATTAACTGAATATTGAGTTGAATATTATAATTAACAGTGATTAAATCTAATATTAAAACATAGATAAATTATATATAATATTATATATAAGTGAATATTAAGTGAATATTAAGTGAATATTAAATAATAAGTGATTAAATATAAATATTAAAACATAAATAAATATTAATAAATTAGTGAATATTAAAGTGAATATTAATAGTTAATATTAATAATCTAAGTGATTAAATATAAATATCCAACATAAATAAAATCAGGTTTAAATAATTAAGTAAATTACTTAACTGAGATTATATTAAAGTGAATGATTAATAATTAAGTGATTAAATTATAATATTAAACATAGATAAATATTATAAATTAAGGGACATATTAGGTTGAAAATTTAAGTTGAATTCTTTAAATATTAAGTGATTAAATACTAGAATAATTAACATAGATAGAATATCAGGATTGAACTGCGGAATTCAGAGATAACTGTTGCTTAGAACTGTCTTAACCTAACTACCTTATCCACTAGGCCATGAGTCCGACAAGAAATACCTGAAGAAGGCTGGAGGGCATTGAGGCAAACTGGGCTCTTTAAACCTTGTATATCAACAGTCTAGAAGGAAAACTCTGAATTCAAACTTGTTAAACTCAAAAAAAAAAAAAATATAACCCTTGGGAAAGGTATAAATTCCCTCACCCTCCCCGCCAGCTATGGGTTAAATAGTATCACCATCGTTCTTTGCAAGGATGGCTTTGGAATTAAATAAACCATGAAGGTTGATTTGCCATTAAGTAAATCGGATCAAATATCTAATAATCATCAGGGTGGCCTAAAGTCGGTATCAGCCAATCAGCGAGGAAGTCTATCCCCTTTTCACTAGCACTAGACTAAGGAGATTGTTTTTATATCTAAGGTGGGGCACCACACCTACTATTAGCGCCTTATTTTACTGCACAGGTCCCTGTGCTACTCATACACTGAGTTGGTGGTGAGGGCTGGTATTAAATTAGGAACCTTGTGGTTTCTAGCCGAACACTCTGACTCCCAAACAGAGACCTGTTTGGGAAAGGACAGTTTTGTTTTTCACTACAAAGTTTTGGTTGTTTGTAAACAAAACCTCAAATGATTTTTTGACATCAGATTTTCACTGTGAGATTTTTTTAAAGTTACTTCATGTTTATTAACAAACCAAAGACACATTCTTATATCAAAATAATTGTTGATTTTAATATACAAAAAATTTATTTCAAAGCAAAAACTGTCCTTTTCCAAACTGGTCTCTGTTGGGGTGCCTATTTGATACTTGATCCGATTTGATTAATGGCATATCAACCTTCATGGTTTATTTAATTCCAAAGCCACCCTTGCAAAGAACGATGGTGATACTATTTCTCTGAATGTTTGAGATGAGGCTTGATGATTAGTATATTAGAAAGAAGGTTCCCGAGTCCGACAAGAAATACCTGAAGAAGGCCGGAGGGCATATCGGCCGAAACATTGTACAAATAACAATAAAGATGGAGACAATAGTCCGAATAACGCAGATAATACTGATGGTGATACTACTTAACCCATAGCTGGCGGGGAGGGTGAGGAAGTTTATACCTTTACCAAGGGAGATTTTTTTTTTTTTTTTTGAGTTTAATAGGTTTGAATTCTGAGTTTTCCTTCTCCTAGACTGGTTGCTATACAAGGGTTAAAAAGCCCAGTCTTCCCAACAATTTTCCCATAGCTGGAGGAAGATTAGATAAGTTTGAATTCAGTTTTCCTTCTCCTAACTGGTTGTCATACCAAGGTTAAAAAAAAACAATCTACTCTATTTTACTCACACAAAAGACGCAAGCTACTATTCAGTAGCCATGGATCTGCGAGACTAGCTTGCTAATCATTACAACATTATGGGAAGCCATAAAAGTAGACCTTACGTAAAAAAGAAGTTTTAACGTAATGTTGGGGTGCCTATTTAGATACTTGATCCAACAAATCAATAAACTCTTAGTAAGTCCCTAAGTTTTGTTTTGCAGAACCAAAAAATATAATATTTCTGCAGATAAAATGTTACATTCAACAACAAACACTGAAATGTAAAGTTTATGATGATGATATTAAACACTCAGCAGGTGATGTGACCTATTAAAATATCTAAATGCATATCATTGTAATTATCATAAAGTCATGATTCCCTCT
Source organism: Doryteuthis pealeii (assembly GCA_023376005.1). NCBI lineage: Eukaryota > Metazoa > Mollusca > Cephalopoda > Myopsida > Loliginidae > Doryteuthis > Doryteuthis pealeii. The sequence continues at coordinate 76,425,193 of CM042159.1, read as the reverse complement.
CTATCTCTCTCACTATCCGTCCTGTCAGTCATTGTTCCTGGCAAGTTCTCCACACATGAAAGGTTTTTTCTTTCTTGTGTGTAGGATGTGTAGAATGGGGTAGGTCAGTTTATTTTTTCACTTTTTTAAAATATCAAATTGTCCATTCATGCGAAAGTTGTATGTTAGTATACTGATACCAAAAATTAGATCTTTTACTTGCACTGTTGTTTGAGGAAATAGCATTAAAGATTTTATGTTAGTATACTGAATACTGATACCAAAAAAATTAGATCTTTTACTTGTACCATTGTTTGAGAAATAGCATTAAAGATCGTTGTGTGTTAGTATACTGAATACTGATACCAAAATTAGATCTTTTACTTGCAACTGTTGTTTGAGGAAATAGCATTAAAATTGTTGTATGTTAGTATACTGAATACTGATACCAAAAAATTAGATCTTTTACTTGTACCATTGTTTGAGGAAATAGCATTAAAGATCGTTGTATGTTAGTATACTGAATACTGATACCAAAAATTAGATCTTTTACTTGTACCATTGTTTGAGGAAATAGCATTAAAGATCGTTGTGTGTTAGTCTACTGAATACTGATACCAAAAATTAGATCTTTTACTTGCACCATTGTTTGAGGAAATAGCATTAAAGATTGTGTATGTTAGTATACTGAATACTGATACCAAAATTTAGATCTTTTACTTGTACCATTGTTTGAGGAAATAGCATTAAAGATCGTTGTATGTTAGTCTTACTGAATACTGATACCAAAAATTAATATTTTACTTGTACCATTGTTTGAGGAAATAGCATTAAAGATTGTTGTATGTTAGTATACTGAATACTGATACCAAAAATTAGTCTTTTACTTGTACCATTGTTTGAGGAAATAGCATTAAAGATTGTTGTATGTTAGTATACTGAATACTGATACCAAAAAATTAGATATTTTACTTGCACCATTGTTTGAGGAAATAGCATTAAAGATTGTTGTATGTTAGTATACTGAATACTGATACCAAAAATTAGATCTTTTACTTGCACCATTGTTTGAGGAAATAGCATTAAAGATTGTTGTATGTTAGTATACTGAATACTGATACAAAAATTAGATCTTTACTTGCACCATTGTTTGAGGAAATACCATTAAGAGATTGTTATGTTAGTATACTGAATACTGATACCAAAAATTAGATCTTTTACTTGTACCATTGTTGAGGAAATAGCATTAAAGATTGTTGTATGTTAGTATACTGAATACTGATACCAAAAATTAGATCTTTTACTTGCACCATTGTTTGAGGAAATACCATTAAAGATTGTTGTATGTTAGTATACTGAATACTGATACCAAAAATTAGATCTTTTACTTGCACTGTTGTTTGAGGAAATAGCATCAAAGATCGTTTACTAAAATGCACTAAAATCCTTGTTTTGCTAGGGTTGACGTGACCAGCCGATTGATTGGAATATGAAATAAATCCAATGTATACATTTTTAATTTCTCAACTGGGATTAAGACTTTTAATAAAAAAAATCAAACTCTAAGGACAATATAACTTAATACATTAATTCATTTCAGTTTTTTTGTTTTTTTTTAATTTAAGGACAGCATCAATTGATGTTGTATAGATCTAAAGTTGTTGCATACTGATTCAGTTATACACTTTTTTGACCTCCGCATTGGTATTTTAAGGGAATTGAGTTATAAACTTATACTGAAATAAACTGAAAATTACTATTCACTGGTAATTTTGCTGAAATATTTCTATTTCAGAGTAACAATAAAAACAAACTTAAAACAGTCCACTTTCAGAGTTCCGAAATCAAATAATGAATAAAACAAAACGTCTTCTGCATAAAATAACCCAACAAGGGTTGAGATGCCGAAAATTCAACCAACCAACCTAATCTAACCTAGAAGTCCTTGAACCTATCTAGTAGAATTGGATTACTGTTTTAGGCCTAAGGACATAGAACGTTAGAAATGCTAGCAAATATATGCACCCTCTGAGTGCAATTATTTAAGTTTTAATGTAATCAAATATTATATTAAATTAGAAACGCTAATGAAACTAAATAAGAATGCAGATAAACAGATTTGAAACAGAGCAGGATATAATCGAAAATAGAACAACTGAAACTTACTCTTCCATCATTCCCGTCTTTCATTGCTAAACTTTCCTAATTTAACTATTTAGTTAAATTAGGAAGTAAAGAATAAAATTACTGTTATTTCTTTTTGTTAATGGATTTCTTTTAAGATTTATCCTTGAAGTTTTTACTCATATTCATTAATATAAAAACTAACAATTAGAAATCAATAATACTAAGCACATATTTATTAAGATCAAATTTTTAACATCAATATGCAAATTAGCCTTCCTGTTCACACTGTAAACCACTATTTTGTTGTATATATAAATACAATTGCATGTTATTAGTATGTAGATCCGGCCAACGCCAGGGGTCCAGTGGCTTCGGCCCTGGATCTTTACAAGTTAATAGCGTCGATCCCAGGCAATACCTGCCCCCTTGATTTAAAGGGGCAGGGCTGGGTTTATTGCCCAGCGCCTGAGGCACCCCCCTTGAGGGGGAATGCCGACGGAGCGATGCAATTTTTTCCACTTACCACCCATGAGCTTCAGCTTGTGGGTGGGCCACAAAAAAAATGTCAATGTGTCACGCCCTCATAAGTGGGATGAGAGGCAAATACCTGTAGATCTGGTCTACAGTATTAATAATGTAAAACAATTTTATTAATAATTGAGGTTTAAATGAAAATAAAATCAGGGGCAATGTGGCGCAAATAACTAAGGGAATTGTGACATGAGTAGTAATATAGTTTCGGATACAAACAAACACACAATCTCCATTATAATAAGAGATGTTCAAAAGAAATCAGTTCTTAGTTTACGATTCTCAGTCTGCTTGGCAACAATGCTTGCACCAGTGACTGATTTAATCAAGTAACACCCGCCCTGTCGGCTGGGCGTTAGAATGCACCGACTGCACCTCTGCAGAGGGGTAAGACTCCCCCAATGGGGCCACATGTTGGCCGTGGGGTTAAGGTTAGGATTGGGTTTAGGGTTAGTTTAATGGAAAATAAATGAATAATTTGGGTTCTGTTTTTTCTGGGTCACCCTGTAATACATGTTACTCAACTAGGGGGGTTTAGGGTTAGGGTTTAGGATTAGGGTTTAGGGTTAGTTTAATGGGAAAATAAATGAATAATTTGGGTTCTGTTTTCTCTGGGTCACCCTGTAATACCATGTTACTCAACTAGGGGGGTTTAGGGTTAGGGTTTAGGATTAGGGTTTAGGGTTAGTTTAATGGGAAAATAAATGAATAATTTGGGTTCTGTTTTCTCTGGGTCAACCTGTAATACCATGTTACTCAACTAGGGGGGTTTAGGGTTAGGGTTTAGGATTAGGGTTTAGGGTTAGTTTAATGGGGAAAAAATTATTTGGGTTCTGTTTTTTTCTGGGTCACCCTGTAATATCATGTTACTCAACAAGGAAATAAGCCAAGAGGGTATCTAAATAACTTGAGACCTGCGTAACAGACTAAGTTAACTTTTGTAAATAATTTTATGATCGTATGAAAAGATAAGAACTCTTGAGAAAAGTTTGATAAATCTGAAATGAGTCTCAAGAGTTTTTCCCACCCATAACATTTTATGAAAGAAAGGAGTACAAGCACTTGAAAAATACTCTCTAAAAACTCTCAACTCAATTTAAGGTCCTAAGTAAATCTATACCCAGTGCAGCAGTGTATATAAGATAAATTTTTAAAAAATTGTTTTTAATTGAAATAGATCACAAAGTAGGCCTAAGTCTATTCTAGTAGTGACCAGGTTTGAATTCAGAGTTTTCTTCTCCTAGACTGGTTGCCATACCAAGGTTAAAGAGCCCAATGAAATAGATCACAAAGTAGGCCTAAGTCTATTCTAGTAGTGACCAGGTTTGAATTCAGAGTTTTCTTCTCCTAGACTGGTTGCCTAACCAAGGTTAAAGAGCCCAGTGAAATAGATCACTAAGTAGGACTGAGTCTATTCTAGTAGTGATCAGGTTTGAATTCAGAGTTTTTCTTCTCCTAGACTGGTTGCCTAACCAAGGTTAAAGAGCCCAGTGAAATAGATCACTAAGTAGGACTGAGTCTATTCTAGTAGTGATCAGGTTTGAATTCAGAGTTTTTCTTCTCCTTGACTGGTTGCCTAACCAAGGTTAAAGAACCCAGTGAAATAGATCACAAAGTAGGCTTGAGTCTATTCTAGTAGTGACCAGGTTTGAATTCAGAGTTTTTCTTCTCCTAGACTGGTTGCCTAACCAAGGTTAAAGAGCCCAATGAAATAGATCACAAAGTAGGCCTAAGTCTATTCTAGTAGTGACCAGGTTTGAATTCAGAGTTTTTCTTCTCCTAGACTGGTTGCCTAACCAAGGTTAAAGAGCCCAGTGAAATAGATCACAAAGTAGGCCTGAGTCTATTCTAGTAGTGACCAGGTTTGAATTCAGAGTTTCCTTCTCCTAAACTGGTTGCCTAACCAAGGTTAAAGAGCCCAGTGAAATAGATCACAAAGTAGGCCTGAGTCTATTCTAGTAGTAACCAGGTTTGAATTCAGAGTTTCCTTCTCCTAAACTGGTTGCCTAACCAAGTTAAAGAGCCCAGTGAAATAGATCACAAAGTAGGCCTGAGTCTATTCTAGTAGTGACCAGGTTTGAATTCAGAGTTTCCTTCTCCTAAACTGGTTGCCTAACCAAGGTTAAAGAGCCCAGTGAAATAGATCACAAAGTAGGCCTGAGTCTATTCTAGTAGTGACCAGGTTTGAATTCAGAGTTTCCTTCTCCTAAACTGGTTGCCTAACCAAGGTTAAAGAGCCCAGTGAAATAGATCACAAAGTAGGCCTAAGTCTATTCTAGTAGTGACCAGGTTTGAATTCAGAGTTTTCTTCTCCTAGACTGGTTGCCTAACCAAGGTTAAAGAGCCCAGTGAAATAGATCACAAAGTAGGCCTGAGTCTATTCTAGTAGTGACCAGGTTTGAATTCAGAGTTTCCTTCTCCTAAACTGGTTGCCTAACCAAGGTTAAAGAGCCCAGTGAAATAGATCACTAAGTAGGCCTGAGTCTATTCTAGTAGTGACCAGGTTTGAATTCAGAGTTTTCTTCTCCTAAACTGGTTGCCTAACCAAGGTTAAAGAGCCCAGTGAAATAGATCACAAAGTAGGCCTGAGTCTATTCTAATAGTGACCAGGTTTGAATTCAGAGTTTTTCTTCTCCTAGACTGGTTGCCTAACCAAGGTTAAAGAGCCCTACTATTTACCCATAGCTAGAGGAAGAATAGTTTGAGTCATACCTTTCCCAAGGGTATTAGCGGTATGTGAACTCTGGCTTTATCCAGGAATTGAACACAGGTCAGCGAGTCCATTTCTAGCGACTCTAACCTGTACACCACCGCACTTCCTGCTTCGCAGGGATTGTTCGCTATGTACCGGCGGCCGAACAGATATGGTCTCTGACTATGCCTGTGAAGTCCCAGTTTCGATTCCTGTCGGAGGGGAGTCGTTAGTATACATCGCTGAAGAGACTTAATAAAGTCAAAACAGTCTGTACGGTGTCCTGCATAGCGAGCCATCCTTTGCCGGGATTCACTTGTCAAGATTATTTTCTATAATTATCGAATTTTATGCGATACATGCATTTATAATTGCCTTCAAGCAAAATATAAATAATAATTTATTCAGCAGTACTTCTGTAGAAGCAAACATCCAAAAATCTTATATATATATATATATATATATATATATATATATATATATATATATATATATATATATATATATATATATATATATATATATATATATATATATATATATATATATATATATATATATATATATATATATATATATATATATATATATATATATATATATATATATATATATATATATATATATATATATATATATATATATATATATATATATATATATATATATATATATATATATATATATATATATATATATATATATATATATATATATATATATACACATGGCATAATGGTTAGAGTCGTGGGAAATGGACTTGTCAACCTGAGTTCAAATCCCAGACAAGGCTGTTTGCATTTCACATAGCGCTAATACCCTTGCGAAAGGTATGAATCCATATATTCTCCCTCCAGCTATGGGTAAAATAGTAGGGCAGACTGGGCTCTTTAACCTTGGGTAGGTAGCCAGTCTAGGAGAGGGAAAACTCTGAATTCAAAATTCCTGAGGTCAGTCGTTGATTGGGTTTGTGGCATTCATGCACCAATTCTTTCCTATCGACTGTGCCAAAAAGTGCGGATGGTCCAACACAAGCCTTCACCGCTATAAACAAATCAATGTGTGGGTTGTTTATTGTATGAACCCTCATGCGTCGAAAATAGACGAGAGAGTCCATAATATATATATATATATATATATATGAAAAGTTTATTTACAGTACAGAATTTAATAAGGACGCGTAAAAGCATATGCATTTTGTAAAATAAATTGTTTTTTTTTTTCTTAAAAAGAAAGGAAAGTTCGATTTAAAATTTCTGATTTTAAATCAAACTAGGGTACCCTTTCCTTTCTTTTTAAGAAAAAAAAAAACAATTTATTTTACAAAATGCATATGCTTTTACGCGTCCTTAATATATATATATATATATATAATCCTAAACTGGTTACCTTGCCAAGGTTAAAGAGCCCAATCCTCCCTACTATTTCCCCATAGCTGGAGGAAGAGTACTTGAATTCATACTTTTTCCAAAGGTATCAGTGTTGTGTGAAATGCAACCCACAAAATGTGATATGCCAAAGGAACCAAAGTCACTATACGTTTTAAGAAGCAAGTAAGTTTACATTTACCACTTTGTTTACACTGCTCCACCGGTGTGATGATTACCGTCATTGGAAATGGGCTTGTTAACCCGAGTTCAAATCATGGATAGAATGCCAAGTCCATTTCCTATGCCGCCCTGGGGCGACCTGTTGGCTGACTTTTCCTACCAATTCTCCTCCTTCCAGCCTCCACATCTATTAATATACTTTGAAAAAAAACTGGAAAACATCACCTCTAATGATGGCACTTCGAAGTGCCGAAAGTACTTGGGATACAAACTCCGGTGGACTAATCTATGGATTCCATCCAAATGTTAAAAACTTGGCCAGAAAGTTTGAAAAGATCATAAATAAAATTGTTAAACAGGACACGTGCCTTTTGTTTAATTCTACACATATATATATATATATATATATATATACAATTAATTGAGGTGGCCTAAAGTCGGTATCAGTCAAACAGTGAGGGAGTCTATTCCATTTTTACTTGTACTAGACCAAGGAAATTTTTTTTTAGCATCTGAGATGGAGCACCACACGTACCTTCAGCTCCTCACTTTACCACAAATCCCTGTGCTACTCATATGCTGACGAGGGCCAGTATCGAACCAGTGGTTCCCAAGTGGATATATATATCGGTAAAGAAAAATCGGTCATTTTGTAGTTATAGATCTATTTCTACCCACAGGTATCAGTGTATACATATATAAGGGTAATCCCAAAGGTAAGGTCTCCAAAATATTTAGAAATCACAGAAACATTTATTTGTTTATTTTCTATGATGTTTAAATCATTTTAAAGTTTCAACATGTATTTTTTGTCTCCATAATCGCCCATTCGGTCGATGTATTATTGTAGGCGCTGTAGCAGTTTTTGTATGTCCATGTGATACCAACTCACCATGTCATTACAAACTACCTTCATCACTTGTGCCGCCCTGTCGGCTAGGGCATTAGAATGCACCGACTGCACCTCTGCAGAGGGGTAAGACTCCCCCAATGGGGCCACCTGTTGGCCGTGGGTGGCGACCCGTGATGCTTAAGGATAGAGCCCAGGTGGATGAACAGTTCATGACTTGCAATACTCCACTTTGGCCGTATCTTGGGCTAGACGGGCGGTCGGAGAGGCCCCCTCTGATCAATCGGCTGGTCACGTCAAGCCTTAGCACCTATATGATTTTCCCAACCCTATTGCCCTTATGGCAACCGTCAATCCTTCTTATCATATGGGTGCTAGAAGGTGGTGACTGAGGGTCTACATGTCCTGGGAATGATGTTAAACTCTGTCTGATGGTGAGGTTCCAGTTCTGGAGGTTTGGGGAATGTGGAGCACCCCTTCATCACCATTGCTCCCTGGTCCACTCTGACTCGGAGTGGTAGTACCTGTTAGGGTCCCATCTATGGGTTAAATAGAAAAACATGAGTTGATAAACAAAATTGTATTATGCATTAAGAATGAATTTATTTCACAACTTTGTCGGCATTAAATGACCCACTGAGGTTGATATGCCGTAAAACAAACCAAACCATTTCCTACGACGGTAGCCCTTACACCAAACACCTCCATTTGATTATTTATTTATTTTACTTACTTATGATACAAACCCTCAAATATTGAATTTTTACTCCCATCCAAATCAGGAGGTATCTTTCAAAAATGAACTTTTACACTGCCCAGAGGGTGTTTTGTTTTATTTTATTTTTTTCTTGCTAGTTTATATAATAAAGCATTCAAATATTATAACTCTGGGTCAGCACTTTACACCAACTGATCAACATGAAGCTCGGTCGGGTGGGGGTGGGGTTCTATTTCATGAATCCTGATCCGTGCAACATCCGTGTGCATCGTGTGTCATGTTGTATTCGGGGATTGGGGGGTGGGACTTAGATTACAAACGACTAAAATTTCTTTTAATCACGTTACACAACTTAATACAGTGACACAAAAAAAATCATCAATAATTTGGGAAAATAGAATGATGGGATAGAAAACTAAAAGAATTTTTTGTCAAGTAGAAATATAAGACACAATTCAAATTTAAATCTAAAAATTATAAAGCTCCCCCCTCACTCCTCCCCACAAAAAAAAACCCCAACAAAAACAGCCTCTTCCTTTAATAATCAGTGGTATACTTGTAAAATCTTCAATACCTTTTATTAAAAATAGTAGAAAAGTAAAAATCTAAGAAAATTGATAAATGAAATTAAATAAGAACACGTATAAAAAAATTACACTTATTTTAATTATATTTTGATTGGTTTCTATATAAAATAATTCGTAGGCTTGATTTTAATTTGTTTGAGAATAAAATGATAATGTTAGAGATCAATAACACCAAATAATTATTCATTTATTAAACCCAGTTTTGTTAAAACCAATATTCAAATTAACCACACCAGTTATCATGTAAACCTTTATTGCTTGGTAATATATAAGACACATTGCAGGATTTTGAATGCACTAATACCACCATGGGCGGTTTTGAGGTAAATCTAACTCAGATTTTCATAGACATCATTAATAAATAACATTTATTCTAAGTATTAATGATTTTGACAATGACTATGAATTAAATACTCATTGATGAAATTATGCAATTACTGCAGGGATTGTGACATAGTTTCGGTTACTGACAGACACAGAATCTTCATTATGATAAAGATATATTTTATCATCATCAAAGCCATTTTTAGATCTTGAGGGTCACGGGGCACTTTTAGGATTTTGGGTGCCCTTCTAGTTGCCAAAATATAGAATTTAAATGAGGTACATGAGAAATGAAATAAAAATTGACGAACATTTAGGAGTCAGATTCTTAACCTCTCCTTTTTCTGTTTGAGTTTAGAAAGGAGAGGGAGGGGCTCTATTTGACTACCCAAATTCTTAAGCAGAATTTAACAGGTTTTTGAATTTTGAGTTTTCCTTCTCCTTGACTGGTTGACCAACCAATGTTAAAGAACCCAGTTTGCCCTACTATTTACCCACATCTCACAAACCACCCAAGTAAGGCAAACCATACACACTGGACAAGCAAGGATGAACTCATTGTTAAGTTTTTAAATGCCATCCTTGGCCAGTTGAAAAGGCCTTAAAGTAAGTAAGTCCTGAGTTATGGAATCCTTTGGTAAGTGAATAAGTCCTATCCTGCGTATTGTTAAAGGTCCAGTGATTTAATCACTATGTCCGTCGTCCATGAAGGTCACAGTAGTTTTGAGTAGATATCGCCAGTACTGCTGGTATAAGTATTGTATCAGTAGCAGAGTACTGCCAGTGATTGGCCAAGTGTATGATCATATGGTTATCGCCAAGGTCTATATATAGGAGCAGGCATCTAGTACACACCTTATAAACGAAATTTCTCAACACTCATAAGTGTTCTCTTCCTGTGGACACCTACACCTGGACACACCAAAGTGAATCGACCAGCAAAAAAGAGTCATGGGACTTCATGTTGAAAGCGTGACATGGTGATGATGATATGCCCTTGTGAAAAATATGAATTATCTTATTTCTCCTAAATTATGGGTAAATAGTAGGGTAGACTGGGTTCTTTAGCCTTGTTATAGCAATCTATGTAGGAGAAGGAATATGATCTTTTTTTCTGGGCACCATATATTTTCCCAGGTTAAAAGGTATTTTCCCAGGTTAAAAGGTAGGCTATTAAATTTGGATGAAGAAGACAGCAATGATTGAAGATAAAAAACATATATTCAAAAAGGTACAAATTGCAAACTTAATGGCATTTGCTGCCAGACTTATCTGCTGAGTTCCTTTGAAGTTTTGAGAGAGACTGGATTTAGATGTCTTGCTGCCATGTGCTCAAAACTACAAGTGACTAGTCATGGATTCAATTTTGGATGCCCATCTTGGGTATTGGCTGATTCACCCCCTGGTGCCAGGGGCAGATAATTTATCCCTAATTTTTCCAATACAAAAGCTCTGAATTTTAACCGGCTTAACTACACTTAAAAACTGACCTTGTATTACACAAAAAAAAAGAAATGAAAAAAGAAAGAAGAACTTCAGTATTAAATAAGACAAATGGGCTTGACTGGTGATAAAAACGAAATAACTAAGTAAGTAATTATTGTAAAATACGAGCTGTGATAAATTTTCCAGATATCTTAGCATTCAAAACAATGAAGACATAAATAAACACAAGTGTTCCTAAGTTGATTGCAATAAAAATTTTAAAAAAAAGAAACGTGTATATATATATATATATATATATATATATATAGATATATATATCTTATTATAATGGAGATTGTGTGTTTTTCTGTCTGTAACCGAAACTATATTACTACTCAAGTCATAATTCCCTTAATTATTTACGTCAAATTCTCCATGATTTCATTCTTTTAAACCTTCAGTTATTAATAAAAATTGTATTACATTATTAATACTGTACTAATATGTACTAATAACATGCAATTGTATTTATATATACAACAAAATAGCGGTTTACAGTTTGAACGAGAAGGCTAATTTGCATATTGATATTTAAAATTTTATTTTAATAAATATGTGCTTGGTATTATTGATTTCTAATTGTTTGGTTTTATCTTAAGAAATATAAACAAAAATCTTGTGGATAAATCTTAAAAGAAATTTATTTATAAGAAGAAATAACTGTAATATTATCCTTTACTTCCTATTTTAACTAAATAGTTAAATTAGGAAAATTTACCAATGAAAGAGGGGAGTAATGGAAAATGATGGAATAGTTAGTTTCAAAGTTGTTCTATTTTTCGATTATACCCCCTCTGTTGCAGATCTTTTTATCTGCATTCTTATTTAGTTTCATTAGCCTTTCTAATTTAATATGATATTTTATTATATCAAAACTTAAATACTTGCACCCGGAGGGTTCATATATTTGCTAGTATATATAAGATATGTCAGAAAAGTTCCAGGACTGGTATCACAAAAAATCTATTTCTATTTTTGTAAACAAAGCCTAAGATGGTTTTTTGACATTAGATTTTCACTGTAAGATTTAAAAAAAGGTCGGTCGAGTAGGGAGGTTGCTCCAGCACAGGGATGTTCTTCTGGATCAGGAACTCTCAGATACTCAGGGCAGTGTGGGCAGGTGTGTTGTCATGGTGAAGCACCCACTAGTTTTCTTGCCACGTCTCCCACCTCTTCTCGCACACTGAATGAAGCAAACACCGCAGTATCTCTTTGTAGACATGCTGGTTGATCGTTTAATTTGAATTTGCAATCGATTTTTTGTGACACCAGTCCTGGAACTTTTCTGACATACCTCGTAAATAAGGAAATATGGTAGTTTTTATGTCTTTTTCTGTTTCTCTGAATTTTTGAGATAAGGCTTGGTGATTTGTATTATTTGGATTATTCGGACTATTGTCCTCGTTTTTATTGTTATCTGCACAACGTTTTGGCCAATATGCAATGGTTATAGGCATTGAGTTTATACAGTTCTAAGTGACAGTTATCTCTAGGCTGCAGGTTCAGTCCTAATTTTTTCATAGCAAGATCAATATCTCAATGTGGCACTAGGTGTATAACAAAGTTTTTTTTCTATTATTATTTCACATATATTGAACATTATTTGTACAAAAAAACTAGTTTGGTTTTTGCTCAGAACCGAATCAACATCAGGTAAAAAAAATTTTAAACCAGAAATCATTAATAACTTAACTCTTAATGTCCTATACCACCTCATTCCACCCGACCAGAAGTCTCATTCGTTTTCCTAATCCGCCCCAAATGATAGCCTTTGTTTAAATGTAATATTAAACATATTTAAAAGTCTTTAATTTAAGGGAAATAACAGGTAACTTTAAATGAAAAGGTCATTTTTAGACATTTTTTCATATCTCATTATAGAAATGCTCTAGACTTATAAAATTCTTAACAGGATGTTAAGAGTTAAAATTGGTTAAATTTAAGATTTTTATTATGGCATTTTTGGATTCCTTCGGCCAAAATGCTTTTAAAGACCAATTTTTAGAAGTAGGGAAGCTCTAGAACTCATTTTACAGACAAAAATAGATTACAAAATGTTGACATTTTTTGTGACCCCCCCCCCTCAAATTTGGAGGGCTAAAAACTGACATAACTCCACCAATTTTTGGAATTGGAAGCTCAAATTTTGGGGATTGTCTAACTTAATCCACACATGGACAAAATTTCAAAAAAATTGAATGGTGTGCGTGACATTGTCTGGATTATTTGACATTAAATTATCTGATTATCTATATTGACCCAGAAACTAATTGTTAACATTGGCAAGATAGTTGAATGTAATGCATAGTTTTCTTGTTTGTTTAAATACTTATAATACATACCATGTATATATATATATATATATATATATATATATATATATATATATATATATATATATAATTTGCATATGGTGCATATATGTATTTATATCAAGGATTGAGAATGATAAAAAAAAAAAAGCCGTAAAACCATGACAAACCAATTAAAACTGGTTTTTCTAGCCCTACTTCACGAAATGATAAGAAAATTGCAAAAACGTGACAAATAATGTTGGTATGCCTCAACTGCGAGGGTATAAATTATACGAGGGTCAGCCCTGTCGGTGGGGCTTTAGAATACACCAACTGCACAGAGGGGTAAGAACCCCCTATGGGGCCACCTGTTGGCCGTGGGTGGCGAACTGTGATGCTTAAGGACGGAATCTTAATGGATGAGCTGTCCATGACATGCAACACTCCACTTAGACTCTTACTTAAGCTAGACGGGCAGTTGGAGAGGCCACCTCCTTTCAATTGACTGGTCATGTGAAGCTCTAGCACCTATATGATTGCTACAACCCTATTGCCCTTATGGCAGGCCACAACCCTTTTTATCATACGAGTGTTAGAAGGTGGTGGCTGAGGGTCTACATGTCCTGGGAATGATGTTAAACTCTATCTGATGGTGAGGTTCCGGGTCTGTAGGTTTGGAGAATGTGGAGTACCCCTTCATCACCATTGCTCCGTGGTCCACTCTGACCTGGAGTGGTAGTACCTGTTAGGGTCCCATCTATGGGTTAAATAAAAAAAAATGTGTTTACCCTTTTATATATATATATATATTAACCATGGTGTGTATATATATACATATATATATATATATACCAAGGTTTAAAAGATTGGACCATATTACCTTTAGGCACCCCTTTTCAATCTAGTTTCATTAGGTCATTTTTTTCAATTTATACAGTCAACATCCGGTTTTTTTTTTTAACAGACTATTTTTAGATGCACTTTTACAACTTTACATGGGGAATAATTAACAGTTTTATGGGGGATTTTTTTTTAGTAGCAAATACACTTTTTGTTTTTACTTATTTATGTTTTTGTTGTTGTTAATTATACGAAAGAACACGTATTGTATATTAAATACACTTTTACTTTTTACTTATTTAATGTCATCTGGTTTTTTGTTAACAGACGATTAATAGATTTTTTTAAATTATAAAACTATCCCCTAACCCCTAACCCTAGGGTTGGGGTTAGGGGTTAGGGTTAGGGGTTAGGGTTAGGGGTTAGTTGTAAAGTTGTAAAAATGCGTCTAAAAATCGTCTATTAAAAAAAAACTGATGTTAACGGTGTAAATGAAAAAAATGACCTAATGAAACGAAATCAAAAAGGGATGCCTAAGGTTAATATGATCCAAAAGATTAGTCTGCTCTAATAAACAAACAAAGGCCCTGAGGAAGGTATTTTTAAACAAGCCAAAATACTGCAGCATCGGCTTATTAAACATCATTTGTCAATGAAACTTTTTTTCATTTTTTATGAAATTATATATAATATATATATATATATATAGATAGATTTGTTAAATAAATAATTTTTTCTAAATATATATATATATATTTTTTTTTTTACATTGACCATGTGTTTCCCCTTCCCTCTTCCTAACACCATTAACATAAGAACCCTCCCAAACAGGCCATAAGCCTGTAGCCGAAAAATAAGACAGGTGGACTTTGACTGTCCTTTAGGATATCACTCCATTAAGTTTATTTTTTTTCCTAGTACTCCACTCGTACCAGGTCAGACACAAAGGCTCTATTAACGTGGGAACCACCCACAAACCGAAGTTCATGGGATGGCAGGTGAAAAATTGCGTGTATCCCGTCGGCATTGCCCCTCAAGGGGGGCACCTCAGGCACTGGGCAATAAACCCAGCCCTGCCCCTTTAAATCAAGGGGGCAGGTATTGCCTGGGGGGATGGCCCCCTGGGATCGACGCTATTAATACAACATAATTGGTCCAGTGGCAGAAGCTCACCGGACCCCCGATCGAAACCGGGGTTTGTCACTCCATTAAGTTACCTTTCAATCTTTAAGAATGGCCAAATTATAATTTAATCTGTTTTAATCTTTGCTTTTCACTCAATTCTACTCACTACTTTTGGAGGATATGTGCATAATTGAAGTCATACCTAATTTTGAAAATTAATTAGTTAATAATTAATGAATTTAGGCGGGCATACATGTTTAAATGTAAGGCTAAACAAATCGAGAAAATGTCAATCCCTGAATGTACATTTCGACCTATTAGGTCTCATCAGCAACGTGACATGGAAGACTGCTCCGTGTGTGACTCAAAACCTCGACTGTCAAGCTGACAGGTGAAGTCTCTAACTGTCGGCTTAAAGCCATATAAAAAATAAACACATTTGTTTGTTTACTTAACCTCATGTATATATATATATATATATATATATATTTATTTGTTGAATTTTTTAAATATAAAAGTTTTTCATAAGCAACTACCCAGGTTTCAGGTTATTTCACCATCGTCAGGCTGCTAAATCTTCTGGTGTTTATTTGAAGACATTTCTTAGCAACCTGACGATGGTGAAATAACCTGAAACCTGGGTAGTTATTTATGAAAAACTTTTATATTTAAAAAATTCAACAAATAAATAAATAAAGCACCGACAAATTTGTGGTTGAGCACCGTAATTTCTTTGTTTCATCAAAAATTTTTTTAAAAATATATATATAAGACTTTTTTTAAAAGTTGTATAGGTTCCACATGTGCTTCACTTGTTTCTATAAAGATAAAAATACTGGGAATTTTTTTTTTTTCAAAGCATAAATAACTGAGATTAGGTGTTCAAAATAGACTGATATTTAAAAAAACACACCATTTCTCTTAATATCAGTCTATTTTGAACACCTACACTCACAGTTATTCATGCCTTAAAAAAAAATATATATATATATATATATATATAATATATATATATAATATATATATATATATATATATATATATATATATATATATATATATATATATATATATATATATATGAGGCGCATGGGCTAGTGGTTAGAGTTATGGAAAATGGACTCGTCGATTCGAGTTCAATTCCTAGACGAAGCTGTTGGCATTTCACGTAGTGCTAATTCCCTTGGGGAAGGTATGAATCCATATATTCTCCCTCCAGCTATGGGTTAAATAGTAGGGCAGACTGGGATCTTCAGCCTTGGGTAGGTAACCAGTCTAGAATTCAAAATTCCTGAGGTCGGTCGTTGATTGGGTTTTTGGCAACCCTTGATGTACCAATTCTTTCCTATCGACTGTGCCAAAAAATGTGGATGGTCCAACACAAACCTTCACCACTATAAACAAATCCCTGTGTGGGTGTTCATTGTGTGTATGAACCCTCATGGGTCAAAAATCGACGAGAGAGTCCATTTATAATATATATATATATATATATATATATATATATATGTATATGTATATATATAATCATAAAGGTACACGGTAATAACCTACTCGAGTTTCACCATAAGGATCTTCAGGGTTAAATCCACTGGATTAATCAAGATATTGATTAATTGCAGTCAATTTCACGTGTGTATTTTTTCACGATAAACGGTTGATTATATGTCCGCAGTTGAAGAATGCTGATTTAAAATTCAAAAATTCAAAAAGAATATATATATATAATATATATATATATATATATATATATATAAGTAAAAAGTAAAGTCGACGGGGCGGCCTAAAGTCGGTATCAGCCAGTCAGCGAGGGAGTCTATCCCCTTTTCAATAGCACTAGACCAAGGAGATTGTTTTTAGCATCTGAGGTGGAGCGCCACACCTACCACCAGCTCCTTACTTTACCGCACAGATCCCTGTGCTACTGATACGCTGAGTTGGCGAGGACCGGTATCGAACTAGGAAACTTGTGGATTCTAGCCGAACGCTCTACCGACTGAGCTAACCTGGCCCTATTATATATATATATAATATATATATATATATATATAAAAAACCTTAGTAGAAGATGCAGATGATCTAGTGCTTCTTACAAATACACCTGCACAACCCAAATCATTACTGCATAGCCTAGTGAAGGCGGCAAGAGGTATTTATTTATAAATTATTTGTATTAAGGGTTGGGTTGTCTTATTTCTTATGGGGTTTATGCCAAAGTCAGACTTTTAAAAAGATAAATATATATAGTTTCATGTAAGTATTCCTATTAAATAATAATAATAATAATAATAATAATTGATAAGACCCAACAAAATAGTAAATGTAGACTTTGCGGTAATAGAGATGAGACTGTTAACCATATACTCTGCGAATGTAGCAAACTAGCACAACAAGAATACAAAGCTAGACACGACTGGGTTGGGAAGGTGATCCACTGGGAATTATGCAAGAAATTAAATTTTGACCACACAACAAAATGGTATATGCATAAACCAGAATCTGTTCTTGAGAACGAAACGCACAAAATTCTCTGGGACTTTGAAATTAAAACGGATCACCTTATCCCAGCAAGAAGACCAGACCTAATGTTGATAAACAAAAAAGAAAGAACTTGTCAACTGGTGGATTGTGCAGTGCTAGCAGATCACAGGGTGAAGTTAAAGGAAAATGAAAAAATAGACAAATATATGGACCTTGCCAAAGAACTGAAAAAGTTATGGAATATGAAAGTGAAAGTGATACCAATTGTAGTTGGTGCACTTGGAACAGTCCCAAAAGGATTAGAAAAGGGTTTGGAAAGTATGGATATCAGAGGAAGGATTGAAACCATTCAGAACACTGCACTGCTGCAATCTGCCAGAATACTCAGAAGAGTCCTGGAGACCTGAGGAGACTTGCTGTCACTCAGACTCCAGTGAAAGACCATCAGCTAACACTGATGTGAAAACTCAAAAGGAGTAAATAATAATAGTTTGTTTGAATACAGAGTTTCAAGTATTCTGATCTAATCCTAATAATTTTCTAAAAAGATTTATTTGATCTACAAGTTCTGCCACTCCAGGTCAGAGTCAATCTGAAAGTAATGGCAATAGAAGGGTACACCACATTCTCCAGAACTCAAATCTCTTTTCTTTTTTTTCTTTTTTTAACTTGTTTACTAGTCATACTCATAGTGAGTGTCAGACACTGGCATTAAATAACCCACAAAGGTTGATATGCCATTAAACAAAGAAACCTAACCTTCTATTTCTCTAAACAACAACAACAGTCTGTTTAACAATCGTAGCAAGTGTCAGTCGTATCAGCCAACAATCAACGAGTACAATCAGATACAATACTTGATTATTGGCAGAAAGTGTTTTTCCTTGCGTGATATATATATATATATATATATATCAGAGTGGGGGGGGGCTGAGGCGAAGTCAAAGTAACAATATTCATTCATCTGTGATTAGTGGTGTGGTGTTGTGGTGTTGGTGGTGGTGAGCAGACAATTTAAATGCTAATCAAGTTAGGAAATGCACAAAGAAAAGCAGACATTTTGCGGACATTTCTTTTTCATTTAGCAGGGTCCGCAGTAAACGGGGAAAATATTTATTTCTAATTTCTTGATTAGGACCAGGATTTCCTCTTTTGACAGCAAATAATTAACACACCAAACAATTTTATTATTATTATTATTATTATATTATTATTATTATTATTATTATCATTGACTTCTATAGACAGATTATCAATGATATTATGATTATTATTTACTCCTTTTGAGTTTTCACATCAGTGTTAGCGGATGGTCTTTCACTGGAGTCTGAATGACAGCAAGTCTCCTCAGGTCTCCAGGACTCTTCTGAATATTCTGGCAGATTGCAGCAGTGCAGTGTTCTGAATGGTTTCAATCCTTCCTCTGATTTCTAAACATTCCAGACCCCTTTCCAATCCTTTCGATTGGTATCACCTTCACTTTCATATTCCATAACTTTTTTAGTTCTCTGGCAAGGTCCAGATATTTGTCTATTTTTTCATTTTCCTTTAGCTTCACCCTGTGATCTGCTGGCACTGCAAAATCCCCCAGTTGACAAGTTTTTTGTTAATCAACACTAGGTCTGGTCTTCTTGCTGGGATAAGGTGATCCGTTTTTATTTCAAAGTCCCAGAGAATTTAAGTGTTTCGTTCTCAACAACAGATTCTGGTTTATGCATATACCATTTTGTTGTATGGTCAAAATTAATTTTTTGCATAATTCCCAGTGGATCACCTTCCCAACCCAGTCGTGTCTAGTTTTGTACTCCCATTGTGCTAGTTTGCTACATTCGCAGAGTACATGGTTTACAGTCTCATCTCTATTACCACATAGTCTACATTTACTATTTTGTTGGGTCTTATCAATTTTGCTATGATATGGTTTGTCCTTATGGCATTATTTTGTGCAGCAATTATTAATGATTCTGTTTCTCTTTTGAGGTTTCCTTTTCTTAACCATGTCCAGGTTTTTCATGTGCAACCTCTTCGATTTGTAGTTTGAACATTATTATTATTGTCTATATATTAATACTTGTGTTCGTAGAACAGTTATCATCTTGAAACACCCCATGGTTAAAAATGAGACTGTCTAAATCAGCCAAGATGAAATGCAAAAATGTAAATCCTGATTATCTGGTGTTACTTATCCGGCGAATTTTTATTTCTTATGAGTGTCATCCCCCAGTTAAATTATAGACCATTCCGTTTTTATTATAAATAAAGGGAAAAAAAGGACCTACTACACAGAAAAATATGAATAGAAAGAAAGTATAGGGAAAAGATAGAGTGGGTGAGCGTGCAGAAGCGATAATGCTAATCTGTTTCAATTGAACAAACATGTACAAGAATGTGTTTGTTTTTTTTGTTTTTCTTGAACTACATAGCCTGGGCAGTTTGATATGGAGGATGAGCTGTTGCCCAAGCATCAATTCCCCCCTCTCCACACTGCTGCTGTGATCCAAAGGAAAGGTAAGGAACCAATGCAGTTTGGCAGCGGTAGTGTCACAGGAGTTGCTGGGTAGCACTGGATTTCAGCATCACTCCACCTTAGGGACTCCGGATCCTGGTTTGTTTTTGGGGTTTACTCCACTAGCCTTTCCTTGAAAGACAGCGGAGGTTTTGAATCAGACTTTTTTTTGTCTTAGATGAGTTGATGACCAAGGCTAAAGAGCCCCTTCTAACCCATATGTTAACAATAGTATAGTTGGAAAGTCGAACTGTTGAGACCAACACCATCAATGTACATATTCCTTCAGAATTGTCCATTCTATGCAGAGGGGTGTCATCTCTTTTCTGCCATTGGAAAAAAAATCAACAAAATTTTTGCCAACCCCTCCACACGAGCAAGTTCGGACACAAAGGTAAATTCCATGTCAAATCATCTAGTGGATTATGTTAAAATTAGCCAGTCTCCAAAATTTCAGCTACCAATTCCAAAAATTGGCTGAGCTATGCCGACTTTTAGCTCTCAAAATTTGAGGGGTGGTCACGGAAAAATGGTGACTTTTTGTAATCTATTCTTGCCTGTAAAATGAGTTCTAGAGCTTCCCTACTCCTAAAAATTGGTTTATAGAAGCATTTCGGACCAAGGAATTCAAAACATTTATCAAAAAAGTCTTAAAGTCAACCAATTTTAAGTTATTGCTGACAAAAAACTTTTTCTATTATCATTTCACATATATAAGAAGCACGTGGTGTAATGGTTAAAGTCATGGGAAATGGACTCGTCAACCGAGTTCAAATCCTGGATGTGGTAATTGTATTTCACTTAAGAAATTGACCTTGTGTCATATCCTGTTCGTGTGGAGGAGTTGGTAAATATATATATTGAACATTATTTGTACCAAAAAGATAATTTTTTAAAGTGAATTTTAATAGGTTTTAATTCAGAGTTTACTCTCTCCTAGACTGGTTGCCATACCAATGTTAGAGAACTCAGTCTGCCCTACTATTTGTCCATAGCTGGAGAAAGAATTGTTTCCCAAGGGTAATAATATATAATCAGAAATACAAATAGCCTCATCAATGATTTGAACGTTGGTCACTGTGTCGTTTCCCTATGTATAACACTGTTTTTTTTTTATTCAAATATAAAAATGTTGAGACTAAATTTATCAAATAACAACACTGAAAATCCGGAAAAAATGTTTATTACTTTTTGTACAGGAATATAAATAATAGAGTCAAAGTGCAGGAACCAAGTAACCAATAAGCACCCCAAATCATCAACTTAATGAAAGTTTCACATTTTAAATCATCACCAGTAACTTCCACTTCCAAATTTTTCTAAACAAATGATTTTAATCAGAAGTTTATGGAGATATGAATTAAATAAATAGATGGTTGGTGCACATAATCAAATTAAGATTCAATGGCAAAATCTTTTTTAATAAATACTTTTTATTCAGAAATTTATGAATATTTTTCAACACTTAGGATGATTTAAAAAAAGACGAAAGATGTTTTTATACTAAAATAGTTTTTACTTAATCAGAAGAGAAATGCAATTATGTTTATTTAAATGAAAATATAGTTTTTATTTAGAAAATATTTTTATGCTTATTTAAATAAAAGGATGTGGTTCAGAAATAGTATCACACAATTTGTAATTTTTTTTTTTTTTGAGATACATTATAATTGCAAATATCGTCTGTTCGTTTATTTTCAAATATTTGAAAGCGAAACTTACCAGTGATAAGTTGAAATATGAACCTTTCATTAAATTGATGATCTAGGGTGCCTATTGGTTAATTTGTCAAAGCACAGTTCTCCAACAGTATGATCTAGTTACTCAACTAGTAGTGACTCGATTACGAATACTACTACATAAGTTGACTATGAATAACCTTGCAGCTTTATATATGTTCCATTGAACAAGTCCAATTATCTTTTAGGGGAAATATCTTCCCTTAGGGTTAGCTCAGTTGGTAGAGCGTTCGGCTAGAAACCACAAGGTTCCTAGTTCGATACCGGTCCTCGCCAACTCAGCGTATGAGTAGCACAGAGATCTGTGTGGTAAAGTAAGGAGCTGATGGCAGGTGTGGCGCCCCACCTCAGATGCTAAATACAATCTCCTTGGTCTAGCGCTATTGAAAAGGGGATAGACTCCCTCGCTGACTGGCTGATACCGACTTTAGGCCGCCCCGACGACTTTACTTACTTACTTACTTACAACACAAACCGTTTTCAGATTTCACTTTCTCTGGAAGCCATACATTTTTCTTTGTAGATCAATATCCAATGTTTTTATTCCTGTTAAAAAATCGCCCTGTCGGCTAGGGCATTAGAATGCACCGACTGCACCTCTGCAGAGGGGTAAGACTCCCCCAATGGGGCTACCTGTTGGCCATTGGTGGCAACCCCGTGATGTTTAAGGATAGAACTCAGGTGGATGAGCAATACATGGCTTGCAAGACTCCACTTAGACGCTTACTTAGGCTATATGGGCGGTCGGAGAGGCCCCCTCCGATCAATCGGCTGGTTATGTCAACCCCTAGCACCTATAAGATTGCGCCAACCCTATTGCCCTTATGGCAAGCCCCAACCCCTTTTTATCATATGGGTGCTAGAAAGCAGTGACTGATAGTCTACATGTCCTGGGAATGACGTTAAACTCTATCTGATGGTGAGGTTCCAGTTCTGGAGGTTTGGGGAATGTGGAGCACCCCTTCATCACCATTGCTCCCTGGTCCACTCTGACCCGGAGTGGTAGTACCTGTTAGGGTCCCATCAATGGGTTAAATAGAAAAATGTATTTATAAAAAAAAAATTGTGTATCCATTAAGAATGAATTCATTTCAAAACTTTATCAGCATTAAATGACCCACTGAGGTTGATATGCCGTAAAACAAAACAAATCAAACCAATATCCAATGTTTTTAGTTCCGTTATGAAAAAAACGTCTCGAAAATCCTTGTGTTGCCAAATTTTGTGGTGTCGTCAAAATCAGGTCGCTAAAGAGTTGACATGTCGTAAATCAAACAAACCAACAGTATGACTAGATACTCAACTAGTAGTGACTTGACTACAAATACTATTACGTAAACTCGACTACATATCACCTTGCATATTTACAACAAAAACTTTTTAAAACTTTTTAAAAATCTTGTTAAACTTAAATGATATATAAATATTTTTTTAATTTTGCAGGCAAGAAGTTCCAAAGGGGGTGAGTAATTCTTTTTTTATCACTCAAAATTGGTAAAGCCTTAATAAGATGAATATATTGGCTGGTGCACAAATTACTAACCATTTTGAAAATTAGTATTATTTGGATTATTCGGACTATTGTCCTCATCTTCATTGTTATCTGTACAATGTTTTGGCCGATGTGGCCTTCTTCAGGTATTTCTTATCGGACTCGGGAACCTTCTTTTTGAACTTTGAAACCTTCTTGTCATAATTATCAGGAGCCATCATGGAACTTTGAACCTAAACTTTGTGAATAGGTAGATATTCTAGATAAAACAAGACATTAAGTTCCAAAAATTCACACTGGATTGTCCAATTGGACACATAGCGTTGTGGATAATAGAGTTAAGACAGTTCTAAGTGACAGTTATCTCTAGACTGCAGGTTCAATCCTGGTCATGTGCAGCAGTAACATAGAATGATAATTAACACAGCTTAACACCTGTACCCCAGACATAATAGCTGAAACATCTTAGCAAGCAATTTCAAACTCCAGTTATGCAAATAATTTCCCTTTCAGACTATTAGCCTTGGGAAAGGTATGACCCCCATCCTCCTTCTAGCAATGGGTTAAATAGAACCACTACTGTTCTTCTACAAGAATGGCTTTGGAATTAAATAACCCATAAAGGTTAATATGCCATTAAAAACCAAGAAAGCAAACCAAAGAATCTGTATCTTGGAGTAATGACAAAGATGTGTTTACACTTCACAGAACTGGAGTCTCACCACTGGAGTCAGTTTCATGTCATAACTGAACTGGCTGAACTAGAAAAGATTTGCAGGAGAAAACAATGAATGGATTGCAATTTTTAAAGATTTAATCATTACATTCATTCAAGCAAAATGATATTTTATTTTTCTTTCTTTTTCTCTCTCTCTCTCTCTCTCCTCTCTCTCTCTCTCTCTCTCTCTCTCTCTCTCTCTCTCTTTATCTCTATCTCTCTCTCTCTTTGTCTCTTTTTCTTTCTCTTTTTCTCTTTCTCTCTCTCTCTTTCTCTCTTTCTTTCTTTCTTTCTTTCTTTCTTTCTTTCTTTCTGACTCTATCTCTCTCTCTATCTCTCTATCTCTCTCTCTCTCTCTCTCTCTCTTTTTCTCTATCTCTCTCTCTCTCTCTTTGTCTCTTTTTCTTTCTCTTTCTCTCTTCTCTCTCTCTCTCTTTCTCTCTTCTTTCTTTCTTTCTTTCTTTCTGACTCTATCTCTCTCTCTATCTCTCTTCTCTCTATCTCTCTCTTTTCTTTTTCTCTTTTTGTCTCTCTCTCTCTCTCTCTCTCTCTCTCTCTCTCTCTCTCTCTCTCTTTCTTTCTTATTTCTCTTTATCTCTTTTCTCTCTCTGTTTTGCTCTTTCTCTCTCCCTCTCTTGTTTTTTTTTTTCATTTTCTTTCTCCCCCCTCCTCTCTTTCTCTCTCTCTTTTCTCTCTCCCCTCTCTCTCTCTTTCTCTCCCTCTCTCTCTCTTTTTCTCTTTCTCTCTCTCTCTCTCTCTTCTCTTCTTTCTTTTTCTCTTTTTCTTTTTCTTTTCTCTCTCTCTCAAATCTCTCTCTCTCTCTTTTACTCTCTCTCTCTCTCTCAAATCTCTCTCTCTTACTCTCTCTCTCTCTCTCTCTCCCTCTTTCTCTTTCTCTCTCTCTATTCTCTCTCTCTCTCTCTCTCTCTCTCAAATCTTTACCCTCTCCCTTTGATCTGTTACTTTTTATCCTTCTTTTATATAATCTTTTCTCTCTCTTCTTCTTCTTCTGCTTCTCTCTCGCCACCCCTCTCACTCCCCACTCCCCCCCCCCCGTCTCTCTCTCTCTCCCTCTCTCCCTCTCTCTCTCTCTCTCTCTCTCTCTCTCTCTCTAAATCACAACAACTTGTTGCTTTGTGTTGTGTGGATTCTATATAACTTTTTGATCTGACATTTGTAAACTTTCTATAAATAACTAAAATAAACTTGATTGTCAACTTGGTGAATGTTGTTTTGTTTTTTGTTTTGTTTTTTGTTTTGTTTTGTTTTGTTTTTGTTGTTCCATTTATAGATTACTGACCTTTTTAACCTTCACTTCATAAAAAACAATTTTCAATTCTTTTTGTTTTACATGTGCAACACGTGTTTCAGATCTTCTGGTATCTTAGAAGATACCAGAAGATCTGAAACACGTGTTGCACATGTAAAAAAAAGAATTGAAAATTTTTTCTGAGAACAAAATACATTTTGCGGACCTTCCTTTTTTATAAAATATTGAATTTTCTCCCGTTGGAACCAGAACACACTTTATATTTATATATATATATATATATATATATATATATATATATATATAAAATATATATATATATATATATATATATGTAATAACAAACTTTTCAAAAGTTTTACCAAAAAGATCATCAGGGTTAATTTTTAATGAATTAATGAATTTTTTATTAATTCACTACAATTAACACTGATGATCCTTTTTGGTGAAACTTGAGTAGGTTACCTATATATACCTTTCTACTATATATATATGTGTGTGTGTGTGTGTGTGTGTGTGCTATATGATCCCAAAACCCGGTAGAGCTCTCTAGGGGCGACTTAAATTAACTTTCACTGCCAGCAGAAAGCAATGATTGTCAGTTGTTTACAGCCTAGATCTCTCTGGTGATCACAAAATATATAAACAAATGTATGTATTTAATAGTTTAAACACCGCCCCTTAACAGCAGCTGTCAAATGGCCGAGAGGTTAAAGTCAGTCGGGTTTCGCTCCTGGTCAGAGGTAGTTGCTGTGTCTAGACACACTGAAGAGATGTTGAAATGTCGAAACACGGTGTCTGTTGATGACATATATATATATATATATATGAAAAGTTTTCAGCCCACCCTTTTATTTATCCCACTTTATGCTCACTTGATATATATATTTCTAACCACTCATTTTTTCAACATAAATACAATTGTATGTTATCAGTTAGGACACTCATAATTCAAGGTACCACTATACTAACATCCTTATGTACACTAGTACAAAATAAAAAACACCCTCCGGGCGATGTAAAAATCGATTTTTGAAACATATTGCCTGAGGGGTGGGAGTAAAAAATTCAATGTCAGCGAGTTTGTACCCTAAGTAAGTAAAATCATCAAATTCATTAAAGGATTAAAAAATAAAACAATTTGAAACGTAAACTTTAAATATGTATTAAAATAAAACAAACTATATATAGATATATAATACCAGTCATGTATTTATTAAAACTTGTTTTAAAAAACAATGAGGACTGTCTAATGTTGCATATTCAAATTTTGAGTGTATTTATTCTATGTTATGACGATTTTGGGTAATGTGATGTAAGCAGTGATGTAGTTTTTGTTACAGACAAAAACCAGAAGCAAATCTCCATTATTAATAGATATTATTATTATCCTCACATTATTCTTTAATGAGAAAACATTGTAGTTTTTATGGCTAGCTATTTCTGCTGGAACATCTAAAAGCTTTTTTATTTCGATTGTACAATATTCTTGTCTTTCAAAAAAAAATAATATAACGCTGAACAAATACAGTTACAAACTTTTTATAAATATTTTTCTAACACCTGTCATTTATAAAACATCCATCAATTTCTTCACTCCATAATCAATTCTGATGAAGGTTTAAATAAACTGAAATGTTTAAGCGTCGATAAATAAATTCATCTTATTTTTGGAACACTTCGTTTTTCAATTATATATACTAGCAAATATATGCACCCTCTGTAGGGTGCAAGTATTTTAGTTAAATTTTATAATAAAATATGATACTAAATTAGAAAGGCTAATGAAACTGAATAAGAATGTAGATAAAAAGATTTTGAACAGAGGGGGTATGATTGAAAAATAGAACAACTTTGAAACTAACTCTTCCATCACTTTCCGTTACTCCCGTCTTTCATTGGTAAATTTTCCTAATTTAACTGTTTAGTTAAAATAGGAAGTAAATAATAATATTACAGTTATTTCTTCTTGTTAATGGATTTCTTTTAAGATTTATTGAAGAGATTTTTGCTCATATTCATTAAGATAAAACCAAACAATTAGAAATCAATAATACTAAGCATATATTTATTAAAATCATTTTTTTAAGATCAATATGCAAATTAGCCTTCCCGTTCACACTGTAATCCACTATTTTGTTGTATATATAAATACAATTGCATGTTATTAGTATGTAGATATGGTCAACAGTGTAAGTAATGTAAAACAATTTTATTAATAATTGAGGTTTAAATAAAAATAAAATCATGGAGAATATGATGTAAATAACTAAAGGAATTGTGACTTGTATAGTAATATAGTTTCGGTTACAAACAGACAAACCCACAATCTCCATTATAATAAGATATATATATATATATATATAGAAAATTTTGAAAAAACAAGTGTTCCGAAAATGGGATGAATTTAATTATCTATGTTTAAACATTTCGGTTACATTGAACCTTCATCAGGATGTCTCTTGGGGTGAAGGTTCAATGTAACCGAAATGTTTAAACATCGATAATTAAATTCATCCCATTTTCGGAACACTTGTTTTTTCAAAATTTTCTTTATATTGTCGGATTTATTTTCCATATATATATATATGATAAAGAAAATGACTTACTAGGGAATAGAATATCAATTTAATTGCAACATCGACGGTTAAGGCAAATATTAACCGAATAAGTCAGGCTTATAAAGAATATGATACATTTAGTAGAATAGTGTGTGAGTATATATATATATATATATATATATATATATATATATATATATAATAAGAAACTTAAGTTTCACCAAAAAAGGATCATCAGGGTTAATTCTAATGAATTAATCAATTTTTTATTAATTCATTACAATTAACACTGATGATCCTTTTTGGTGAAACCTAAGTAGATTATCTATATACCTTCCTTCTATATATGTATTATATAAGAATACAATTGTGTGTTATTAGTTAGGACACTCATAATTCAAGGTATCACTATACTAACATCCTTATGCACATATTATTATTATTATTATTATTATTATTATTATTATGAACAGAGAATATTCTCTGTTTCTCTCCTGAATAATCTGATTTAAAAACATTAAGATCTTAAAATGGTCCCAATTATCATTATGCTCTGATGAAGATTTTTTGATGAAATCGAAATATTGCCAATATTAGCAATGCAAAAGTTGTAAAAATAAATTCAATTTAACAACATCTGTGTTTTTCATACCATTTTATCTATATATATATAATATATATATATATATATATATATATCATAATATATATAAGTTAAGAGAAAGGAAATGAATCTGACGGTATGAGTATAGATAAAATGATATGAAACAACACAAAATGCTGTTAAAGGGAAAACATTTTATATAATATTCATAGCTAATATTGAACAATATTTCGATTTAGTATTTGTGATTATAATAATTATTGATAGTTTTCTATAGTTATTTATTCGTCAACATAAATCCCTCCCATTCCAATCAACGCTCAAGATTCACTATATAGATTAAGAGTATCCTAGGAGAAAAAATGATATGAGAAAAAAATAACTATCTCAGAAGATGGCTAGTTTAAATTTATAAAGAACAAAGAAATATTTTGGATTAAATTAGAAGTATCATATGATTTACCTGAATATAAGGGCTAATTCTTTATCACTTTTACAGCAATTGAGTGTTGTTTGTTTTTCATTATCACTGAATTTATTTTATCTAAGTACATGCATATCTATTATTTCTACAAGAGCTATTCTTTTTATTTATAATGGTATTATTTGTATTTTTTTCTGTTCTGTAAACCGACACACTATATTTACTACTTAACGCTCACAATTAGACCTTTAGTTTAATTCTGAGCGTAACGCAGTGGCACGGACATGAGAAATAAATATTTATAATTTAATTTTAATCGCATCAAATTTATTAATTACAAATTAGTTGTATGACATTTTTTCTATATTATTTATATTTTCTTGTATTATTATTTGTTTTTTTCTAATTTAAATTGTTTATGAACCTATGAATACATAATCTTACATACCTAAATATACAATGGCTATTTTGCGATATTCTACTCACTTATTAACAACACACAAATAGCAAATCGTATTTTATCTATGTGGTGAGCTAGGAAGGCTTTCAATATTCTATTTTGTCTATATTGTATCTATTAAAATTAAGTGATCTTTCAATTAATACACAGTCACAATCAATTTTCGTGCTTTATGTACTTCTCATATAACTGAATTTCACTTAATACTGTATTGGTAATTTTTATTTGATGATTTATCAAGCAATAAATTTATCTTACATATAAATTCATTTAAAATGAATAATTACACATTAACAGTTATAATAAGTTTGTCAATTTATATATTCAGTTTAGTTGAATTATTTATCACAAGATGTGAGTTACCTCCTTTCGTGTTAACAAATCATTACACTTGAATCTGTCATTCTTATTTGTTGTTAATAATTTGCAAATTTTATTATGTTCCTTTTTACTTAATTTCTTAGATCTCTATATATAGGGACTCTAGAACATTCATATTAAACGTTAAAAATACTTGAATATAAAGGTGTGCATATTATCGATTTGCTAGTTCCATTACAAATATAAAATGAATGTCCTTCTCTTATCACCCAGCCCAATTTGTTCTATAACACATAAAGATACATATTGTAATGTTAATTAGTTTGGGAGGCCGGACCATTTTAAGATCTTAATGCTCTTCTATTTTAATCAAATGATTCATATTCAGAGGGGTAGGACCAAACAAAAATAAAACAGAAAAACGAAATGACAATTTCTATTCTGTATTGCATAACTAAATCATTAATTATAATAGTTAAATTATATTATAACTAATACATTCAAATGTGCATAAGGGATCGATTATTAGTATAGTGATACCCTTCTTATAGTAATAGTAAAAGACGATGTGCTACTAGTTAAAATCCTTTAAATTGCAATCAGCTAATTATCTGCTGGAACATTCTAAAAGGCTTTTTATATTTCTCGTAATTTAGATATAATCAAATATAATTCTTGTACAAATGAAGGTTCCTTATCTATATTCACTACGATATAGATCTAACAGATAAATACATTCTATGAACTGGATTTCAGAGAACGTAATCTATGGGATCCATGCCAAACGTGGGGCCTTAATCATTGTAATAGTACCTTAGCTGGTAGTAGGAGATGAGTCATTAAAATATATAATATTTAAATTTTTTTATTTTATTTTGATACTTAGAGATTAACACATTCCGCATTGTATAGGATTCCTTTCTCCATTCTCATGCGTTGGAGCAACTTTTAAGTTGTTTCTCTAAAGTTTGATTATTTTAATTGTACTATAATGCACAAACTAATTTATGTAAAGTGACGTTTATTTAGTTGTTGAGAGGACTTTAACTACTTTGGATTGCAGATAGTTAAAGTTTCATTTTTTCACTACGCTCCACTTAGTACGCGGCTGCTTAACACCAGTATAATATGCGGTCTAGTTGGTTACTTATTGGTAACCAGAATGAATCCTGGGGTAAAGCCAATCGATATCAGGAGATAAGAAGACATGGACATAAAAGTAAGCAAAACATTATTCTAACAGTGGTAGTAATCATATTCTTTTTATTAATGAATTCCACACTGAGAGCGTTTACAGTTTTTATTTTAATAAGTTCCGAATCAGTCCTACTGAGACAGATTTGTATACATCGTCGATGTTTGCAATTAAATTGATAAGGAATATTTGAAATGCTAAAGTTTTCGCCCTAGGTTATATGGTTTGTTTATTAATTTTAACGGCATATCAACCCATCCAGGGTTATATCTCAATTGTTCAGTTTTGATGATTTAGGTGATTAGTTTTTAATACATATTTAGTGTATTCATATATATACATTTAGATAAATTGGTTTTTAATAGCAATGTGTTGAAGAATATATAATATAAGAGGGATCATCGAGATCACTCACACTAAATGACAATTATGATTAATTGGATATACTATTTGATCTAAAAAATTAACAAGCTTTCCGAAACAGTATGGAGAAGAATTTAATTAATTTTCCCGACAAGATAAGGAGTAAAATTAAAATCATCTTCTCTAGGTGGTGTAACTATTTACTTATTCGAACTTATAACGCTCCCATCAGTAATGACTTTTCCCCTTAATGATAGAGTTCAATAATTAAAAATGTTTCCGCACTAGAATGTTTAGAAGCAAAAACATAATCAATAGATCAATATTCCTAAAATCAATAAGTCATCCTATTTTTTTGACCTGAGACTCACTGAGTTTTTGGGTTGTCTTGAGAACATATTTTTTCTACATCTAAGTTGGTTATTATGTTATCTTGTTATTATGAGTATTAATAAAATGCAGTTTGATAGTTATAGTTTTAGAGTGTATGACCAAGTGCACGATTTAGATCAGTGGTTGAGACATCTCTGAGAGTTGAATTTGTGTTACCCATCTATTCTAGATCTTACTTCCATAAAAGTTCAGGGTTCATGCAAAGTCCTCCTCTCTATAAAGTCGGTATTTGAGCATCAGAGAATTGCTCCATAGATTCTCTTATTATGGTTATATTTTTAATTTTATTATAACTTTTCCAAATTTTCATTATACACTTTTTTAAGAACATTTTTCATTGTCATAAATTCACACACTCCATTAAGTAAAAAAACTATAATAACATACTACTTAAGTATTCATGTATAACTTACAATTCTACTTAATACATGATATTTTAAAAAAGAAATTCCATGCGCGAAGACAGGCAATTTTAATTATATGTATATGTATAGACTCTTAAAAGTATCAAGAATTGATAGGGTGGGATACACAGGTTAGTGTACAGGACGAATCTTTGTCTTCTAATTATCTTTGAGCATTTGAGTTAGTTACAAGGGAATCTTGTAAGAATTATAAAATACATTATTTAAGTCTAATATAAACTGAGAAATAATGTTTGCTGCAGTAGTTATTATATCATGATGATATTTCTATTCTAGAATGTTAGAGTCAAGAAGTTTCATATCTTATAAAAGAAATAAAGTACAAAAAACTTTCTTCTTGCAACTTCACATGAGGAGTCAATAAAAGTTGTCTTAAAAAACTGAAAGAGTCAACATATATGCACAATTACAAACTTGTAAATATCTCTACAAATCAATATAACATGCTGTCTTTATAGATTTAAAATAAATATTATTAATTAATGAAATTATATGTTAATCTAAGTACTTTTATTTCTTCTCTAAGGTTTTATTTTTTAATTAAAAACGTATTTATCACCACGAGTTAAAATAAATATTAGGCATAAAAGGCATTACAAATACAAATAGAAAAGCAGACTTGGGAAGCCGGGCGACGTAAAGTGATGGTAATGAGTTTTATGTTTTCAAAAGTTGTTTGTAAAAAATCTAATTTATTTGAAAGATTATTGTCCTGAGAGGTTTTGGGAGTTTACAAAATTCAAATATATGCTCCAGCACGGGTTTCGTATCATTACATGGTATGTCAAAAACATAACTCCATCATTTTATTATTTAATAACTAAACGAGTAATTCAATTATTACACACAAAGATAATTTACATATAGCCATTCATCATAATTTTTATGTTATCGAAGCAATTTATTGTTAAAAAATTCATATAAATTTGAAAAAGCCTAAAAAATACTGGCACCCCCTACGAGAAATGGGTGCATATCATTTGCCTAAGTATATAACAATTTGAAAAACCGAAGGTTGTTCCCTACAATAAGAATGAATTTATTTATTAAAATCGTACAGGCTTAAACATTTTGCCAAGTTGTCTCTATTGTTTAATAAACACTTCAATCAGAATTGGAATTTAATGGATGTCAGAAAGCAATAATTATTGAATTTGGAAATGTAATATTTTTTCCTCTAAAAATCTAAATTATGTGTTAGCAAAAAATAAAATTTATAAAAGTTTGTAAATGAGATATATCATATATCGTGTTGGCGGTATCGTTTTATTAATTTTTAATTATTGTTAAAAACTATTTTAGTTTTAATTCTTTCTTGTTGATAAAGAACCTAAGTAAATAAAAAATATATGATACAAAATGAGAAAATAAAGCTGTTAGATATAGCGCAGCAGGAAAAGGACGTAGACAGTAAAAAACTACAACTGAATTTTCTATTAAGATATATTGTGAGGATGAATTAATTAATAATCTAATTAATAATGAGAGATTTCATCTGGTTTTGGTCTTGTCTGTAACATAAAAACCTACATATCTCAAGACTATTGCTTTATCATCACATTAACTGGGTGCTTACATAGAAATCACTGTAAAATAATAACATAGTAAGTTTTGATAATAAGCCTCTACACACACAAATGTTACTGAATGATGCATCAGATATAGACACGTATCCTTGACCATATGTTTTTTTTAAAACAAGTTTTAATAATTATTTACATGTCTGTATTATAGTTAGCACTGACTCATAATAGGTTATGATATATTCAAGATTCTCTAAAACTCCTAATTCATAATTTTAATAGAGAGTTAGTTATACAGTTTTTCAGAATATATGATTATATCTAAAATTTCTATTCTAAAAATTACCTTTTTAAACCTTTGCATACTTCAAGTGAATGTGAGGTTTAACTTCTACATTCACAAACGTTTAGGGTTAAAAAAAAAAGCCTCCAGTCTCGCCCAATCTGAATTCTATTGATTCTTTTACCTCCACCCCTCAGGCAATATGTTCAAAAATCGATTTTCCTACATCGGCCCGAGCGATAGGGGTTTTATGATGGTTAGATTTTATATGTGATATCGCGTAAGTTTCTATACCCATAAGGATGTTTAGTATAGTGGTATCTCCGCCCAGGGTTGAAATTAATGAGATGGCTACCTCTACTGAATAACAATACAATGGTAAATTTATTGTTGAAAGATGAGTGGTTTGTAAATGAAAACTGTACTTATCTCAAGTTCGCACCAGTAGAAGAGTTGGGGATCATCTGGAAATTAAAAGACGTGGGCTGGAAAAAACTTTCATACCTAATATTATCTCACATACATATATATGTCTCACATACCAGACACCTCAGCCGTTAGGGTACTATTTTCGACACCTTAGTCCAGTGCATGTCTCCTCCCGTCAGTGTGTCTAGAACACAGCAATCTTGATTACCATACGAGAGCAAGTGAGCTGAAAAAATCTCTGATCACGCTTGTACTTATTCAATTTCGTGACACTCTGAAGCAGCTCTGTAATTGCAAAGAGACATTTTTGGAGCATTAAGGCATTTTGAACTGATCCTTTCCATTGGCGTTTGTTAAATACTTATGATAAATTGAATAATTCCGACATACAATTTTAAGTTGTTTTTATCTCAATACAAAATAAGTTCTCTGAATCACTTCAAGCAAGAAAGAAAATCATAGAGGCTGTAAAACATACGTATAACAATCCAATTTGCTTTTCTGCTTTTGCGCCAGGTTCTCTTGTATAAAGGTTATATTTACAGTCGATCACGCCCTAAAGGAGCGTCCTGAGGGGCACGAAATATGAAAGTTATATGGAGAATACATAAGCCTAGATAAGTGCACCACACACACACAAACAACACACTCATTAATATATATAGTATGTACAGAGTTAACAATATTATACGGTTAATCTAAAACATAGACTAAGTTGCAATCACCTATAAAAAGGAGGATCAGTCGAGTGTTAATTGGATAAGTTGCACATTAGTTGTAAGCAAAAAATCTCGTAGTACTTCTAATTAGTTAAGTTGTACCGCGCTGAATGATCTCTTTTTTTATTGGAGTAAAGAAACCCTTTTCAAAAGCTTTAATGTTTATTAAGACAATATTTGATATATATATTAAGATAAATGTATATATTTATCCTATTTACTATGATCTATATATAATAAAATATAATCTATTCATATTATTTAAAAAAGTTATATAACATTTATATTTCATTAGTTTACTTTTATAATGGAGATAAAGGGTGTTGGTTCTGGAGCTTCAACGGAGAAAAATTCAATGATCCTGTGTGGATGAAAAGAGGGTATAGAGTGCCCGAGGCAACGAAATAATAGGTTTTAATTTAGGAAATTATTGTTATCATCACATTTTCTTTTGTTCTCAAAAAAAAAAAACTTAAATTAAAACTATCCTTTTCACTTTTTTTGTTTTAAAGAACAGGCGATATTGTGCAGCATACCGCACGGCTCGTTTTCAGATCTTTCTGAAGTGATCTTTCAACTATATGATACTCAGAAGTGGAGTCGCAAACACCTGTTTTTTCCACATGTAAAACCACCATAAAAGAATGAAATTGTTTTTTATGAAGTGAAAGGTTAAAAAGGTCATAATCTATAATGGACAACAAAAACAAAACAACAAAACAAACAAACACAACATACTAATTAATACAATAATTAAAGCTAGGAGGTCTACCAGAAAAGTATGACACTATCTTCAGAGATTATAGTTATTAATATTTCGATTATGTAAAGATTAAATTAATTAATGCTAGGAGGAAGGTATAAAAGTTTGGTATTTATACAATAAACTGCTTATTCCAGACTAAGCAGAAATAGAATTAGTAGCTTATGAGAAATCAGCACACAAGGCCACATTATGAGTGCCCAGAACAAGGATTTTTGTGTTAAGTGAATGAGCTCTCACATAGTGAGATCACACAGTAGCGCTAAGGAGAGAGAGAGAGACTAGAAGAGAGGTGAGACACGGGTAGAGAGAGACGACTGTGGAGGGGGGAATAGAGGGTGAGGTGAGAGCAGTTGAGAAGAGGGGTCTGGCGAGATGAAAGTTCACAGAAGAAACGATTATGAAAGATATAAGAAAGGATCAATGAAGAGAAATAGGTTTCTTTTAGTAATCATACATTTTCTATAAGAAGGATAAAAAGTACAGATCAAAGGCATAGAGGTGTTTAAATATTCTTTTTGATGATCTTAGTACATGAGAGGTAGAGAGAGAGAATAACGCAGAGAGATTGTGATAAAGATGAATGACTGGGTAGATGAGTTTACAGAGTTCACACGAGAGGTAGATTCAATATAGAGCAAAGTATTATTTTTGAGTAGATAGAGTAGTTTATCGCAGATGTAAGAACGTACTAGTCATTGTAGTCATTAGACATTCTTTGTTCTAGATATTAAAGCAGAGCATAGCATATTAAATGAACAAGAGATCTTCTTTGAAAATGTAATCGAGATACAATATACATCAAGGATCATACAGGATAGATGGATAATATAGAATTGCAAAGAGATGTATTGAAGTTGGGTACATAAATGAGAGATAAAAACTATGAGGTTAAAGAGAGAGGTGCTATGAGCGAAAGAATGACACAAGTAGTGTATGTTATGTTAATAGGAGCAAGTGACGCGCAGAGAAGCATTGGTCCAAGATTGTAGGAGTACTTATGTAAAAGAAATAGAAGTAAGATATAGAGGAGAAGGACAATAGTTGGGCCGAGGGAGAAGAGAACCATAAATGAAAAAAAAATATACTATACTAAATAAGAGTATAGTGATAGAAGAAGAAAATAGAGTCAAAACTATATAAGATGAATGAGTAATAACTAAGTACGTATATACACTGAGCCACATTTTATACGCTTTAAATAGGAAAGTATAATGGAGAGAGATCGCAGAGACAGAGATGAGAAGAGATGAGGTCAGCTCGAGAATGTGATCTCGAGAGACACGAGTAGAGTGTGAGACAG
>CM042159.1:76353219-76388019 GCA_023376005.1 Doryteuthis pealeii | reverse complement strand
CCATTATAGATTACTGACCTTTTAACCTTCACTTCATAAAAACCCATTTGATTGAAATCCATTATGGCCATTATTCAATGACTAGCAAATAAAAAAAAACAAGAAAAAGAAATCACTTACGGTGTAAAAATTATTTTTGAAAGATTTTGACTGGATGGGTGGGAGTAAAATCCTAAAATTTTCAAAGGAGTAAAAAAAAAAAAAAAAAAAAACGATTTGAAATGAAAACTTAGTTCTGTCTCCGTCAAATAAAATGTTGCGTGCATCTATTAATTATTAATTAATTTAAGATCAATATTAATTAATTAAGCTAATCATTATAGAATTAACTCATTGAATAATAATTTGGAAAAAATTTCATTAAAATTGGACAATTCACTGATTTTTGGTAATTGTTTTAAAATTAAGAAATTTAAAAAAATTACCTCCCTTGGTAATTTTTGCACATGCCTATATATATATATATATTTATTTATTTATTTATTTATAGTCACAAAAAAAAAAATTGTATTAGTGACTATAAATAAATAAATAAATACAGCTCTTACAGAAGTAATTGAGCACTTTAT
Source organism: Doryteuthis pealeii (assembly GCA_023376005.1). NCBI lineage: Eukaryota > Metazoa > Mollusca > Cephalopoda > Myopsida > Loliginidae > Doryteuthis > Doryteuthis pealeii. The sequence goes on along the minus strand of CM042159.1, from coordinate 76,387,450 downwards.
AATCATTTCTCCAATACTAACAAGAAATTAACTATATATATATATAAACAAATCATAAAATCTAAGAAGTTCGTTTGGTGTTGGGGTTATGGGATCGGCCTGTCAGCTTGACGGTCCGGTTTCAAATCACGCACAGGGCGGTCTTCCGATCTATAGCTCTGCTGATGAGGCCTAATAGGCCGAAATGTACATACAGAGATTGATTTTTCTCGATTTGTTTAGCCATACATTTAATAGGTATTCCCGCCTAATTCATTATTAATTAATTAATTTTCAAAATTAGGTACGACTCCAATTAAAAACACTTATTCTCCATATATATATATATATATATATATATGATAAAGAAGATGACTTACTGGGGAATAGAATAGCAATTTAATCGCAACATCGACGGTCAATACAAATATTAACCGAATAAGTCCGGGTTATAAAGAATATGATACATTAGTAGACTGGATTTAGTAGAAAGGTGTATATATATATATATATATATATATATATGTATGTAATAACAAACTTTTCAAAAGTTTTACCAAAAAAGATCATCAGGGTTAATTTTTAATGGATTAATGAATTTTTTATTAATTCACTACAATTAACACTGATGATCCTTTTTGGTGAAACTTGAGTAGGTTACCTATATATACCTTTCTACTATATATATATATATATATATATATATATATATATGTGTGTGTGTGTGTGTGTGGTGTGTGCTATATGATCCAAAACCCGGTAGAGCTCTCTAGGGGCGACTTAAATTAACTTTCACTGCCAGCAGAAAGCAATGATTGTCAGTTGTTTACAGCCTAGATCTCTCTGGTGATCACAAAATATATAAACAAATGTATGTATTTAATAGTTTAAACACCGCCCCTTAACAGCAGCTGTCAAATGGCCGAGAGGTTAAAGTCAGTCGGGTTTCGCTCCTGGTCAGAGGTAGTTGCTGTGTCTAGACACACTGAAGAGATTTGAAATGTCGAAACACGGTGTCTGTTGATGACATATATATATATATATATATATATATGAAAAGTTTCAGCCCACCCTTTTATTTATCCCACTTTATGCTCACTTGATATATATATTTCTAACCACTCATTTTTTCAACATAAATACAATTGTATGTTATCAGTTAGGACACTCATAATTCAAGGTACCACTATACTAACATCCTTATGTACACTAGTACAAAAATAAAAAAACACCCTAAAAAAATAGATTTTTGAAACATATTGCCTGAGGGTGGAGGTAAAAAATTCAATGTCAGCAAAGTTTGTACCCTAAGTAAGTAAAATCATCAAATTCATTAAAGGATTAAAAAATAAACAATTTTGAAATGTAAACTTTAAAATATATATTAAAAATAAAACAAACTATATATAGATATATAATACCAGTCATGTATTTATTAAAACTTGTTTTAAAAAAAAACAATGAGGACTGTCTAATGCTGCATGTTCAAATTTTGAGTGTATTTATTCTATGTTATGATGATTTTGGGTAATGTGATGTAAGCAGTGACGTAGTTTTTGTTACAGACAAAAACCAGAAGCAAATCTCCATTATTAATAGATATTATTATTATCCTCACATTATTCTTTAATGAGAAAACATTGTAGTTTTTATGGCTAGCTATTTCTGCTGGAACATCTAAAAGCTTTTTTATTTCGATTGTACAATATTCTTGTCTTTCAAAAAAAAAAATATAACGCTGAACTATTTGTTTAGCGTTATATTTTTTTTTTTGAAAGACAAGAATATTGTTACAAACTTTTTATAAATATTTTTCTAACACCTGTCATTTATAAAACATCCATCAATTTCTTCACTCCATAATCAATTCTGATGAAGGTTTAAATAAACTGAAATGTTTAAGCGTCGATAAATAAATTCATCTTATTTTTGGAACACTTCGTTTTTCAATTATATATACTAGCAAATATATGCAGCCTCCGGGTGCAAGTATTTTAGTTAAATTTTATAACAAAATATCATGTTAAATTAGAAAGGCTAATGAAACTGAATAAGAATGTAGATAAAAAGATTTTGAACAGAGGGGGTATGATTGAAAAATAGAACAACTTTGAAACTAACTCTTCCATCATTTTCTGTTACTCCCGTCTTTCATTGGTAAATGTTCCTAATTAAACTGTTTAGTTAAAATAGGAAGTAAATAATAATATTACAGTTATTTCTTCTTGTTAAGGGATTTCTTTTAAGATTTATTGAAGAGATTTTTGCTCATATTCAATAAGATAAAACCAAACAATTAGAAATCAATAATACTAAGCATATATTTATTAAAATCATTTTTTTAAGATCAATATGCAAATTAGCCTTCCCATTCATACTGTAATCCACTATTTTGTTGTATATATAAATACAATTGCATGTTATTATTATGTAGATATGGTCAACAGTGTAAGTAATGTAAAACAATTTTATTAATAATTGAGGTTTAAATAAAAATAAAATCATGGAGAATATGATGTAAATAACTAAAGGAATTGTGACTTATATAGTAATATAGTTTCGGTTACAAACAGACAAACCCACAATCTCCATTATATATACTTGCAAATATATGCACCCTCCGGGTGCAAGTATTTAAGTTTTGATATAATAAAATATCATATTAAATTAAAAAGGCTAATGAAACTGACTAAGAATGCAAATAAAAAGATCTGCAACAGAGGGGGTATAATCAAAAAATATAACAACTTTCTATACAACTAACTATTCCATCATTTTCCATTACTCCCCTCTTTCATTGGTAAATTTTCCTAATTTAACTATTTAGTTAAAATAGGAAGTAAAGGATAATATTACAGTTATTTATTCTTGTAAATAAATTTCTTTTAAGATTTATCCACGGGATTTTTGTTTATATTTCTTAAGATAAAACCAAACAATTAGAACTCAATAATACCAAGCACATATTTATCCAAATAAAATTTTAAATATCAATATGCAAATTAGCCTTCTCGTTCAAACTGTAAACCGCTATTTTGTTGTATATATAAATACAATTGCATGTTATTAGTAGGTAGATATGGTCAACAGTATTAATAATGTAAAACAATTTTTATTAATAACTGAAGGTTTAAAAGAATAAAATCATGGAGAATTTGACGTAAATAATTAAGGGAATTGTGACTTGAGTAGTAATATAGTTTCGGTTACAGACAGAAAAAAACACACAATCTCCATTATAATAAATATATATATATATATATAATATATATATAGAAATTTTCTTATATTGTCGGATTTTTTTTTCCATATATATATATATATATATATATATAATATATATAATATGATAAAGAAAATGACTTACTAGGGAATAGAATATCAATTTAATTGTAACATCGACGGTTAAGGCAAATTTTAACCGAATAAGTCAGGCTTATAAAGAATATGATACATTTAGTAGAATGGTGTGTGAGTATATATATATATATATATATATATATATATATATATATATAACAAACTTAAGTTTCACCAAAAAAGGATCATCAGGGTTAATTCTAATGATTTAATCAATTTTTTTATTAATTCATTACAATTAACACTGATGATCCTTTTTGGTGAAACCTAAGTAGATTATCTATATACCTTCCTTCTATATATGTATTATATAAGAATACAATTGTGTGTTATTAGTTAGGACACTCATAATTCAAGGTATCACTATACTAACATCCTTATGTACATATTATTATTATTATTATTATTATTATTATTATGAACAGAGAATATTCTCTGTTTCTCTCCTGAATAATCTGATTTAAAAACATTAAGATCTTAAAATGGTCCCAATTATCATTATGCTCTGATGAAGATTTTTTGATGAAATCGAAATATTGCCAATATTAGCAATGCAAAAGTTGTAAAAATAAATTCAATTTAAAACATCTGTGTTTTTCATACCATTTTATCTATATATATATATATATATATATATATATATATATATATATACATATATATATAAGTTAAGAGAAAGGAAATGAATCTGACGGTATGAGTATAGATAAAATGATATGAAAACAACACACAATGCTGTTAAAGTGAAAACATTTTATATCATATTCATAGCTAATATTGAACAATATTTCGATTTATAAAAATCATATTGAATTCATATTATTTTCGTCCCCGCTCTCGATAAGTCTGGAGTAAAAAAAAAATAGCTCTGAAGATGATTTTTATAAATCGAAATATTGTTCAATATTAGTTATGAATATGATATAAAATCTTTTCACTTTAACAGTATATTGTGTTGTTTTCATATCCTTTTATCTGTACTCATATATATATCTTATTATAATGGAGATTGTATGTTTTTCTGTCTGTAACCGAAACTATATCACTACTCAAGTCACATTCACCATGAATTTATTTTTATTTTAACCTCAATTTTTAATAAAATTGTTTTACATTCATAATATTGTTAACCATATCTACATACTAATAACATGCAATTGTATTTATAGATACAACAAAATAGCGGTTTACAGTGTGGGCGAGAAGGCTAATTTGCATATTGATATTAAAAATGTGATTTTAATAAATATGTGCTTAGTATTATTGATTTCTAACTGTTTGGTTTTATTTTGATGAATATAAGCAAAAATCTCTTCAATGAATCTTAAATGAAATCCATTAACAAGAAAAATAACAGTCATTTATTCTTTATTTCCTCTGTTAACTAAATACTTAAATTAGAAAAATAACAATGAAAGACGAGAGTGATTGAAGAGTAAGTTTCAGTTGTTCTATTTTTCGATTATACCTCCTTCTGTTTCAAATCTTTTTATCTGCATTCTTATTTAGTTTCATTAGCCTTTCTAATTTAATATATTTTATTACATTAAAACTTAAATACTTGAATAAAGGGTGCATATATTTGCTAGTATATATAAAGAAATGTTTTCACCCAGCCTCATTTTTTCAACATAAATACAATTGTATGTTATTAGTTGGGACCCTCATAATTCATCGTACCACTATACAAACATTATTATGCACATATTATTATTATTATCCTCCCATTATTCTTTAATGAGAAAACATTGTAGTTTTTATGGCTAGCTATTTCTGCTGGAACATCTAAAAGCTTTTTTATTTCGATTGTACAATATTCTTGTCCATTCCTTTCTATTCACCCTGAACCAGAAAATACATTCATGCTGCGTCTCTATGGCAACCGTGGCCTCTAATAGTCTCGCTGGATTGTGGTCTTAATTTTTATTTTTTTATTTTATTGATCGGACATTGCTTAGCCACTCAGCTTGACCATTGGTCAGTAGTTTTTGTCATAGCAACTTTGAGTGTCGTTTTTGTTGTTGAGGGACTTCTACTTTGGATCAGAGTAGTTCTTTTTCTACCTCCACTGTCGCGGCTGCTTCGTATTACGGTCGTGTTACTCTATGGTTACCAATGAATCCTGGGGGTGGGGTTAAACCAATCGATATCAAGGGAGATAAGAAGACATGGACAAAAGTAGAAAATATCTTGGTAGATTATGAATTCAAGAGCGTAAATTTTTTACCATAGTCTACTGGACAGATGTTAGTGGAATATGAAATGAAGTCCAATGTATATATTTTTCATTTCTCAACTGGGATTAATACTTTTCATAAAAATCAGCTCTAAGAAAAAAAATAACTTTATACATTAATTCATTTATAAGTTTTTAAAAAATTCAAGGACAGCATTAATTGATGTTGTATAGATTTAAAGTTGTTGCATAGTGGTTCAATTATACACTCTTTTTTTTACTTCAGCTTTGTTATTTCAAGTGAATTGAGATTATAAACTTATCAAGTCCTGAAATAAACTGAAAATTTGCTGAGTATTTAACGATATTTCTATTTCAGAGTAACAATAACATTTAAAAAAAATAAAAACTTTGCACTTCTGAGGTCAAAAAAGTGTATAACTGAATCACTATGCAACAACTTTAAATCTCTACAACATCAATTAATGCTGTCTTTTAAATTTAAAAAAAGATTATAAATGAATTAACGTATCAAGTTATGTTTTCCTTTGGGTTTATTTTTATTAAAAGTATTAATCACAGTTGAGAAATTAAAAATACTAGCAACAAAAAACACCTCTCCGGGCGTTGTAAAAAATTAATTTTTGAAAGACATTGCCTGAGAGGGTGGGAGTTAAACATTCAATGTCAGAGGGTTTGTATCATAAGTAAGACAAATCATCATATTTATTAAAGGAGTAAAAAAAAATAAAATAAAACAATTTGCAATGAAAACTGAGCCCCGTCCCTCTCAAATAAAATGTTGCATGCATGTAATAATCAAACAATTATTTTGAATATTTTCCACATCAATTTTACACAAAATCGTGGGTATTTTTTTTATTTGTAAACTTTTTAGTTAACTTCTTGTTACTGTAAAAAAAAAAAAAAAAGGATGAGAGTAAAAAACAATTTTTTAAAATTGCTTACTCAAATTTGGGTGTATAGCATAAGAATATTGTGATGTAAGCTGTGACGTAGAGCTATGACGTAGTTTTTGTTACAGACAGAAATACAGACAATCTCCATTATTAATAGATATGTAAAAACTAAATTCACAATCTACCTTCTCCAAGACTGGTTACCTAACCAAAGTTAAAAAGCCCAGTCTGCCCAACTATTTACCCATTGGTAGAGGTAGAATAGTTGGATTCATACCTTTCCCAAGGGTATTAGCACTATGTGAACTGACTTCATCCAGGAATTGAATTCTGGTTGACGAATCCAGTTCCTACGACTCTCACCAGTACACCAGCGTGGTTCCCTCTTGATCAAGAGCATTAAAATCTTCAGCTTTTTCATCAATTACGTGTACACTTGAGCAGCTTTATTGAAAGACTTGTTAAGATTTTAAACCTCCATTTTAGAATCGAATATCCGAATGTTTCCTCACAAAAAAGTCCTTAAAAATCTAGTAACATTTTTCAGTTCTTATAAGTTGTCACAAAGGAACCCGAGGGGGAAAAAAGAAAGAAAAACAAGCCAGTAAGTCAGAAATATTTCATCAATACTTAAAAAGAATTTGCATTTAAGTAGGGAATCTGTGGCCTCGAGATCAAGTGGGGTCTTTTATTAGAGAACCAATCATAATAGAATTGAATATCAGAATGTTTCCTCACAAAAATCTCATTAAAAAGCTAGTAACATTTTTCAGTTCTTTTAAGGGACCCAGGGCGGGGGGGTTAGCGCAAGTCAGTAATTTAGAAATATTTCATCCATTCTTTTCAAAAAAACTTAATTAGACTACCTTTTCATTTAAGAGGGGAATCAGTGGCCTTAAGGTCAAATTTGGCCTTCCAACTTTTTTATTATGGAGGTGAAGATTCTTTAGGATTATATATAAATCAATTAGAAAAAAAATTAATAGCTGGAGGGAGTATAGTTGGATTTATGCCTTTCCCAAGGGTATTAGTGCTATGTAAACTGGCTTTGTCCAGGATTTGAATGAAGCCACAGTTCACATCACGCTAATACTCTTAGGAAAGGTATGAATCTATTCAGCTTATGAATTAAAAGTCATAAAATCTTTCTTTTCACATTTTCTTCTTTTTTTTTTCTTCTTTTCTTTCTTTTTCTTCTTTTTCTTTTTCATCTACTTCTTTTTCTTCTTCTTTTTGATATTAACCTACATTTATGGCGTCTTCTTTGAATGTGATCTCATTCTCAGTCGTCGTTGGTTTTTATTCATTTTTGAAGTTGGTCTTAAAACTGATTAAAACTCGGTTAACATCTCGAGATGCAATTGTCTTTTTTAATAGACAGACACCAAAGCAATTGTCTTTGTACTTTAAAAATAATAAATGGTATACATATTGGCCAGCCATATATATATATATATATATATATATATATATATATATATTATGATATATTATGTATACTTTCTCCTTTCCTTTTAGAAGTATGTCGCAGACGATGATGAAGTCACTCCATGTTCTCAACAGTTGTGGACCCTCTGGTTGGCTCGTTAGTCCAATTCTAGACTTGCAAATACAGTCACATACATTGCAAGGGAAGTTCCCATCTACATTTGGTGGTTCATGACGATGAAGACGTCGACGCTCTGCAGCCCTGTTAATCTCGATATTGAGCCGCTCAGCTCCTGTGCAGCAGGTGTCTCACCAACCCTGTCTGCTGGAGGCCAGATCTTCCACGCTTAAAGGGTGATGGTACATTTCTTCAGTGTTGTCTGAATATCGTCTTTGAACCATTTTTGGGGCCTCCTATCCTTCGTGTATTTTAAGGGGTGTGGAGATAGAGGACATCCGTTTAGAGGGACACCGGTAGCATAGTACCCGTAACTTGGGCGATCCTATAAATAGCGAATCCCTCATTCTTAGTGGTCTCATTCTGGCCAACAATATATGGAACTGCGGGCAGGATTGGAAGGATACCTACCAGAATGAGACCACTACTAAACGAGGGGTTCTCTATTTATAGGATCGCCCGAGTTACTGGTGCTTTGCTACTTTTTCTATGTAACATGTCATTTTCCTTCCCTTTCTTTCTTTATAATAAAAATGGAATTTTTTTTTTTTTAAGCAGAGTTTACCCGGTTTAAATTCAGAGTTTTCCTTTTCCTAGACTGGTTGTCTAACTAAGGTTAGATAGCCCATTCTGTGCTACTATTTGGAAGGAGAAAAGTTGGATTCATACCTTTTCCAAGGGTATTTGTGCCGTGTGAAATGCAAAAAAGCTTCATCCAGGATTTGATTTAATTTAATCTGGAAACTTTTTGTATATGAATTATTTTAAAAATGTATAACAGTTGATCGTGGGGTTGGGTAAATACATAGATACATTTTACGAACAGGACCTGTGGATATACCACTGTATGATAATTATTACAATGTTTCATGTGTTTACTTAAGAGCTATTGCTAAATAGTTTAATATGTAAAAAGTATAATAATCTTGATTTAACTCTCAGCTTTGTTTTTTTTCATGTTCAATTGAAACAGATTAGCATTATCGCCTCTCTCTCTATTTTTCTTTTTTCTTATTATTATATTTTTTCTGTGTTACATATCCTTTTCCTTCCCTTTCTTTCTTTCTAATAAAAATGGAATGGTCCATTATTTCGCTGAGGTAACAACACTCATAAGAAATAAGAATTCAGGGGACAAGCAACACCAGATAATCATGATTTACATATTTTGGCATTTAATCTTGAATGATTTGGACGGTCTCATTTTTAACCAGAGGGTGTTGCAAGATGATAACAGTCAGAAGATTAAGGAACAAGAGTATTAATATATTGATTAACCCTGCCATTTCCGTATATTAACCAAATTTTGTTTTGTTTATCTTTTCTGTGTGAATAATTAATGGTTATTAGCTTAGATCTTAGACATTTTCTAGATATTAAAAATGATTTACGGTACATCTCAGTCAGCAGTCGCTTTGTATTTATATTTTTATCTCTCGCGTTGTTGGTATTGTCTGGAAAACGATATGTGTGAATGATATCTAATATGTATTTAGCTCGGTTGGTGAGGCTTAGAATATGCTGTGACACCTACAGAGGGGTAAAACCCCACCAAAAAGGATGTCCTGGTTATGACACTAACCTACATATATATATATATACTAGCAAATATATGCACCTCCGGGTGCAAGTATTTAAGTTTTAATGTAATAAAATATTGTATTAAATTAGAAAGGCTAATGAAACTAAATAAGAATACAGATAAAAAGATTTGAAACAGAGGGAGTATAATAAAAGATTTGAAACAGAGGGCGTATAATAAAGAATAGAACAACTGAATCTTACTATTCCATCACTCTCGTCTTTCATTGTTATTTTTTCTAATTTAAGTATTTAGTTATAAGAGGAAGTAAAGAATAAAATGAGTTATTTTATCTTGTTAATGGATTTCATTTAAGATTCATTGAAGAGATTTTTGCTTATATTCATTAAAATAAAACCAAACAGTTAGAAATCAATGATACTAAGCACATATTTATTAAATTCGATTTTTTAATATTAATATGCAAATTAGCCTTCCCGTTTACACTGTAAACCGCTATTTTGTTGTATATTTAAATATAATTGCATGTTGTCAATATGTAGACATAGTTAACAGTATTAATAATGTATGACAATTTTATTAATAATTGAGGTTAAATAAAAATAAAATCATGGAGAAAGTGATGTCTATAACTAAGAGAATTGTGACTTGAGTAGGAATATAGTTTCGGTTACAGACAGAAAAACACACAATCTCCATTATAATAAGATATTACTCGAGTTTCACCATAAGGATCTTCAGGATTAAATCCACTGTACCGATTAATTGCAGCCGATTGTACATGTGTTCACTGAATAAGATGTTACGTTGATGAGATCACTCATGAGGTCTCAGCCAACGTAACATCTTATTCAGTGAACACATGTACATCGGCTGCAATTAATCGTACCTCGATTAATTCAGTGGATTTAACCCTGACGATCCTTATGGTGAAACTCGAGTAGGTTTCTTTTATATCCATTTTTTATAATAAATTTGCTCTACTCCGTATTGAGCACTTTGTATTTGTTAAATCGCTTACTTACCCCTGAATTTTGCACCTTCAACGATCGTGCCCATTTCACCGGTAAGGAGGAACGAACAAATTGGGTAAAATCCAACAAAATGTGATTAAAAAATTGATTCATTCAATTGATATTTTGCTCGTTGTGTTAACAAGGCTTTGTCAGAATTTATTTGAGACAAGAACTACAATGTGTTTATATATTGAAAAGGTGGAAGAAGGGGGGGGAGAAGAGGAGGAGGTGGAGGGTGGATGTGTTGGAAGGTGTGAGGAAAAAGCAAGAAGAGAATATATATATATATATATATGTATATATATGTATTTATATAAAGGTAAAAGTTTCCAATCAACTGGTAAGTTGAGGAAGATTCTATTTGAGATCATCTGTATCCTCTGCATATCCTCTGTAAATCTACGCTGAAAATATGAATTTGTTCGACTCAATACATTTGCATATCTTAACACAAAAATATCATAAAATGCGTTCTTAATTGTGCTTGTGCATTATTTGAAATGAACTTAATTGCTATTAAGAACACATTTTATGATATTTTCGTATTTACGGTGAAATGAAAATGGCGGACCAAAACATAAGGCTCTCTCAAAGTGAAACAAACAAGGGAGATTACTCTCATTTATGTAGCTGATGTTCAGATTACCAACTTTTTACCTCTCCCACCACCTAGGCAATGCCAGGTAGTCGCTTCTAGTAACAAATAAAATAAAATGCTAATCATTCCAAGTTGTAGCCATAACAATACTACTTCTGTTATATTCCCGTTCATATCATATATATATATATATATATATATATATATATATATATATATATATATGAGAGAGAGAGAGAGAGAGAGAGAATCTAACTAACCCTTACTCAACACCAAAATAACAATATTAAGTATTATAATGTAACCAATCAGTATGGCGTGCATTGCACATTTTTACCAATACTCTCCAGTGGGGTTACTCAGTCAGTAGTAAAATAGTACTAATTGGAAGAGATTTAATTATTCAGACTCTTATCTTTTATAGAAAAATTTCAAAATTGTACAAGTTAAATATATTTTGTTCAAATTTCATAAAATCAAAAAAGGGGGAGTCAACCTAGTAAAAAAAATATTTCCCATAATATATTTTAGGAAAAAACTATTTTAAACATAAATTCATCTAATGGTGAATAAGTATCAAAGTTTTCATGAAAATTTGACTCTTAATTGATTTTTCATAGAATTTTAAAAAAGGACTGTGACCTAAGTGATGATGTAGTTTCAGTTACAGACAAAAAGAGACTGAATCTCCGTAATTAATAGATAATAATAATAATAATAATAATATAATTCTTAGTGAATAATTATGTTTGTATTATTGAGCAGATCAATCAGTTTTGTTGTTTTTACTTTTGTGTGCGTTATTGTTTACCACATTGTTTTCAAACTGGATCCAAAACAATTGTAAAAAAAAAGGCATTTAATTAACAAATATTAAACGAGTGACATATCTAGGTATATTAATATTTGTTGGTCAGTGTATTCATACCGTTTTTCATTTGTATGAATAGAAAAACAATTATTACTCATGACGGACTTATTGAATGGTTGTCAATTTTGATATAAAGCCAGTGGTTAAATTGCTAATATTCTTTTTGTTCTTATTTTATTCTTAAAACTTTGGTCACGTCCGTATGTTTGGCGGAGTTTCAATGAAAGGGATTGACTGTTGCTTATTTGATTGTCAAGTTAAATGATATCCGAGGTAGAAAGGCATTGATGGTAAAAAAAAATCCGATTGCGGATGGATAATCCAAATAAATCCGATAACAATTTGCTATGGCAACAAAGCAAAGTACTGTGACCATCGTTCAGCTTTGTTGGCTGAGGCTGTAGGTTCAAAGTTCCGTGATGGCTCCCAATTACGACATGAAGATTCCCTAGTCCGAGATTGTTCCTGAGTCCAACAAGAAATATCGGAAGAAGGCCGGAGGGCACATCGGCCGAAATGTTGTACAGATGAAGATGAGGACAATAGTCTGAATAATACAAATAATACTAAATAAGATTTATTCTATGTATTAAAGATTTTGACAATAAATTAAATACTTATTGATGAACTTACGCAATTCCTGAGGACATTGTGACATAAATAGTGACATAGTTTCGGTTACAGACACCAAATCTCCATTATAATAAGATAAAGAATACTTACTTGAAGCTAATTAAATTGAAGCTTAATTAATTTAAGCTTGATCAATTAATAATGCTTATTGCTTTTCAAAGTTTTATTTGTCTTTTGTAACTCATTGCGCGGAGCTGACAGCCGGGCTGAAACATGTCTGTTCCATCCAGGGTTTGACTGTTAACTGACTAACGAACTAAACCTCATGTGACTTGCGATATTCTCACCTCTGGGATCAGCTGGGGCCAGTAACCATCACTGGTATATTCCCATTTCCTCAGAGCTCTAACTACAGGGCTTGTCAAAAGCCATACGCCACCCACACAATTACTCTACCTTGAACTATTGTCCTTAGAATGGAAGTTAAAACTACATTCATTCTGATATATGCATTACTAAAAATAGATAAGTACGTATCTCAATTCTTTATTTGCTAAGCAAACGTAAATGATTTACTGGAAAAGATTTGGTTGTAGTCAAGGTAACCAGTTGGCGTATTGACATACTAAACAATTTTTGGTAACCAAATTATTTCTGATTGTGGGGGATATCGATTGTAGTCTGCTATATTCAAAATTCAATATATACAAAAATAATTCCAAGGACGCAAGAAATTAAACGACTCCTAGTCAGAGACGAGCTTCAGGAAATTGGTCAAAAGAAAATTTTGGATATCATTTGTCTGAATTTTATGGGATGTGTTTTGATAATTTATATTATTTAGATTTTTCAGACTGTTGTCCTCATCTTTATTGTTATATACACAACATTTTAGCCGATGTGCCCTCTGGTCTTTTTCAGGTGTTTCTTGTTATTTTTGAGATGAGTCTTGATAATTTGTATTATTTAGATTTTTCAGACTGTTGTCCTCATCTTTATTGTTATATACACAACATTTTAGCCGATGTGCCCTCTGGTCTTTTTCAGGTGTTTCTTGTTATTTTTGAGATGAGTCATGATAATTTGTATTATTTAGATTTTTCAGACTGTTGTCCTCATCTTTATTTTATATACACAACATTTTAGCCGATGTGCCCTCCGGCCTTCTTCAGGTGTTTCCTGTTATTTTCGAGATGAGACTTGATAATTTGTATTATTTAGATTTTTCATACTATTGTCCTCATCTTTATTGTTGTATACACAACATTTCGGCTGATCTGCCTTCCAGTCTTCTTCAGGTGTTTCTTGTCTGAATTTTTGAGATGAGTCTTGATAATTATTATTTAGATTTTTCATACTATTGTCCTCATCTTTATTGTTGTATACACAACATTTCGGCTGATCTGCCTTCCAGTCTTCTTCAGGTGTTTCTTGTCTGAATTTTTTGAGATGAGTCTTGATAATTTGTATTATTTAGATTTTTCATACTATTGTCCTCATCTTTATTGTTGTATACACAACATTTCGGCTGATCTGCCTTCCAGTCTTCTTCAGGTGTTTCTTGTCTGAATTTTTTGAGATGAGTCTTGATAATTTGTATTATTTAGATTTTTCATACTATTGTCCTCATCTTTATTGTTGTATACACAACATTTCGGCTGATCTGCCTTCCAGTCTTCTTCAGGTGTTTCTTGTCTGAATTTTTTGAGATGAGTCTTGATAATTTGTATTATTTAGATTTTTCATACTATTGTCCTCATCTTTATTGTTGTATACACAACATTTCGGCTGATCTGCCTTCCAGTCTTCTTCAGGTGTTTCTTGTCTGAATTTTTTGAGATGAGTCTTGATAATTTGTATTATTTAGATTTTTCATACTATTGTCCTCATCTTTATTGTTGTATACACAACATTTCGGCTGATCTGCCTTCCAGTCTTCTTCAGGTGTTTTCTGAATTTTTTGAGATGAGTCTTGATAATTTGTATTATTTAGATTTTTTCAGACTGTTGTCCTCATCTTTATTGTTATATACACAATGTTTCAACAAGAAACATCAGAAAAGGGCTGGAGGGGTCATCAACTGAAATATTTTGTATGTTACATTAAAATCGGATGAAACGTTGTGTGCATAACCATAAAAATGTGGAAAACAGTATAAAAATTTAAATAATACATACCCATCAAGAATGAATAAAACAAAATGTCTTTGGCATAAAATAACCCAACAATAGTTGACATGCCATAACATCCAACCAACCAGCTAACCTTGTTTAATGGCATATCAACCTTCATTGATTATCTAATGCCAAAGCCATCTTTGTAGAAGAACAATGGGTAATCCTTAACTATTTCCTCGTAAATTCCTACCATAAAATAAACTGAACCCTCATTTTATGTCCATGTTTAAAACTAACCATTCTCACAAAATAAAAACTTTTAGAATATACACATTGAAGTGAATATTAAAATAAATAAAAGAAATATATTTAGTATTGTAAAATAACGGATGCAGAAAAAATAAAACATTTATTGCAAAAACACGGACATAAAATGAGGGTTCAGTTTATTTTTATGGTAGGAATTTACGAGGAAATGGTTAAGGATTACCCAACAATGATGGTACTATTAAATCCATATCTTGAGTGCCTAATTATCGAGGTTGGGAGTACCCCTTCATTGCCATTACTCCCAGGTCCACTCTGATCCATGTTAAACTGCATTTAATGGTGAGGTTCCAATTCTGGAGCTCTGGGGAGTACCCTTCATTGCCATTACTCCCAGGTCCACTCCGATCCAGTGTTAAACTGCATTTAATTGTGAGGTTCCAATTCTGGAGCTCTGGGGAGTGGGGAGTACCCCTTCATTGCCATTATCCCAAGTCCACTCTGATCCAGTGTTAAACTGCATTTAATGGTGAGGTTCCAATTCTGGAGCTCTGGGGAGTGGGAGTACCCCTTCATTGCCATTGCTCCCAGGTCCACTCCCAGTGTTAAACTGCATTTAATGGTGAGGTTCCAATTCTGGAGCTCCCCCTTCATTGCATTACTCCCCACTCCGATCCAGTGTTAAACTGCATTTAATGGTGAGGTTCCAATTCTGGAGCTCTGGGGAGTGGGGAGTACCCCTTCATTGCCATTACTCCAGGTCCACTCTGATCCAGTGTTAAACTGCATTTAATGGTGAGGTTCCAATTCTGGAGCTCTGGGAGTGGGGAGTACCCCTTCATTGCCATTACTCCCAGGTCCACTCCGATCCAGTGTTAAACTGCATTTAATGGTGAGGTTCCAATTCTTGAGCTCTGGGGAGTGGGGAGTACCCCTTCATTGCCATTACTCCCAGGTCCACTCCGATCCAGTGTTAAACTGCATTTAATGGTGAGGTTCCAATTCTGGGGAGTGGGGAGTACCCCTTCATTGCCATTACTCCAGGTCCACTCCGATCCACTGTTAAACTGCATTAATGGTGAGGTTCCAATTCTGGGGAGTGGGGAGTACCCTTCATTGCCATTACTCCCAGGTCCACTCTGATCCAGTGTTAAACTGCATTTAATGGTGAGGTTCCAATTCTGGAGCTCTGGGGAGTGGGACCCCTTCATTGCCATTACTCCCAGGTCCACTCTGATCCAGTGTTAAACTGCATTTAATGGTGAGGTTCCAATTCTGGATCTCTGGGGAGTGGGGAGTACCCCTTCATTGCATTACTCCCAGGTCCACTCCGATCCAGTGTTAAACTGCATTTAATGGTGAGGTTCCAATTCTGGAGCTCTGGGGAGTGGGGAGTACCCCTTCATTGCCATTACTCCCAGGTCCACTCTGATCCAGTGTTAAACTGCATTTAATGGTGAGGTTCCAATTCTGGAGCTCTGGGGAGTGGGGAGTACCCCTTCATTGCCATTACTCCCAGGTCCACTCTGATCCAGTGTTAAACTGCATTTAATGGTGAGGTTCCAATTCTGGAGCTCTGGGGAGTGGGGAGTACCCCTTCATTGCCATTACTCCCAGGTCCACTCTGATCCAGTGTTAAACTGCATTTAATGGTGAGGTTCCAATTCTGGAGCTCTGGGAGTGGGGAGTACCCCTTCATTGCCATTACTCCCAGGTCCACTCCGATCCAGTGTTAAACTGCATTTAATGGTGAGGTTCCAATTCTGGAGCTCTGGGGAGTGGGGAGTACCCCTTCATTGCCATTACTCCCAGGTCCACTCTGATCCAGTGTTAAACTGCATTTAATGGTGAGGTTCCAATTTTGAATCTCTGGGGAATGAGGAGTGCCCCTTCATCACCATTACTTCCAGGTCCACTCTGACTTGGATTGGTATTATCTGTTAGTGTCCCATCTATGGGTTAAATAGAAAAAAAAGAGTTTAAAAAATGTGTTTGAAAAAGAATTGGGCTTAAACATTGTTTTTTTGAATCGCCATCAAGAATGTTTAAAGCAAAACGTCATGGTATAAAATAACCCAACAAGGGTTGACATGCCGTAAATTCCAATAAACCAACCAATCAACATTTTCCCCTATCACACTTCGTTTTTTGTTTTTGCAACAATAACTAAAACTAAACCATCAATATATACTATATATATCAAGCTACTTATATATACTATATATATACAGTATATATATATACTATATATATCAAGCTACTGTACTGCGATCAATCACTCCTGTTTTTCTTTTCTTTTTATCTAACAGTGATACTTACTGTTATTTTTCACCTTTTTAGATTAAATATATACTGATAAGTAATGACATATATATATATATATATATTTGCATATGTATAAGTATTAACTTACCGGTGGGTATAAGAACGATCGTTGGAAGCGCACAATATCCAGAGGTTAAGGTTGAGAAAAAACAAATACAAAGTGCTCAATACAATGTAGAGCATACATTTATTTTAACAATGGAAAGGAGTAACCTACTCGAGTTTCATCGATTGATTCTTCAGGGTTACTTTAAATTAATCGAGTTTTCGATTAATCTTAGGTGTTACAAAACATGCCCGTTGGAATGGGACTTAAATTTAAGTCCCATTCCAACGGGCATGTTTGTAACACCTAAGATTAATCGAAAACTCGATTAATTTAAAGTAACCCTGAAGAATCAATCGATGAAACTCGAGTAGGCTACTCCTTTCCATTGTTAAAATAAATATATATATATATATATATATATATATATAATCTGTGTGTGTGTGTGTGTATTTGGGCAGGATTTTTCATTCATGCATGTTGAATTAAACAAAAGACACATCTCCTGTTTAACAATTTTATTTGCGATTTTTTTGAAGTTTTCTGGCCAACTTTTTAATATTTGGATGGAATTCATGGATTAGTCCACCAAAGTTCATGTCCCGAGTACTTTTGGCACTTCAACGTGCCATCATCAGGGGTGATGTGTTCTAGTTTTTCAAATTATATTAATGGATGTGGAGGCTGGAAGGAGGAGAATTGAAGGGAACTTTCCCCCACCACTTAAAGCGGAACAAAATATTTCTCTCCTACTTCTACTTGTTTGAGTCATTATTTTTTGTCCACTTTTCCTTTTACCTTACCTCATACTGTCGGATTTACTCCAATCTTCATATATATATATATATATATATATATGAAGATAGGATGGATGGATTTAGAATCCGACAATATGAGGTAGATAAAAGGATAAGTGAGCAAGAAATGAATAACTCAAAACAAATCAACGGTTGAAATAATTTCGTCCGTATTGACTGAGGATGTTCGCGTAATACGGACAAAATTATTTCAACCCTTGATTTGTTTTGAGTTATTCATTTCTTGCTCACTTATCCTTTTATCTACCTCATATATATATATATATATATAATATATATCTTATTATAATGGAGATTGTGTGTTTGTCTGTCTGTAACCGAAACTCTATCACTACTCAAGTCACAATTCCCTTAGTTATTTACATCATATTCTCCATGATTGTATTTTTATCTAAACCTCAATTATTAATAAAATTGTTTTACATTATTAATACTGTTGGCTTTATTTACATACTGACAACATGCAATTATATTTATATATACAACAAAATACTGGTTTACAGTGTGAACGGGAAGGCTAATTTGCATATTGATATTAAAAAATCGAATTTAATAAATATGTGCTTAGTATTATTAATTTCTAACTGTTTGGTTTTATTTTAATGAATATAAGCAAAAATCTCTTCAATGAATCTTAAATGAAATCCATTAACAAGATAAAATAACTGTCATTTTATTCTTTACTTCCTCTTTTAACTAAATACTTAAATTAGAAAAAATAACAATGAAAGATGAGAGTGATGGAAGAGTAAGTTTCAGTTGTTCTATTTTTTATTATACTCCTCTGTTTCAAATCTTTTTATATACTCCCTCTGTTCAAATCTTTTATTATACTCCCTCTGTTTCAAATCTTTTTATCTGTATTCTTATTTAGTTTCATTAGCCTTTCTAATTTAATACAATATTTTATTACATTAAAACTTAAATACTTGCACCCTATGGGGGGTGCATATATTTGCTAGTATATATAAAGAAATGTGTGTCAAGTACAGTGTGTTCAGCATGCATACAAATCTGAGATTTTTTTGATTATCTTAAAACCTAAATATCCTGAGTCAGATAAGAACTAAATTTCTGATGTTAAATATGTTCAGTGTCAAGTACATTTAAAAAAAGGTGTGTTGTCTAATGAGAAAAGAATTTCATTGGTGTCACCGTACAGGAATTCCCTGAGATATAGCACAATTCACAATAGGACAAAGGCTGAGTATCAATTTCAAAATTTCAAATCCTTTCACTTGTCTAATCTTTGAAGGTCATGTGTTATATAAAGAAAAGCATGCACTCACCCTCGGTCTGCCCTGTCGGCTGTGGCGTTAGAATGCACCGACTGCACCTCTGCTGAGGGGTAAGACTCCCCCAATAGGGCCACCTGTTGGCCGTGGGTGGCAACCCGTGATGATTAAGGATAGAGCCCAGGTGGATGGGCAGTTCATGACTTGCAATACTCCGCTTTGGCTCTATCTTGGGCTAGACGGGCGGTCGGAGAGGCCCCCTCTGATCAATCAGCTGGTCACGTCAAGCTCTAGCACCTATATGATTTTCCCAACCCTATTGCCCTTATGGCAAGCCCCAACCCCTATTTATCACACGGGTGCTAGAAGGCGGTGGCTGCGGGTCTACATGTCCTGGGAATGACGTTAAACTCTATCTGATGGTGAGGTTCCAGTTTTGGAGGTTTGGGGAATGTGGAGCACCCCATTCATCACCATTGCTCCCTGGTCCACTCTGACCCGGAGAGGTAGTACCTGTTAGGGTCCCATCTATGGGTTAAATAGAAAAATGTATCTATAAAAAAAAAATTGTATTATCCATTAAGAATTGATTTATTTCAAAACTTTATCGGCATTAAATGACCCACTGAGGTTGATATGCTGTAAAACAAAACAAACCAAACCAATCACCCTCGGTTGATGATCGAAAACCCGGGAGTTAAGAGAAGCGCTGCTTTAAATCGTTTGCTTCTCGTTGTCTGCGAGAAGATGGGAGAAAATGCGCAAATCCCGGGACGATAAAAGCAGCGATTTAAACTAGCATGGGGGAGTCTGAGGACGACGTTATTACGAGAGGATTGAAAAAGGTGAAGAGGAGTGAGTCACAGACAAAACAAAAGAGAGCAGGGGTGTTCATGTAGTGATTTTTTCAGAATAAACAAGTGACATGTGCGAGAGCCACTGCCAGTGGTTTACAGTAGGATCACAGTGGGGGAAGAGTCACTGTGAGTGGCTTAAAGTAGGCATAGAGTTTATAGAAATTTTTTTTTTTTAACAAAATGTATATTAGTATATTATTTTCATCCCGGGCAATGCCAGGTTCTCCTGCTTGTATCTTATAAGTCACCTAGAGTGGAGGCGCGTGGTGTAATGGTTACCATTGTAAGACATGTGGACATGGCCAGACGAGTTCAAATACTGGACAAAGCTGTTTGCATTTCACATAGCTGGGAAAGGTATGAATCCAACTCTTCTCCTTCCAGCTATGAGTAAATAGTAGGGCAGACTGGACTCTTTAATCTTGATTAGGCAACCAGTCTAGGAGAAGGAAAACTCTGAATTCAAACCTGTGGAACTCTGCTTAAGAAATTGACCTTGTGTGACATCCTGCTCTTGCAGAAGGTTTGGTAAATATGTATATTGGTGTCACTGTCTGGTAATGATTTTTATCATATATGTACTAGAAGGTGGTGGCTGAGTGTCTTAATATCCCGGGTATGATGTTAAACTCTATTTGATGGTAAAGTTCCCATTCTGAAGCTCTGGGTATGTGGATTACCCCTTCATCTCCATTACTCCCAGGTCCACTCTGACCCAGAGTGGTATTACCTGTTAGGGTCCCAACTATCGGTTAAATAGAAAAAAAAAAAGAGTCTAAAAAATGAGTTTGAAAAAATGTTCAATATCCATCAAGAATGAATAAAACAAAATGTCTTTGGCATAAAATAACCCAACAAGGGTTGACATGCCATAAAATCTAATCAACCTACTTTAAACTGACCTTGTGTCACATCTCACTACTGAATGAGTGGTTTGATTCTAATAATAGATTTTTTTTTAATAGTTTGAAAAAAAAAAAGAAGAATTTTCAATGGTCATCAAAAATGAATAAAACAAAATGTCTTTGGCATTAAATAACCCAACAAGGGCTGACATGCCGTAAAACCAAGTATTAATGATTTATTTATATTCTCCCCTATCATACTTCATTTTTTTTTTTTTTGCAACGACTCACCAAGATATTTTCAGTTTTCCAAGAAACATGTAGATCTTTTTTTTTTCTTTTTTTTTTTTTAACTTTCTTTTGTTATCTTTTACGTTTTTAGACCGTTCCGATTGTTAGACGCTAGAATAAAGTATTTGATCCGAAGTGAAAAACCTGCTCAACCAGTTCCTAAAAAAAAATGTTCAACAATGTTCTTAAAATAATCTTTGATCTGGGAAAATCGACTTCAATGAATCAGACCCATGTTTTCTTTTTCTTTGGATTTGCATAAAAATGAATTCTCTGAATATTTCAGGAGTGGTTTCTCTTATTTCATTTATTGATAGGAAGATAAAAAACCTTAAAAAAAAACAATTCAGTCTCTTCTCAATAAAACACCCAACCCTTTTTTTTTATCATATGGGTATTAAAAGGCGTTGGCTGAGGGTCACCCACTAGTTTATTAATTCTACCAAGATATTTGTTATATTGTGAGGTGGAAAGATGCACAGAGGAATGGTGTGCTTAATACATTTATTAAGCCAAATGGATACATACAAACATAAAACGCTCTGTCGGCTGGGGTGTTAGAATCCAACGACTGCACCTCTGCAGAGGGGTAAGACTCCCCCAATGGGGCCAACTGTTGGCCGTGGGTGGCGACCCGTGATGCTTAAGGATAGAGCCCAGGTGGATGAGCAGTTCATGACTTGCAATACTCCACTTTGGCCCTATCTTGGGCTAGACGGGCGGTCAGAGAGACCCCCTCCTGTCAATCAGCTGGTCACATCAAGCCCTAGCATCTATATGATTTTCCCAACCCTATTGCCCTTATGGCAAGCCCCAACCCCTTTTTATCATATGGGTGCTAGAAGGCGGTGGCTGCGGGTCTACATGTCCTGGGAATGATGTTAAACTCTATCTGATGGTGAGTTTCAAGTTTTGGAGGTTTGGGGAATGTGGAGCACCCCTTTATCACCATTGCTCCCTGGTCCACTCTGACCCGGAGTGGTAGTACCTGTTAGGGTTCCATCTATGGGTTAAATAGAAAACATGAGTTTATAAACAAAATTGTATTATGCATCAAGAATGATTTATTTCACAACTTTGTCGGCATTACATGACCCACTGAGGTTGATATGCCGTAAAACAAACCAAACAAACATAAAACAAATAAGTACAAATAATTAGCAAGACAAAACTTACACTAAATAGAGGAGGGTCAGTTTGGTAGCAAGTCGGTCTGAATATTATTCAGCTACTTAATCCACTTTGATCTATTTTATAAGATTTCAAAGATCTGTTTACATTTTTTTTATGTAAGCTAAAATATTTGTACTTATTTTTTTATGTTTGTTTGGTTTGTTTTACGGCATATCAACCTCAGTGGGTCATGTAATGCGACAAAGTTGTGAAATAAATTCATTCTTGAGCATAATACAATTTTGTTTATAAACTCATGTTTTCTATTTAACCCATAGATGGAACCCTAACAGGTACTACCACTCCGGGTCAGAGTGACCAGGGAGCAATGGTGATAAAGGGGTGCTCCACATTCCCCAAACCTCCAAAACTTGAAACTCACCATCAGATAGAGTTTAACACATTCCCAGGACATGTAGACCCGCAGCCACCGCCTTCTAGCACCCATATGATAAAAAGGGGTTGGGCTTGCCATAAGGGCAATAGGTTGGGAAAATCATATAGATGCTAGGCTTGATGTGACCAGCTGATTGACAGGAGGGGGTCTCTCTGACCGCCCGTCTAGCCAAGATAGGGCCAAAGTGGAGTATTGCAAGTCATGAACTGCTCATCCACCTGGGCTCTATCCTTAAGCATCACGGTCGCCACCCACGGCCAACAGTTGGCCCCATTGGGGAGTCTTACCCCTCTGCAGAGGTGCAGTCGTTGGATTCTAACACCCAGCGACAGAGCGTTTTATGTTTGTATGTATCCATTTGGCTTAATAAATGTATTAAGCACACCATTCCTCTGTGCATCTTTCCACCTCACAATATAACAAATATCTTGGTAGAATTAATAAAACTAGTGGGTGACCCTCAGCCAACGCCTTTTAATACCCATATGATAAAAAAAGGGTTGGGTGTTTTATTGAGAAGAGACTGAATTGTTTTTTTTTAAGGTTTTTTATCTTCCTATCAATAAATGAAATAAGAGAAACCACTCCTGAAATATTCAGAGAATTCATTTTTATGCAAATCCAAAGAAAAAGAAAACATGGGTCTGATTCATTGAAGTCGATTTTCCCAGATCAAAGATTATTTTTAAGAACATTGTTGAACATTTTTTTTTAGGAACTGGTTGAGCAGGTTTTTCACTTCGGATCAAATACTTTATTCTAGCGTCTAACAATCGGAACGGTCTAAAAACGTAAAAGATAACAAAAGAAAGTTAAAAAAAAAAAAAAAAAAAAAAAAGATCTACATGTTTCTTGGAAAACTGAAAATATCTTGGTGAGTCGTTGCAAAAAAAAAAAAAATGAAGTATGATAGGGGAGAATATAAATAAATCATTAATACTTGGTTTTACGGCATGTCAGCCTTGTTGGGTTATTTTAATGCCAAAGACATTTTGTTTTATTCATTTTTGATGACCATTGAAAATTCTTCTTTTTTTTTTCAAACTATTAAAAAAAATCTATTATTAGAATCAAACCACTCATTCAGTAGTGAGATGTGACACAAGGTCAGTTTAAAGTAGGTTGATTAGATTTTATGGCATGTCAACCCTTGTTGGGTTATTTTATGCCAAAGACATTTTGTTTTATTCATTCTTGATGGATATTGAACATTTTTTCAAACTCATTTTTTAGACTCTTTTTTTTTTTTCTATTTAACCGATAGTTGGGACCCTAACAGGTAATACCACTCTGGGTCAGAGTGGACCTGGGAGTAATGGAGATGAAGGGGTAATCCACATACCCCAGAGCTTCAGAATGGGAACTTTACCATCAAATAGAGTTTAACATCATACCCGGGATATTAAGACACTCAGCCACCACCTTCTAGTACATATATGATAAAAATCATTACCAGACAGTGACACCAATATACATATTTACCAAACCTTCTGCAAGAGCAGGATGTCACACAAGGTCAATTTCTTAAGCAGAGTTCCACAGGTTTGAATTCAGAGTTTTCCTTCTCCTAGACTGGTTGCCTAATCAAGATTAAAGAGTCCAGTCTGCCCTACTATTTACTCATAGCTGGAAGGAGAAGAGTTGGATTCATACCTTTCCCAGCTATGTGAAATGCAAACAGCTTTGTCCAGTATTTTGAACTCGTTGGCCATGTCCACATGTCTTACAATGGTAACCATTACACCACGCGCCTCCACTCTAGGTGACTTATAAGATACAAGCAGGAGAACCTGGCATTGCCCGGGATGAAAATAATATACTAATATACATTTTGTTAAAAAAAAAAAATTTTCTATAAACTCTATGCCTACTTTAAGCCACTCACAGTGACTCTTCCCCCACTGTGATCCTACTGTAAACCACTGGCAGTGGCTCTCGCACATGTCACTTGTTTTATTCTGAAAAAATCACTACATGAACACCCTGCTCTCTTTTGTTTTGTCTGTGACTCACTCCTCTTCACCTTTTTCAATCCTCTCGTAAACGTCGTCCTCAGAACTCCCCATGCTAGTTTTAAATCGCTGCTTTTATCGTCCCGGGATTTGCGCATTTTCTCCCATCTTCTCGCAGACAACGAGAAGCAAACGATTTAAAGCAGCGCTTCTCTTAACTCCGGGTTTTCGATCATCAACCGAGGGTGATTGGTTGGTTTGTTTTGTTTTACAGCATATCAACCTCAGTGGGTCATTTAATGCCGATAAGTTTTGAAATAAATCAATTCTTAATGGATAATACAATTTTTTTTATAGATACATTTTTCTATTTAACCCATAGATGGGACCCTAACAGGTACTACCTCTCCGGGTCAGAGTGGACCAGGGAGCAATGGTGATGAATGGGGTGCTCCACATTCCCCAAACCTCCAAAACTGGAACCTCACCATCAGATAGAGTTTAACGTCATTCCCAGGACATGTAGACCCGCAGCCACCGCCTTCTAGCACCCGTGTGATAAATAGGGGTTGGGGGCTTGCCATAAGGGCAATAGGGTTGGGAAAATCATATAGGTGCTAGAGCTTGACGTGACCAGCTGATTGATCAGAGGGGCCTCTCCGACCGCCCGTCTAGCTAGCCCAAGATAGAGCCAAAGCGGAGTATTGCAAGTCATGAACTGCCATCCACCTGGGCTCTATCCTTAATCATCACGGGTTGCCACCCACGGCCAACAGGTGGCCCTATTGGGGAGTCTTACCCCTCAGCAGAGGTGCAGTCGGTGCATTCTAACGCCACAGCCGACAGGGCAGACCGAGGGTGAGTGCATGCTTTTCTTTATATAACACATGACCTTCAAAGATTAGACAAGTGAAAGGATTTGAAATTTTGAAATTGATACTCAGCCTTTGTCCTATTGTGAATTGTGCTATATCTCAGGGAATTCCTGTACGGTGACACCAATGAAATTCTTTTCTCATTAGACAACACACCTTTTTTTAAATGTACTTGACACTGAACATATTTAACATCAGAAATTTAGTTCTTATCTGACTCAGGATATTTAGGTTTTAAGATAATCAAAAAAATCTCAGATTTGTATGCATGCTGAACACACTGTACTTGACACACATTTCTTTATATATACTAGCAAATATATGCACCCCCCATAGGGTGCAAGTATTTAAGTTTTAATGTAATAAAATATTGTATTAAATTAGAAAGGCTAATGAAACTAAATAAGAATACAGATAAAAAGATTTGAAACAGAGGGAGTATAATAAAAGATTTGAAACAGAGGGAGTATAATAAAAGATTTGAAACAGAGGGAGTATAATAAAAAATAGAACAACTGAAACTTACTCTTCCATCACTCTCATCTTTCATTGTTATTTTTCTAATTTAAGTATTTAGTTAAAAGAGGAAGTAAAGAATAAAATGACAGTTATTTTATCTTGTTAATGGATTTCATTTAAGATTCATTGAAGAGATTTTTGCTTATATTCATTAAAATAAAACCAAACAGTTAGAAATTAATAATACTAAGCACATATTTATTAAATTCGATTTTTTAATATCAATATGCAAATTAGCCTTCCCGTTCACACTGTAAACAGTATTTTGTTGTTATATATAATATAATTGCATGTTGTCAGTATGTAAATAAAGCCAACAGTATTAATAATGTAAAACAATTTTATTAATAATTGAGGTTTAGATAAAAATACAATCATGGAGAATATGATGTAAATAACTAAGGGAATTGTGACTTGAGTAGTGATAGAGTTTCGGTTACAGACAGACAAACACACAATCTCCATTATAATAAGATATATATATATATATATATATATATATATGAGGTAGATAAAAGGATAAGTGAGCAAGAAATGAATAACTCAAAACAAATCAAGGGTTGAAATAATTTTGTCCGTATTACGCGAACATCCTCAGTCAATACGGACGAAATTATTTCAACCGTTGATTTGTTTTGAGTTATTCATTTCTTGCTCACTTATCCTTTTATCTACCTCATATTGTCGGATTCTAAATCCATCCATCCTATCTTCATATATATATATTATATATATATATGAAGATTGGAGTAAATCCGACAGTATGAGGTAAGGTAAAAGGAAAAGTGGACAAAAAATAATGACTCAAACAAGTAGAAGTAGAGAGAAATATTTTGTTCCGCTTTAAGTGGTGGGGAAAGTTCCCTTCAATTCTCCTCCTTCCAGCCTCCACATCCATTAATATAATTTGAAAAACTAGAACACATCACCCTGATGATGGCACGTTGAAGTGCCAAAAGTACTCGGGACATGAACTTTGGTGGACTAATCCATGAATTCCATCCAAATATTAAAAAGTTGGCCAGAAAACTTCAAAAAAATCGCAAATAAAATTGTTAAACAGGAGATGTGTCTTTTGTTTAATTCAACATGCATGAATGAAAAATCCTGCCCCAATACAACACACACACACACAGATTATATATATATATATATATATATATATATTTATTTTAACAATGGAAAGGAGTAGCCTACTCGAGTTTCATCGATTGATTCTTCAGGGTTACTTTAAATTAATCGAGTTTTCGATTAATCTTAGGTGTTACAAACATGCCCGTTGGAATGGGACTTAAATTTAAGTCCCATTCCAACGGGCATGTTTATAACACCTAAGATTAATCGAAAACTTGATTAATTTAACTAAAGTAACCCTGAAGAATCAATCGATAAAACTCGAGTAGGTTACTCCTTTCCATTGTTAAAATAAATGTATGCTCTACATTGTATTGAGCACTTTGTATTTGTTTTTTCTCAACCTTAACCTCTGGATATTGTGCGCTTCCAACGATCGTTCTTATACCCACCGGTAAGTTAATACTTATACATATGCAAATATATATATATATATATATATATATGTCATTACTTATCAGTATATATTTAATCTAAAAAGGTGAAAAATAACAGTAAGTATCACTGTTAGATAAAAAGAAAAGAAAAACAGGAGTGATTGATCGCAGTACAGTAGCTTGATATATATAGTATATATATATATACTGTATATATATAGTATATATATAGTATATATAAGTAGCTTGATATATATAGTATATATTGATGGTTTAGTTTTAGTTATTGTTGCAAAAACAAAAAACGAAGTGTGATAGGGGAAAATGTTGATTGGTTGGTTTATTGGAATTTACGGCATGTCAACCCTTGTTGGGTTATTTTATACCATGACGTTTTGCTTTAAACATTCTTGATGGCGATTCAAAAAAACAATGTTTAAGCCCAATTCTTTTTCAAACACATTTTTTAAACTCTTTTTTTTCTATTTAACCCATAGATGGGACACTAACAGATAATACCAATCCAAGTCAGAGTGGACCTGGAAGTAATGGTGATGAAGGGGCACTCCTCATTCCCCAGAGATTCAAAATTGGAACCTCACCATTAAATGCAGTTTAACACTGGATCAGAGTGGACCGGGAGTAATGGCAATGAAGGGGTACTCCCCCCCAGAGCTCCAGAATTGGAACCTCACCATTAAATGCAGTTTAACACTGGATCGGAGTGGACCTGGAGTAATGGCAATGAAGGGGTACTCCCCCTCCCCAGAGCTCCAGAATTGGAACCTCACCATTAAATGCAGTTTAACACTGGATCAGAGTGGACCTGGGAGTAATGGCAATGAAGGGGTACTCCCCACTCCCCAGAGCTCCAGAATTGGAACTCACCATTAAATGCAGTTTAACACTGGATCAGAGTGGACCTGGGAGTAATGGCAATGAAGGGGTACTCCCCACTCCCAGAGCTCCAGAATTGGAAACCTCACCATTAAATGCAGTTTAACACTGGATCAGAGTGGACCTGGGAGTAATGGCAATGAAGGGGTACTCCCACTCCCCAGAGCTCCAGAATTGGAACCTCACCATTAAATGCAGTTTAACACTGGATCGGAGTGGACCTGGGAGTAATAGCAATGAAGGGGTACTCCCCACTCCCCAGAGATCCAGAATTGGAACCTCACCATTAAATGCAGTTTAACACTGGATCAGAGTGGACCTGGGAGTAATGGCAATGAAGGGTACTCCCCACTCCCCAGAGCTCCAGAATTGGAACCTCACCATTAAATGCAGTTTAACACTGGATCAGAGTGGACCTGGGAGTAATGGCAATGAAGGGGTACTCCCCACTCCCAGAATTGGAACCTCACCATTAAATGCAGTTTAACAGTGGATCGGAGTGGACCTGGAGTAATGGCAATGAAGGGGTACTCCCCACTCCCCAGAATTGGAACCTCACCATTAAATGCAGTTTAACACTGGATCGGAGTGGACCTGGGAGTAATGGCAATGAAGGGGTACTCCCCACTCCCCAGAGCTCAAGAATTGGAACCTCACCATTAAATGCAGTTTAACACTGGATCGGAGTGGACCTGGGAGTAATGGCAATGAAGGGGTACTCCCACTCCCCAGAGCTCCAGAATTGGAACCTCACCATTAAATGCAGTTTAACACTGGATCAGAGTGGACCTGGGAGTAATGGCAATGAAGGGGTACTCCCCACTCCCCAGAGCTCCAGAATTGGAACCTCACCATTAAATGCAGTTTAACACTGGATCGGAGTGGACCTGGGAGTAATGGCAATGAAGGGGTACTCCCCACTCCCAGAGCTCCAGAATTGGAACCTCACCATTAAATGCAGTTTAACACTGGATCGGAGTGGACCTGGGAGCAATGGCAATGAAGGGTACTCCCACTCCCCAGAGCTCCAGAATTGGAACCTCACCATTAAATGCAGTTTAACACTGGATCAGAGTGGACTTGGGAGTAATGGCAATGAAGGGTACTCCCCACTCCCCAGAGCTCCAGAATTGGAACCTCACAATTAAATGCAGTTTAACACTGGATCGGAGTGGACCTGGGAGTAATGGCAATGAAGGGGTACTCCCCAGAGCTCCAGAATTGGAACCTCACCATTAAATGCAGTTTAACACTGGATCAGAGTGGACCTGGGAGTAATGGCAATGAAGGGGTACTCCCCAACCTCGATAATTAGGCACTCAAGATATGGATTTAATAGTACCATCATTGTTGGGTAATCCTTAACCATTTCCTCGTAAATTCCTACCATAAAATAAACTGAACCCTCATTTTATGTCCGTGTTTTTGCAATAAATGTTTTATTTTTCTTGCATCCGTTATTTTACAATACTAAATATATTTTCTTTATTTATTTTAATATTCACTTCAATGTGTATATTCTAAAAGTTTTTATTTTGTGAGAATGGTTAGTTTTAAACATGGACATAAAATGAGGGTTCAGTTTATTTTATGGTAGGAATTTACGAGGAAATAGTTAAGGATTACCCATTGTTCTTCTACAAAGATGGCTTTGGCATTAGATAATCAATGAAGGTTGATATGCCATTAAACAAGGTTAGCTGGTTGGTTGGATGTTATGGCATGTCAACTATTGTTGGGTTATTTTATGCCAAAGACATTTTGTTTTATTCATTCTTGATGGGTATGTATTATTTAAATTTTTATACTGTTTTCCACATTTTTATGGTTATGCACACAACGTTTCATCCGATTTTAATGTAACATACAAAATATTTCAGTTGATGACCCCTCCAGCCCTTTTCTGATGTTTCTTGTTGAAACATTGTGTATATAACAATAAAGATGAGGACAACAGTCTGAAAAAATCTAAATAATACAAATTATCAAGACTCATCTCAAAAAATTCAGAAACACCTGAAGAAGACTGGAAGGCAGATCAGCCGAAATGTTGTGTATACAACAATAAAGATGAGGACAATAGTATGAAAAATCTAAATAATACAAATTATCAAGAACTCATCTCAAAAAATTCAGACAAGAAACACCTGAAGAAGGACTGGAAGGCAGATCAGCCGAAATGTTGTGTATACAACAATAAAGATGAGGACAATAGTATGAAAAATCTAAATAATACAAATTATCAAGACTCATCTCAAAAAAAATTCAGACAAGAAACACCTGAAGAAGACTGGAAGGCAGATCAGCCGAAATGTTGTGTATACAACATAAAGATGAGGACAATAGTATGAAAAATCTAAATAATACAAATTATCAAGACTCATCTCAAAAAATTCAGACAAGAAACACCTGAAGAAGACTGGAAGGCAGATCAGCCGAAATGTTTGTGTATACAACAATAAAGATGAGGACAATAGTATGAAAAATCTAATAATACAAATTATCAAGACTCATCTCAAAAAATTCAGACAAGAAACACCTGAAGAAGACTGGAAGGCAGATCAGCCGAAATGTTGTGTATACAACAATAAAGATGAGGACAATAGTATGAAATCTAAATAATACAAATTATCAAGACTCATCTCAAAAATTTCAGACAAGAAAACACCTGAAGAAGACTGGAAGGCAGATCAGCCGAAATGTTGTGTATACAACAATAAAGATGAGGACAATAGTATGAAAAATCTAAATAATACAAATTATCAAGTCTCATTCTCGAAAATAACAGGAAACACCTGAAGAAGGCCGGAGGGCACATCGGCTTAAAATGTTGTGTATATAATAATAAAGATGAGGACAACAGTCTGAAAAATCTAAATAATACAAATTATCATGACTCATTCTCAAAAATAACAAGAAACACCTTGAAAAAGACCAGAGGGCACATCGGCTAAAATGTTGTGTATATAACAATAAAGATGAGGACAACAGTCTGAAAAATCTAAATAATACAAATTATCAAGACTCATCTCAAAATAACAAGAAACACCTGAAAAAGACCAGAGGGCACATCGGCTAAAATGTTGTGTATATAACAATAAAGATGAGGACAACAGTCTGAAAAATCTTAAATAATATAAAATTATCAAAAACACATCCCATAAAATTCAGACAAATGATATCCAAAATTTTCTTTTGACCAATTTCCTGAAGCTCGTCTCTGACTAGGAGTCGTTTAATTTCTTGCGTCCTTGGAATTATTTTTGTATATATTGAATTTTGAATATAGCAGACTACAATCGATATCCCCCACAATCAGAAATAATTTGGTTACCAAAAATTGTTTAGTATGTCAATACGCCAACTGGTTACCTTGACTACAACCAAATCTTTTCAGTAAATCATTTACGTTTGCCTTAGCAAATAAAGAATTGAGATACGTACTTATCTATTTTTAGTAATGCATATATCAGAATGAATGTAGTTTTAACTTCCATTCTAAGGACAATAGTTCAAGGTAGAGTAATTGTGTGGGTGGCGTTATGGCTTTTGACAAGCCCTGTAGTTAGAGCTCTGAGGAAATGGGAATATACCAGTGATGGTTTACTGGCCCCAGCTGATCCCAGAGGTGAGAATATCGCAAGTCACATGAGGTTTAGTCGTTAGTCAGTTAACAGTCAAACCCTGGATGGAACAAGACATGTTTCAGCCCGGCTGTCAGCTCCGCGCAATGAGTTACAAAAGACAAATAAAACTTTGAAAAGCAATAAGCATTATTAATTGATCAAGCTTAAATTAATTAAGCTTCAATTTAATTAGCTTCAAGTAAGTATTCTTTATCTTATTATAATGGAGATTTGGTGTCTGTAACCGAAACTATGTCACTATTTATGTCACAATGTCCTCAGGAATTGCGTAAGTTCATCAATAAGTATTTAATTATGTCAAAATCTTTAATACATAGAATAAATCTTATTTAGTATTATTTGTATTATTCAGACTATTGTCCTCATCTTCATCTGTTACAACATTTCGGCCGATGTGCCCTCCGGCCTTCTTCCGATATTCTTGTTGACTCAGAACAATCTCGGACTAGGGAATCTTCATGTCGTAATTGGGAGCCATCACGGAACTTTGAACCTACAGCCTCAGCCAACAAAGCTGAACGATGGTCACAGTACTTTGCTTTGTTTGCCATAGCAAATTGTTATCGGATTTATTTGGATTATCCATCCGCAATCGGATTTTTTTTACCATCAATGCCTTTCTACTCGGATATCATTTAACTGACAATCAAATAAGCAACAGTCAATCCCTTTCATTGAAACTCCGCCAAACATGACGGACGTGACCAAAGTTTTAAGAATAAAATAAGAACAAAAAGAATATTAGCAATTTAACCACTGGCTTTTATATCAAAATTGACAACCATTCAATAAGTCCGTCATGAGTTAATAATTTTTTTCTATTCATACAAATGAAAAACGGTATGAATACACTGACCAACAAATATTAATATACCTAGATATGTCACTCGTTTAATATTTGTTAATTAAATGCCTTTTTTTACAATTGTTTTGGATCCAGTTTGAAAAACAATGTGGTAAACAATAACGCACACAAAAGTAAAAACAACAAAACTGATTATTCTGCTCCAATAATACAAACATAATTATTCACTAAGAAATTATTTATTATTATTATTATTATATTATCTATTAATTACGGAGATTCAGTCTCTTTTTGTCTGTTAACTGAAACTACATCATCACTTAGGTCACAGTCCTTTTTTTAAAATTCTATGAAAAATCAATTAAGAGTCAAATTTCATGAAAACTTTGTACTTATTCACCATTAGATGAATTATGTTTAAAATAGTTTTTTCCTAAAATATATTATGGGAAATATTTTTTTTACTAGGTTGACTCCCCTTTTTTTGATTTTATGAAATTTGAACAAAATATATTACTATGTACAATTTTGAAATTTTTCTATAAAAGATAAGAGTCTGAATAATTAAATCTCTTCCAATTAGTACTATTTTACTACTGACTGAGTAACCCCACTGGAGAGTATTGGTAAAAATGTGCAATGCACGCCATACTGATTGGTTACATTATAATACTTAATATTGTTATTTTTGGTGTTGAGTAAGGGTTAGTTAGATTCTCTCTCTCTCTCTCTCTCTCTCATATATATATATATATATATATATATATATATATATTATATATATATATATTTGATATGAACGGGAAATATAACAGAAGTAGTATTGTTATGGCTTACAAACTTGGAATGATTAGCATTTTATTTTATTTGTTACTAGAAGCGACTACCTGGCATTGCCTAGGTGGTGGGAGAGGTAAAAAGTTGGTTAATCTGAACATCAGCTACATAAATGAGAGTAATCTCCCTTGTTTGTTTCACTTTGAGAGAGCCTTATGTTTTGGTATCTCTCTC
>CM042159.1:76341555-76353119 GCA_023376005.1 Doryteuthis pealeii | reverse complement strand
GAGGCCCAGGTGGATGGGCAGTTTCATGACTTGCAATACTCCGCTTTGGCTCTATCTTGGGCTAGACGCGGTCGGAGAGGCCCCCTCTGATCAATCAGCTGGTCACGTCAAGCTCTAGCACTATATGATTTTCTCAACCCTATTGCCCTTATGGCAAGCCCCAACCCCTATTTATCACACGGGTGCTAGAAGGCGGTGGCTGCGGGTCTACATGTCCTGGGAATGACGTTAAACTCTATCTGATGGTGAGGTTCCAGTTTTGGAGGTTTGGGAATGTGGAGCACCCCATTCATCACCATTGCTCCCTGGTCCACTCTGACCCGGAGAGGTAGTACCTGTTAGGGTCCCATCTATGGGTTAAATAGAAAAATGTATCTATAAAAAAAAAATTGTATTATCCATTAAGAATTGATTTATTTCAAAACTTTATCGGCATTAAATGACCCACTGAGGTTGATATGCTGTAAAACAAAACAAACCAAACCAATCACCCTCGGTTGATGATCGAAAACCCGGGAGTTAAGAGAAGCGCTGCTTTAAATCGTTTGCTTCTCGTTGTCTGCGAGAAGATGGGAGAAAATGCGCAAATCCCGGGACGATAAAAGCAGCGATTTAAACTAGCATGGGGGAGTCTGAGGATGACGTTATTACGAGAGGATTGAAAAAGGTGAAGAGGAGTGAGTCACAGACAAAACAAAAGAGAGCAGGGGTGTTCATGTAGTGATTTTTCAGAATAAACAAGTGACATGTGCGAGAGCCACTGCCAGTGGTTTACAGTAGGATCACAGTGGGGGAAGAGTCACTGTGAGTGGCTTAAAGTAGGCATAGAGTTTATAGAAATTTTTTTTTTTTAACAAAATGTATATTAGTATATTATTTTCATCCCGGGCAATGCCAGGTTCTCCTGCTTGTATCTTATAAGTCACCTAGAGTGGAGGCGCATGGTGTAATGGTTACCATTGTAAGACATGTGGACATGGCCAGACGAGTTCAAATACTGGACAAAGCTGTTTGCATTTCACATAGCTGGGAAAGGTATGAATCCAACTCTTCTCCTTCCAGCTATGAGTAAATAGTAGGGCAGACTGGACTCTTTAATCTGATTAGGCAACCAGTCTAGGAGAAGGAAAACTCTGAATTCAAACCTGTGGAACTCTGCTTAAGAAATTGACCTTGTGTGACATCCTGCTCTTGCAGAAGGTTTGGTAAATATGTATATTGGTGTCACTGTCTGGTAATGATTTTTATCATATATGTGCTAGAAGGTGGTGGCTGAGTGTCTTAATATCCCGGGTATGATGTTAAACTCTATTTGATGGAAAGTTCCCATTCTGAAGCTCTGAGGTATGTGGATTACCCCTTCATCTCCATTACTCCCAGGTCCACTCTGACCCAGAGTGGTATTACCTGTTAGGGTCCCAACTATCGGTTAATAGAAAAAAAAAAAAGAGTCTAAAAAATGAGTTTGAAAAAATGTTCAATATCCATCAAGAATGAAATAAAACAAAATGTCTTTGGCATAAAATAACCCAACAAGGGTTGACATCCCATAAATCTAATCAACCTACTTTAAACTGACCTTGTGTCACATCTCACTACTGAATGAGTGGTTTGATTCTAATAATAGATTTTTTTTAATAGTTTGAAAAAAAAAAAAAGAATTTTCAATGGTCATCAAAAATGAATAAAACAAAATGTCTTTGGCATTAAATAACCCAACAAGGGCTGACATGCCGTAAAACCAAGTATTAATGATTTATTTATATTCTCCCCTATCATACTTCATTTTTTTTTTTTTGCAACGACTCACCAAGATATTTTCAGTTTTCCAAGAAACATGTAGATCTTTTTTTTTCTTTTTTTTTTTAACTTTCTTTGTTATCTTTTACGTTTTTAGACCGTTTCGATTGTTAGACGCTAGAATAAAGTATTTGATCCGAAGTGAAAAAACCTGCTCAACCAGTTCCTAAAAAAAAAATGTTCAACAATGTTCTTAAAATAATCTTTGATCTGGGAAAATCGACTTCAATGAATCAGACCCATGTTTTCTTTTTCTTTGGATTTGCATAAAAATGAATTCTCTGAATATTTCAGGAGTGGTTTCTCTTATTTCATTTATTGATAGAAAGATAAAAAAAACCTAAAAAAAAAACAATTCAGTCTCTTCTCAATAAAACACCCAACCCTTTTTTTTTATCATATGGGTATTAAAAGGCGTTGGCTGAGGGTCACCCACTAGTTTATTAATTCTACCAAGATATTTGTTATATTGCGAGGTGGAAAGATGCACAGAGGAATGGTGTGCTTAATACATTTATTAAGCCAAATGGATACATACAAACATAAAACGCTCTGTCGGCTGGGGTGTTAGAATCCAACGACTGCACCTCTGCAGAGGGGTAAGACTCCCCTAATGGGGCCACCTGTTGGCTGTGAGTGGCAACCTGTGATGCTTAAGGATAGAACCCAGGTGGATGAGCAGTTCATGACATGCAATATACTTTGGCCCTATCTTGGGCTAGACAGGCGGTCAGAGAGACCCCCTCCTATCAATCAGCTGGTCATGTCAAGCCCTAGCATCTATATGATTTTCCCAACCCTATTGCCCTTATGGCAAGCCCCAACCCCTTTTTATCATATGGGTGCTAGAAGGCGGTGGCTGCGGGTCTACATGTCCTGGGAATGATGTTAAACTCTATCTGATGGTGAGTTTCAAGTTTTGGAGGTTTGGGGAATGTGGAGCACCCCTTTATCACCATTGCTCCCTGGTCCACTCTGACCCGGAGTGGTAGTACCTGTTAGGGTTCCATCTATGGGTTAAATAGAAAAACATGAGTTTATAAACAAAATTGTATTATGCATTAAGAATGAATTTATTTCACAACTTTGTCGGCATTACATGACCCACTGAGGTTGATATGCCGTAAAACAAACCAAACAAACATAAAACAAATAAGTACAAATAATTAGCAAGACAAAACTTACACTAAATAGAGGAGGGTCAGTTTGGTAGCAAAGTCGGTCTGAATATTATTCAGCTACTTAATCCACTTTGATCTATTTTATAAGATTTCAAAGATCTGTTTACATTTTTTTTATGTAAGCTAAAAATTATTTTACGTAATTTTGGACGTCGATAAAATCGAAATAAGAATTTGAAAAATAATGTATTTTTTACACTAAAATTAAAACATTCGTTCAATTGTAATAAAATTTTCTAGAATTATGTAACTATGGGTGAATTTATAAAAAACATTGTCGTCTGTCGTAAAACAAAACAAACATGCCAGTGGAGTGGAGTGTTATATGATGCTTTTTTAAGTAAGTGATTATTTTTTTTAAATATTAAATGTTTTATTTTATTTAATTTATTTAATTTTTCCCACTCCTTCAGGCAATATCTTCCAAAAATTAATTTTCACACCGCACGGAGGTTTTTTTTTTAATTCAATGAAAATATATAGAATTGGATATAATCAATTTCAAATGATATATGTAATATTTTCTAAATATCTTGTTCATGAATATAAAACATTTTTTTATTTAATTACTCTTATATGATTTAGGCTATTTTATGGCTATGAGCCAGTCCATCTGGTAGAGTACTGAAAGGGTGTTAGCTACTCCAAAACACTATTAATATATGTGAAATTAATGAAAATTATTTCTACCAGTTATAGATATTTACCTACAAACTATTCACTTAAAAATCATATACATTTATTAAGCACCAACATCTGGTGCCAAACGGATACATAGAAAGCACAGAACAAATAAGTACAAACAATTAACAAGACAAAACTTACACTAAATAGAGGAGGATCAAATGCGATATAGCCAACGCAGCAAAGTCAGTCTGAATATTATTCAGATAATTGATCTACTTTAATCGGAGGGTATTTTATCGCTATGAGCCAGTCCATCTGGTAGAGTACTGAAGGGATTGTAAGATTTAAAGTGATAATACTTGCAGATAAAACTCCGACAAAGGTTGATAGACAAAACATTTAATATGCAGGACATGGATAAACAGGGTACATAATACATAGAGGTGTACATAAACATACATACATGAGTAATACAAAGTTACATGTAAAAGGATAAACATAAAAGCAACAGACATGAGACTAGGAATAGTCCATGCTGTATAAATCACTTACAGTAATGTAAGGGGGGGACGAGCCCCCAACGAGAAGGGGTAGACCGTGTCTAACTCATGTGTCTCGTAGGTCGGCCGGCCGGCAAAAAGGAGAAAGAGACATTCAAACCAGCCGCTTAAATATCAAAAACCCCTAGCGGGAACCAGCGAAACTAAATGGGCAGACAACTCTCCGGGCAAATACGAAAGTAACACCACAGGGTGTTAGCTACTCTACAACGCTATTAATACATGTGAAATTAATGAAAATTATTTCTACCAGTTTATAAAACCAAACCAATATTTACCTATGATATAATGGAATGATCCATCTCCCCTTCGTACCTCGACAGTGGTGATGGTTCTATCCACTATTTAAGAATACACATATTACTCTGTGCAGAACTCACTTGAAGTACTTAGACGACGGACTCTCCTCCTAATACTCACGTGACCTTACTATATAACAACCTACAAACTATTCACTTAAAAATCATATATACAAAAAAATGTTGATTTTTTTTGGACTGTTGTCCTCATCTTTACTGTGGTAGCTAAAAGGTGTAGTTTGTCTTATTTCCTTTATTGATAGAAAAAAAAACCTAAAATAAATTCAGTCACTTGAACACCCAACCCTTCTTTTTTATCATATGGGTGTTAAAAGGCGT
This sequence comes from Doryteuthis pealeii, assembly GCA_023376005.1. Lineage (NCBI taxonomy): Eukaryota > Metazoa > Mollusca > Cephalopoda > Myopsida > Loliginidae > Doryteuthis > Doryteuthis pealeii. The sequence goes on along the minus strand of CM042159.1, from coordinate 76,348,313 downwards.
TGGATATGGGTCAACCATTAGTTTATTAATTCTACCAATCGATTAATGAAAATTATTTCTATCAGACAATAAGTAAAGTAAAGTAAAGTCGACGGGGCGGCCTAAAGTTGGTATCAGCCAGTCAGTGAGGGAGTCTATCCCCTTTTCAATAGCACTAGACCAAGGAGATTGTTTTTAGCATCTGAGGTGGAGCGCCACACCTTCCATCAGCTCCTTACTTTACCGCACAGATCCCTGTGCTACTCATACGCTGAGTTGGCAGGGACCGGTATCGAACTAGGAACCTTTTGGTTTCTAGCCGAACGCCCTACATACTGAGCTAACCCGGCCCCATTATACAAATATTTACCTACAAACCATTCACTTAATAATCATATATATAAAATAAATTTTGATTTTTCGAACTGTTGTTCTCATCTCTATTGTAGTAGGTATAAACTAAGGTGGCCCAAAATTAGCCGAAAATGCGTTTTTGACAAAATGACTTTAGCCCCCCCTACAGAAAATAATTTACCAAAAATCAGGAAATTATTGGATTTTAATGAAATTTTCAGTGTTTATGTATCAATGAATGATCTTTATAATGCATTATTCATTTTATTTCAAAACTTTCTCATTTTTTTCAGGTCACTTAATTTTGACCCCCCTTATTTGGGGGCGTAACATTTTTGCGAGTTGGTCATTTTCGGTACTAATAACAGTCTAAGTAATGAGATAAAAGACCAAAGTTATGTGGTGGCTTTTCTATGAGAAAATAAGTACCGAAAATCGAAAAATAAAATGTAAAAAAATAATAAATAATTAATTTTTTGGAGATTTCTTTTTTACTAATTTCGATACTTATTTAATTGGCTATTATCTTATAAAAGAAAAAAATTATACATTGATATTTTTTCTGCCTAAAAAGGGGGGAGGGTACATTTTCAATAGAGTTTTTCTTCAAAACGTATACTTTTTTCGAAAAAAAAAAGTTTGCATTAAGTAGATATTTATTTCTTGAATCTAAAAATATAACATTTTAAACTTAACATCAGACTTTTCATATTTTAAATGAATTTTATATATTCATTTTTCATAGCAAAAATACTGAAAGTTTTGAAATAAAATAACTGATGCATTATAAAAAATTTTTTTGGTAAATTTTTTTACTATCGCGAATGTTACATTAAATTTGTAAAAAAGCCATTTTAAACCAGCGTCTCAGACCGAAAGCGATAGAAATTGACCGTTTTTAAATGTTTTTTTTTTAATTGTATATATAAAGATATTTTTCTTTTTTTTAATGATGGTCATTATGTTCCTACTTATTGTTTTAGACAAAAGTTTGACCTTAAATAATTGATTTAATTCATTTTAATTTGTTTTTAAAACAAAAAATCTGTCGCAAGCAGACGATATTTGGGCCACCCTAATATAAACACAACATCTCAGCCACCATATCTGAGTATCATCATCATCATGTCGCGCTGTTGGCACGGATATCCATGACAATCTCTCTCCATCCATCCCTATCACTCATCATTCTCGGGATGTCCTCTGTGCAGCATCCTGTATCCGCACAGAGCTGGTCAATGTATGTCTTTGCTGGTCGGTGTGCCCATGTGCTAGTTTCCACAGGAGGACATCACTTATGAGTTCGTCCTTGCTTCTCCAGCAGTGTCCCGCGTGTCTTGTCCGTCTTACTCGGATGGTTTGGGTGATATGTGGCAGGTGACCGTAGAGCTGTTTTCTCGTGGGGTGCTGTTTCCACGTCTTGTTCAGGATCACAAGCAGCATTCTTGTGCAGCTCCCATCTAGTTTATTCTCTAGTCACTTCGTTAGGGTCCAGGTGGTGCAGCCATACAGCAGCACTGACACGACAACGGCCAGGAAGAACTGTCTCTTTAACTTGTCTTTCTTTCTTTTTCTTTCTTTCTTTCTTTCTATCCCCTCTCTCTTTTCTGAACTATACTTTTTTGCCAATTCACATCTTTAATTACATTTCATTCTTTCTTTCTTCATTTCTATCTATCTATCTATCTATCTTTCTTTCTTTTCATCTCCCTTTCTCTCTTTTCTTATCTATGCATTTTAGCCCACTATCAATATCTTTAATTATATGCTTTCTTTCTTTCTTCCTTTCCTTTTTTCTTTCGGTCTTTATTTTCGTCTATCTTTCCTCCTTTTTTCTGTCTGTCTGTCTGTCTTCGTTTGTTTATTTGTTCGTTTTTTTTCTCCTTACTTTCCATCTTTCTTTCTTTCTTTCTTTTTCTTTCTTTCTTTCTATCCCCTCTCTCTTTTCTGAACTAACTGGTATAATTACTTCCTTAAGATAATTCTAATTTTTCCATCCGAGTATAGTAATGACCCAACCTAAGAAATCAGTTTGAATAGTTTGGCTGTTGATCAAACAATGTGTCAGAGAACTTTTGAAGATCTTATTCAAATAATGACGTCCTTGTTTTTACATGTCTATCACCCTTTTTTATCATATGGGTGCTAGAAGGCAGTGGCTGAGAGTCAACCACCAGTTTATTAATTCTAAAAATCTATTAATACATGTGAAGTTAATGAAAATTATTTCTACCAATTAGCCAACAAAACCAAACCAATATTTGACCACAAACTATCATATATACAAAAAAAAATTGATGATGGTGTAGGAGTTATTTTCGTATTTGCCTGGGGAGTTGTCTGCCCGTTTAATATCGCTGGTTCCCGCTAGGGGCCTGGTGTATTTAAGCGGCTGATTTGAACTTCTTTTCTCTCTTTGCCTGCTGCTCGCTACGAGACCACATGGGTTAGACACAGTCTACCCTTTCTCGTTGGGGCTTCAGCCCTTAACACTGGCCACTCACTGCTAGTTAGTCTCTTATACGATATATGACTATCCTTTAGTCATGTATCCGTAACTACATTTTTATGTACATTTAGGTATCTCTTTGATACCTAAATATCTTGTATTTTACCATTCATGAATGTGTCATTATCTCTACTCTTGTATATGTATCAATGTACTTTATGTATCTCGTCATATCCATGTTCTGTACCATATTAAATGTTTTGTCCCTCAACCTTTGTCGGAGTTTGTTTGCGTTCCAACGAGTTATGACTTTGTCATAAACTTTGAATCTTACAACGGTATTGGTTGGAGGTTACCAGTTTACAGTGTGTATGTATTTAGGTAATTTTACTCATCACACTATAAGGACACAAATGTAAAGGCAGAAAGGACAAAGAATTCATACATTTAACAAATAAAATGTGTATTGAAACAAAAATTACAATAATCAAGAATACTGAGCAAAGTCCTGCAGAAATGCTTTTTTAAATGTTCATGTAATAAGATAAGTAAAGTTGTTGAGTTGACTCAAACTTATTGAAGTCAGTCAGTCAACTATTGGTTTGAACCACAGCAACTGGCCAAGCACAACTGAACCAGCCAGTCAGTCAGTCTACTATTGGTTTGAACCACAGCAACTGGCCAAGCACAACTGAACCAGCCAGTCAGTCAGTCTACTATTGGATTGAACCACAGCAACTGGCCAAGCACAACTGAACCAGCCAGTCAGTCAGTCTACTATTGGTTTGAACAACAGCAACTGGCCAAACACAACTGAACCAGTGTCATGGCAACTGGTACTTATGGAAATTCAGAATAGTCCACTCATGCATTTGGGTGATTCCATTCCTTGAGTCCTGATTGGCTGCTTGGTTTGTATGATGTTCTGAGGCTTCATAAATAACTTACCATTTTGCAGTAGTCTTTGCAGCAAACCAGATTCGTATTGGTTATGATTACTTGCTGCCTTGTCTTACCAATTCAACGGTAATTGGAACTAGTATGATTATTCTACAAAACTGAGAAAGAAAGAGTTTTGTCTTCAGAATCAAATCAGCAGTCAGGTCATTTAGAGAGAGAGAGAGAGAGAGAGAGAGAGAGAGAGAGTTTGTAGTACCTTCAGCAGTAGGTGGATATAAAATGTTCTTAAAACGAAAGACATGGACTCCTTCAGGCAGGCTTGATCTTTCTGACTTGTTCTTTGAAAAGCCTGTTATTTATAGCTTTCTGCAAGGCTTGAAAATGTCTTTTTGATAAAACTTCTTTGTAGGCGCGAACATCTCTGATTGGATGAAAATTATCAGTTTTAATATTTCTATTTTTCTCTCTAATCCTGCGCCAATCCACATGCGTAAAGCGTTTATTTTTGTCATTTTATTTTTGCTTTCATAGCAATAACTTCCGGTTCACTACAACGGTAATTTATCCAAACTGTCGCATACCATTGTTACATTTTTGGACCATATGACCTTTAGGCACCCCTTTTGCTTTGCTGATTCACAAGTACATTTTTTCATTTACACCGTCAACATCCGGTTGTTTGTTAACAGATGATTTTTAGAGTTTTTTTTTAATTATAAAACTAACCCCTAACCTTAACCCCTAACAAATAACCGGATGTTGACGGTGTAAATGAATAAAATGTACTTATGAATCAGCAAAGTAAAAGGGGTGCCTAAAGGTCATATGGTCCTCATTTTTTTTTCTGCCTGCCTTGACAAATTGTGAATATCATTAGTAAGTATTTACTGAAATCCCTCCATGTCAGTGGAATCCAAGGATTCTTAGGATTATCTGCGTTATTCGGACTATTATCCCCATCTTTATTGTTATCTGTACAACGTTTCAGTCAATATGCCCTCCGGCCTTCTTCAGGTATTTCTTGTCGGACTCGGGAACCTTCTTGGATGCGGGAACCTTCTTTTCGAACTCGGGAACTTTCAGGTCGTAGTCGGGAACCTTCTTAACAATGAAGATGGGGACAATAGTCCGAATCACGCAGATAATACTACTCATCAAGCCTCATCTCAAATACTCAGAGAAATACCAAGGATCCTTATTGGGTGGAACTATGCACAAACCGAAGCTCATGCATGCCTAGTGTTTAAAAATTGCATGAATCCCATCAGCATTCCTCTTTTGAAGTGCCTCAAGCACTGGGCAATAAATCCAGCCCCGTCCCTGTAAATTGAGGAGCAGGTGTCGCCTGGGACGATAGACCCCTGGGATTATGCTAATATCAAATATCTTATGGTCCAATGGCCAAACACACTGGACACAGGGTTCATTAGTAAATGGAGGATTATTAAAAAATATCAGTCAGACATTATGTACTGTACTTATAGTTATTTACTAAGCTTAGCTGTGGCACAAGGCCAGAAGTATGGGGCGCCCAATGAGAATCAAACTCACTAACAATGGTCTGCAAATCTAGCTTGCTAACCATTACACCACATGAGGTGCCCAAGGCGTTTTGTAATATAGTTATTTACTAAGCTTTGCTTAGATGTGGCACAAGGCCAGAGTGTGGGGCACTCTGTGAGAATCGAACTCACTATAGTTATGGAAAAAAAAAACCCTGAAATGCAAATAATCAGAAATGGAAGATTGTATTAATCGCAATCTAAAGAGACGAGTTGTCTTTCCCTTAACCGAATGAAAAAATCTATTAATAATGGAGATTCGCTTCCAGTCTGTAACAAAAATTACGTCACTGCTTACGTCACATTACCCAAAATCGTGATAAATAGAATACACTCAAAATTTGAGCATGCAATGTTAGACGATCCTCATTGTTTTTTTAAACAAGTTTTAATAAATACATACCTGGTATTATCTATCTATATATAGTTTGTTTTTTTTAATATATATTTAAAGTTATCAGAACTAAGTTTCCATTTCAATTTTTTAAAATTTTTTACTCCTTTAATAAATTTATTTTATTTTTTACTCCTTTAATAAATTTGATGATTTTTACTTTACTTATGATACAAACGCTCTGATATTAAATTTTCAACTCCCATCCACTCAGGCAATATTTATTTTACGTCGCCCAGAGGGCGTTTTTTATTTTGCTAGTACATTTTTAAAAAAAACTTTTATTCCTATAAACGAAACTAATTAGATTGTTACTTTTCATTTTAATCTTTCTTTTTTTTCATTTTATTAACGATTTAAGATAGGAACAATCTTTTTTAACATCTTATTTTAAAAAGAGTAATTTAGAATATAAAAAAACAAAACTTCTCACTTATACTTGTTCTTGGTTTTAATATTTAAAAAAAATAGCCCCAAAAATATAATTTAAAATTAATTATCAAATACTTAAATTCCTATTTTGTATAACCGTTACCATCTTGCAACGGTAATCTGAACATTAGCTACATAAATAAGAGTAACTCCCCTTGCTTCTTTCACTTTGAGGAAGTCAAAGATAATTAAGAGGTACAAAAGTCTGGCAATGATGGTTAACCATCCAAGAGAGGTAGAATAGATGGTCATCTGAACATTAGCTACATAAATGAGAGTCCTCCCCTTGTTTCTTTCACTTTGAGGAAGTGAAAGATAATTAAGAGGTACAAGAAGTCTGGCAATGATGGTAACCATCCAAGACGAGGTAGAATAATGGTCATCTGAACATTAGCTCATAAATGAGAGTAACCTCCCCTTGTTTCTTTCACTTTGAGGAAGTGAAAGATAATTAAGAGGTACAAGAAGTCTGGCAATGAATGATAACCATCCAAGACGAGGTAGAATAGATGGTCATCTGACATTAGCTACATAAATGAGAGTAACCTCCCTTGTTTCTTTCACTTTGAGGAAGTGAAAGATAATTAAGAGGTACAAGAAGTCTGGCAATGATGGTAACCATCCAAGACGAGGTAGAATAGATGGTCATCTGAACATTAGCTACATAAATGAGAGTAACCTCCCCTTG
>CM042159.1:76316555-76336555 GCA_023376005.1 Doryteuthis pealeii | reverse complement strand
TAACAATTTTAACAGTAATTCTATTTCTTTACTTCCTAATTTAACTAAATAGTTAAATTATGAAAATTTACCAATGAAAGACGAGGAGTGAAGAAAAAGCAAGTTTTAGTTGTTCCACTTCTGTTTCAAGTCTTTTTATCGGCTGCTTATTTAGTTTCATTAGCCTTTCTAAGTTAACATAATTTTTATTACATTAAAACTTAAATACGTGCACCCGGAGGGTGCATATATTTGCTAGTATATATAATGTGTGTGTGTGCCGACACACCCACAGACCAGGATGCGTCACAGGGCTATTTTTTAAGCGAAGTTTAACGAGTCTGAATTCAAAGTTTTCCTTCTCTTAGACTGGTTGCCTCGCCAAAGTTAAAGAACCCAGTCTGCCTTAGTTGGAGGGAGAGTATGTCGATGCATATCTTTCCCAATGGCATTAGTGTTATATGTGTGTGTGTGTCTATGTATATATGTGTTTGTATGTATATATATATGTGTGTGTTTGTATGGCTAAACTTGCAAATTGGTCGGAAAATTAAAACACAAGTTTTTTGGTGGTCCCTCCATGACAGTTTAACTACAGTTTTTGTGAATTGGGTTATGGTTTAGGGGTAAGGTTGTTTTTAATCACGTATTGCTTTAAAAAAAATTAAAACAAATTACTATACATTTAATTAACCATTGAAATTAATTATTGAATCCAACGGTAGACACATTAGTCTCAGATGTGTGTTTTGAGTATTGCAATGTATAATTTCAATTAAACTTGGTTTAAAAAAAATATTTTTCAACATTAAATGTATAGTAATTTGGTTTTGTTGTTTTTTAAGCAATACGTAATTAAAAACAACCTTAACCCCTAAACGAAATTTGCAAAAAAAAGTTAATTCATAGACTGTAGTTAAACTGTCATGGGGGACCACCAAAAAAACTTTCCGTTTTAATTTTCCGACCAATTTGCAAGTTTGCCGTTTGTATGTATATATATATACATAATATATGTAATAATGTACTTGTATGTATATGTGTGTGTATATATGTATAGTATTATATATGTGGTGTGTGTGTATGATTATATGTATGTTAATATGTGTGTGTGTTGTGTGTATAATATGTATATGTTGTATATGTGTGTATGTATATGTATATAAATGTAATATATATAACCACATATATGTGTGCGTATATGTCTCTCTCTCTCTCTCACTCTCTCTCTATATATTATTATATATATATATATATATATATATATATATATATATTATATATTTGTGTGTGTGTGTGTGTATGAAGGACGGCAGTGATCTGTAAAGATGATGCTATATGTGTGTGTGTGTGTGTATAAAAAGCCAGGGTAGCGTGAACATGAAGTCAACGGGCGCTTGGTTGCTGAGACATTTTTCGCTGATGTGATTTTCAAACCTATCTATCTATCTATCTATATATTAATATATATATATATTATATATATATATATATATATATATATTATTTGTACATTATAGTAGACATTTCCTCAGCACTCTATTCTAGCCATGTAGTGTTTTATATTTCCGGGTCGTATTTTTAATACACAGTGGGTGTGTTATTTTTATATGTGTAGAGAGAAAAAGCTACGCATTAAAGTTCCTGTGTACTCTATGAGCAGACGGCAAAGAATCTTTTGAAAACGCACCTGGTCAAAAGAATAGAAGAGAAAAATGGATTTCTTCAAACAATAACAGAGTAAACATTATTCGCAGGTTGCGTAACAAGTGATAGGCTGGTGGATTTTAACGGCATATCAATCCGTCTGGGGTTATTTCATGCCAAGAGGTTAGAAATTAATAATAATCTATGATGTGTAACTATATTTACATTTTTGTAGTTAACGGGTATTTTATTTATTTATTTATTTATTTATTTATTTTATTTTTTTTTTTTTGTTATTCCTTATCCATTAAATAAAGTACCCACTAGACGATCCGCGAACTCATTGGGTTCACTTTGTAACAGCACGGTCTATGATGATATTGGTACTTCTATTTAGGAAGAAGCGAATAATTTTAATTAGTATGTCATAGTTAACAGTTGTCCTTGATGTTATTGATGCTGCTGTTTAGGAAGGAGTGGCATATTATAATTAGCACTTCATTGTTAACAGCTGTCCATGATAATATTGATGCTTCTATTTAGGAAGGAGTGGCATATTATAATTAACTGCTCCTAGTTAACAGCGGTCCATGATGATATTGATGCTTCTATCAAGGAATGAGTGGTGGATTCTAATTAGCACTTCATAGTTAACAGCCGTCCATGATGATATTTATGCTTCTATTTCGGAAGGAGTGAAAGTTTCTAATTAGCACTTCATAGTTGACAGCCGTCCATGTTGATATTGATGCTTCTATTTAGGAAGGAGTGAAAGATTATTAATCAACATCCAGAATTTGGTTTGATTTTTTTTTTAAGTATGTTCTTTGCAAACGTAGACCCTCACATAATGATCATTCTTTTGCAAATTTGATTGGAAATTGCTTTATTCTCTGAGAGCATATCAAGTTACCCAACCCCGGACAGGATGTGATACGAAGTTTAGCTCAGAAGTTCATATGGTGACGTTATATCTACTGCAGCTGATCTTATTTTACCAATGGGATCCAAGCACTTCAACACAGAAGAAGTGTGTGGACCGCAAAAAAGGCTGTTGAAAAATAAACCCCAATTGGTCACATTCCATGAGAGTATCTTGGTCAGCCTTGGAACTTTTCAGATGACCCTCATATAAACCTATGAACTTTTCAGTCGACCCAGGTCCAAGGTCAACTTTTAAGCTGAGTAAATCTTCATTGAAGTCAGTTTTCCTTCTCCTAGACTGGTTGCCTTGACAAGACAAAAGTGTCCAGTGTACCGATAGCTGGATGAGTGAAAAGATCGGTTCATGCCTTTCAAAAGGGCATTTGCATGAAATGAACTGCAGACAGTTTCGACCAAGTTTTGAACAGAGTTTATTTCCTGTAAAATTGATCTATTATACCAATGCCATACGTATCTTTATCTATCTAGGAAATAGCATCAAAGATCGTCTATTAAAATGCACTAAAAATCCTTGTTTTCTAAAGGCTAAATTTTGCGAAAACGAGGATTTTAGTAGACGATCTTTGATGCTATTTCCTCAAACAATGGTGCAAGTAAAAGATCCCATTTTAGGTATCAGTATACTAACACACAACTTTTACATAGATGGACAATTTGATATTTTTTTTAAAGTGAAAAATCGACCTACTCTAGTGTACATATGTTAGTGCATATGTGTGATTATTTATCATATATATAAAGTTATGGTATCATGGACATGGAGTCAATGGCGCCTGGTTACTGACAGTTTCTTGCCTATGCGATCTTCAGACCAAGTGTTGATTATATGTCCACGCTACCTTAACTTAGATATAAATGTTCTATCCATGATATTGAGCACGGTTTGCTCATAAATGTAGTACCCAAATTATATATAATATATATATATATATATATATATATATTATGTGTGTTTGAGTAAAAATGTTTTGTGTGTGGTATATATATATATATATATATATATATATATATATATATTATATTTAATATACCAAGCGTGTTGGTAGATCCTTGCGGAGAGAAAAAACCCGGCAGAAAAGTTTGATTGTAAAAATATACTACCAAACATCAACCAGGAAAGAAAAAAATTTTTGAAAAAAGAAAAGACCCAAGATATTCGTACAACAAAAATAATCTATTGGTATAGTATTTGACCAAAAGAAAAAAAAAAAAAAAAAATATATATATAATATATATATAATATATATATATAATAGAGAGAGAGAGAGAGAGAGAGAGGAGAGAGATATGCAAACATAGTATGAATTATATAATTCATAGTATGATATATTGATATATGAATTTATATATATATATCTAGCATTGATATGTATGTGTGTGTGTTTATGTAATATATATATATATATATATATATATATATTATATAATATAATTATATTATATATATATATATATACGTTAAGCTAAGCACGCCTCCAAATATCAAGTGTATTGTTCTAATATAAATTCTGCTATGATGTGCCGTTTTTTTTTTTGGGGGGGGCGATTGACCCAAAATGGTAACCCAGAAACCCCTTTTTTGTGTTACCATTTAATGAAAATGTTCAGTTGACACAATTTAGAGCGGTTGGTGCGTGGTTCGAATTTATCTGATTCCAGGGTTTTTTTATTTTTTTAATTTCTTTTTATTATTAATATTATTAGAATTCGGCTACAAAAGATTACTCTGCTATTTGAATTATATAATAATCTCTCTCTCTCTCTCTCTCTCTCTCTCTCTCTCTCTCTCTCTCTCTTTCTGCCTCCCCCTCTCTCTCTCTTTCTGCCTCCCTTTCTCTTTCTGCTCCTTTTCTCTCTCTCTCTTTCTTTCTGCCCCTCCTCTGCCTCCCCTCTCTCTCTCTGCCTCCCTCTCTCTCTCTGCCTCTCTCTCTCTCTCTCTCTCTGTCTCCCTTTCTCTCACTCTCTTATGCCTCCCTTTCTCTCTCTCTCTCTCTCTCTCTTTCTGCCTCCTTTCTTTCTCTCTTTCTGCCTCCCTTTCTCTCTCTCTCTCTCTCTTTCTGCCTCCCCCTCTCTCTCTCTCTCTTTTCTTCTGCTCCCTTTTTCTCTTTCTGCCTCCCTTTCTCTCTCTCTCTCTTTCTTTCTGCCCCCTCTCTCTGCTCTCTCTCTCTCTCTCTGCCTCTCTCTCTCTCTCTCTGCCTCCCCTCTCCTCTCTGCCCCCTCTCTCTGCTCTCTCTCTCTCTCTGTCTCCCTTTCTCTCTCTCTCTCTTTCTGCCTCCCTTTCTCTCTCTCACTCTCTTTCTGCCTCCCTTTCTCTCTCTCTCTTTCCTGCCTCCTTCTCTCTCTCTCTCATCTCTCCTCTCTCTTCTGCTCCCTTTCTCTCTCTCCTTCTCAACATGACATCTTCTTCCAATTTCACCGTAACGTTTCTTCCTCTTCTCTTTCTTCTCCCCTTCTCTTCTCCCTTCTCTTTCTTCCCCCCTCTCTTCTCCCTTCTATTTCTTTCCTCCTCTCTTCTTACGTGAGGAAAGAGGACGAAGAAGAACACTTTGCTGATTTCTTTAAGAGAGGGGAAGAAAGAGAAGGGAGAGAGAAGGGGAGAAGAGAAGAGAAGAGGAAGAACGTTACGGTGAAATTGGAAGAAAGATGTCATGTTGAGAAGGGAGAGAGAGGAGGCAGAAAGAGAGGAGAGAGAGAGAGAGAGAGAAAGGAGGCTAGAAAGAGAGAGAGAGAAGGGAGGCAGAAAGAGAGTGAGAGAGAGAAAGGGAGGCAGAAAGAGAGAGAGAGAGAAGGGAGACAGAGAGAGAGAGAGAGGCAGAGAGAGGGGGGCAGGAGAGAGAGGGGAGCAGTAGAGAGAGAGAAGAGAGGCAGAGAGAGAAGAGGAAGAGAGAGGCAGAGAGAGGGCAGAAAGAAAGAGGAGAGAGAGAAAGGGAGGCAGAAAGAGAAGGGAAGGGCAGAAAAAAGGAGGAGAGAGAAGAGAGGGGGAGGCACTAGGAAAAAAAAAGAGGAGAAGAGAGAGAGAAGAAAGGGAGGCAGAAAAAAATAAAGGAGAGAAAGGAAAGGGGAGGCAGAAAAGAGAGAGAGAGAGAGGAGAGAGAGAAGGGAGCATAAAAGAGAAGTGAGAAGAAAAAGGAGACGAGAGAGAGAGAGAGAGAGAGGCAGAGAGAAGAGGGGGCAGAGAGAGGAGGGGAGGCAGAGAGGGGGGCAGAAAGAAAAGAGAGAGAGAGAGAAGGGAGGCAGAAAGAGAAAGGGAGGCAGAAAGAGGAGAAGAGGGGGAGGGCGAAGAGAGAGAAAGAGAGAGAGAGAGAGGAGAGAGAGAGAGAGAGAGAGAGAGATATTATATAATTCAAATAGCAGAGTAAATCTTTGTAGGCCGAATCCTATAATATTAATAATAAAAAGAAATTAAAGAAAAAAAAATAAAAAAACCCTGGAATCAGATAAATTCGAACCACGCACCCACCGCTCTAAATGTGTCAACTGAACATTTTTTCATTAAATGGTAACACAAAAAGGGGGTTCTGGGTTACCATTTTGGGCAATGCCCCCCCCCAGAAAAAAAAAAACGGCTCATAGCAGAATTTATATTAGAACAATACACTTGATATTTGGAGGCGTGCTTAGCTTAACGTAATATATATAAATATATATAATATATATATATATATATATATATTATATATTATATAATTATATATACATAAACACAACATTACATACATAATTCAATGCTAGTATATATATATAAAATCATATATCAATATATCATACTAATGAGATTATTAATTCATGACTATGTTTGCAATATCTCTCTCTCTCTTCTCTCTCTCTCTCTCTCTATATATATATATATATATATTATTATATATATATTTTTTTTTTTTTTTTTTTCTTTGGTCAAAATACTATACCAATAGATATATTTTGTTGGTACGAATATCTTTGGTCTTTTCTTTTTTCAAAAATTTTTTCTTCCTGGATTGATGGTTTGGTAGTAATATTTTACAATCAAACTTTCTGCGGGTTTTTTCTCTTTTCCGCAAGGTCCACCAACACGCTTGTATTTAAATTTAATATATTATATATTATATAATATATAATATTATATATACCACACACCAAACATTTTTAACTCAACACACATAATATATATATATATATATATATATATAATATATAATTTGGGTACTACATTATGAGCAAACCGTGCTAATATCATGGATAGACATTATATCTAAAAGTTAAGGTAGGCGTGATATAATCCAACACTTGTCTGAAGATCGCATTAGGCAAGAAACTGTCAGTAACGCAGGCGCCATTGACTCATGTCCATGATACCATAATTTATATTATATGAAAATAATCACACTATGACTACATATGTACACTAGAGTAGGTCGATTTTTTCACTTTAAAAAAAAATATCAAAAAATTGTCCATCTATGTAAAGTTGTGTGGTTAGTATACTGATCTAAAATGGGATCTTTACTTGCACCATTGTTTGAGGAAATAGCATCACAAGATCGTCTACTAATCCTCGTTTTTGCAAAATTTTAGCCTTAGAAAACAAGGATTTTTAGTGCATTTTTAATAGCGATCTTTTAATGCTATTTCCTAAGATAGATAAAGATACGTATGGCATTGGTATAATAGATCAATTTTACAGGAAATAAACTCTGTCAAACTTGGTCGCAACTGTCTGCAGTTCATTTCCATGCAAATCCCTTTTGAAAGCATGAACCGATCCTTTTCAGCTCATCAGCTATCGTAACACTGGACATTTTGTGCTTGTCAAGGCAACCAAGTCTAGGGAGAAGGAAAACTGACTTCAATGAAGATTTCAGCTCAGGGCTTAAAAGTTGCCCTTGGACCTGGGTGACTGAAAAATTTTCATAGGTTTATATGAGGGTCATCTGAAAAAGTTTCCAAAGGCCTGAGCCAAGATAACTCTCATGGAATGTGACCATTTGGGGTTTAATTTTTCACAGCCTTTTTTGCGTCCACACACTTTCTTCTGTGTTGAAAGTGCTTGGATGCCCCATTGTAAAAATAGATCAGCTGCAGTGATATAACGTCACGCATATGATTCTGAGCTAAACTTCGTATCACATCCTGTCCGGGTTGGGTAACTTGATATGCTCTCAGAGAATAAAGCAATTTCGCAATCAATTTGCAAAAGAATGATCATTATGTGATCTACGTTTGCAAAGAACATATGTAAAAAAAAATCAAAACCAAATTCCTGGATTGTTAATAATTTTCACTCCTTCCTAAATAGAAGCATCCATATCAAAACATGGACGCTGTCAACTATGAAGTGCTAATTAGAAACTTTCACTCCCTTCCGAAATAGAAGCATAAATATCATCATGGACGGCTGTTTAACTATGAAGTGCTAATTAGAATCCACCACTATTCCTTGATAGAAGCATCAATATCATTCATGGACCGCTGTTAACTAGGAGCAGTTAATTATAATATGCCACTCCTTCGTAAATAGAAGCATCAATTTATCATGGACAGCTGTTACATGAGTGGCTAATTATAAATATGCACTCCTTCCTAAACAGCAGCTCAATAACATCAAGAAACTGTTAAATATGACATACTAATTAAAATTATTCGCTCTCCTAATAGAATACAATATATCATAGACCGCTGTTACGAAAGTGATACCCAGTAGTTGCGATCGTAGTGGTACTTTATAATGGATAAGGATAAAAAAAAAAAATAAATAATAAATAATAAATAAATAATAAATATACCCGTAAACTACAAAATTGTAAATTAGTTACACATATAGATTATTATAATTCTACCTCTTGGCATGAATAACCCAGACGGATTGATATGCCGTTAAATCCACCAGCCTATCACTTGTTACGCAACCTGCGAATATGTTTACTCGTTATTGTTTGAAGAAATCATTTTCTCTTCTATTCTTCTTGACCAGGTGCGTTGTCAAAGATTCTTTGCCGTCCTGCTCATAAGAGTACACAGGAACTTTAATGCGTAGCTTTTCTCCTACACATATAAAATACACACACCCACTGTGTATTAAAAATCGACCCGGAAATATAAAACACTCTGGCTAGAATAGAGTGCTGAGGATGTCTATACATAATGTACAAATAAATTTAATATTTTATATTAAATATATTATAAAATATAAAATATTTTTAAATATTTAAATATAAAAATAAATTATATATAGATAGAAGATAGATAGGTTGAAAATCACATCAGGCGAAAAACTGTCAGCAACCAAGCGCCGTTGACTTCATGGTTTCCGTACCCTGGCTTTTTAATTCACACACACACACAACATTAAGGCATCATCTTTACAGATCACTGCGTCCTTCATACACACACACACACAAATATATATATATATTATATAATATTATATATATATATATTATATATATATATAGAGAGAGAGAGAGAGGGAGAGAGAAGACATTATAGCAACATATATGTGAGTATATAATTACATTTATATACAATACATACACACATATACATACATAACATATAACACACACACCACACATATACATAGCATTATACTATATACACAACAAAACACATATAATACATACATATAACCATTATAACACACACATATACATACAAGTACATATATACAATATATATGTATATATATATAATACAAACGGCAAAACTTTGCAAATTGGTCGGAAATTAAACGGAAAGTTTTTTGGTGGTCCCCCATGAACAAGTTAACTACAGTCTATGAATTAACTTTTTTGCAAATTTCGTTTAGGGGTTAAGGTTGTTTTAATTACGTTATTTGCTTAAAAAACAATAAACCAAAATTACTAAATAACTATTAATGTTGAAAAATATTTTTTTAAACCAAGTTAATTGAAATTATACATTGCAATACTCATAAACACACATCTGAGACATGTGTCTACGTTGATCAATAATTAATTTCAATGGTTAATTAAATGTAATAGTAATTTGTTTTAATTTTTTTTAAAGCAATACGTGATTAAAAACAACCTACCCCTAAACCAAACAACCAATTCAACAAAACTGTAGTTAAACTGTCATGGGGGACCACCAAAACTTGTGTTTTAATTTTCCGACCAATTTGCAAGTTTAAGCCCATAAAACAACACATATATATATACTATACAAACACATATATACATAGACCACACACACACATATAAATAAGGCCATTGGGAAAGATATGCATCGACATACTCTCCTCCTACTAAGGCAGACTGGGTTCTTTAACTTTGGCGAGGCCAGTCTAGAGAAGGAAAACTTTTGCATTGCAGACTCGTTAAACTTCGCTTAAAATAGGCCCTGTGACGCATCTGGTCCTGTGGGTGTGTGGCACACACACACATTATATATACTGCAAATGATATGCACCATCCGGGTGCACGTATTTAAGTTTTAAATGTAATAAAAATTATTTCTTTAGAAAGGCAATGAACTAAATAAGCAGCCGAATAAAAAGACTTGAAACAGAAGTGGAACAACTAAAACTTGCTTTTTCTTCACTCCCGTCTTTCATTGGTAAAATTTTCAATATTTAACTATTTAGTTAAATTAGGAAGTAAAGAAGAATTACTGTTTAAATTGTAATGATTCTTTTAAGATTATTGAGAGATTTTTGCTCATATTCATTAGATAAACCAAACATTAGAATCAATTATACTGAGCACATTTATTAAATCAAATTTTTAATATCAAATATGCAAATTAGTACTTCCGTTCACACTGTAACCAACTATTTTTGTAATAATATAAATACAATTGCATGTTGTTAGTAATGTAGATATGCGTCAACACGTATAATAATGTAAAAAATTTTATTATAATTGAGGTTTTAATATAAATAATCATGGAGAATATGATGTAAATAACTAGTGAATTATGTCGATTAGTAATATAGTTTCGGTTACAGCAGGAAAAACACACAATCCTCATTATAATAAGATATATATATATATTATTATTATATAATATAATGTTTGTGTGTGTGTGTGTGGTGCGCGTGTTTGATAACATGACTAATTCTCTTTAAATGATATCAAATTTTCCCGGTTCGTGTAAAATCAACTGAAAATTCTGGTTTAATTTTGTAAACGCCCTTTTGCTTTCAAAGTGAACGGGGAATTCTATACTTGAAAGAGAAAATATGGGTGTAAATCCAACTATCCCCTCTAGCTATGAGTAAAATCAGGACAGACTGAACTTTTTCACCTTAGTAGCCATTGGGCGGAAAAGACAAATTCTGAATTCAAACATTTTTTCTCAGCTTAAAATGACCCTTTGTAGCAGCGGGATCATTATCAATATATAATATAATATATATATATAATATATATATATATATTTATATATGTGTGGTGTGTGTGGTGTGTGTGAATATACGGGTGAGGGAAATTAATCTCAAGACAATAGAGAAGAAAATATTTAAAAATATAACATAACGCAGGATGTTTATGATAGGGGAAACAATTTTATGTGCATGCTAAGCATTTCGGTATATTGTACATCTTCAGGACTGCTGTTTAAAGATAATGTTTATGTGAGGGAAAAATGAAAATGTTAAGTGTATAGTGAATGTTGAATATGATATTTTAACGTTAATTTTTATATGCGCGTTTGTTTACGAAAAAGCAATGAAAGTTCATAGCATGCGTCATCTTATGATCTTCACCTTTCGATTTTCAACATGCAATGATCGTCATTGACTTTCGTAACAAACGCGCATAATAAAAATTAGCGGTTAATAATAATCATATTCACACATTCACTATACAACTTAAAACATCTTTCATTTTGTCCACTCAATAAAAATTTACTTAAAGTGTCCTGTAGATTGGTACAAATATACCGAAATGCTTAAGTATTGATCAATAAATTGTTTCCTGATCATAACATCCTGTGTTTGTTATATTTTTAAAAATATTTTTCTTCTCTATATATATATATTATATAATATACATCAAACCGTATATATATATATATATATATATAATTATATATATAATTATATATTATATCAAACCGTCATATATTATATATATATATATATATATATATATATATATCAAACCGTATATATATATATATATATAATATATATATGATATATATATATATATATCAACCGTATATATATAGTATATATATATATCTATATATATATATATTAAATCAAACCGTATAATATATTTTTATATATATATATATATATATATATATCAAACGCAGTATATATATATAAATATATATATATAGTTATCAAAGCCGATATATATATATATATAATATATATATCAACCGTAATATAATAATATATATATATATATATATATCAAACCGTATATATGTAATATTATATATATATATATATATATATATTATCAAACCGTTATATATTATATATATATAATATATATAATATATATTAATATCAAACCGTATATGATATAATATTATATATATGAGAATATAATATATAAATATATCAAACGCGTATATATATATATTAATATATATATATATATATATATACAAACCGTATATATATATAATATATATATAATTAATATTATCAAACCGTATATATATATATATATAATATTATATATATATATATCAAACCGTATATATTTGTATATATATATATATATATATATATATATATATATAATCAAACCGTATATATAATATATATATATATATATATATATCAACCGTATATATATATATAGTATATATATATATCAAACGTTATATATATATAATATATATATATATTATATATATATATATATATATATCAAACCGTATATATTATATATATAATATATATATATATATATATATATATCTATCAACCGTATATATATATATCTATATATATATATATACTCAACGTATATATATATATATATTAATATATATATATCAAACGCGGTATATATATATATCAAACCGTAATATATATATATATATATATATTATTATATTATATATCAAACCGTATATATATATATATATTATATATATATATATTATATAATATATATTCAAAACGTATATTATATATATATATATATATATATATCAAACCGTCCAACAACCACTATATATATAATATATATATATATATATCAACCGTATATATATCATATATATAGTATATATTATAGTATATTAAACCGTATATATATATATATATATATATTTATATATATCAAACCGTATATATATATATATATATAATATATATATATCAAACCGTATATATTATATATATATTATATATATATATCAAACCGTATAATTATATATATATATATATATATATATATATCAAACCGTATAATATATATATATATATATATATATATATATATATAATATCAACCCGTATATATGATATATATATAATAAATTATATATATATATCATATCAAACGTAATATATATATATATATATATTATTAATATATCAAACCGTATATATATATATATATATATACTAATATATATATTATATATCAAACCGTATATATATATATAATATATATATAGTATATTATATAATATATCAAACCGGTTAGTATAACTAATATATATATATATATAATATATATATCACCGTATATATATATATATATATATATCCAAACCGTATATATATATATAGTATATATAATATAATAATTATATCAAACCGTAATATATATATTTTAATCTATATATATATATCAAACCGCTATACTATTATATATATATATATATATATATATTATATATCAAACCGTATATATATATATATATATATATATATATATATATATATATATGTATATAAATATATATATATATATATATATTATATATACACACCATACATATCTAAACAGAGATACACACACACATTGTACAGACGTTTCCACATCGGGTTATTCCGGACATGTAACCACAAAATAAATCAATCATACGGTGTGTGGGTGTGGGGGGGGTTGACGGTCTGGAAAATAACGCCACCTATTATTCCAGTGGAAACTACAACAGACCCAGGAGGAGCACCAACAACAACAGCGTCGGGGAGGAGAGAGGAGGGAGATAGTGAATGATCGTCTATTTTGTCGACTTTTTAGTGTCTATGTGACTCACCCCAGCCACCAAAACCCCCACCCCCACCCCATTGACCAACAATAATCAATAACCACCACCCACCCCCACCACCGCCCCGCCAATTGGAGAGGGAGCGGCCTGGGGTGGTTTGATGTGATGTGGTAACTTTGTTCGGTATGATGAGGCAGACGCGAAATTTCCTATCACTTGAGCCGATCTTTTTTTCTCTCTCCAACTCTCATCTCCACGACCCACGTTGTGGTCTGTTCTGGGGGTTCGGGGGGTAGAAACTGGGTTAACTTTCTGTCCTTTAGGTACAACAAAATATGTCACGTGATCAGTTTACGTAATATTGAAGGAAGAAACTTGATAATTTTTTTAAACTACTTTTTTTAAATCTCTAAAAAAAAAAACAAAAAAAAAAAACAAAAAAAAAAAGAACACAAAAGTTAAATCTAAAGATCAAATTATCCAATTTAGGAAAATTTACTCACCGTTATCGTGAAAAAATAAGTAAAACAGTCCTTTTTCTTTATTGATATTTGGTTTAGCAGAATTCTGTATTCATGGTTCTTTTTACAAAAAAACCTCTCGCATAGAACTTATAAAAATCTTCTGATATAATCATTCAGACACTTATCTTTATAGAAAAAAATTTATAAAAAGATCGTTTTTTTGTGGGTTCATTTTTAAAAATATTTCATAAAATAAAATAAGGTGGATAGAAAAATTTAAATAAATTCAGAGAAATAAAGAAATTGAGTATAAAATATATTTATCTTTATTTTATTATTTATAATTTACAATTTACAAGCAGGACCTGTGGATATACCACAGTATAATAATTTTGATTACTACAAACAAATTTGATATGTTTACTTAAGAGCTATTGTTAAGTAGTTCAATATGTAAAAGTATAAAAATCTTGAGTTAACTCTCTCTTAATTCTTTTTTCTTTATTTATTTCATCTTTTCAATGATGTTCAATTGAAACAGATTAAGCGTTACCGCTTCCGTGCGCTCACCCCCTCTCTCTATTTACCCCTCTTTCTTTCTTTCTTTCTATTTTGTGTAATATGTCCTTTTACTTCCCTTTCTTTCTTTATAAATAAAAATGGAATGGTCCATTATTTAGCAGAGGTGACGACATCATAAGAAATAAGAATTCGGCGAATAAGCAACAGCAGATAATCAGGATTACATTTTGCATTTCATCTTGACAATTTAGAGCAGTGTCATTTTTAACCAGAGGGTGTGCATGGGTAATCTGAACATTAGCTACATAAATGGAGTAACCTCACCCTTGTTTCTTTTCACTTTGAGGAAAGGCGCGTCTGTTTGGTCGGCCATTTTCATTTCAAGCGTAATCAACCAACTGCATGTTTTAACATGAAAATATCATAAAAGGTGTCTTAATAACAATTAAGTTCATTTCAAATAATGCATAAACACAATTAAGGACACCTTTATGATATTTTTTGTGTTAAAACACTCAGTTGTATTGATTTGAACAAATTCGTATTTTCAAGTGTAGATTTACGGTGAAATGAAAATGGCCGACCAAATCAGACGGCTTCCTCAAAGTGAAAGAACAAGGGAGGTTACTCTCATTTATGTAGCTAATGTTTCAGATGACCATCTATTCTACCTCGTCTTGGGATGGTTACCAATCAATTGCAGACTTCTTGTACCTCTAATTATCTTTTCACTTCCTCAAAGTGAAAGAAACAAGGGAGGTTACTCTCATTTATGTAGCTAATGTTCAGATACCATCTATTCTACCTCGTCCTTGGATGGTTATATCATTGCCAGACTTCTTGTACCTCTTAATTATCTTTACTTCCTCAAGTGAAAGAAACAAGGGGAGGTTACTCTCATTTATGTAAGCTAATGTTCAGATACCAATCTATTCTACGTCGTCTTGGATGGTTTAACATCATTGCCAGACTTTTGTACCATCTAATTAATCTTTCACTTCCTCAAAGTGAAAAAAAACAAGGGGAGGTTACTCTCATTTATGTAGCTAATGTTAGATGACCATCTATTCTACTCGTCTTGGATGGTTACCTCATTGCAGACTTCTTGTACCTCTTATTATCTTTGACTTCCTCAAAGTGAAAAGAAGCAAGGGAGGTTACTCTTATTTTATGTAGCTAATGTTCAGATTACCGTTGCAAGATGGTAAACGGTATACAAAATAGGAATTTAAGTATTGATAATTAATTTTAAATTATATTTTTGGGGCTATTTTTTAAAATATTAAAACAAGAACAAGTATAAGTAGAAGTTTTGTTTTTTTTATATTCTAAATTACTCTTTTAAAATAAGATGTTAAAAAGATTGTTCCTATCTTAATCGTTAATAAAAATGAAAAAAAAGAAGATTTAATGAAAGTAAACAATCTAATTAGTTTCGTTTATAGGAATAAAGTTTTTTTAAAAATGTACTAGCAAATAAAAAACGCCCTCTGGGCGACGTAAAATAAATATTGGCCTGAGTGGATGGAGTTGAAAATTTAATATCAGAGCGTTTGTATCATAAGTAAAGTAAATCATCAAATTTATTAAAGGATAAAAAATAATAATAATTTATTAAAGGAGTAAAAAATTTTAAAAAAATTGAAATGGAAACTTAGTTCTGATAACTTAAATATATATAAATAAACAAACTATATATAGATAGATAATACCAGGTATTATTTATTAAAACTTGTTTAAAAAAACAATAAGGATCGTCTAACATTGCATGCTCAAATTTTGAGTGTATTTATTATTCACGATTTTGGGTAATGTGACGTAAGCAGTGGACGTAATTTTTTGTTACAGACTGGAAGCGAATTCCATTATTAATAGATTTTTTCATTCGGTTAAGAAAGACACTCGTCTTCTTTAGATTGCGATTAATACAATCTTCATTTCTGATTATTTGCATTTCAGGGTTTTTTTTTTTCCATAACTATAGTGAGTTCGATTCTCACCAGAGTGCCCACACCTCTGCCTTGTGCCACATCTAAGCAAACTTAGTAAATACTATATACAAAACGCCTGGCACCTCAGTGGTGTAATGGTTAGCAAGCTAGATTTGCAGAACCATTGTTAGTGAGTTTGATTCTCATTGGGCGCCCCATAATTCTGGCCTTGTGCCACAGCTAAGCTTAGTAAATAACTATAAGTACAGTACATAATGTCTGACTGAAATTTTTTAATAATCCTCCATTTACTAATGAACCCTGTGTCCAGTGTGTTGGCCATTGGACCATAAGATATTTGATATTAGCATAATCCGCAGGGGTCTATCGTCCCAGCGGACACCTGCTCCTCAATTACAGGACGGGGCTGGATTTATTGCCCAGTGCTTGAGGCACTTCAAAAGAGGAATGCTGATGGGATTCATGCAATTTTTAAAACACTAGGCATGCATGAGCTTCGGTTTGTGCATAGTTCCACCAATAGGATCTTGGTATTCTCTGAGTATTTGAGATGAGGCTTGATGAGTAGTATTATCTGCGTGATTCGGACTATTGTCCCCATCTTCATTGTTAAGAAGGTTCCGAACTACGACCTGAAAGTTCCCGAGTTCGAAAAAGAAGGTCCGCATCCAAGAAGGTTCCCGAGTCCGACAAAAATACCTGAAGAAGGCCGGAGGGCATATTGACTGAAACGTTGTACAGATAACAATAAAGATGGGGAAATAGTCCGAATAACGCAGATAATCCTAAGAATCCTTGGATTCCACTGACATGGAGGGATTTCAGTAAATACTTACTAATGATATTCACAATTTGTCAAAGGCAGGCAGAAAAAAATGAGGACCATATGACCTTTAGGCACGCCTTTTAACTTTGCTGATTCATAAGTACATTTTATTCATTTTACACCGTCAATATCCGGTTATTTGTTAGGGGTTGAGGTTAGGGGTAGTTTTATAATTTAAAAAAAAAAAACCTCTAAAAATCATCTGTTAACAAACAACCGGATGTTGACGGTGTAATGAAAAATATACTTGTGAATCAGCAAAGCAAGGGTGCCTAAAGGTCATATGGTCCAAAAATGTAACAATGGTATGCGACAGTTTGGATAAATTACCGTTGTAAGTGAACAGGAAGTTCTTGCTATGAAAGCAAAAATAAAATGACAAAATAAACGCTTTACGCCATGTGGATTGGCGCAGGATTAGAGAGAAAAATAGAATATTAAAACGATAATTTTCATCCAATCAGAGATGTTCGCGCCTACAAAGAAGTTTTATCAAAAAGACATTTTCGAGCCTTTGCAGAAAGCTATAAATAACAGGCTTTTCAAGAACAAGTCAGAAAAGATCAAGCCTGCCTGAAAGGAGGTCCATGTCTTTCGTTTTAAGAACATTTTATATCCACCTAACTGCTGAGGTACTACAAACTCTCTCTCTCTCTCTCTCTCTCTCCTCTCTCTCTCTCTCTAAATGACCTGATGCTGATTTGATTCTGAACACAAAATCTTTTCTTCTCAGTTTTGTAGAATAATCATACTAGTTCCAATTACCGTTGAATTGGTAAACAAGGCAGCAAGCCATTGTAACACAATACGAATCTGGTTTGCTGCAAGGGACTACTGCAAAATGGTAAGTTATTTTATGAGCCTCAGAACATCATACAAACCAAGCAGCCAATCCAGGACTCAAGGAATGGAATCCCCCAAATGCATGAAGTGGACTATTCTGAATTTCCATAAGTCAGTTGTCTTGACACTGGTTCAGTTGTCTTGCCAGTGCTGTTGTTCAAAACCAATAGTTGACTGGCTGACTGGCTGGTTCAGTTGTGCTTGCAGTTGCTGTTGTTCAAACCAATAGTAGACTGAAGCTGACTGGCTGGTTCAGTTGTGCTTGGCAGTTGCTGTTGTTCCAAACCAATAGTAGATGACTGACTGCCTTGATTCAGTTGTGTTTGGCCATTGCTGTGGATCAAACAAGTAAGTAGACTGACTGACTGGCTGGTTCAGTTGTGTTTTGGCCAGTTGCCTGTGGTTCAAACGCAATAGTACTGACTGACTTGCTGGTTCAGTTGTGTTTGGCCCAGTTGCTGTGGTTCAAACCAATAGTAAGACTGACTGACTTGCTTGGTTCAGTGTGTTGTGGCAGTTGCTGTGGTTGCAACGCAATAGTAGATGACTGACTGGCTGGTTGCAGTGTGTTTGGCCAGTGCTGTGCGTCAAAACCAAATAGTAGACTGACTGACTGGCTGGTTCAGTTGGTTTGGCAGTTCTGTTGTTCAAAAACCAATAGTTGCTGACTGACTTCAATAAAGTTGAAGTCAACTCAAACAACTCACTTATCGTATTACATGAACTTAGAAAGCAATTGTCTGCAGGACTTTGATCAGTAATTCTTGATTATGTGTAATTTTTGTTTCAATAACATTTTAATTTGTTAATGTATGTTCTTTGTCCTTCTGCTTAACATTTGTGCTTATAGTGTTGATGAGTAAAATTTACCTAAATACATAGCACACCGCTAAACTGGTAACCTCCAACAATACCGTTGTAAGAATCAAAGGGTTATGACAAATCATAACTCGTTGGACGCAAACAAACTCCGACAAAGGTTGAGGGACAAAAACATTTATATGTACAGCACTGGGATAATGCTGATACATAAAGTAGCATTGATACATTACAGAGATAGAGATAATACACATTCATGAATGGTAAATACAAAGATAATTTAGGTATCAAAGAGATACCTAAATGTACGCTAAAACCCGTAGTAACGAGCTACAGAACTAAAGATAGTCATATATCGTATAAGAGACTACTAGCAGTGAGTGGCCAGTGTTAAGGGCCGAAGCGCCAACGAGAAAGGCGTAGAGCTGTGTCTAACCCATGTGGTCTGTAGCGAGCAGCAGGCAAAGAGAGAAAAGAAGTTCAAATACAGCCGTTTAAATCACAGGCCCTAGCGGGAACCACGATATTAAACGAAACGGGCAGACACTCACCAGGCAATAAAAAATAATCCTACACTGTCATAATTTTTTTTGTATATATGATAGTTTGTGGTCAAATATTGGTTTTGGTTTTGTTGGCTAATTGGTAGAAATAATTTCATTAACTTCACACTGTATTAGAATAGATTTTTAGAATTAATAAACTGGTGGTTGACTCTCACCCACTGCCCTAGCACCTCATATGATAAAAAAGGGTGGATAGACATAGTAAAAACACAGGACGTGCCATGTTTGCAATAAGGATCTCTGCAAAGTTCTCTGACGCATTTTTGATCAAACAGCCAAATTATTCAAAGCTGGATTTCTTAGGTTG